>BSBM01000821.1:6327500-7527500 GCA_027924585.1 Larix kaempferi | reverse complement strand
ATGTTTATGGAAGTTAGTCAGATGCTTTTATACTTTTTCCTTTCTTTAACGACCAAAGATTAGTAATGCATATCTTGTTATGCATTTTTTCAATTTCCAATCTCTCACGAAATCGTAACATTTGTTTGAAAGAATTGATTTTTCTTTCTTAATTATTTTACACTATAAATTTTACTAAGTACATCAATTAGATTTTTATCACTATAGATACTAAATCCTATCGATCTTGTTCAACATTCAAACTCATCTTATAAAAACACATGAATCTTACATAAATCCATTCACATTAATAGAGATATATATTATGTTAACATAAACCAGTTCATTTATGTATAACACAACACATTAATCTAAATCATTCATTATATATAAAAGCACAATACATTGGCAATAATCCCTTCATCGTACAAAACCTAATGCTTTAACATTGACTCACTCATTTGAATAAAAACATAAGAGATTCACCTACTTCCCTTCATTATATGATAACATAACATTAGCATGAATCTATTCATTATGCATAAACCTGAATGTATCAACATACCTATTCACTATGTACACTACACCTCTCTCGTGACCTTTTAAAATCTCGACTAAATATAACACACGACATTCATTTATTTCATGAACATGGCATCACAGATCTCATATATAATTCGTTTATTCAACCCCCTACGCATTGACATCTCCACATACAAACACTTGTATATACCATCGCCTTTAAAATACTTCATTCCACCAATTTTATTAATTGCTCATTCTCATATATACACAACCTCCAATACTTTTAAACATAGAATTGCACATTCCTCATACATAAACTTGAATCCATTGCGTATTCCACAGGTATGTAAATTCCTATACCTAAGGTATATAAATTGCAATTTCAACACATGTTCAGACCCTGTCGCCTCGAGCATGAGGCGTTTAATGATTTGCGTTACTATTGCCCATACTTTAGTCTTCTCAAACTATCACCAAATTATGGAAATGCACACCAAATTATTTGCCAGTCATAGAAATGTGGTAGTGTAATACGGGCCAATGAGCCTCTCTCATCTTAAGCCATGCTCACCGCGCGTCCACTGTGCTGGTCGAGTTGGTGGGCTTGGTGGCCACACGTTCCGTGGTGAGTGGGAAACACCTAGAGCTATCAAGTATGCTAACATTGGTATTGGGTTGACGTAACTACAACGTGAATAGAGTTCTGGATTCGACGGTGCCTTGGAGGAACACCAAGAACCATATTCACAATTAGCAGATCTATATATCTATGTTTCATATTTTAGAGCAAATCACACTACGACAATTAATAATAAAAAATCATTAACTATAAAATATCTATCAAATCCAATAGTTTCTGAAGGTTGAAGTAGCTTCGGAAGATCGGTCACAAGTTTTATTATCAATTTGCCAATCACAATAGGTCCACTGGTTTCCGCCCTATAGTACCCAACAGGGACTATTTTTCCCCTAGGACCCTTGAACCACAACGGGGCTGGCAATATACTACTAGCAAGCTTCTCCTATGAAGTTCCCAACCCCTCTCATATCAAAGTGAACCACACCCTCCAATAGTGACCTACACAGGAGCCACAACCTAAACTATTCTCCAAAACTACGATGGAAAAATATAAGAGTTTCATGTTCCTATTACCTCTTAATAACCTCCGTAAATCCATGCATCCACACGCATAACTTTTTGAATTAATTTCTTTCTTTTTAATTTTTATTCGCCCACCTACTCTTAGTTATCTTAGATTTTCTTAATATTTTATTTTTAACTAAGATTTTCTCTAGTTAAGTTTCCTTAGTTTGCTCTTAAAAAAATATTTACTCTATCTTTTTATTTTAAGTGAACTGAATGCAGTTGCTCCAGTTTCAATTTAAAATTTTCATAATTAAGATTAATCAATAAATAATTTATTTTTCCTATATTAAGTTATTAGATATTTTAAACACTCTTTGAAATACTTTTATTAATCCTCCCTTCTATGATTAATGTAACTAACAGTCGCATTTTTGTCGTGACCAGGGATATCAAGGCACCATGCTTCCCACTTGCCCTTCAGATATTTCCCTTAGGTGAAGATATGATGCAACGATTGAGGCCATGTTGACTCAATCTGCCTACCCTGTTGAGGGACTAATGGTTCCTAGAGAATAAGGTCGAGTCCTTAATGTGTACCCCCAAGTAAATTCTTCATGAATGACCAACCTACAGTTGCCTACCCTCACAATGCATGCATCTGATGAGCTAGAGATTCTCTCGCTCTATTCAAATATCATCATGCTGACAACTTACTAGTCTTATATCGTATCATTGTTCAACCCCATTACATGATCTGGACCGATTCACAATCACAATCCAACACCTTCACGTTAAACATCATGCACATCAAATATTTTTAAAACAAGATGTCAACATAACATAAATATTAGATTGGCATCCCCTGTCAATGATACCTGACTCATCTAAGTCCATGGGGTATCGACACCACCTTGTGTCACATGCACCTATCTTTCCTACCACACTCGACAACCCATCACGTACACGATAGATATAGGCATAAGCAATTATCAACATTTTATCATTATTGACTTTATTTTCACATTGCATATACTTCGATCACTATCGAATCATGACTGAAAAAAACACAAATTCACGAAGCAATTTTTGGAAAAAAAAGGAAAAAATAGTCCACGACTAAATTTTACCTCTAAAGTTTTCCTTGCAACAATTACGCTTTTTTTTACTTGCAAATAAGTTACATTTATAAATAAATGTTGACATATGTTCCATAATTATGATAATGATGATAAGCTAAAATTGAATATTTTAATTGCACTTAATATATTGGGCTAACTTTAGTAGGGACTGAAGTCCCAACTATGAGAGGGATTATTAGTAATAAACAAGAATTCGTGTTTTTTAGTACCGGCTACTTGAATTTATATTAATTTGTTCAAATTTATATGCGATGTTTTGGATTTATATTAATTTATTCAATTTTTTTTATGTAGTGTTTTGGAAATTTTTAACATTTGCATTTTGTGGATTTTTTTTTTTAATTTTTAACTTTATTGAGTTAATTTCTGATTCAAATAAATATCACTACAAAATGTAATTATCCCTAACATTTTTTTCAAAAAGAAAAAAGCGTAATTTCATTCATCAAAATTGAGATCAAAATTACATTTGAGGTTCACTGTATCAGTGTGATATCCAGATTCTATGTAGCATAGAGTTCATTGATGAGACTGTTACGTCTTCTTTCAACATACTTGATGTTAATATCCTTTCTGTTTTCAATAACAAAATGGTGGCAGTTATGTCCCTACGGACATAATTCTGTTATATATCCATTGTTTTCTGTAAAGATAAATATATAGAAGATTACATTATAAACATCTATTCCAGCAAAATGTAGTGCAAATAAAACATCTCAATCCATAAACGGTCTGTGATAATACTCATATGACTGTTCTTCACTGACTTCCTTCACTTTCCAAATGCCATAGTCCAAGAGCAGCCCCTCCTTGGACGCCTGGTCCGCTTCCCGATTAATTTCCCTATACACATGCCGGCAGGTAAAGTTGTCAAATGATAACATGACATTTTGCACAGTAGAAAGTAAATTTGAGATTCTGATATTTCGGCATGCTTGAGTCTGCTTTATCCAGTTGATTACATTCATCGAGTCCCCATAGACCGTCAACTGCTTGATACCCTTTTCGATGGCAAAGATAAGTAGTAGTTTTAAACTCATCAGTTCCGCATAGTTATTAGTACCCGCCCCCAGCCCCATGGTAAGCGTGAAGTAATGAGAGTCTGACAGAAATATTAAGGCCCCTCCTCCGCATATTTCATTTTGAGCTGCTCCGTCAAAGAATCCCCAAGGATGGGATTTATCAGGATCAAATGACAAATCCCTATTCTGATAATCCTCTCTCACATGAACAGGAATAGTTTTAAAGATGACCACTGCCTGTGCACTGATAAGTTCAGGAAGGGAAGTTCTGTCCTGGAAGATAGCCCCATTCCTAGCCAACCAGATCCCCCAAATCACAATCAGAGGTAATGCTTTCATATTCGATTTTGGGACATACCTCCACCATCTCTCCCACGCACCATTCACAGAGTTGCCCTCCCATCTCAAATCCATTCCAACCAGTCTCGAGCATTCTTTCCAAACCGCAATCGAGTATGGGCATGTAATGAAAAGATGAGATATCGATTCCAGATTCATTTTGCACAGGGCACACCAGCCAGGGCCTTGAAAAGATCTTTTTTGTAAATTGTCCCAAGAGGGAACCCTGTTTTCAAGTACACACCACATAAACACCCTTGATTTAGGAGGACATTTAAGCTTCCACAATGGTTTCCACCACCAGACCTCCTCCCTAATTCCATCCTCAGCACTCAATTTTTGATACCCCGCCTTTGGTGTATACTTCCCTTCCGGATCTGACTCCCAAATCAAGACATCTTCTTGATCCGACAACTGGATGCGAGCATGTTGAAGACCTCTGATATATATCTCCAAGAAACCTGCATCAGGTTCTACCAACCCCAGCATATCAGCGCTCTTCCAGTGTTGAAACCACAGATCCCCAGGTCTCAGATCTGCTAACTGATTAAGAGTAGTAATCCCCCTGATGGCCAGGGCATGTACAACCCCCTCTGGAAAGTTATGTTGATGTTCACTACCCAGCCAGGGGTCCCTGCCTACCAGAACCTTTTCCCCATTTCCCACATCCCAGACCAGATCAGACTCAATCAAAGAAAAGGATCGAACCACCGCCTTCCATATAACCGACCCCCCGGTGTGTGTCTTGTCCGGTCTCCTGATCCACTCCTCCAAGCTTTCATTGGGTAGGTATTTCTGTTTTATAACCCTCGTCCATAAGCTAGTGGTTTTGATCAATCTCCATCCTCCCTTCGCAGCCAGGGCTTTAGCAAACAGGAAGATGTTTTTAAGGCCCCATCCCCCCAGCCCCTTAGTTAAGGCTATCCTTTTCCAGCTTACCCATGGCATCACATGAACGTCCTTTGTTCCACTCCAAAGAAATCTGAAGCAGACTCGTCTGATTTGTTCCAGAATCCCTTTGGGGATCCAAGAGAGAGACATCCAATACACAGGAATGGCCTCCAAAACTGCCTTCACCAAAACCAATCTCCCAGCTCTCGACAGCCATCTATGACTCCAGACCTGTAACCTTTTTTCCACCTTGCAAAGCAGCCACTTCCAATCCTTTTTTACATATAAGTTTGCCTTTAAAGAAAACCCAAGATACTTGAGACCCTCATCAATGTCAGAGATATTGTAGGGGAAAAAATGTAAAATTTCAATCACTTCTTCTGGTCGCAGCAGATTAGTAGTAACAGTTGATTTTTCAGCATTTATCTCCATCCCCGTTGCTTTTGAAAAGAGATCCATAATTTCCTGCAGAGCTCGAGTTTCCCTCCTTTCACCAGAGCAGAAAATCAGGACATCGTCCACAAATAGCAAGTGTGTAATAGCAAGTTGATCACCAATAATGATTCCATTAAACCGACCTAACCTCTTGGCCTCATGGATAGCCCTACTTAAACCTTCAGCCACCAGCAGAAAAAGGAGGGGGGAAAGAGGGCATCCTTGACGGAGTCCTCTTTCAGCATGAAAAAAAGATGTGGCCGCCCCGTTTATCAGCACAGCAAAGGAAACAGTAGTTATGCAAGACATAATCCATCTAATAAAATTTATACCAAACCCCAAATGAGTTAGAAGCAGACGGATGTAGATCCAGCTCACCTTATCATATGCCTTTGAGAGATCGATTTTCAGAATCGCTCCTTTGATATTTCTGGTCTTCAAACTGTGCAACCCTTCCTGTGCCACACCAATAGCCTCATGAATCTGGCGTCCTTCCAGGAACCCAAATTGTTCAGTAGAGATATGCTCCGAAAGAATGACTTTTAATCTTCGTGCAATCACTTTCGAAACAATTTTGTAGATACAGTTACATAAGGAAATGGGTCTGAACTCATGGAGGGAAGCTGGATTATCCGTTTTTGGAATGAGGGCTATGAAAGTCGAATTAAAGCTGGCTGGAATCCTTCCTGTAGTTCGAGAATCTTCAATAACATGATTAAGATCCATCCCCAGCACCTCATACAGATCCAAAAAGAACTCTATCGACCACCCATCCGGTCCAGGACTTTTATCTTTTTGAAAGCTTCCCAAAACTTCCTTTAATTCATCTTCATTCACTGGCCGCATCAGCCTCCTATTATCCACCTCCTCTGCAAACCTCGGAAACATCTGCGCAACTCTGATAACTTCAGCAATGGAGGCCTGTGCAGGTGCCCGAAACAAAGCTTCAAAATGAGAAACCCCACATCTAGCTTTCCCATTAAAATCCAGATGTTCATTCCCCTCCTCATCTTTCAAACACCAGATAGTGTTTGCAGCCTTTCTCCCCCTAGAATAAGCATGAAAAAATTTTGTGTTTTCATCCCCACACTCAAGCCAGGTCGCACGACTCTTAAGTCTCCAAGCTTCTTCCTTTTCCAGCAGCAATGAATTTCTCCTACTTTCCAGCCTGACCAAACCATCTTTTGATTCCACCGAAAGCAGACCCCCACCAACCCCATTATAAATCTGTTCAAGTTCAGCCTCAATAATCTTCAATTCAGCATCCTCCCTCCGACGTTTGGCAATAGCCCAATCCTTTACCGCCCCTTTGATCCTTTTGATATTCTCAGCAAATTGAAAGGCCGCTGTGCAAACAAGATTTTCGTCAAAGGGCCTCCAGAGCTCTTGGAACAGAACCTTGAAAGAATCGTCTTGTAGCCAGCATTTATTGTACTTAAGAGAACTGGGTGGATTATTTGGCCCTTTTTTGATCTCAAAAAAGATGGGGAAATGGTCCGAGTTTCCACCACATTCCACCCATTGTCTCACCAAAAAAAACCTATCCACCAGCTGTTCTGCCACCAGAAACCTGTCCAATCTTTTTGCAACCCTAGCATCCCCACCCCTGTTATTCCTCCACGTAGGCTTCAGTTTAATGGGCGCTATATCCAGCAGGTTTTTTTCTACCAGCTTCTGAAGGAAGTATCCCGCCTGAGGATCCACTTGTGCATGTGGCCCCCAAATTTCAGCCTGCCCCAAGGTGAAATTGAAATCTCCCCCAACCACAACCGAGTCTCCTCCAAAGAAAGGTTCCTGAAGGATAGTATCCCAGAAAGATTCTCTGTTAGCATAAGGCCCATAAACATTGATCACAGTTATATTAGAGCCCAGATCAGATGACAATAGTTCAACTCCCAAAACAGAATCCATACCCCAAGAATTAGTGAGTTTGGCCACATTCAATTTCCAACCCACAGCCAACCCTCCCGACCGACCCTTTGCATCCAGAGTCACAAAAGACCATCCTGGCAACCAAATTTCCAAACGTTCCTTTATAACAACTCCTAACCCTAAAGTCTCTTGTAGCAGAATCACATCAGGATGTTCAAGAGTAAGCACCCTAATGAAGGATGATTTTTTGATTGGCCCAGCCAGACCCCGGCAATTAAAGGACACAATCTTCATTACTTAACACTTTTCTGGGCATTCACCGCTCTAAGTTCCCTTTCAATTGAAAGTTGTTTCCCCTCCCGGAGATCATTCCTGGCCCTGGACTGGGCTTTAGATAGATTCGAGATTATGCCCCGACCCCTCTGGCCTGGAGCCCAAGCTTTCCCTAACCCCCCGCAGGACATCTTTGAACAGGATCTAAGATTGTATCCCGATTTAGTGGTCTCAGGGGAAGAGTATCCCCGTTCCTCCACCTCAATTCCAGGATCAGGCTCCAGTAAAATTGGTTCTATTTTAGTTAAGCGAGCAGCATCACCGGAGCAATCAGAAATTGTTCCAGACATAACCAACTCCGAGGAAGACACAACCCCACCCCGCCCTTCCACCGTAGGCAAGCAGACATCAACAGGGGAGCCCGATAAATTTAAATTTGTTAACCCTTCCACCCAATCAAGACCGACCAGTGTACAATGATTCATCATTAATTTGAAAGAAGGGGAAAGAGTAAAAGTATTAATACCCGGGATAGAAGGCCTCGGAGTAACAGCTTCATGCACAGGAGCAATGTGAACAACATCGCCTGATAAAATCATAGTAGATACCTCGCGGGCAGCCGGTTCCGCCTCCGATACATGACCAAAAGGCTCCAAAATATCACGAACAACCGGTTCCACCTCCGATTCTTGACCAACGGGCTCCGAATCCTCCGAGACCCTTTCACTTTCAGAGTTTTCTGTCACCGACATGGGGTCTGTGGACTCCGGTTCCTTTGGTTCTCCCACCGAGTCCCCCATGAGGCCTCTCCTTTTACCCCCATTTAGAGTGCGAACCGGTAGTCGGCACTCTGAGGCAGGGTGACCATATACATGACATCGTCTGCAGCGGTAGGGCACATTTTCGTAATCTAGCAACTGAGTGATAGGAACCGGTCCCCAATCCAATATGATATTTCCAGGAAGACCCTCACGAATGTTCATCTCCACCATAATGCGAGCCACCTGCTTATAATGTGTTTCCAGATAAGAAAGATCTGCTTCTAGAAAAGTCCCCAGAATGTCGCCAATGCGCCTGAAGTGATAAGGATCCCAGAAGTGACGCGGCAGACCAGGAAGCCGAACCCAGATAGGGATCCTGTCGACTCTCTCCCTGCTTGCATCAAAGAGAGGATGCCATGGTTTTAAAAGCACAGGCGTGCGATTCATATGCCAATATTTGTTCAAAATGACTCGTAAATCATTTTCGGACTGTAGTATCACCGTGAACCACCCGCGCATCAGCATCTCAATCTCCGGTTCATAACCCAGGAGCTCGCTCCAATTCACCGCCACCCAGTCCTTCATAGTTTTGTAGGCAAAAGTCCTGCCCAAAACTCGACCCACCAGGGACATTTGAGACATTTTCAGAACACTATCCCATGCAACATCCACCCCCACCGCATAAACTCCGTCCGCTCTGGCTTTTACCCAGCTCCGCTTTTGCCGTTTTGGAGGCCCTCGAATATATTCCCCATTAGGGTTTTCGACCACCCCCTTCAGGGATCCGTCAGAAGAACAATCCTTTGCTAGGCCCCTATGTTCAGATTCATCCAGCAAAACCCTCCGCTCCTCCTTTGCACCTTCCCCACCCGAGCCACACAAATGAGCCACCTGTCTGGCCACCCCAGCCTCCGCAACAGCCCCAAAACTTGGCACCTCCTCAAAACCCTTCTCCACAGTAGTAACCGGAAACCCAAGATTCCGGGCGAAAAATTCCCCCGCCTCCCTCCAGCTAGGACTGCCCCACAGATCTACCTAGAGCCCCTCCCCCTCCACTGAGAACTCCTTTGCAGGTCCATGTGGGGAAAGCGATAGCAGATCTGAAGGTGAGAAGACATCAGCCGGTCTCAACTGCCCAAAACCGGTCACATGCAACCCTTCAGGCCCCGACCTCGGGATGGCCTCCAAACCCTCCATCATTCCTCCAGCTGGCAAACCCCAAACATCATGCACCTTCATCTGTTCGCTGGCGTATTCCACTAAATCCACCATCTCCACCGCAGGATCCATCCTGACAACAACAACCCTAAAACAACAAGCACCGATCTGCAACAAACCCCAACCACTACAAATCTGAAACCCTAAACACCAAACCGGAAGAGTATTCACCCAGCAACTCGCCGTGAGGATAAGAACATGGCTTCAAATGATCCCCATCTTCCATGTTTGAGAGTGACAGTGGGCCGTACTGTCAGAGAGGCCCACCCCCAGTCAGACCCGAAGGCCCTGCTCTCTCCCCTCCATCAAAAATCGCCTCCTCATTTTTCGAATAAAAAATAAAAAAAATCATTATCCCTAACATATTAACATATTTTAGTTGTATTTCCCAAAAATCAAAACTAATTTTTAAAAAATTAAATAAACATATTATATGAGAGACACCACTCTAATATTAAATAGTATAACTCTTTACATTTATTAATCGTGAGCACATATACTAGTGATAAAAACATTGGCATTGTTTGAATAATATTCTTTTTTTTTTTTTCAGGTTTGGATCATCTTAGCTAAACTTTATTTTAGTTTTCCAATTTGCAAGTATTCCTCTTGGATGTGTAATCTTTGTGGAAAAAGATAATTAATTCTCCTTACCTCTCAATGTCCCCTTAAAGTTTAATTTCATCTTTAATATTAAATATGTTTTTTAATCATTTCAAATTATTGTAATTATAGACAAAATCCACATTAGTATTGATGTCCTAAGAACCAGTGTCTTTGGAATCCCATAACTGTAACATTTTGTTGATAACAACTTTAATGGTGATATTATCACCATCGTATCATCTTTCTTCTTTATAACTAAGCTATCCTCCTCCATCATTCAATAACTAAGATATCCTCCTCAAATAATGCCCTTCATGTCACTCAATTGTTGAGCTATCATTCTTGAGGAATTCTCATGTTATTCCAAAAGTGGAGAAAGAAATACAGATCATACATCATGGAATAAGCTATGAAGCATATAAAATATGTGATTCAAACAATGCATGGACACAAATCATCTCTATGATTTCATCGTTCAATTTACCTTTGACCTCTTATGTTGCAACATTTTCGTTTAGACTTTTTGTTTTGACACCAATACTTTGTTGATTGGTTGCATGAGATGAATTATTAGTGAATATTGTTTTGAGAAATGTTCTTTTGTAATGAATCAATTAAATTTATGTTTCATAAAGAATCAATTAAATTTATGTGTTGCATTGTCAATGGCATAATTTTCTGTTGATGTAAGAAGATTCATTTTATCTTTGAGACGAGCTTAGTGTTTTTGGTATCTTGGATTTTTTTTTTTTTTAAATAAAGATTTCCCTTATATTTCTTTAATGTAGCAAGGTTTTTAAATCAAATTTTATATGGTAATGTCAAAGTTGTATTTATATAATTTCAAACTAGGGGATTCAAATTGTTTTCTATTTGCTAGAATCTTGCAAAAGAAGAAGTATTCAAATGACAAATTCCATTATTCAAATGGAAATTATAAGTATCTTGGTAGATTCAGAGCATAAAAATGAATCTAGAATTAAATTTCATGATTGCTAAACTTGTAGATTTGCTGAAATTACATATTTTAAGTCAAATTTTGATTCTATTTGGGAAAATGTCCACCAAAATAATAGGCCAATTTGATGATTATTATCCCACATCAAATTCAACTGCAACAAAATGCATGAAGAATGTTTGCACTAGTCATTCAAATCAAATAAATCTAGATATTGATATATGAATAGTTTAAACAGAATTTAGGCATCGTGCCATATACTGCTAGAGGACTTTGAAGATATTATCGATAAATACTTTGCATATGACCAAAATTTATGTGTGATTATTCAAATAAATTATTAACACAATTTATGTTGATGGTAAAGATAACATTATACATTACAATCTTCTAAAATAATATCTTAATTGTAGACACAAATCATAAAATTTATAAAATTTATAGACACAAACAAAGTTGTTGATTATATGAAGAATCAAATGGAAAACATTCATAATAGTTCCATTTGGTGGTAAAGCAAAAATGTGGCAACACAAACTTAGTTGTATTGTATCTAAACAAACCATTGATAAAAAAATCATTAACAATGTTACACACTCATGACCATGCAACGCATAATGGTTCGTGATGTATAAAAGAAAATCCAGACATTGCATGCATCAATTTATCATAATGTTTGTATCAAAGTATTTATGAAAACAAACTAATGCCATATTACTTTGTGAAAGACAATCTAATCTATAAACTTGGGCATTCATTTGTAACATAATAATATAAATGGTAGATGATTATTTGGGAAGAAAATTACTCTAAGTAGTAGGAGATTTTGATTGTCAAAAGATTCTATAAGCTTTGCAGAAGTGCTTCTACAAGAAAAATCTTTGTGTAGATTTGGAAAAGTATATGTGTATGTATTTATTTTTCTATAACAATTCAAACCAACCAGAAAGAAAGATTATACATGGTGTTTCCAATCTAAATTACAAACACCTTCGGAATTAGTTTTTATGGATTTTGTCACATGCCTACAACCTCTTAACATAATTTCAACAATGTGTTTGTTGTGGTTAATAGGTTCTCAAAACTAATAATTCTTATGTAGTTCCACGAAATAAATGCAATGCATGATATAAACAAGATGTTATTATGTATGTGTGGCTTCATTTTGGTTTTCTTTAAAAATAAACTTAGAAATCTTTGAAAAAAAATATAATAGATCTAAACATATTTATATAAATCAAATTCCATTACAATTCAACCTCAAATTCTAACTTATAGCCTCAATCAATGTAGCATGTCTTATGTCAATGATAAAATAAATTTTTATTACAACATAGGAGAAAAGAAGCAGAACTTCTTAATTTTTGGAAAGTGCAAACTGGATGATGAGAAGTTTGTAGTGCCCCTTGTCACCATGGAAACTAAAATCCAATCTAAGAGTCAAATCTAATGCAATAAGGGGCACTAAATTTTTTATTCTTTTTTAATTCCCAAATTCTAAAGTTCCTTTATTCACAACTTCAATAGAATTCCACCTACAATTGGATTTTCCACTAAGACATTCAACACCAATATCATATAGATAAATCCACCTAAAAAGCACTTATTCTTTAAGAGAGTCTCCCTTTCAAGGTTCACATGACATTCTAAGCCATTGTATTTTAAATGCATTACATTGAGTAGTCATATGTTACTAAAGATGCAACACTGCATATACTAAAGGATAGATAATGGTAACAAGGCTTACTATATTATTTCATGGGGATCTATTCCCTTAGAGAATAAACTACAAACCTATTCCTTCTCATACATTCAATGCATATATCATTTACTTTCCGTATGCTCATTCAAAATCTTAAATTGAGGTTTACAAAGGATTCTGTAAGTAAAACACACACCATGCAAAACATGATTCACATATCAATGTAAACACACACCATTCATAACATGATTCACATATCAATGTGAACATGATTCATAAATAAAACTGAACGCGATGATGATGGTGGTTAACATCCACTTTGATTTAGTTGCGACTTCTAACATTTAATGATGTTTTTCAATTCACTATCAGAAACGTGGCGAAGCAAGGAAGTAATTCAATTATTTTAATATTCTCCACGTGGCGAAGGGAGTAATTCCTTTATATTAATATTTTCCACATGGACGCTGAGATCGTTGCTGTGGAGCCTACACTCGTTTCTCGATAAACATTTCAGATCATTCATTTGCGTAAATTTTGTGGCACTCTGATCATTTTTGTAAACAACTAACTAAAGCTCGACATAGTAATACATATCATAGGCTTGGATTTTGACTTTGACGGTCCTTTTAATTAACTCAAAGTAATTGACTTCCAAAGTTAATCCCACATCGTCAAGTGTGTAAATACTTGAATCCATAAATATAAAGAGAGAAGGGGATATGTCAAAACAGTGGGCGGTGATGAGATATAGCACAACAGGAGGTTCAATGTTCCCTCCGCAATTCAGTTTGATATTGACGCTGAGACGGTTGCTCCTGAGTCCACAATTGTGTCTCCAAATTTTATCATCTTTTCAGATGATTAATTTATGTATCATTTACGGTAGAGAACATTTATGTTTCCAACATTGAACCTGCTGTAGTATAGTTGTAAGTATTCCCTCCTGTCACGCGGGTGACCCGGGTTCGATCCCCGGCAACGGCGATGCTTGACAAGTTTTGCTATACTTGAAATCGATTGATGGATGGCTCAGAGAATATCAATGCAGCATGTAAATTTATGTGGATATCAATGCAGCATTCATTTTGTTATAATAAATTCTACGTACATATGTTGTTGTCAGCAGTGTACCGGCAGACCAGACAACTTGGATTGATGATTGTTTTACATTCATCTCCATTCCAGATCACATGATAATTCTCTGCCTTTATCAGCACGGGGATGTAGCTCAGATGGTAGAGCGCTCGCTTAGCATGCGAGAGGTGCGGGGATCGATACTCCGCATCTCCATCATTGGTCGCCGACTGATCGACAGATTTCTGGTAATGCGGCCTTAGCTATCCGACCTGATCGTCAGATGGTAATGTGTTTTTTCTTAGACTCTTGAGTTTTTTTGGGGTTAGTTTTTATAATGTTTTATGGATATTATGTATTGAATTATATTTTTGAAAAATAAAATATTTTAAAAAAGATTGGAAATGATATATTTCTTAATGGTGAAAGTTGATTTGACGATAATGATGTGAATATAAAAGAATTCAAAAAATATATAAAAAACAAGTGAAATTAGCAGCAACGCTGTTTATACCTACCTTTTAAAAATAGTTTAATATATTAATTTAAAAATGTTTTAATTTAATAGGTGTACATAGTCCTAAGTTACAACTAAAATAGTTGTGAAAGGTTTAAAACTTATCACAACTTATTATTTATGCATAGTCTAAAAGAAAGATAGAAATGCAAAATGCAAGTGATAATTATAAACTAATATCAATTTACCATTCATTAAAATAAATCTCTTACCAGTATCTTAATGTTAAACTACCTGTTATAATCACTATAATATGGATGATATTAATTATAACTTTATGTATAGAAAAGAACTTCATGAGATTACAAGTCATTATGTCTAAAAAACATCATATCTATTATGTAAAATTGAAAAAACAAATATATTGTATAGCATAAACATTCATAAGTCTACATCTCTAAAATACTTAATAAATTTATATTGTGAATTAATTCAAAAGTTTTTTCTTAACATCAATAAAGTAGATAACTATTTTTGTAAAGATATTGTTGTTTTCACATCCTCAAAGTTGTCTTCAGTGGAATGGTAATAGCCTTAGTAAAAATCTAATTTATAATTAAACTTTATTTTAATTATTCTAAGAGATTATTCTAAGATTTTGCTATTTTTACTTGTTATTCACAATTCCACTTCATCACTTTACAATTGCCAATTATATATATATAATGCAAATAACAAAAATCTTAAAGCATCTTTAGGAAGGAAAGGAGATTGGATTTAAGCAATTGTATAAACTATTTTAAAAGGCCAACATGTTATATCCCCCTTGTAATTATTATTATAATATAATTATACCTACACACTTACATTACATGATTGTGAAATTAAAAAAACTATTTCAATACACCAAATATTGGGTTTCTTAGTGTTATATTCAAAGAACATTCATATGGGAAATGAGAACAATTTGATTACTTGTGAGATAAATAGTTTTCATGAGATCAATTGTTTTCAGAATTTGAAGTGACATAATGACAAGCATTATAGCCTATTGCTCCCATAAATAAATTTAGTGTAGTTCATTAAAAAATAAATTTTAACTGAAACCATCATTTTACAAGTATGTCATGGAATATAAGTCTGTTACTCCGACGAATTTACGGCATTCCAGCGAATTCATCGGACCAGTGGCCAAGCGTGTAAGCACAAGTGATAATTTATGGTGACTTAATTTTACTCAAAGAAATAAAATACACAATTACCAAAACCATTGGGTAGTGTAATAGTTTTTTGGGATTTTCTTCTAAATTTTTTATCTCACAAATATAACGCAAAGTAGAAAGTATATAATAGTTGTCATTTCCTAAGTATTTTAGAAAAATTATCGCCCATCAATGGCTTTCACTCCAGCACGTCATTGCGGGGGAGATATGTCATTGGCCGTAATGATTGTGCAAGCAAGCCAACCTAAATCTGTCATGCCCTAAACAAATTTGTCACACCCTGTAATGATTGGGAGAGTACAATCAGTAATAACTAAATATATAAATAGGAGATAGGTGGCATTTTGTAATATTTTTTTAAAATTTTGATTTTTAAAATTAATTTTATTTCTGACAATTCTATTTTAATCAGGTAAAAATAGTCACTTTATACTTATACACCAATTATAAAATAGATTTTAATTTTTTTTAAATATAAAATTAATTTTAAATATTTATAAAATTTAATTTAATATATAATTTCTAAACAACTTTAGAAAACTTTATATAAATATTTTTAAAAAATTGAAAATAATTAAAAGTAAAAAAAAATTGAATCCAAATCGATTACTATATATCTGCCTTCAGCATATATAATAATATTGTATTAATTTTATAATCAAGTGTTATTATTTGGAGTGGTGTTTACAACAAATAGCTTGTGTGTGATGGTTTAATGCATTTAAAGCATTTGCAAAATTTATTTAGTAAAAGTCACAATTAAATGTCAAGAGGAGTATTTGAGGGCGTTGAATCTATTTTTGCATTAAAAAATGGATTTTGAATAGTGAAAAATATTGGTCTAGCCAGAGATTAAATTGCTAGATCTCTCAATAATGACTAGAAAAGTCAAAATCATATAATCTTTAGACAACTCCTTTTTCCTAGAAGTCGTCTAAAGAAGAAGCAACTTGGACTTCTTTTTCAGATCGTTTTTAAAATTATTTTTCCCTAGGAGTTGTTGAAATCGTATATATAAGTTGTTGAGATTGCACAATCTTGTTGGAAGAGGAGTATTCGAGGGCATTGAATCCAATTATGCAATCAAAAATTGATTTTGAACAGTCAAATTCTTGATCTAGCCAAAGATTAAATTGAGAAATTTTGTCTTGGGTTGGGAGGTGTGGGTGGAGTCATTTATGACTCCAAGGGGAACAAGCAGAATGAGTATGCCTAGGGTAGTGGAAAAAAAAACAAACAATGGCACAGAATGGTTAGCCTTAATCAAGGGTATGGAATTAGCAAGGATCATTGGCATTGAAGAGCTGGTGGTCATTGGAGACTCGCTAATGGTCACTAGAGAAGCAAGAAGCCTAATGAAGAACCGGCTGAATCCGTCTAATAAGATGCACTACCTCCTAAAATGCATTGTCACTGAATTCAAAGCTATTAAGTTCCTTCATGTGCTGAGAACACTCCATCAGCTGGCGGATAAAATGGCCAACAAAGGAGCAAGCCTAAATTGCGGCATCCTGGTGTGCGACCATAAGGTCAATGAAAGAGTTTGGATTCCTTAGTTTAGAGTCCCTTGCTAAAATAAATTTTGGGTATAGAATTCATTGGAGCAACAAGAATGGCCACATCCTAGATAACGTCCATTTATTAAACCATCATATGATCATAAATTCGGGATCATATGCATTTATGGGCCGCGATTATGCTGAATATTTACACAAGATCTCCAGTCATGCTTCATTAATTGATTCGGGGAATGTCTCTAGGCTGAGACATATGTCTCACATGCGTAAAGTCCCGGTGATTGTCAGAACTCGGGATGGCATTAAAATAGTAGGGTGGTGTGTTGTTTGTATTATTCTTGGCCTTTATGCTGCTCAGCGTCCAAAGAAGAAGCAGTCAGGAACAATCCTCTATGCAATGGGTGAACATAGTGCTTAGGGCCCACCTCTGGTTCGTAGTCAGGTTCCTCCCCCGCCTCAGTGTTTGCGGTGCAGAAAAACCATTTGGAAGCATGAAGGTCTTACAAACCAGGATATCAGGAAAGCTTTCTCATTTCAAGATGATAGCCAGGTGACTCCAGTCCTTCCGGTAAGCCCTTCTGGTCACGTTTCTTGCAATCTCGATTTCCTTGGTCTAGAAGGGAAATGGCATCCTACTCCGGTGTAGAAAGAATTTGGCAATTCCGGTCCACCTTTGAGGTTGCACAGAAGCTCCAACTCGGCTGAGGGTTTAAATGATCTTCTTAAGGAAATGGAGGATCATATTAGAATGCTCCGTTGTGAGAACTTGGAGATGAAGAGGGATATCACTCGCCTCTTCTCTCTTGCTCAAGCCACGCATTCGAAGGTTAGAATCTGTAGCAGTCATGGACATGAAAGGGCTACCAATACGGGTGAAAAAGTGGATATTGTTTATGTTGTCAACGTGGATACTAATTTCAACAATGTTATCAGTATTATTAAAGCTGTAGAAAAGAAAGTGGACACTCTGAGAGCTGATGTTGGGCATTTCTTCTCGGGCTTGAAATTTGGAGGAGGTTGGGCGAACGATAGCTTTGAGGAACCAGTGATTTGCAACCTTCGCAAGAAAGTGGAGGTTCAGTATCAGACATAATCCTTGGGTCTTCGCTATTGTTTTTGGTTTTTTGTAATGACCTTCTTTCGTAGAAGCTTTCGACCAACCATGTTATATGGATTTTTCTCTAGGTTACAGGGAAGGCTACTGCAGGTTTTCTTTCGTCGGGTCTTTTTTATAAGAAGTAGTTGTATTATATAAGTCCTCTCGGAAAGTAAGGATTTTTATATTCTACATCAATGTTTTGTTTCTGTATTTGTCTTCTTGGGTAGTTTGTAAGGAGATACAATCTGCACAGATTAGGGAAGTTCCATTACTATTATAGATTAGCAAAGGATGAACAAGGAGTCATGGAATCAGTCCTTATGTGGGAGCAATCATTCTCCATCTTTTTTGTAACCTCAGATTCTTTTATATAATCAAAATCTACTTATCTATTTCTGTTAAAAAAATCGTGAAATTTTGGTAATAATGACTAGAAAAATCAAAATCATCTAGTATTTAGACAACTCCTTTTCCTAGTGGGAGCTTACAACCAGTGGTACTTAAAGTCCCAATGCATTCAAAGCACTTGCAAAACTCATTTAATAACCCTCATAATTGATTCAAAATTAAATAGCCTACAATGTGCGTAAAGCTAATAATTACATTGATAGGTGTTTATATCTTAGAATTTGTGGTGGATTAGCATCTATGCTTTTCCAAGATTTCAGAAGGATGAGACGAGTGTATTGTCCATATTTATTTTATGGTAGTCATTCAAAATTTGAAATAAACAATTATAAAAGAAAAAAAAATCAAAAATAACTCTTAGTTGATGCGTGGATAAGTGATAGCTAATGCATGGATAACTCTTTAAAGTTGATGCATGGATAAGGAGTTTCATGGAAGACAATAAGTAAATAGATAAATTATTACTTATTTGTGACACTTAACTTATGGCCTATCGGTGTTCACAACCCACAAGTTAAGTGGCTCCGCTAGTATATCAATAAATAATAATTACTTATAATTATTTAAAATCTCTATATAATTAAGTAGCCTACAATGTGCATAAAACTAACAATCTATTTACAAATAATAATAAGTAATAATTAATTATGATCGTCTAACATCTCTATCTGCAAAAATGAAAGCAACTCTTATTTCATGGGTCTCTTGGAGTAGAGATGAAAGAGTTTAGGAATTCATAATAAAATTGAAAAAATCATATAGAAAGCAACTCTTGTCTTTGGCGTATCTTGGAGTAAAGATGAAAGGATTTGAGAATTCTTAGATAAATTGAAAAAATAAAACTACGATGAGCAAATCTTACTCGCCCAATCTTTTAACTTGTGTAAATATTTCTATTAATCCCTAAATTAAACAACATCCACTAATATCGCTTTGCATAATGTACACACAAATTGTCTAAAGGGCCAACAATTTGGCCCTTTCCCAATAACTACCCAATCACATAATCCAACGGATCCCTCTCTCGACAGGCGCTACATCTTCCAAGGATTCCAACAGACCAAACAACATGATACAAACATCCATTATAGTGTGTCACCTTTGTCATTGGGAAAACCATCTTGTACTCTCAACTAGCATGGAGCTTACATAAGGAGAATTAGGTACATGGAGTGTTTATTGGTACAATAAACTTCTTTATGACCTTGACACTCATCCATGAAATCTTCAAAATATAGCAAACCCATTTTCCATTTTCTTTTGAATCCCTTGTTTTTGGGTCATGGTTCTCGCTTTCACCAGGACATAAAGACGAGAGGATAGAGGAAGATGGGATAGTCGATTTATCCATTGATCTAGTTGAACATTTATGTTGGAGATACATCTCACCTATTCATGAAGACATGTTGAATATATGGATAACAAAGGATGAAGGTCACAATAATTTGAGTAGAGATTTGATCATGATGGGCTGAAGCATTTGTTTGAGCAACCAACATTGATCGCAAGACAAATAAGATGGATGAACTCTTGTGTGAGTATCAATTTTATATCAAGCATATCTAGGGAAAAGATAACGAGGTGGGAAGAAATTTTTCAACATGAGGTAAGCAACTAATTCTATCTAGTGATAAACATAGGAAAATTGAATATAGTCCAAAGATTTTCACCTAAAGTGGGATGGGAGTGGATCTGCAAGACCAAAAAATACCTTTGGTGGGATCCACTTGGATCATGTTGGGATCTCTTGAATCATGAACATTTTACGAATTGATTTTCCCCTCCAAAATTCACACCTTTAGATTTTCCCACATGGGATGCATGCAAATCATGGTATGTAAGGAGGGTTGCACAAATCAAGATATAATGGTTTATGATGACAAGAAGACACCCTTGAATGTAGTAATGATTATTAATGGAGTCTTATATCCATGGGGAGTTGGAAGAGATGAAGAGACCCAGATGTCCCAACCCCTGATTCAGGAACAATAGTATGCCAAAGATAGCATAGTAGAAGAAAATTAGGAGTTCGTGAAAGGGAGGTTTTGATAGAGGAATTCGAATGACTATGGAAGGAAGATATAGGATAAAATAGTAATTATGGGGATGTGTTGTTAACATTAGATTCCCTTAGTGAAATGGAGCCACTATAGGTAGTAAATTGTACTCTTACTCATTTTTATTACCCTAAGTGGGATCTAATCTTAGAAGTTGATAGAATAGGAACTAACAAGAGGAGCTATACATTTCAGAGGTGATGGGAAGGGATGTTGGGAATGATAGTGTTAAGGGGGTCTCTTAGTCCCCATGCACTTCATTGCATTAATGTAATAATATAAATGAATATATGTATAAATGAGTAAACATATCCTAACATATACTTAGTACGTTGGAGCAAGTGCAACTACTCCAACCATCCCTAGAATGCATAAATACACATCAATGCATGAATACAATCATATTGGACATCCCTTCCTAACACTCTGTGTTGATGGTTACGTGTGTGTGGTTTATATTCTCTTCTTGAATGGATGCACTCTCTTCACTACAATGACAAGTAAAGAATCGAAGATGACATTAAAGCAAAGGACATCACATAACACACTAACAAAGCTATATGCAAAAATGATGAGACCAAAACAACTAAAGTGATTGAGCCCCTCAGTAAGTGAATTGCAGAGAATTCCTTGGGTTGTGATCTCAGAGGCCAAAAGGTGGAGAAATGGTAGATAGTAGAGCGCAAAGGTAAGATGCTCTCAATACAAGCATTGTGCAGGGCTAGAGGATGAGTCGAAATGAAGACTCACTGACTACGCATATACCTACCAGATTGAAGACGAAGGATAAAGAGTAACATATCATAGTATATACATGTATCTTCCTATACAGTTGGCATCTATCGTGACTTAAATACCTATGCAAACCGATATGCATGGTTGATGCACAACAAGGATTATTTCGGCGTGGCACAAACCCAGGATGTTGTAGCACAATTTTTTCAGGACAAAGAAGAGTTTAAGGGTGGGGGAGATGTTGAGGGGGTTTGTTGAGGGGGCTTGTTAGGTGTCATGCACGTCTTCACACTAATGTAATAATATAAATGAATATATGTATAAATGGGTAAACATATCCTAACATGTAATTAGTTGGAGCGGGTGAAACACTCCAACCATCCCTAGAATGTATAAATACACATCAATGCATGAATACAATCGCATTAGATCTCCCTTCCTAATACTCTATTTTGATGGTTATGCATGTGTGATTTATAGTCTCTTCTTAAATGCATGCGATCTGTTAGATCAAAACATATTAGAAGGAAGGATTAATTTTCAAGGGGAAAAGAATAAATAAATCATTATAAGGACTTTAAAATAGAAAATAGGTTTCCTTGGTCAATGTTCTTTAGTTAGTCAAAATTCTAAAAGAAATTAATTTTGATGCAATAACTATGAACT
Organism: Larix kaempferi; assembly: GCA_027924585.1. Classification (NCBI taxonomy): domain Eukaryota; kingdom Viridiplantae; phylum Streptophyta; class Pinopsida; order Pinales; family Pinaceae; genus Larix; species Larix kaempferi. The sequence goes on along the minus strand of BSBM01000821.1, from coordinate 7,505,454 downwards.
ATAAGAAATTTGACAAAGGGACTATGGCATAGGGGCTATGATTGGTCCAAATTATGACTAGAAGGAACTTTGACAAAGGACATATGATTGAGCAACTATAACAGGAAAGAACTTTGACAAAGGAATGATGGATGAAGAACTATGATCCATAAGAATTATGATTGATAGGAACTATGATCAACATGAATTATGAGAGAGAAATTGTATCCAAGGATGTATGACCGATAATAAATTTGATGACGAATTTGTAATCATGGAACTATGATTGATGAACTATTACTGGTAGGAACTTTGGCCAACTAGGACTATGACTCAAAGGAACTACGACTAACAAATACTATGAATGAGGAACCATTGTTGAAATTGCACATTTTTGTTAGAAAATTGTAATTTCTCTTCAACCATTTTTATAATTATGAATTTATCCTCAACTACTTTGTTGTTGAATTACTAAAATTGCCATTTTTTATTTCTAAAATTGCAATTTCAGGAATTATTACCAATATCAGCTTTGATGAATAAAGAAACTAAAATAAGTAAGTAATACTAGTATCTTAACTTTCTTTTAACCCCTAAATCCTTTTTGCCCCATATTTTCTCCTTAAACTCAGATGTAATAGTATTTTCTCTTATACAAACATAGTTACAACTTGAGTGGGGCTAATAATTAAAAACATGTGTTTCTTTTAACAAGGAGATTTTATACACGAATTTAGTATATGGCTTGATTGTGACCTTAATAATATTATATTATATTATTATTATTATTATTAAAATGGTCAATGTAAAAGAAGTGTATTATTTAAACTATTTAAACTGAAAAGTATTTATTACGCAGATAGACGTTTAGATATTGTTTGAGATTTTGGACTTCCTTGAATGGATCAACAAGATTAACCTAAGTTTAACAAGTGTATAGTTGAGATTCATTTCATGGTCATCGTATCTTGTTATGCTTATATGCATCTTGATTAAGATTTAAATAAGATTTAGTTAAGCAATGGTTTAAAAAAGGTATGTTTATTACATAGTATTTTTTTATGTTTATACTACTAGCATAGCCACTGAACTTGTGGTCAGTGAACACCAATAGGTTACAAGTTAAGTGACATGAACAAGTTATATGTTACTTGTTCTCCATGCTTACTGGTGATCACATGTTTTCTACGCCTCAAGTATCTGTTACCTTCTTTAATTAAATGAGTTGTATTCCACTACTTGCTATCCATGCATCAACTACCAATTATTCTTTATGGAGTAGTCTATTTATTCTATGCTTTTACTTTATGGTGGGTTTTGATTAGAATCTGGTAATTTTTTTTGGTCAGATCTAAATTTCTACATGTTTAAATTGTATTTTTGAATCTATAAATAGATTCATCACACTCAAATACCCCATTGCACCCAAATTATGCAATTTCCATAGCTAATATATGTGATTCTAAGATTTTTAAAGGTTTCCAATCGCAACACGAACAAAATTAGATGGAAAATATGTTCGGAAAAGGTCGAAAACATAGAATATTTAGATTACACCATTTTTTATAATTTTTTATTTCATATTTTGAACAACGACCATAAAATCAATCTGGATAGTACACTTGTCTCATCCTCCTTTAATCTAGGAAAAGCATAGATGGTATTCCACCCCAAATTCTAAGATATAAACACCTATCAATGTAATTATTTATTTTAATGTTTATGTTGGTTTAGTTTGTTGTTTAAGGAAGGAAAATCCTCGACAATGTCATCTTAGTACAAGAAGCCATACATTCCAGCAAAAACTGCAAAGAAAAAGGTATGTTGATCAAACTCGATATGGCCAACGCATTCGATCATGTCAAGCATTCTTTTCTCCTCAAAGTCATGGAACATTTTGGTTTTGGGAAGCTTTTCATCAACTGGATCACCCCATTAGTAAACGGTCGCCCGACCAATTTCTTCCAAGCCACGCGTGGAATACGACAAGTATCCCCTCTCTCCTCTTTCTTATACATCATTCTGGCTGACTCCCTCAGTTGAAACCTGAACTATGGCCTCAGGAATGGATCCTTACTCGGCCTCAACTTAACACTGAACTCCATGCCCCTTAACCACACCCTCTTCCCTGACGAATCCCTTTTTTTAGGAGGAGGCTCTTCCATGATTTCCCAAAAATTCAAACAAAACTTGAGCTAGTACTGCAAAGGCACTAGAGGAAAGATCAACCTCCACAAGAGCATTTTCTATGACTGGAATCTAACCAATTCCTCTGCTTTCAACATCACCCAGATACTAGGGATCAAAGTACACAAGCAATGGGACAAGTTCAAGTACCTTGGTCTCCCTATTTCTCAAAGACTCTCAAAATATGGAAATTGGGAAGATATCATTAACAAAATCAAATCAAAATTAAGAATTAGGGAGGATATTGGCTCAATAAAGCTAGAAAACTGATCCTAATAAAGGAAGTCCTCTCAGCCCTCCCAATATACCAACCCTCTCTTTTGCTAGCTCCCAAAGGAGTAACAGATCACATCAACAAGATTTTAAGAGAATTTCTATGGACAGGAGGAAAAAATAGAGAGAATAAAATACACTTGATCAATTGGAATATCATCAAGCAACCAAAGCGTTCAGGCAGGCTCTAAATCCGTGATTCCTCCCAGATAAACATGGAAATGGGAGGAAAAATCCTTTGGCAGATTATGCACAACAATCAACATCAGGTCAGTCATCTGCTAAAGAATAATTATCTAACATGAAACCCCCTCAGATGCCTTAACAACAAACTCGCATCAAAAGATTCCTCAATTTAGAACCTATGCAAGACCACTTGGCAATTTTTCTTTAAAGAGCTCCATTGGGTTCACGGAAATGGGAAAGACATCAACATTTTTACTAACAGAATCACGGGAAACAAGCCACTCATGGAAAATCAAGAGCTCCACGATATTTCTCTTTGGATTTCTCAACATGGAATAAATACTTTGAAGGACCTCAATGATTGGAATCCCACTGGCACTTGGCATAGCTGGAAAGATATCCCAGTTCCAACATCTCTTGAGCCTTCCAGAAATCTCCTTACAGAGAGGTTGAACGGATGTGATCCCACTCATTCCCACGACAATGATAAGCGTGGTCGGGGTCCAAAAGGACATTACATCGTAGCCATGGGTTACAGTACTGATGCAGGAGCATCGGGGCCTATGCAGAGTGGTTGAAGATGATCAACAAGAGAAGGCCGACCAGAGCAAATGCCGATGACCACTGGTGCGGAGGTCAGATTGGCTGTCGAAGTCAATACATCGTGCACGAGCTGTTGAGGTACATCAACATGCGAAAATAAGTCGAGAGTTGACATGATCAAGGTCGACAGACTATAGAGTTGCAACAGAGACGTCGAGGGTCAACATGTTGTCGAACTGTGACTCCAACAGATTTGGGCATGAGCCAAGCGAGGAGGAAGGGGTGGACTAGCGAAGCCTTAGATGCGAAAGGAAGTTGACAGGTATGTCGAAGGCTGATGAAAGACAATATGGTCAAGGCGGTGATAGGACTGACTACTGTAGTAGTGTCAGGAGGATGCACAGGAAGTCAAGCAAAGTACTTGGCAGCCGTTTGGGGTTGATGAGGAAGTTATTAGCAGTTATGGAAGGTGGTTGGGATCATGATAGGTGTCGTCACAAGTGGAGGTTGTGCAGCACGACAGAGGCATTGACAACTATAGGTCTACATTCGTAAGACAAAGGAATATTTTTTTGGGAGTTGGAGTAGACCTCGATATGCACAACAGAGAGTAGCAGGGTAGAAGACTTGTAAGTAGGAACAGAGGAAGGAGTTCAGATCGACTAGAAGACGATCAAGAGCAGAGTTTGGGAGAAGATTTGTAGATTGGATAGGATAGTAACACATATACCGAGCACAGAGAAGGTTGAGCCATAGCTCAGAGTTTCGTAGTGAACCGGGAGAGGGTGAATATCGACAAACTGAAAGGGCACATAGTTACTTCTGTATTGTAATTGGCTGAGGCCGACAAAGTTAGTTGTTTTACATTCCTTTCATTTCGCATTGTAATCCGATTGATTTGAAGTAATAGAATCTAGCTTCTAGCATCCTATTTACAGCTTGTTTATATGAATGCGTGTGTTATTTGTAATTGTTAAGAAAGAACCCTTGTCGAGGTGACCTTGCATCAAGTGGTATCAAATCCGAGAAGTGAGTTGGTCGAGTTGAAACATCTTGTGATCAAGAGAGCATCGATTATTGTCACCACTAGGAGTGAAACCAGTGTCGAGTGTGTTTACAGCTCCAACTGCGGTTGGGTAGAGTTGTGCACAGCCTGTAAAAGTCCGGTTGTGATTCGACGAGTGAGAGTTTTAGTTGAGTTTGAAAATGGCTCACATAGGCGTTAATGTCTGAAGAGTTGGATGAAGAGCATGTGGCGCAACAGTCACAGTTGATCGTGAAATGTTCAACGAATGCATGCAAACAATGTAAAGCTTGACTAATGAAGTCGCAGAGATCAAATAAATCCAAAGGCGTGGATGCGTTCCTGATGCGCTAGACCACAATGATGAGGAGGTCGAAGAGGTGGAAGCACGTTAAGTAGCAGGAGAAGAACTAGAAGAAAAACTCATAAAGCTTTTGACGGATATGAGAGGTCGGACAAAGATAGATGTACGTACCTACTCAAGAAGTCTGGGCCCATAAGACTTGATCTACTGGTTCAGAGAGACGGATAAATACTTCGACATAGAGTAGATCGAGGATCCCAAGTGGGTTAAGACTACATGTCTAAGGTTGAAGGGTCATGCCTCATTGTGGTGGGACAATGTGCAGGTTGACAGAGTCAAGAAATGCAAGGATACAATCAATTCTTGAGATAGGATGGTCGCCAAGTTGAAAGGGAAGTTCTTTCCAAATGACTTTGTGATTTCCTTGTTTATGAAATTACAGAACATTTGACAGAAAGAGATGACCATGAAAGAGTACATGGAAGAGTTCTAGAGATTGTCGATAAGGTTGGGGAAAATCGACAAAGGTGAAGAAGCTATTGTAATATATGTAAATGGCTTGAAATACGCCATACAAGACGAGTTGAGCATGTCAAGATTCAGAGTGGTCGGTGAATCCTACCAGTTAGCTTTGAAGGCAGAAGAGAAACTGTCGAGGAAATCCACATTGACCAGAGGCAGGATGACTGGTCGGGGAGCGAAGATATTTTCGTGAAAGCCCAAAGTAGCGGATACAGGAGAGAAGCCGTCGAAGACAACCGACGTGCGGAAGGAACATCAACAAGAGAGAAGACACAAGAAAACCGACGCAATGGTTGAGAGATACACGGTTAAGGTGCGTATGGTCGAAGTGGTCCATTTGACAGAAAAGGAGCTGACAAACCAACCATAGTCTGTTACAAATGTCGAGGAGTCAGACATAAGGCATATGAATGCCCAGAGAACCTACATGTTGTAGAGGAGTCGAAACCCAAACATTGAAGACATGAGCAAGCCGACGAGAGGGAAGAGTCGACATCCGACAATAGTGAGGATGGTTAGTAGAAAATTTGAAACTTGACGGTCAATCGAACATTGGTTCAGGACGACCGATACTGAGAGAAATAGTTGGCACAATGAAAGGCTATCTTTCGAACTAGAGTGAGGATCGACAAGTGGTATTGCAAGACCATAGTTGATGGTGGCAGTACAGAGAATCTTGTGTCGACAGAGGTCATCGACAAAGCGGGGTTGAAATGTCAAGAACACCCACACCCTTACAAGATCTCATGGTTGCGGAAAGGCCACCATGTGAAGGTGACCAAACAGTGCCTGATCAACTTCAAGGTCAGGAAGCTTGAAGACAGTGTACTATGTGTCGTATTCCCAATGGTCCCATGTCATCTGTTGTTAGGGATACCATGGAAATATGATCGGAAGATGCTCTATGATGGTCAAGCCAACATAGTCACAGTGTGGAAAAATGGCATGCGAAGGACTCTGAAGACGAAGCAGGAGGAGCAAGCCGACTGTAAGCAGGGCGAGAGAAACTATTGGGAGAAGCGAGTGATGATGTGTTCAGCCAAGGAAATCCTCACGGAGGAGGAAAACCAGTCGGGATGTTTCGCCATCATTCCGAAAGGTCCATGTGTCGAAAGGTCGACAATGGAGGGAATTCTGGTTGAAGTTGAAAATATGCTCGATGAGTTTTGGAGCATAGTAGTCGACGAGAAGCATATCTCATCAGATCAACTTGATTCCAGGATCGAGTTTGCAAAACAAGGTACCCCATAGAATGAGTTCGACAGAAGGTCAGGAGCTCAATCGAAAGGTCCAGGAGTTGTTGGACAAAGGATTGATAAGAGAAAGTCTAAGTATGTGCACGGTACCAGCAGTATTAGCATCGAAGAAGGGTGGAGAATGGAGGATATGTACAGACTCTAGAGACATCAACAAGATCACGATCACGTACCAGTTTCCATTGCTGAGGATCGACGACTTGATGGATTGTTTGAGTGGATCGAAGTACTTCACGAAGATTGACCTCAAGAGTGGTTATCACCGGATTCGAGTTAGAGAAGGAGATGAATGGAAAAAAACATTTAAGACGAAAGAAGGGTTGTATGAGTGGTTAGTCATGCCATTTGGATTGACTAATGCACACAGTAAATGCCTATTTCATTAAACTTGGACAAATTAGGCAATTTTTGGACTAAGAAAGTGTGAATTTAGACTTTGAAAGTGTCAATATCAACCTTTCTAAAGTGCAAAAACGGGTTCTGAAAGTGGCAATATTGGATTTGAAAAGTGTGTTTTTATATTCGAATAGTGCGTTTTTTGACTACTTATGAACCTTAAAATTGCAGTTTTTTTGTCATAAAACTATGAATTTCAATTCAAAATGTGTGAATTTCAAATAAAAAAAATGCAAATTTCGATTTGAAAAGTGTGAATTTCAAATCAAAAAATGAAAATTTTGATTTGAAAAGTGTGAATTTCGAATAAAAAAATGCCAATTTTGATTTGAAAACTGTGAATTTAAAATCAAAAAATGCAATTTTGGATTTGAAAAGTGTGAATTTCAAATAAAAAACCGCAATTTTTTATTTGAAAATGCAATTTTCATTTGTAAATGTTCAAAATTTTAAGGTGAAAAATTCAATGTCTAAAATATTCAGTCATTGTTTCAATAACAAGTCAATCCGCTAAGTTATAACATATAAAAATGGTTTGTCCCGACTTCTATTTTCCGACAAGAAGGATCGCCTGCCCCTTCTTTTCGTAGTTAGCTGTGAAAACATTTATCCAGCAATTCAGCTATATCCATAATGGAGAACACAAGAAGGATCGACTGACCCTTCTTGCAGTGTCGAGCTATTATGAAAATAATATTGGGAATTGTTAAACTAGAACACCTTGGAACTTATAACATATAAAAATAGTTTGTCCCGACTCCCATTTTCCAACAAGAAGGATCAGCCGCTCCTTCTTTTCATAGTTAATTGTGAAAACCTCCATCCAACAATTCAGCTATATCCATAATGGAGAACACAAGAACAATCGACCGACCCTTCTTGCACTGTCGAAATATTATGAAAAGAATATTGATAATAAGAAGGGTTGACCGACCCTTCTTGCAGTGTCGAACTATTATGAAAATAATATGGGGAATAAGAAGGGTCGACCGACCCTTCAGTTACGAGGGAATTGTAAAAATATAACACCTCGGAAATTATATCATATAAAAATGGTTTGTCCCGAATTCCGTTTTACGACAAGAAAGATCGGTCGCCCCTTCTTTTTGTAGTTAATTGTCAAAACCTTTATCCATCAATTCAACTATAGCCATAATGGATAATACAAGAAGGATCGACCGACCCTTCTTGTAGTGTTGAACTATTATGAAAAGAATATTAGGAATAAGTAGGGTCGTCCGAGCCTTCATTTAGAAGGGAATTGTACCAATAGAACACCTTGGAGAAAGAGTGACCGCTCTTTCTCTGAGAATATTTCTACTTGCCAGCAAAGTCTTTAAAGCAAAACTTCTATAAATTTTGCGACATGTGGAACGCTTTTATTGTGACACGTGGCATATTTGATTTTTAAAATGAGTTTAAAGATTGTTTAAATGAATATTAAGGATATTAATGGTACCATTTAACGTTTGGGGACTATTTTAAGCTCTTGCGTTTTCTGAACCAGCAATGAGGATGTTATATGACTGGGGTCCAAATAAGAAGTATAGCTTGCAGTTTGTGGAGAAATGAGAAGTAGTTGGAGATGAAGATGGTGTCAGGAATTTATGGTTGAGTTGCTAAGTAGAAGTTCCTTAACGAAGTTTAAAACTGATACACTCCAAATCAGTTTTAAACTAATAATAGTTGAGCCGCCCCATTATTCCTCAAGAATGGGGAAACTCCTCAATAGAAAGAGCAGAGAGAATGGGGCATCTCCCTAGTAGACAGAGCAGAGATAATGGGGCATCTCCCTAGTAGACATGGAGCTGCCCCAAGGTGAGGGATGCTTTGAATGCGTAGAGGGCCGAGGTACCAGAGTTGTAGCCAGCTAGCCGGTGAAGGGACTTGTGAGCGAAGAATCGAGAAGGAGCCATAAAGCCACACATGTGAGGGTAGGAAAGTGGAAGCAAGGGAGGTGGTATATTGCATGGGGCACGTGTGCCATGTTACGGGTGCCTGGGTTGAGGCTCCTGTTGAGCCCAGAATTGGCCCTTTTTAGTCATCATTAATCATCCTTCCTGCCCCTGTCCCACATCACTTATCATGACAATCAGACCTATTGGCCCTACCTTATTCCCCAAATTACCAAGGTATGGCTAATCATTGTTTTATTTTATTAATGCTTATGATTGTGATAATTAAAGCTGTGCATCTCTCAAATTGTGCTAACATGTTGCGATTTATGAAGGAAGTTGAGACAAATGGATTGCAGGAAGATCGGGGATGAACAAGTAATGAAGAAAGGGATGTTCGTTGCTTGTAGAGGGATCCTTGGGGCTCAATTCATCAATCAAAGCACAGCTGTGACAGGGCAGCTGTAACAGAATTCGTTATCTTAAGTATGTTGCTGCTCGAGTCTAGCTGCGAGCTGGAAGGACCGCCACTCTTGGGTCAATTAATAACTTTCTCATATTTGGACGTTTCTGTTTTGCCACGCATTGTAACAGCTAGTTATTTAGGGCGCCTAAAGATCAGAGATCTTCATGGCTGCTCAATTATAGGATTAGATGTTACGATTTGTATGTATAAATATGGGGAGTTGCCTCGACGCAGGGGTTGAACAGCAGACAATTAATTGGTTGTATTAGCAGCTGAGCAAAACTGTGTACTCATTCTTCTGTTAATATAAGGGGTTACTTCTGAGCTAAAGAGTTGTGTTGTTCAGCCAGCGTCTCTGTGTGAAGGCTGGGCCTGTCTTCCACAGAGATTGCTGAGTTAAAATAGGATTTTGAATTTATTGTTGTGTGATGCTTTGTTCTTTCCTTTTGTATGCAGCGGCAATATTTATTGTGTGGATTTTCAGTCAAAGATTATATTTCTGTGAGATTGGTGAATGGTGTAGAATAACAGTCGACTGAGTAAGGTTTGCTTTATGCATTTCAATTGCTGTTATACACAGCCGTGTTCATCTTACAGCTAAATCGTGATCCCATGAGCCCTTACAATTTATCTTTCCTATTGTGTGATTGATTGATTTCCATTCTGCAATTCAATTTCTTAGAACAGTTGCTTCAATCTTTTGCAATTGAATTTCTAGATTAATGTTCAGCTTATGCTTTATGATTTCCAGATTGATTAGATCAGACAAGTGATTGTTCTAGAATACGAATGAGATTTCTTTTCTGCAATTGTTGATTAGATCTGGTACTATTTCTTATTGATGCATGATAGAGAGGAGTTGAAGTATAGCAGTTAGAAGGCAATTGGGATTGCATAGATTTTTGGGGATGAACATGGATGATAGAAGATAAAAGTATTCACTTCTAATGGTTTGGTGTTTAAGCATATACTGTGCACTTATCCTTTGAAATAAAAAGACTTTCTCGGGTTGACAATAAATTTCATATGCTCTGTGTGTATTGGTAACAATTTATCTGCATATAGAGTGATTGACATTTTGGCGCCGTTGCCGGGGAAGGATAAAAATTAAACATTGATCATTAGTTGCATCTGATAATTAATTCTTTGCTGAAATGATTTGGTTCACATGAATACAAGGAGGGTAAAACGCGATCACCTCCCAACTCCCAAAACCCCACAAATTACTAACAGCGCAGGTGGTTTGGGTCGTGGTCGAGGACAACAATTGGGCAGAAGAACATTTATCGACGATCTTGTTGACAGAACTGATTCATCCACCAGGATTCGTCATCAAGAAACTCCTATCAGATAAAATCCTGCCGGTTCTGGAACGCCAACGTCCACGGTGGAGAATATAGGAGCAGCTGTGACTCCCTCATACACCCCTGCTAAGGAAGGAGCAGCTGACGCAGCTGTCACAACTGAATACGCAGCTGCTGCAACTGAAGAATACGCAGCTGCTGCAACTGAAGAATACGCAGCTGTTACAACTGAGGAAAAGAATGCAGGAAGGAACGAAGAAGAGGATAAAGAAAAAAAGATGGATAACAGACATGAGAACGAAGAGGAAGAGGCAATGGTAGAATACCATCATGAAAATCACGCCCTGCCAGAAGGAACTACGGCTACATTACAATTTCCAATTCAGCAGCTAGAAGGTACAGCTCCTATGAAGAACATCTCACCATCAGTGTTTCCTCGCTTCCATGGCAGGGCAGCAGAAGATCCAGATGAGTTCCTTTTTGAATTTGATATCCTCTGTCGCAGCTATGATTATGTCACAGATGCTCAAAAGCTGAAACTTTTTCCTGCCACCCTGAAGGACAATGCATTACGATGGTTCATGAGCCTTAGGGGAGGAACTGTTGCTAATTGGAATAAGATGAAGCAAGTATTCCTGGAGAAATATCAAGAATATTGCAACACCAGGGACAAAAGAGAGGAATTATTCAAGATGGTGCAGAAGGAGGATGAAAGTCTGGAGGATTTTGTAGAAAGGCTGCTGTACAATGTGCAGAGAGCTGGGCAGACGAACATGGGGATGGATGTGCTCAAGATAATTTTACTTCGAGGGATCAGGGATGACTGTTTAGACATGTTAAATTTGTTAGGAAAGGGAGATATCTCCAAAGATCCTTTTGAGACGATTGTGGAATTATGTAAGAGGTACTCTAGGGGATCTTCCAGGAATAATAAGCGAGATAAACGAGACAAGCTGGAACGTGATGTCTTCGATAGAATTCATAAGTCATCTAATGGAGGAGCTACACGTGCAGAGATAGGCAATCTCCTTGAAAATTTTAAAATAGAAATGATGAGCTCCATCTCTTCGGAGATTGATGTCCTGAAGGCCAAACAGAAACAGGTAGTGGAGGATCTCACATTAGGTGTGTTCTGTCCCAGATGTAGAAAGAATCATCCACTGAAGGAATGCCCTCTTGACAAAATACAAGTATGTCAGTTGTGTGAGCTGAACCATGACATGAAGGAATGCCCCACACTTCCTCAAGTGAAGGCTGTCCTGCAGGCATCAACTCCAGAAGTAGAATCAGCTTATTTCATTGCGCAGAAGAAACCTTGGCAACCTCGAAATCAAGGTATGCCTCCGGACTCGTTTCCATTTTTGAATAATATGAACAATTGGAACAATAATATGCAAAATGTGAATACACAATTCCCTTCAAATTATGCTCAGTGGAATCCTTCTCAACCTGCAATGCAAAATTATAACTCATGGAGTCCTTGGACACAACCACCACATCAACCTACGTCATGGTTTCCTGGATGGAGAAACTTCCATCTTGGGAACCAGTTTCCTCAACCACCTCTACCTCAACAGTCACCATATTCTCCTCCATATCCTCAATTTCCTCAATTTCCTCAATATCCTCAATACCCACCTCAGCAGTCGCAGCTGCAGCTGCAGAATAATCCTATTCCTAATATACCAATACGGCCTCAGCTGCCTGCCCAACCCAATCCTAACCCAAATAATAAAATAGTCCATCAATTGGAGACTGTCAATATGCCGGCCTACTCTCTTTCCCCTGTACCTTGTAATGATATCCGTCTAAGATCTGGGAAGATAATAGAACCTGTAATTACAGAAGATATTCCACCTTCTGTACATGTAAAAGGAGAGAGTTCACAGCATCCATCTGATCCGGTTCCTATCACTAAAGGTGCTGAGCATTCCTTAGATGGGACGGCTGAAACATTAAATGAGAAATCAGATAATACACAGCCTACCCAGTTGGTAAGGCAACCACCATACCCTGACAGACTAATGATACCAAAAATAGGGGGGCAACCTCAGTTCAACCTCCTAGGAGAGCTGAAGAATCTTTATGTTAAAATCCCCCTTCTTCAAGCCCTTCAAGATGTGCCTATTTATGCTAAAACAGTTCGGGACCTGTGCACTAAGAAACCAGGGAGGAAACCTAGAGATCCTCCCACTGTTCACGTCATAAGGAATTTATCTACTTTAATAACAGGAAAAACCCCCGTGACCAAGTATGACGACCCTGGAAATCCTACTGTCACTGTACATATAGGACAAACGCAGATACCTAACGTACTAGTCGACTTAGGAGCAGCGATTAATGTCATAACAATTGAGACTGTAAAGAAGCTGGGACTCACTAATTTCAGGCCGACCCCTACCATTTTAGAATTGGCAGACAGATCCACCATTAGACCCGAAGGGATTCTAGACGACCTTGTCATCTTAGTGGATTCTTGGGAATACCCTGCTGACTTTTTGATATTGCAACCAAAATCACAGCTGGGAGGAAATCCATTGATCCTGGGGAGGCCTTGGTTGGCCACAGCTGATGTTTGCGTCAGCTGTCGATCTGGGTCCATGACTATATCTGATGGTATGGAAACCAAAAACCTCACCCTGTATCCTCCAGCATGGCCGAGCTTAGAAGCTGAAACTTCCCTTTGGATAGAACAGGAAGAGGAGGAGGATGTTCAGCCACTATTAACAATAGGGAAGGCCTTAACTTTTAAAAATGAAACAGAAGATGATGCCATCAGTAATTTCATTAGCAAACCTGCTTCAGTGGATAAAGAAGTCTATCAAATCCTGAATATTACCCTTGGTAAGGAAGAACAAGAAAATCTTACGGAGGAAACATTGGTTGGTGATACAAACATAATCCCAGTTTTGAAAAGTTCAAAAAGCATTCCCATTGAGGTAGAGCCTGGAAGAACTTTGAATATCAACCTTGATCTCTCCTCAGAAGAACAGATGTGCCTAATCAGTCTCTTGAAGGAACGTAAGGGGGCATTCGCCTGGGAGTATACAGACATGAAGGGTATCCCTTCTAATATGTGCACTCATCATATTTACATTAAAAACGACTCCCGGCCTGTATGTCAACCCCAACGACGCATGAACCCAAATCTGAGGGATATAGTGAAGGAGGAAATCCAGAAACTTTTGGAAGCAGGCTTTATCTACCCTATTTCAGATAGTGAGTGGGTTTCGCCACTTGTAATTGTGCCCAAGAAAAATGGTAAATGGAGAGTCTGTGTTGATTATAGGGAGTTGAACAAAGCCACACAAAAGGATCATTTTCCTCTGCCCTTTATTGACCATGTACTTGATACCCTATCAGGGAAGAAGTTCTTCTCCTTCTTGGATGGGTTCAGCGGGTACAACCAAATTCAGATTGCTCCTGAGGACCAGGATAAGACCACCTTCACCTGCCCTTGGGGAACGTTTTCCTACAGGGTGCTTCCCTTTGGTTTATGTAATGCACCAGCAACGTTCCAAAGAGCTGTAATTGGCATATTCTCTGAATTGGTTAATGATAGTATGGAAGTCTTTATGGATGATTTTACTCCCTATGGCAAGGATTTTGAGGAAGCACTGGAAAATTTAAAGAAGGTTTTAATTCGCTGTGAACAAGCTCGCCTCTCATTAAGCACTGAAAAATGCCATATGATGATGAGTGAGGGGGTGGTATTAGGACATTTCATCTCTACCGATGGCATTCAGGTGGATCCTTCAAAAATTAAGGTGATAAAAAATATACCTGCTCCTTCAACGCAGAAAGAAGTGCGAAGTTTTCTGGGACACGCTGGATATTACAGGAGGTTTATAGAAAACTTCTCCAAACTTGCTTCACCTTTGTTTTCATTATTAATGAAGGATGCACAGTTTGTGTGGAGTGAAGCATGCCAGACAGCATTTGATAAGCTTAAAGAGAAGCTGTCCATAGCCCCTATCCTAAGGGGACCTAATTGGACCATACCTTTTCACATTTCTTCAGATGCTTCTGATACTGCCATTGGAGCAGTATTAGGACAGCAGGATGGTCAAGTACCTTATGCCATTTATTATGTTAGTAAAAACTTAGCCCCTACTGAACTTAATTATACTGTTACTGAAAAAGAATTCCTTGCTATTGTTTATTCTATTAATAAGTTTCGGCATTACATTACTGGGTATCCTACATTTGTGCACACTGATCACTCTACCATTAAGTATTTGATGAACAAACCTGTCACCAATGCCAGAGTAACCAGGTGGCTTTTATTATTACAGGAATTTGATATTACCATTATAGATAAACCTGGAAAAGAAAATGTTGTTGCTGATTTTTTATCACGATTTACTAACAGTGATGACAGTTCTCCTGTTGAGGATTCTTTCCCAGATGAACATTTATTCGCACTCTCAGCTCATTCACCCTGGTATGCAGACGTTGCTAATTATTTGGCTGTAGGAAATCTCCCGCCACATATGTCTAAACGAGAGAAGAGAAAAATCATCCAGCAAAGTGCCAGGTATTGTTGGCTCAATGGCCATCTCTTTTACACAGGACCCGATCTTGAGATTAGAAGATGTGTAAGGGAAGATGAGATCTTTCATATACTGAAGGCCTATCATGATGAACCTTGTGGAGGACACTTTGCAGACAAAAGAACAAGGCATAAAGCGCTGCGGATGGGCTACTATTGGCCGACACTATTTAGGGATGCTAAAAGATATGTTCAGTCCTGTGACAACTGCCAAAGGATGGGCCAACCTAATAAAACAGATCAGATGCCTTTACAGCCCCAAGTGGTACTAGAACCATTTGACAGATGGGCATTGGATTTTGTTGGCCCTATCATCCCTCCTTCCAAACAGAAGGTTTACATTCTGGTGTGTACAGATTACATGACCAAGTGGGTAGAAGCTGTAGCTTTGGCTAAGGCTAATGACCAGGCGGTGATTGATTTTCTGTACAGTGAAATCTTTACCCGCTTTGGGGTACCAAAGGAAGTAGTCACTGATGGGGGACCGCAATTCATCTCACACCAATTTGAGTCCTTGCTCCGGAAGTATCATGTGCAGCATAGGATAGCTTCACCTTACCACCCCCAGGACAATGGTCAGGTGGAAAGTACTAATAAAGTTATTGAAGGAATCCTTACTAAAACAGTTAAAAGCCATCGTAACGATTGGGCTGACAGGCTTCCAGAAGCACTGTGGGCATATCGCACAACTTGGCGCAACACCACAGGGTTCTCTCCTTTTGATCTGGTGTATGGAAAGAGTGCCATCTTTCCAATTGAATTTGAGATCAAGACCCTGAAAACAGCCACCGAAATGAATCTAGATGTAATAGAAGCCCAGAAGAGAAGATTGAATCAATTAAATGAACTAGACGAGAAACGGTTAGCTGTAGTAGACCAGACTGTGCTGCTCTAGCAACAGAGATCCAACTGGCATGACCGATTCATCAAAAAGAAAGTATTCCTTGAAGGAGACTGGGCACTATTATACGACTCCAGATTCAAGAAGGATTTTAAAGGAAAATTACGTACAAGATGGCTGGGTCCATATTTGGTCGACAGGGTATTTGACAACGGCATTGTTCGCCTGGTGACCATTGATGAAAACCGTATAACATTACTTGCTAATGGCCACAGATTGTCACTGTATCATAAGCCCATCTCAAAAGAGGCATTCATTTCACAAATTGCTGCCGATCCAGATTATCAGTTGGCACCAGAGCAGAAATTTTTCTCTGCCCTTGCAAATCCTTAAAACTGAAAATCATATTTGCTGTACATAAATAATTTCCTGTTGTAGCGTATAATTGTTGTTTTTTTTCTTCTTTGCATTTGATCTTTTCATTTGCTGTCATTTTCCAAAAATTTTCAGGGAAGCGCCAGGAGAACGACCAGTTTGGGCCCGTCAAGTGAAGATCTCCCTGTGCCGTCCTTGCTAAAAAAAAAAAAAAAAAAAAATCCGGCAACTGCGACATATTTCCCGGCAGCTGCAACATCTTTTCCGGTAGCTGAATATCTTTTCCGACAACCACGTTATCATTTCCCAGCAGCCGCAAATCCATTTTCCCCCCTACCGTTAATCCTTTTTGGCGGCTGCAACATCGGCGGCTGCAACATCGGCGGCTGCAACATCGGTAGCTGCAACATCATTTTCCCACAGCTGCCACCTCATTTCCCAGCAGCCGTAATGCCTTTTTCCCGCCTGCCGTCAATCCTTTCCGGCAGCTGCAACATCAGCTGCTGCAACATCGGCAGCTGCAACATCTTTTTCTACAGCTGCCACCTCATTTTACCGCAGCTTCCACCTCATTTTCCCGCAGCTGCCACCTCATTTCCCAGCAGCCGTAATACCTTTTTCCCGCCTGCCGTCAATACTTTCTGCAGCTGCAACATCGACGGCTGCAACATCAACAGTTGCAACATCTTTTTCCCGCAGCTGCCACCTCATTTCCCAGCGGATGCCACCTCATTTACCAACCACTGCCACATCATTTCCCAGCATCTGCGTTATCGTTTTCCGTTGACCATAAATCATTCTTCCCGGCAGTCGTTAATCCTTTTTCCGGCAGCTGTGAATCATTCCCGGCAGCTGCCATTTCTTTCCAGCAGCCGCAACATCATGTCACAGCGGCTGCAACATATTTCCCACAGTCGTAAAAATTTTCCCGCCAGCTGTAATTTTTTGTTCCCGCCGCCGTAAAACTTTTCTGTGACAGCCGTAATTTTCCCCGATACCGTAAATCCTTTTTCCGGCTGCCATGAATTCTTTTCCAGTGGCTGTAACTTCTTTCCCGCCGGCTGGAACATATATTTTTTTGGTGACTGCAACATCTTTTTTGTCGGCCGGGCTATCATTTTTTTGGAAACTTGCAGTCGTAACTCCCGTGTTAACAGAAGAATTGTTTCAAACCTGCTAATCATGGTGTTGATTCACCTCAGTCGTGCCGGTGAACTCATCATTCCGACCCCGAGGACGCGATGGTTTGGGTTTCACCGGCGGAAGAAATTAGTGCCTTATTCGAGTCATCATGTTCACACGTCTGACTGTGCACGAGTACAGCTCCGTGACGTCACCAACTACATGCTCCACCAGTTTCCGCTGCTTTCCAACGTACAGTTTTATGAGGTATGGCTTTCATTTATCACGTGATTAAGCATTGATATCATTTAAATGATATTAGTCGTACCTTCACTCGTACCACCATTTATACCTGATTAAACCTTTCCCTCGTATGACGTAACACTAATAACTACCACCTTCCCCAATTCGGTATGGAAATTTCAAATGCTTTTCTGTGCTCAACTTTCCAAATTTGCTCATTCGCTCAACGTCTCCGCTCAACGATTCGTGCATCCTCTGTGCTGCAACTTCCATTCTGGGATCCTGTAATCTGTGGAATAGCAGTATCAGCTTGCATTCAGGACCATGGGGATTCCAGTTCGCCATGAACCTTTCAATACCCGGGAACTCAGGCGAAATCCTCAAGTTCTTGCCATTTTTCAAGCTGCTGGCTGGCTCGAATTCTTTGAGCGATTGGATGGATTCGATCAGGACGCGGCCCTGCAATTCACTAAAACTCACTCCACGGTGTGGGGGCTGTGTATAGACATCTTCGAGATCATTATATCCGAGGTTACAGCCATCCCAATGGTGGGAAAACCATGGTTTAACCGACGAGTCCCTGCAACGGTTGCACGGGAAGAATTTTTACTTCCAGGGGAGCAAGTTGAAGCATCCGGGAGAGGGATTGCATTGAACTCACTGCCGCGGCCATGGGACCAGGTTGTTGTCTTCCTCAAGAAATACATTACTTATGAAGGTATATATCAAACTGTGTATAACTCTGAACTTCCTTTGCTTTCTCATCTCCGCCATGGCATTTTATTGAACATTCCATTTTATTTATTGCACGACTTGCGTCATATGGCGACATTTGTTCAGTCTGCGAAGCACCCACTTTCCTCTCTCACCCACCATGGCCTTATCAAACTAATTATTAAGAACCCTTTCCCAACATAATATAACTTGGGAACAATTTATAACCCGACCACAACAACCTGTTCCCTTGAGGGTCATCCCATTACAGCAGTTACCGGCTCCATCACAACAGGAGGATCGGAGTTCCTCCAGTGAAGTTGGGGGGAGGGATGAAATGGGAGAAGAACATCAATCAGGGGCACAGGCAGGACCATCTGAGGTGGGTGAAACCATAGTAGAAGAACAACCAGGGGCACAATTAGAGCCATTCGGGGGAGATGAATCTCCAGCACAGGCAGAACCAGTGGGGGATGACACTGCACTTGAAAGAGAGCAAGGGGAAGCACAAACAGAGCCATTAGGCAACAGTATAAACGAAACCTTTGTGGAAAACCTAGATAACAGGACAGCTCCGACAACAGAAGGTGAAATTGGAGCAGCATCAAATGCTGCGACAATGGAACCTGAAGATGACGGAGCCAGGGCAATGGAAGAAGACATTGAACTGGTAACAATTGAGTCTTCACCTGAGTGGGTAGGAGGAGGAGCTGTGATTGAAGAAGAGCAGCATGAGGGGCAAAGAAATATTCCTTTGACCTCATTTTTGCCTCCCTATATCCCAGCTCCACAGGAGGAAACACCACAAAAGGAAAAATCACAAAAGGAAACCCCACAAAAAGAAAAATCACAAAAGAAAACGCCACAGAAGAGAAAGAGAGCCACCAATGAATTTGACCTAATAGCACCAATCAGAAGGAAACGAACTCGATCTGCCACAACAGCAGAGGCAGCTAGGAAAAGATGGGCAACCTCAGAGACACAGGTTGAGCCCCCAATCCTTGCACCAAGACCAATGGATGCTCCACAAAGGCCAGTGGAGGAAGAACCTGGAATTGAAGGACTTCTGTATGAGAATGCAATGCTGAAAGAGGACCTCCAAGTACTTAGAAGGGAGTTGGAAACTTGGAAGGAAACCTGCAGAAAGCAGGGTGAAAGAAAAATGTACACACTAATAGAGGCTGCAGACCAAGTGGAGGAATCCGATTCTGCTGGAGCTAGGGAGGAGGATGAACGAATACTCTGCCCCACCTGTGGAGAAATATTTAAGGAAGCAGGCCATAAAATTAGACTTAACACTTATTCAGCACAACAGCCTGTGGCCACAGTGGGGGAAGTAGTGGAAAAAGAAGGTGCTGCCACACAAGAACCAACACTTTTAAACATCCTTGCTGAAGCTGTTACTTCCCACGATGCAGAAATTATGGAATAGGTAGGAGAAGAACATGGGATGGGGGACGCTCTGGAGCTTATAAAGGAATATAGTGAAACCCCAGAGTGTTCCCACGATACAAAGATCATAGATCAGATGGGAGAAGAACTTGGAATGGAGGTCACTCTGGAGGCCAATGAAGAATTCCATACTGTGACCCTAGAATGCTCCCAGGACACAGAAATTCTGGAAGAAGAGGCTCAAAGGCAGGACAGTGATAAACTGGAACAGGATGCTGTAACACAAGAACCAGCAACCCTGAATTTACTTGTCCAATCGACCGAACAGGTGGGAGAAGGACCCGGAACAGAGGACACTCTGGAATTCAATGATGAACTCTGGGTTGTAACCCCAGAGGGCTCCCATGACACAGAGCTCCTAGGAGAAGAATTGCAACAACAGGAGGATGAAGGGGCAGGCCAGGATGTTGCTACACAAGAACCAACATCCTTGGAAGCTGCAACAGGAGCTCCTGAATTTCATTTAAAAGATAAACCTGGAGTGGATTTCATTCCCGATACACAGTTGGGAGAAGATGAACAGGTACAGACACCATGCTCAGGTGACACCGAAATTTTGGAGGATGAGCTGCACAATGAGAAGGGAATCCAATCTCAGCAGCAGAGGGACAAGGAAGACACTGTTACACAAGAACCAGTGTCTCTAAAAGCAATGATGGTAGCTGTTGAAGAGAGCTTAAAGGATGTTGCTGTTACACAAGAACCAGCAACCCTTTTATTAAATTTCGAGGTGCAAGAAGACACTGCCCCACAAGAATCAGTGCTTCTCCCTCCTAAGAATGTTATTGATGTGGATTCAGATTAAGGATGGCCCTCTAATCTCTCAGGCACAACTACATTAACTGCATTTCCAGATACCAACAATTAGCAGAGGAAGGGGAACAGTGACTCACGGAGTTTGTTCAAAAGACAGATAAGGTACCTGGGTTTCCTACAATTATTTCATGGATAGAGCTC
Source organism: Larix kaempferi (assembly GCA_027924585.1). Lineage (NCBI taxonomy): Eukaryota > Viridiplantae > Streptophyta > Pinopsida > Pinales > Pinaceae > Larix > Larix kaempferi. The sequence goes on along the minus strand of BSBM01000821.1, from coordinate 7,484,863 downwards.
AGTACAGGATTCAGATTGTGAATAATGCAGGTTGTTGCATGAGGACATGCAACAGGGTAGTTGGGGGGAGATGTTGAGCCCGGAATTGGCCCTTTTTAGTCATCATTAATCATCCTTCCTGCCCCTGTCCTACATCACTTATCATGACAATCAGACCTATTGGCCCTACCTTATTCCCCAAATTACCAAGGTATGGCTAATCATTGTTTTATTTTATTAATGCTTATGATTGTGATAATTAAAGCTGTGCATCTCTCAAATTGTGCTAACATGTTGTGATTTATGAAGGAAGTTGAGACAAATGGATTGCAGGAAGATCGGGGCTGAACAAGTCATGAAGAAAGGGATGTTCGTTGCTTGTAGAGGGATCCTTGGGGCTCAATTCATCAATCAAAGCACAATTGTGACAGGGCAACTGTAACAGAATTCGCTATCTTAAGTATGTTGCTGCTCGAGTCTAGCTGCGAGCTGGAAGGACCGCCACTCTTGGGTCAATTAATAACTTTCTCATATTTGGACATTTCTGTTCTGCCACGCATTGTAACAACTAGTTATTTAGGGCGCCTGAAGATCATAGATCTTCATGGCTGCCCAATTATAGGATTAGATGTTACGATTTGTATGTATAAATATGGGGAGTTGCCTCGACCCAGGGGTTGAACAGCAGACAATTAATTGGTTGTATTAGCAGCTGAGCAAAACTGTGTACTCATTCTTCTGTTAATATAAGGGGTTACTTCTGAGCTAAAGAGTTGTGTTGTTCAGCCAGTGTCTGTGTGTGATGGCTGGGCCCGTCTTCCACAGAGATTGCTGAGTTAAAATAGGATTTTGAATTTATTGTTGTGTGATGCTTTGTTCTTTCCTTTTGTATGCAGCAGCAATATTTATTGTGTGGATTTTCAGTCAAAGATTATATTTCTATGAGATTGGTGAATGGTGTAGAATAACAGTCGACTGAGTAAGGTTTTCTTTATGCATTTCAATTGCTGTTATACATAGCCGTGTTCATCTTACAGCTAAATCGTGATCCCATGAGCCCTTACAATTTATCTTTCCTGTTGTGTGATTGATTGATTTCCATTCTGCAATTCAATTTCTTAGAACAGTTGCTTCAATCTTTTGCAATTGAATTTCTAGATTAGTGTTCAGCTTATGCTTTATGATTTCTAGATTGATTAGATCAGACAAGTGATTGTTCTAGAATACGAATGAGATTTCTTTTCTGCAATTGTTGATTAGATCTAGTACTATTTCTTATTGATGCATGATAGAGAGGAGTTGAAGTATAGCAGTTAGAAGGCAATTGGGATTGCATAGATTTTTGGGGATGAACATGGATGATAGAAGATAAAAGTATTCACTTCTAATGGTTTGGTGTTTAAGCATATACTGTGCACTTATCCTTTGAAATAAAAAAACTTTCTCGGGTTGACAATAAATTTCATATGCTCTATGTGTATTGGTAACAATTTATTTGCATATAGAGTGCTTGACAGCTCCTCCCCCACGTGCCCTCCTCGTGTTCGAAATGTGGCTGGAAGCAGGCATGTTAGCCGTTGGATTTTCAAGGAATTGATTGGCTAACACAGTGGCCACTCACTATATATAGGCAAACCATGCCCCATATCACAACAAACTAAAATCGTCCAGGAAGCCATGGAATTTTCTTTTGCTTCCTCTATTGTTTTATGAGAAATTCTTGAGTCTTATGATCGCTCCCCAGTTCTCCTCATGATATATGAGTTTTTACCGTGAACCTTTTTGTTTAGTTATTTCTCGTAGTTGATTATAAGTTTTTCCCGCAAACCTTTTCGTTTAATTATTGCCCGTAGTTGATTATAACTTTTTACCGCGAATGATGGAGCATTTCATTTAATTATTGCCCGTATTTGTCATTATTGTTCCATAGTTGCATATTCTTGCTGGATGTCAGTGATTATAAGTTTTGTGGGCGAATTCGTGTCTTTTGTTAGAAAACGATGGCTCCATTCCGTCCATATATCCATCAATGGAAGACCTACCAATCTCTTCCGGTCATGTTGTCAGATGCCTAACATTCCAAGATCAATAGTTCTGTGTACAAATGATGGTTCCTAACAGAGATGTAATGGGTTGCTTCATAACTAAGTTAATATTTTCATTTATTTTATTTCCCGTAGTTAATAATAAGTAAACGAAAAGCTTAACGTAGTTGTGAAGCAACCCATTACATCTCTGTTAAGAACCATCATTTGTACACAGAACTATTGATCTTGGAATGTTAGGCATCTGACAACATGACCAGAAGAGACAGGTAGGTCTGCCATTGATGGATATATGGACGGAATGGAGTCATATTTTTCTAACAGAGGACATGAATTCACTCGCAAAACTTATAATCACTGAAATCCAGGAAGAATATGCAACTATGGAACAATACATATGACGACGCACAATAATTCGACTTGACAATGTGACCGGTGAGATAGATCTGCGATAAATGGATGTAAGGATGGGATGGAGCCGTCGTCACATGCGGTCGTCAACAGTTGCAGCAGTCATCTAATGTTGTTTTAGTACCAGACCATGCTGTCAACTTCTTCTTACTGCGCCAAGTAAAAGGTAGAAGGATTATGCTTTCATAGTCAGCAATGTTCTGTTCATTCAACTCCAATTATTTTCTGATTTCTTCCGGATGAAGAAACAGATTGTTTGTGGGGGAGATGTTGGAGGATCTTAGGTTGGCCACCCAACTAGGTCCACCGTTTGACCACTTCAGAGAACATGTCAAACCGTCGTGTCGATCAATGTTAAATTTTAGTTAGCATTATAGTGTGTCTGGGAAGGCATGCATGAGTCACTTGTTTTTGAAATTATACATGGAATGTGTTGAATGCAATTGTACCACTGATGAAAAAACTATTCATTAATGATAGTCTGTAAATTTCCTTCCTTTCTTTGTTAATTGTTATTTGCAGTAAATTATGTGTCTGTAAATTTCCTTCCTTTCTCTGTTAATTATTATTTCCAGTAGACATTTTCCATTGTGTTATTCTTCATGCTTGGATGAAAGTAATATTAAATCAGAATTCATATGTTTATGCTCTGGTTTACTGCATCTAAGTATTCACCAATTTTATGCTAAAATTGATATTTGATTCATTTATTACCATTGCCCAATATTAATGGAGAACACAAGAAGGATCGACCGACCCTTCTTGCAGTGTTCAACTATTATGAAAACAATACTGAGAATAAGCAGGGTCGGTCGAACATATAAAAATAGTTTGTCCTGACTTCCGTTTTCCGACAAGAAGGATCGACTGCCCCTTCTTTTCGTAATTAACTGTGAAAACCTTTATCCAACAATTCAGCTATATCCATAATGGAGAACACAAGAAGGATCGACCGACCCTTCTTACAGTGTTGAAATATTATGAAAAGAATATTGGTAATAAGAAGGATCAACCGAACCTTCTTGCAGTGTCAAAATATTATGAAAATAATACAGGGAATTTTTTATTTGAAAAATGCAATTTTCATTTCTAAATGTTCAAAGTTTTAAGGTGAAAAGTTATAACATATAAAAACTGTTTCTCCCGACTTCCATTTTCCGACAGGAAGGATCGATCACCCGTTCTTTTCGTAATTAATTGTGAAAACATTTATCCAGCAATTAAGCTATATCCACAATGGAGAACACAAGAAGGATCGACCGACCCTTCTTGCAGTGTCGAAATATTATGAAAATAATATTGGGAATACGAAGGGTCGACCGACCCTTCTTGCAGTGTCGAACTATTATGACAATAATATTGGGAATATTAAGGGTTGGACGACCCTTCAGTTACGTGGTAATTGTAAAAATAGAACACCTTGGAAGTTATATTATATAAAAATGGTTTGTTATGACTTCCGTTGTACACCAAGAAGGATCGACCACCCCTTCTTTCGTAGTTAATTGTGAAAAGATTTATCCAACAATTCAGATATAGCCATAACGGAGAATACAAGAAGGATCGACCAACCATTCTTGCAGTGTCAAACTATTATGAAACGAATATTTTGAATAAGAAGGGTTAGCCAACCTTTCACTTAGGAGGGAATTGTAACAATAGAAAACCTTGGAGAAAGAGTGGCCGCTATTTTTATGAGAATATTTCCACTTGCCAGCAAAGTCTTTAAAGAAAAAACTATATAAATTTTGTTGTTAAAATTTTGATATCTGGTATCCTAGGGTGACACGTGGAATGATCATATTGTGACACGTGGCATATTTGATTTGGAACTTTGAGCGGACCCAAAAGTATATTGTTTCTATTTTAAAAAAAACAAAAAGAAAGAATGTTTCTGTCTGGTTAATCGCAATCAGAATCATTCCAACTAATGGCATCACTATATGCATTGTCGTATGGGAATGTCCTTTTCCAACACAGTATCCTGCTTAAATTTTAATTAGCATTATGGTGTATCCTTTTCTGTAAAAACCATTTGCAGAAATAGCTAAAAGCTTTAATTGAATAAATTCTTTTAAAACATTAAGGATACACAGATCATAAGCAAAGAAAAATCAAAACTGTAGATCAATGTAATTATAGATTGCAAAAGATTAAACAGTATTGATAAACAACCTGAAAGTGAAAATCAATATTGATCAAATAAATTTGATTAATAGACAAAAGAGTATGCAAGAGAATAACATAACTGTATTACTGAAAGTTTGCAAGAAATTACAAGCCCTGCATTAACCAAAGTATTCCCAGTCTCTTCTATTGATTTTCTCCTCCAAATTCCATCATGATCCGTAGCCTACAAGAGATATACCCTTTAAATAATAATTACAATTTTGTTACAAAGGATAAATTCCCAAAAAAACGGGGATTTCAAAAATCGAACTAGGATAATGGTTAAGAAAATCTTTCCACTTGGCTGCAATTTTTAATAATTCATATATATTTGGATAATTGACCAACTCAAGCCCTAGTTGGGCATCGCACATAAAAGTTTCCAGCTTGTTTTCATCCAAATTATGCCAAATACCAAAAAAAATGTGGATCATTCCCTCAATGGCAATAGGTTGCATGAATAACTGATCCATGTCATCAATCTTGATATGCTCGAGGTGCTGGATATTGTCTTTAGCTTCCTCGCATCGACGTTCAACCTGTTCTAGCATCAACTTCGATGGATAACCGCTTTCAATGAGGTCCATGGTAGGGAACTACAACCTCTCCATGATGTTATCCACAACGTACCATCTCCTTCCACAAACACCTTGTGCTTTCTGGATATTATCTCCAACCTTATCATTTAGATCATGCTAAGCACACAACATATTTATGATTTTCTTCAGTTGGAAACTAGTGAGAGTAGGAATATTCTCAGGTCTCTCCTTAATGGACCTCTGCCATTCTACAATTTCTCATTGGCCTTAAAGGCCTGTTGTATTTTAGCTACCTGCTGATCAAGAGTAACAGACATCTTCCGAAAAACAATGTGAGTCTCATGGATATCATTCAAGGTGTGAAACAATTCAGCTAGCAGCTTACAGTGTTCATCATTGACCTGAATGGCCAAATCCTTAAACTACAGCTGGGAAAACCTAGAGAATGTAGAGGAGGATGCACTTGCAGTTGCATCCTCACATTATTTTTCTAACAAAACTATCCTTTGTGTATTGGTAGCATTTACAACTTCTGCATCATGTAATTTAACCTGGAGAGAGGTATTTTTCAACTGCAGGTCTTCAAACATACATTCAAATACCTTCTTGAGACCAGTAACATAAGATTCCTGTTCCTCATTGGTTTTGGCCAATTTCTCTTCAAGCTTCTTTAGCTCTTCTTTCTTTAAATCAATCTCCCTATTCAATGTTGTCACTGAATCATAGTTTGCACCTGCAAAAGCATCCATGGCTGCAGCAACATCCAATGCTTCTCACTGTATGTCATCATATTGCTTGGTCCAAATTATTTGATTAGGAGTAGGTGCCTCCAATCCACCTTGATCCCTGCTTCTCTTCTTACCTTTTCTTACGACTAACTTGGAAGATCTACTGTAGAAGTAATCCCCAAGAGGGACTACAATGTCTTCTTCAAACTCAGCTACCAATTCAGTAAATGATGAAGTCACATTTACTGTTGAAACCAATGAAGATGTCTGAGTAGTAGAAGAAGAAGGTATAGACATAATTATTTGGGAAGTAGTTGGGGTGGAAGGGATATTTTGAATAACTGCTGGTACAAAAGTTGGGGATGGAATTGAAGTGAAGGCTTCAAAAAGTGGAACTTGGATATCATCAGCTGGTAATGAAGAAGGAGGAACTGGAGTATGCTCATCAGTAGCTGGTAGTTATAAAATGAATGGAGGTGATTGCAGAGGGACAGTCAAAGACTGGATCTCTGCAATAGTAGATGGAAAAATAAGAAGTGGAACTGAGATGGCTGGGAATGGAGTAGTGATGGTAGTTAGAGTATGGAAAAGATGGGATATGGGGAATGGAGGTGTTACCCCAGATGACAAAGTTGAAAGAATTTGAATAGATGGAAGTAGAAGTGCTGAGGTTGTGGTGTCAGCAGCAGGGGTAGTTTCAAGAAACTGATGGTCTGGGACAGAATCATCCACTTCAATAGCATTCAATAAATATGTAATTATTTGTGAAGTTTCAGTTACTTCCTCAATCACAGGCATAGAAGAATGTACCTCATCTTCAACATCACTGTCACTAATATTGAAGGTAGGGATTTGAGATGCAGAAGTCTGAATTTTCTGCCTTTTGGCTAGCTTGGTGACAGTTTGAGTAACTGCAACAGTCACTTGAATATCAGCAGTAAGCTTAGGAGTTGGAACTACTTGAGTGTCTAACATCAAATTTATTTGAGCTAACTTCTTCTTTGATTGGTGTGATGCTTGCATCAATACCTTAAATTGTTTAGCAGTGTTTACCTCTCGAGCATCTTCCATGAGACCTTTGCCTTTATCCCCTTTACAGCAGGTCGGCATTAGTAGAGAAGGTGCATTTTGACCTTCTTTCTCCTCTCTATCCTTTCTTGCTTGCTCAATGAGGTTTAGTTCCATTGCTCTGCAGCTCAAAACCGTAGTCTTAAGGTCATGTTGATACTGCATGATATGGTTCTGTTCATCTTTACTCTTAGCCCTTGCCAAGAATTCATCAAAGGTATTTACTCCTTGATAGATGGATTCATTAGGAAGTTCTTCATGAACAAATCCACCCCTCACATGGTTGTGCTTGAAATGGGCATCTAGAACACCTTTAGTATCATGTCTTCTTTTGGTCACAGAACCCAATTTTAAAGCAGCAATTTTTTCACCCAACACTATAGCCCAAGTTGAATTTGGGATGGCCAATGGCCCAAGGTTCAAGGAGAACTTAGGCCACACCTTCTTCTTACCACTTAGCTTTAAATGCACACCATTGGTAACAGTTTGATAGGAAACCTCTTCAACGACCAATCTGTCAGGAACTATCCTAGGTAGCAGATGAATAGTACTGCCTCCCCAAACTCTAACATATGAGAAGGATTCACACACATACCAGTCACCAATTGAGGCAATGAAGGTTTTGACATCAACTGAGAAAGCAGGAGCCTTTTCTCTGAAGATTTTGAAGTAAATACTTCCAAAGAAGTGATCACAAATGTCATATATGAAAGGAATATAATTGTTCTCCCATAATGCTGAATGATAAATATGGACAAGAGGATCTAATGGAGTCCAAGTCCATCCCATGTTGGGATATTGGAATTCTGCACAAAATATATCAACAACAAAAGCTAAAAAGAAGAAATGTGGCTTCTTCACAGCCGGTGCCTTCTGATATGCTTGAATGGTTGTTTTGAGTTCAAAATACAAGATTGACGCCCAAGGGAATGACTCAGCAGTTGTTAGAATATGATGGGCTACAGGAGCCCACTCAACTTTAAATACAGAACAGTTTGGGAGGCCATAGAGTCTGCATAGCATGGAATCCAATAGGGAATAAGGTTTTCTAAACCAAGAAACTCGGTACAACTTATCATCCCTATGGATGAAACTGTCAGGTTTATTCATCCATTAATTCAACATTTCATCGAAATTTTACCTGGTCTTTGAAGATTACATGAACTTAGTGTTAAGGGGTTGCATAGACCGTTTAAGAGCATAAGCTCTAATGAAATCCTTAGGAAGGAAGGTAGCCAATTGTGACCCTGCACTGTCATTAAATGACCGGTTTGTAGGGTTAGCATGGTCCACAATCCATTTAACTACATCAGTATAAGGCAAGATAGTGGGTCTGGCAGCAATGGCATGAAGCTAGGAATCCCTAATTTTCTCATACGCCAGCTGGTCATTTTGAATATCTGATAGGTCATCATTATCGAAAATTGAATAGATTCTGGACCAGTCTAGCTGATAGGTTTCGGTGATTTTATCACTAGTGTCCGAGAAAATACCCAAATTTGGTTCTTTGTTCAGTAAACCCTTCTGAGCAATTTTACAACGTGTATTGCTCGACATGTTTGAAATCGGAGGTTTTCTGATAAAAGAATGAACAAAAATAAAAAATAATTCAAAATCTCGAAACAGTAGATAACTGAATAAGAGGAATGAGCAAAACCAACCTATTTCAGCTGAAAGTAATGGGTAACAGACATGCTAAAAAATTCACAGTAAAATTCAAGCAGCAAGGTAATTTTTGAAAGTAAAAATGACAAGGAAAAATAGAGAAAATCACATATTTATTACTTTTCGACGGGCCAAATCTAGACCATAGGATAAAAATGAATCAATGACTGAGATTAAACCTTGCAAGATGGAGGGTCAAGTTGCGGGAGTTTTATTTTGGAACTATGTACATTGTTGCCCCAATCCGCAATCCGCAATTGTGAGTCGCGGGATCACAACTTAGAAAACCAACAATAAAAAAAGTTCCCGCAATCCACAATCCGCAAATTCCAGTTGTGGGATACGGGAGCACAAACAACCTTTTATAATTCAAATAATCTTTCGCAATTGCGGGTTACAGGGCCACACAACACACCTTATTACTTAAACCACTTTACTGCAATCTGCAATTAAGGGTTGTGGAACGAAAAGTTCAAAAGCTATTTGCAAAGTCTTCCTGTAATAAGCAATATGAGGGATTGCAAGATGAAAACAACTTGGTGGAAAAACTCAAAGCTTCCCGCAACTTCAGAAAAACAGTCAAACAACAGACAAACTAAACTTCATTTAAATCACCCAGTGTAATCTCATCCGCGGGATCAAGACAAATCGATGGTTAAAACTTAAACATGCAGGAAGGAAAATAAAGGTTGTGGGGTTTTATTTCATAAATGCTCTAAATTTTAAGTTGAAAAAATGAATATCTAAAATATTCAAGTCATTGTTAGAATAACAAGTCAATCAGCTAACTTATAAGATATAAAAATGGTTTGTCTCGACACACATTTTCCGACATGAAGGATCGGTCGCCCCTTCTTTTCGTACTTAATGGTGAAAACGTTTATCCAGCAATTCAGCTATATCCATAATGGAGAACACAAGAAGGATCGACTGACCCTTCTTGCAGTGTCAAAATATTATGAAAAGAATATTGTTCATAAGAAGGATCGACCGACCCTTCTTTTTAAATCGAAGCATTATTTATTTTTTCTCTTTTTCTAAATAGAATGAAATCTCATAAAAAGAATGAAAAGTGTTTTAGTTATTATTATTTTTTAATTAAATCCCTTCATGCTAGAATGGAGGTATGAATATAACCTTCAATTGTAAATTTAAAATAAAAAAAATGCAATTTCTGATTTGAAAATTGTTCAAAATTGCAATTTTCATTTGTAATTGTTCAAAATTTTAAGGTGAAAAGTTATAACATATAAAAATAGTTTGTCCCGACTTTCATTTTCCAACAACAAGGATCGGCTGCCCCTTCTTTTTGTAGTTAATTATGAAAACCTGCATCCAACAATTGAGCTATATCCATAATGGAGAACACAAGAAGGATCGACTGACACTTGTTGCAGCGTCGAAATATTATGAAAAGAATATTGGTAATAAGGGTCGACCGACACTTCTTGCAGTGTCCAACTATTATGAAAATAATATGGTGAATAAGAAGGGTTAGGCGACCCTTCAATTATGAGGGAATTGTAAAAATAGAACACCTTGGAATTTATATCATATATAAATGGTTTTTCCTGACTTCCATTTTACGACAAGAAGGGTCGGCCGCCCCTTCATTTTGTTGTTAATTATCAAAACCTTTATCCAAGAATTCAGCTATAGCCATAATGGATAATACAATAAGGATCGACCGACCCTTCTTGGAGTGTCAAACTATTATGAAAAGAATATTTGGAATAAGAAGGGTCGGTCGACCCTTCATTCAGGAGGGAATTGTAATAGTAGAACACCTTGGAGAAAGAGCAGCCACTCTTTCTCTGAGAATATTTCCACTTGCCAGCAAAGTCTTTAAAGCAAAACGTCTATAAATTTTGTTGTTAAAATGTTGATATCTAGTATCCTAGGGTGACACGTGGAATGATCATATTGTGACACGTGGCATATTTGATTTGGAAAAATGAGTATAGGGAGGTTACTATTTTTTATTTGATTTGGCACATTGAGTATAGCGAAGTTACTAATGCGGGTTTAACCACAACACAATCAGGAAATGAAAATTCACTCATATTAGTTTTAAGGATTAGGCACATGCAAGATTACCCTATAGCTGGAATGCTAATTCAAAAATTAACATGAATTTATTAATTTATGTTAATCATTTGCAAAAATAGATAAATGTTTTAATTAAATAAATTCACTTAAAACATAAAACACACACAGATCATGAGTAAAGACAAATCCAAACTGTAGATCAAACTAATCAGAGGTAGGAGGCAAGATATGATTAAACATGACAGTGCTTTGCAAAGAAAACTAATCATAGGCAGGATAGCCACCCGCTCACAGTCAAAGAGATTTTGTTTGGTGATTAAAGAAGAAGATATGAACAACCCATCAATATATAGCTTATGATAATGAATTCTATACCTACTTTAGCAGAAAATGGTAGTGGATGCTTGAAATGAAAGAAATAGAGCATAATATTTATGACTTCTATCCCGATACGACACTTATCCAAGCATGAAAAAGCATAACAGTATGATTTAAACAGTGAGAGAAACATTCACATAAGAGAAGAAGTAAACAGATTGTAAGACGAATAACACAGGAATCTCTGATAGAAAACCTTGCTCGGCCTAGCCATATTTTATTAAAATATATCTCAGAGTGCTTAATAACACAGGGAATTGACGAGTCCAACAAAAGTTTCCAACCCTTTCTCCTTCTATTACATTGCTTACATAGATGCTCAGAGCCTTTCGGCTCGAGCTGCCTCAACAGGAATTTGTTACAATGTAGGTGACACCTATTCAAACAGGTTCGCCACCCTCAGGAATCAGTTACAACAAAATGACAATGCTGGTAAAACTGGCTCAATTGCCTTTTACAAAATTACTGAGCATTTTTACTAAAAGACAACAAACTCTAACAAAATAAACAAAATGATTTAGTGAATATTTCCTCCTTGAACATCATGCTTAACTCAAAATCCTTTACCATTTTCTCCACCACTGTCTTCCCTGATAGCAACTGATCCATACCTGTAAAATCGTTTAAATGCACTTTACATCCTACCAATTTCTTCTGATATTCTTCTTCTATGAGCATCGTTCCATCCTCCTCCCAAAAGAGAGGTAACCCTTTCTTGAACAAAGGGTCAAACATGTCTTTGAAATACTTGATCTGTTGTGCCATGACATCTATTTTAGCTTGAATAGCCTTTACCTGTTGGTGCTTGTGCATCACTTTTTTGGCTCCAATGATGATGGAAACCCTATATGTTACACCAGTTGTCTTGACCTGCTCCTCAGATAAGCCATTCAGGAATTCGATGGCTTTCTCAGTATACTCTACAGGCTTTTTGTTCAATTTCTCATTTGCTGTTGTCACACTACTCTTGGCTAATTTTATCACTGTTTCCTTGTCCAAAACAAAATCGAGGAAGGGCCTCAATTTTCCCGATTCTTCAATAATGCCATCCCAGATGACCTACCTAGCCTCTAGCAAGGAAATCTGCCTTGTAGCTTGCCTTTCCAACTCATCATATTTACCCTGCAACTCCTGGTGCTTGGCTTCCCAAGCCTCCTTTCTCTTTCTGCATTATCCTTGAGGGTTTTCAGATTCACATTCTACTTTTTTAATCTTGTTATTTCCACGTCATCCAGACTAGATTTGGCTATAGCCCCTACCAGGGAGAAATCAATAGCCTCTATGGATGGTGTGGCCATGCTTTCTACTTCTTGTTCTTTCTGCTGCAATCTCTTCTCAAGCTCTTCCACTCTGGCCTTTGAGATTTTCTCACTTGCCACCACAGTGGCTATATCTATCTGCCATTGTTTTTCCTTTGCTTCAAGCTTCAATAGCTTGGCCCTACAGTCTGTCAAGTCATACTGCAACTTCTCCTTCTTTTCCTCCAGTTCTGTTAGCTCAGAGACTGCTACTAACTGGGTAGAGGGGATTTTCAACCCCTTTTTTAGAGATTGGATGATGTTGTCTTTTTAGTTGAGTAGGTTTTGAATAATGTCTCTTTTATCAGGCTGGCCCTCAGTGGCCACTATGTCACCCTGCAATTTCTTGATTTTTGCCTTATGATATTTTTTTCCCATCTTTTCCTGCTTGAGTTGGTTGGCAACCTTACTCTTACTGACCTGTACCTTTAATAACTCCAAAGCTATCCTCAACAGTTTAGTATAAATAACATCCCCAGTTTCTTTGTGCAAGTTTATTACATCTGGGACAGGGATGTCCTCTAAATTCATCCTTAGCTCAGTGGCCTTGCTCTTGGTGTCCAAGGCCAAACTCAGGGTGTTCTGAGGCTCCTGCTAGTCACTAGAGACACTTCTTTGCTTGAAATTTTCCTTACTTCAGTATATAACTTGGAATCCTTTGAGGCTGCTCGTGAGTCCACCTTGTATTCATCTATCAACTCATCTCTATTCTTGCTTAAGGTAGCAAGCCGAGTGGCTGTTAGGTCAAACACATACTCTTTGATCTCAAATGCTGGTAGCTTATCCACTTGTTTCTTTTTTCCTTTATGAGTCCCCACTGGTACTAGTTGTTGCTCAGATTCATTAATTTTCTGCCTCTTTGGGGATCTCTCAGCTTCCCCTTCTGTGTCCATAGGGACACTGTCAACTTCCTTGCTGGAGTTTATTAAGTTGATGTCCATAGGCATGGTTGCTGGCACTGATAGGACTAGACTAGAAGAGATAGGCACTATGGGTGTGTTCCCTTGTGTCAGTAGGGAGGAGCTCTCAGGTGTGTCTATTTCCATCTGGCTCCTGCTAGGACATTCCAATAAATTTGTTGCTTCTGCCATGCCTGGAATTTCGAAATGCACACAAGCCTTCCTGTTGCTTTCCTTCTTCCTATTAGAAATGATGTGGTGGGGATCATAGTTTAAGGGTGCTTCTGTTTTAAAACCCATCTCCTTTATCTTTCATTCAATGGTTGTAAGATCTCCTTTGTTTTTTATTAAGAATGAACCTACAGTCCATGGAAACACAATATCAGAGCCCTTTCTATGATCTAGAAATTGCTCAGCTTCTGCCTTCAATTTTTGTCTGATGAATTCTAATGCAAACATTCTGGGGTTTAGGAAAACTGGTAGCACTTAGGGTGCATAAGCAAACCCATAAAACTTGATGATTGTGCCATGCTCTGAAAGGAACCAATCTCCGACCCTCTTCTTAGGAGAAAGCTGTAGTAACTCCTACATTTCTGGTAATACTCTAGGAAGCTTCTTTTGGAAAATGAGCTGATAAACCTTAGACATGAGCTCATCATGGAATTTGGTGTAATCAATGTACATATCCTGAGTAAGTAGTACCCCAGGCATTTGCAAGTTTTCCTCATTGAATGCCAGGAAAATTTTTAGTAAGTAGGACTGAAATCTGAAAATCCTTGTTTCCTGGAAATTCTTTAGCTGGGAGTGTATACTTTCAACCAAAACTTCATCAAACCTGAGGCATGCACATTGGGTAGACTGGCTTGGGTCATCTGATTCCAGGGGGCAGGTGCCTAGGACAAAAAGCAAACTTATTAGGGTTCTGTGACATACATATCAAAGTCTAGACCTAGGAATTGGCTCATCATGGTGATAACACCTCTGGATTCTTCCGTGAATAGTCTGGATTCAGCTGGGAAATCCTGCTCATGTATTTGAATAGTAGGATTCAGATAGGACCTGTAGAAATTATGTTTTACTTCAACAAGGGATTGTCTAAAAAATAGGATTATGGCTTCCTCGGTATACCCTATAGCTTTCTGGCAAAATTCTTTTGGGACTGACAGGGCTTTTCTAAGGGTTTGGGTATTTATTTCACAAAGGATATTGGACTTGGACGCATCCATGATTTTCCTCTCGGTAGAAGAGTAGTTAGAGGTGCACCATTCAACAAATTCGGGAAAAGCAGGGGTTTGGCCGACTATAAACAGATGGAAATAGGACTGGTTGACCTGGTGCACGTCTATACCTTGCTCCCTAACTAGTTTCAATTTCCATGGGGTCATCGGTCATCATAGTGTCATATACCTATGTGTCTCTGTCTGTAAATAGTGTTTCTATGGGTTCTCTATCACCCAATTCAGCCATTAAATAGTTTACTATAGAGAATATAACCTACCTAATTTTTTCAGGTTGGCTTGGGCCCTGGTTGACCTGTCTGTTTCTTCACAGCTTGCTCCTGTTGCTTTCAGATGCAAAATAGGAATCTTGCTCTCTGTGCAGGCGAGTTTTTTATATTATTTATCCTTCACTATCACCCCTGCATCTCCTGTGGCGTGGAAGCTTCCCTGACCGTCCATTTTCCTGATCCCTGGTGGCCTCGAATCCTGGCCGTCAAATGCTCCGACTTTTACCAACTTCAAGGATTTGGCTTGCATTGATTTTTAGTGCAAGTTAGATCCACGAACAAAACCTTGGCCATAGATCTCGGCCTCCTTAGATCTGCGTCGTCCAAACCCACGGGCCTCTACCAAAAGTTCGCGGATCCAAAAGTTTGTTTGCTATGCACATGTCATATTGGAGAAGTAGTTCCTGACCGTCGATCTGCTCCATTGGCCGTTTATCTGCAACTTAAGATGCTCGTGGGCTAAACCTCCCGCCTCCATCTAGAACACCTCACCCTTTTTGCGCGAAGCGTGCTCATGACTGTAGATCTTCACCACCGTCGATCTAGACCGTTTATTTGCGCAGATATGTAACTGTAGGAAGACCTCAGCAATTTAATTCTCCTTGCAAAGTTTCGGGCTTGGTATTTGATCAGTTCTCCCTTGAGGCCGTTAATACCTACCCAGATGATTCTATTTTGATGAGACCACCGAGCCTTTCTTCGTTCTTTTTAGAAATTGAGCCTCCCAGTTTCATCGAGGACAATGCTAGTGCTAACAACGACAAGCTAAACGGTCAAGCTAAACTTTATTTTAATCACCCAGTGTAATCACATCCACAGGATCAAGACAAATCGACGGTTAAAACATAAACATGCCGGAAGGAAAAGAAGGGTTGCAGGGTTTTATTTCATAAATATATATAGTCTTTCCGCAATCCTCAATCCGCAATTGCGGGTTGCAGGTTACGGAAAGAAAATACATCAAAACTGAAAACCAAGATTCTGCAATCGGCTAAGTTATAACATATAAAAATCGTTTGTCCCAACTTCTGTTTTCTGAATAGCCAATCAATCAGCTAAGTTATAGCGTATAAAAATCATATGTCCCGACTTTTTTTTTCTGACAAGAAGGATTGGATGCCCCTTCTTTTCATAGTGAATTATGAAAACATTTATCTAGCAATTCAGCTATATCCATAATGGAATACACAAGAAGGATCGACCGACCCTTTTTTACAGTGGCAAATTATTATGAAAAGAATATTTGAAATAAGAAGGGTCGAGCGACCCTTCTTGCAATGTCGAACTATTATGAAAATAATATTGGCAATACGAAGGGTCGGCTGACCTTTCAATTACGAGGCAATATTAAAAATAGAACACCTTGGAAGCTTTAACCTATAAAAAATGGTTTCTCCAGCCTTCCATTTTCCGACAAGAAGGATTGGCCGCCCCTTCTTTTCGTAGTTAATTTTGAAAACCTTTATCCAACAATTCGGCTATATCCATAATAGAGAACAAAAGAAGGATCGACCGACCCTTCTTGTAGTATCAAACTATTATGAAAAGAATATTTGGAATAAGAAGGGTTGACAGACCCTTCATTTACGAGGGAATTGTAACAATACAACACCTTTGGGAAAGAGCGGCCGCTCTTTCTCTGAGAATACTTCCACTTGCTAGCATAGTCTTTGAAGCAAAACATTTATAAATTTTGTTTTTTAAATGTTGATATCTAATATCCAGGAGTGACACGCGGAACGATCATATTGTGACACGTGGCATATTTGATTTGGCACATTCAGTATTGGAAATATAGTTAGCTCGCATAGAATATTTTTTTCTATGAGCACCACTAAATTTGGTAGTTTGAGTATATCAGATCATATTTTAGTATTTAGGTAGTTACTCTGACGATAATTACTTTATTTTAAGTGCAGCGGATAAACCACTTCTAAGGGCCAATTATTCTTAAGCACAATTACAACACTTAATGACAGTTAGTGCACAAATTACGACACTTATCACAAATCCAATTTTGTAACAAATAACCATCCATTATCAATCCCAATGGCTATAAGTTGTATCTTTCCTTTTATAAAAATTTAATGAAAATGAGAAAATACAACTTTTGTAGACGAGGTGGAAATTTAGAAACACAACAATTTTGTTGCATAAAATTGCCACATAGAGAAATTTAGAAACCAATTTTGTCTACTATCAACCCTTGAGAACATCCACCACTCTGAACACTATTCCCCATATTTTCTGGTTGTGCCTTGACTACTGCAAGGCCCTTCTCATTTATTTTAATTTTTTCTACTGCAAGGCCCTTCTTGGTGACCATGCCCATATGATGCTATTTATATCGATCTTCATGTTTTCTTCTACACCAACAACCCATTGTTGTTGTCTATCTAAGCATTTTTAAGTATATATATTCCCTGTCCAAAAACGGTCTGGTTTAAATTTTTCCCTTCTGCAGATAAAATAATTACCTGTCCATAGTAAATTTTTTATTAATATATATTTTAAAATTGATTAAAATTTCACATTTACATAGAAAATAAAAGTTTTAACTATATAGCAAATGCTCATGACTGAAAATATTTTCAATGTGTACATTTATTTCTAGGTATGATATGCATAGAAAGGTCCAATGGTTATGTGTCAAGCTAACAATTTGGAATTTTCTATTTTAATGCCAAGTTGTTTTTGTTAACTTATCAAACAAATTAATGATCATGAAAAAATAAATAAAATAAATTAGAAAGGTTAGCTGTAAAATGTAAATCCAAATTCTGTTAAGAGTGACCCACAAAAATTAATGACGGTTTAGAGAATAAAGTGCCCATAAAAAATAAGTTTTGGAAAAAAAGTGACAGTTTAACATGATGGTTCCAATATGATAGTACTAGCATTTGACTCCTGATAAATATTACCAATCTCCTTACCCAAAGTGCTCTTTTTTATCTGAGGGCATTTATACCATGCATTTTGATAGACGTGTATTGTGTCTAATCTCATTGTAAACAAGCTTCTTTTTCTGTCATCTCCTTCTTTGGCCACAGGAGCATTTGATCCCATATAATTTATAACATTCAACTATCAAATTTATTAGCACATTCAACAATTGATCGAAGTGGAATTTTTTATATACAAAAATTTGAGCAACAATGTTTGGTGCCAATGTTTGAAAGGTGTGCACCCTGATTTATTGTAGTCCTGTAAGGTAACGATCTTGAATTTCATTTGAAAATTTTAGAAGAAGCTGGTATATCCACTGCTCACCCCTGGACAACATGCCATACAAGAAAACACCACTTCATCTACTAGAATACCAAAGGAGATGTCACCCAAAATTGTTCCCCCAACAAAATCAGTCTCACTCACATTTGTTACAAAACCTATGGAAATGCAATCCTTTCTTTCTGAAAACTTATGTAACAACTTAAATTTTCTCATAACAAAAGAAGATTTATTCTTAGTTGTTGTGATATGTACTACACTCATCGAAGTAGAAGCTGGTATATCATTCAACTCATCCTCAGTTGTTATGATATGTGCTACCTCATTTACGGAATTGTATGGCCTTGTTCGCTTACCTTTAACATGTGTATATTCACAATGGGGAGTACCTGGTAGGATCATCTGTAAAGGAAATTATTCAAAAACATTCCAAATGTATAACATCCAAAGGAACATTATCGAGGTCAAGCAAAGTGTTTGCGGACCATCTTATAATAGAGCCTTCAAATAGACCACAATCCTCGCAATTGCGGAACACTTTATGAACTAAAATACCAAACTCGCCAACATCTAGTACTTTGAATTGTACAATGTCTCCCTTAAAAACAGTTGACACTAATCCCCAAGCAACATATTATGGCTTTAAAGAACATCGATGTATCAAATTAACTAGTAGATTCAGATTGATTATTGTTGAAAGCGCTTGGAACAGAAAGCAATGTTTTTGTATTAAAATCGATGATTCTTTTAATCGGCCATACAACTAAAGATACACTGCTCACCCTTGGACAACATGCCATACAAGAAAACACCACTTCATCGACCAGAATACCAAAGGAGAAGTCACCCAAAAATGTTCCCTCAACAAAATTAATCTCTCACATTTGTTACAAAACCTATGGAAATGCAATTCTTTCTTTTTGAACACTTATGCAACAACTTAAATTTTCTCATAATAAAAGAAGATTTATTCTCAGTTGTTGTGATATGTGCTACACTTGTCGAAGTAGAAGCTGGTATATCATTCACCTCATCCTCAGTTGTTATGATATGTGCTACACTCGTCGAAGAGGAAGATGGTATATCATTCACCTCATTATCGCGAAGAGCCGACCCAATCTGGTTAACGATCTCAGATACAAACCATTGAATATAACCACCAACAACCTCTAACAATGTATCTACACCTTCTGATTGATAGGGAAATGGAAGACTTGCATTCAAAGACTTGGTAACATTTACAATGATACATCCTTCATTAATGCTGATATTATGCAAAAATTTTCTTTTTGGAAACGAGATTCCTTCAAAACCTTTCAATCCATTCAAAAATAGGTCCACACATTGTTGAGTACCAAAATCCATTTCATAAACAATATCTGAAATATAAAATAACAACACACATTGTTCAAAACCAAAATCCAGTTCATAAGCATTTTATGAAATATAAAATAACAGGAGCACATTAACAATCATATTTATTTTAAACAAAGATATAACACAGATTACAATATATAAAAAATGGTTGTCCGGACTTCCAATTTTTCGAATGGTAGGATCGGCCGCCCCTTCTTGTAGAAGAAGCGAACACAAGAAGGATTGAATGACCCTTCTTGCAGTCTAGAAATATTACGAAAAGAATTTGGGGTAGAAGAAGCGTCTCCCTTCCGTTCATTTATGACAGAATATTAAAAATGTTCAACCTACGAATGCTAGGCCTTCAATACATGTATTTCCAAAATTGTGAACAAGGTAAGAATATTGAGCACAACAAGGGTCGGCCGACACTTCATTTACAAAATAAATTTAAATATATTTAATCTACGAAGGCTATGTCAACAATTATCGGCTTTCAACTTTCGCTGTAAATAGTAGGGACTCGGACATCATATAAGTTCTAACATATAAAAATGTTTGTCCCAGCTTCGATTTTTTGAGGAGAAGGATTGACCGCCCATTCATTTAGGAGATAATTGTGAACAACTATATCCAACAATTCACCTATATTTAGAATGGCGAAAGAAAGAAGGATCGACCGACCCTTCTTGCATTCTAGAACTATTATGAATACAATATTGGGCAGAAGAAGGGTCGGCAGCGCGTTCATTTATGAGGGAATTGTAAAATTATTCAACCTACGAAGGCTAGTACGTCAAGTCATCTATATATAAAATGGTGAACACCAGAATAATACTGAGCACGGCTAAGTTATAATAATTAAAATTTGTTTTCCCTGACTTCTGTTTTTTTAGAAGAAGGATCAAACGCCCCTTCGTTTAGTAGATAATTGTCAAAACCTTTATCTAGAAATTGAACGATATCCAGAATGGTGAAGACGAAGAAGGATCGACTGACCCTTCTTGCAGTCTCAAGCTATAACGAAAAGAATATTGGGAAGAAGAAGGATCGTCTGCCCCTTCTTTTACGAGGGAATTCTAAAAATAGAACTTGGAGAAAGAGCGGCCGATATTTCTCTATGGATATTTCCACTCTCCAGCAAAATGTTCGAAGCAATGTTCCTATGAAATATGTGTTTAGAGTGCCGATATCTACTTTAGCCACTCCGAAAACTCATCCTTGGAGGAAGGAGGGGATGCTCTTTCTCCTTAGCATCTACTTCCAACACCCCAAAATGGAACAACCTTACGATAGAGAGACCTCGCTTTCATTGACAAAATTTTGACTTGACGACAAACTCTTTGTAGGAAAGCGTCTGTAAATTTTTTCATTCAAATGTCAAAATCTAGTCTCCAGGGTGACATGTGGAGCGTTCAGATTGTGCCACGTGGCTTTGATTTTTCCAGAATTGATCTGTGCTACACTCGGCAAAGTAGAAGCTGCTATATCATTCACCGCAGTCTCGGCCCAAAAGTATGAAAGAATGTTTCTGTCTGGTTAATCGCAGTCAGAATCTTTCCAACTAATGGCATCACTATCTGCATTGTCGTCACTACTAAATTCATTTTCCAACACGGTATCCTGCCTAAATTTTAAGAACATTTTTATCAGCTTTATCTCTTAAAATAAATTCCTTGGTATCGTATGCAAGACTCACATTTGTTCTCATTGCATCCAACAATTTGAGTCATACACCACGTCCAACAACGCAATACATGGGACTTGTCTAGCCAAGATACTGTATTGGAAAACAATTAAACCTTAATATTGTTTAAAGCTATCTGATAGCTTAATTTTATTCAATTAAATTAAATACTTAAATTATATATATTTATATTAAAGGAAATGTAATCAATATTATATAAATTAAGACATCAATTATCAATTTCAAATATTTCAAATAAAGTATTAACATTTACATAGATCAGTATACTATAGTGAATATTAACTGCAAAATGATATTAAAAAGAAAAAACATGTTTCAATTTTCCAAGTTTATTTGTCGTTATCTTTTTTCCAACAAACCTAGCCAAATGTAGAAAACAATATGGAATATATGAAAATAATACGCTACATTACCAGCCAGAAAACGTATGCAAGCTGACGGGAATCGACATTAAACCTGTTAATTCCAATAATTTAGCCCAGTAATGAGTAACGCACGATTTTGCAAATATAATGTTGTGAATTCATATTAATGGACTGTAAGAAGATAACTACCCATAATTGAAGGAAATAAAATTTGGAAATCTAAAGAATACAAACAAAGGGTGGAAGGAAATCTAAAGAATCTAAAACGTTCAGCGACTTTAAATTACTGTGAACTTCAAACTGTCATTGCATTTATTTTTGACAACCATCGAAGATATGGATTTTTAGCCCGGAGGCTGAATAAGCATTCTTTGTTACAGATTTAGATTTATGGTTTGAATAATATAAATACCTGCCAATTGCAAAACTAGCAGTCGATTCTTCAAACCAATCTTACTGCTCTACCCTCCCAACACTCTTCTCGGTTCCACCTCAGCAAAAGAAAACCTCGGTCCTCAGAGAAAACAAAGCTCCAAACTGGAAAACACAGAGAGTTTGAACTTTAAGTTTCAATGTAGGCAGTGGGCGGGAAGAGAAGTGTGGCGGGATAAGTTTCAATGTAGGCAGTGGGAAGGAAGAGCAGTGTGGCGGGATATCAATACAGAAAAGTTCGTGACATTTATTATCACAGTGTGGAGGGATATCATCTGCACGTCGTGACACATAAACACAATCCATCATAAATGGGCACCTCATAAATGTGATGAGATTATTCACACGAGTGATACAATCCATCATTTACCATTAGCGCTGTAGAAACCATTTTAAATGGTGGAAAATATCAACTCCATTCCAACGTACAAACCATTTTAAATGTTCGAAAAGATCACTTCCATGCGAACGTACAAACAATTTTAAATGGTGGAAAAGATCAGCTCCGTGTGAATGTACAAACCATTTTAAATGGCGGAAAAGGTCACCTCCATGCCAACATACAAACCATTTTAAATGAAGGAAAATCTCACCTCCATGCCAACGTATAAACCATTTTAAATGGCGGAAAAGATCAATCGAGCGATGAAAGATCAAGGGCCCCACTTCCATTCTACATCCCCAACATGCACGCTAGGACGAGGGGATGGGTGGTTGCGGAATCTGAAACTACTGTCCATGTGGCAGCATCACATGATTTCGCAAGTTGGAAGGGAGGTAAGGAAAACCACCATCCTCCATTTGCGAAACCAACTTCCTCCTCCGCGCCAGACTTCCTGCCCACATGGCCTCTCCACGTCAACCTGGACATGCACAGTGGAGAACACCTTTCAATTTAACAATCACAACATAATTAAAAACCTTTCAATTACACAATCACAACATGCAAGAATGAAATAAAAACGCATAAGATTACTTATCTTTATCCCATGCAGATCCAAGCAACTGGATTTGTAAGAGCGCTTTTCCACTTACTAGCATCAATTTAAATGTGTGGTTGTTTATCAGTTGCAGAAAATTATAGATAAAATGACTTAAACGGAGAAATTTATTTAACACATAATAACACATGAATCGTATATTAATAGAAATCCAACCTACAGATCGATGTATTCATTAAATTGGCAACATAAAACATAGTTCAAAGAAATTTGACAAATTAATATCCAAAAAAGATGGCCAAGAGAAACCCACTGAATTTCATTAATTATGCAAAAAATTACAATGATTCAATACATAAACATTAGAATAAATTTATCTAAATTATACATAATCCAAACTGAATCGACATCCCCACAACTTTCCTTGATATTCTTCTTCCTGTGTCCTCGTGGTGCCATCCTCCTTCCAAAAGATAGGAAGTCCCTTCTTAAATAATCATCAAACACTTCTTTGAAGAGTTTTACTTGATGTGCTAAAATCTCTATCCTTTCCTGAATCGTGTTCATATGGTGATACTTATTCACCACCTTCTTTGCCCAAATAATACTAGACACTCTATCCTAATTTTATGCTAGTTGTTTTCACCTCATCCTCTGTCAGACCATTCAGAAATTCTATGGCCTTTTTTGCACAGTCCATGGGCTTCTTGTTGAACTTTTCCTTGAATACTGTTAGGCTTTGCCTAGCTAACTTTATTACACCCTCTTTGTCCATAATGAAATCGAGATATGGCCTCAATTTCTCTGCCTCCGCAATAATGTCATCCCAAATGAGTTGCTTTGCTTCCTACAGAGAGGTCTCACCTGTAACCTACTTTATTAATTCATCATATTTCACTTGTAGCCCTCCTAGATAGGTTGGCCCACGTAGGGTAAAAGGAAAGTGGAAGACAAGTATAAATAAGTGGAGGAGGTAGGGTTATTAGACTCTCTATTTATTCATTCATTCACTCACTCATTCTCTCAAGTGAGTAGTGCGCACAAGTGGAGGAGGAAAAATACAAGGCAAGGTTTGTGGCTCGTGGCTTCTCCCAAAAAGAAGGGATAGATTATGAAGAAACTTTTGCACTCATAGCCAGATACACTTCCATCATAACGGTACTTGCTCTGGTTGCAGTGATGAAGTGGAAGAATTACACCAAATGGATGTCAAGAAAACTTTCTTGAATGGTGTAGTCGACGATGAAGACTTGTGCTAAATAACTGTGTTGAGAAATACCTTCCTAGTTAAGAGGGACTATTGATGTATTTGTAACTTCAGAATGTATTTCACTTGTATATTTTATATTCTATTCATATGGCATTGTACTTCCGACGGAGATTTTTCATTCCTCCGATCGGAAAGGTCATCATTGTATGTGATATGGTTATCACACTCCCTAGTGAGGTCAGCCCTGAGTATATTAGGATGTTAGAAAAAAATTTGCATTAATGAACAAGATACTACTTATATGCAAGTAATGAATTACTAAGTGGTCGATGGTACTGTACAACATTCCATTGCTACTTATCTAGAATGAAACCTCTTTGCTGACATGTTGGAGTAGACTTGCACACTCTTAACAATGTTATGGTAGAGATGGAAGGCATCTAGAAAGTTACGGGATATGGATAAATGTTGTATTGAAGCATGATTGACTAAGATAATTGCATGATTGTATGACATTATTATGTCTTTATGTGTAAGAATTTGTTCTGAATACTATGAGATGTTTCTAATCATGCAATTGAACTTGTCACGTAGGAAAGACCTTGTACCATCACCTACAAGAGAGACTTGTTTCAAAGAACAAGTGACGATGATTCAACAAGAAGATTGATGAAGTCAAGAAGAAGACTTTGAAGAACCAAAAGTACTCAGGAATCGATATGCAACAATGAATGACGTAAAACCAAAAGATAATGAAGATCGTGAAAAGGAAGATCATACACCAGACGGATGTCAAGACAAGATTCTTGAATGGTGTAGTGGAAGAGGAAGTATAAGTGGAGCAATCACTCAGGTTTGAGACACATGACAGGGAGACTCATGTGTGAAAACTAAAGAAATCCTTGTATGATCTGAACATTATGGGGTGACATTAGGGTACACAAAATTTTGCACAGACAGTGTAATCAATGCTGAGAGATTATGGGGTGACATTAGGGTACACAAAATTTTGCAGAGATAGTGTAATCGGTCCTGAGATGTACCTACTTGATGGATTTCTCGCAAAGATGATGAAGACCTACATGGATGAAAACCTACGATGATGATCTAGTGATCCAGTGTTGATGATCCAGCTCCAGTATTGAAGACTTGTGCCTATATGTATTGACACTTGTGTCAAGAGAATACCTTCCTAGTTAAGAGGGAGTCTTAATGTACTATATGTAACTTCAGAAGATATTATTCACTTTTATATTGTATGTATTGAATTTGTACTTTATTGTATCCCCGATGGAGATGTTCTTATTCCTCCGTTCGGAGGTGTCGTCATTTGTATTTGCAAGTGTCACAAGTTTTATTGTAAGTGTCGTAACTTATATTTGATGGGTTATTAGACCTCCTTAGAGGGGTCGGCCCAGTTTGTGTTAAGTGGAAGGGTTATTAGACTCCTCGTCGACCCAGTTAGGATAAAAGGTAGGTCAAGTTAATTTAAAGATAAATAGAGTGGTTGCACCAATATATTTTCTCATTCACTCACAAATCCAACATGCATAGTTGAGAGAGAGGAGTGCGCACAAGTGGTGGAGCCTGGAGGAAGAACTGTTGGAGACATCTATCTTTTGGGGTTACTTTCATCTTTGTGATCTTTGTATTGGTGCTTATTCTATCTTTGTATTGGTGCTTATTCTATTTCCCCGGTGAAATGATTTGTGTCTCTTGTCTCTTGTGTTTGACATGCTGTACATGTTGTTCTCTCAGTTAAGATCCTAGATCATATTGAATTAAATGATGAAAAGCTAACAAAACAAGGCTACAACCCCTTGGTTTTCATAATTTCCAACCTATAGATAGGACTCCAGACCTCAGTAAATTCCAACTCAATAGTTTTACTAGCACCAACTAGATGGAATCCCCAACTCCCTAAGATCACAAGCACCAAACCAAAGGAGACTTCAATCTCCTATCCTTGTTCGATCCTGCCACCCCAATATGAATAAGAAGAACAATAATCCATTGCCATTGTATCATAGTTTCCATCAACCTATACGTGTATCTATGTCCTTGTACCTGTATGTCATTATCCACGTATCATTGTATTGATGTCACTATCACAATCCATGTTCGTCCCCTACCCTTGGGGGTTTTGAACCTCGATTTGACTAGTAAAACTCCCCAACTTCTCCTGAAGTTAAATGAATGTTGCAGAAGTATTATGATATTAGTCTATAATCACCGATGAGGTTCCTTTTTATTTCTTAATACCCTCCATATACCTTCAGACCCAATTTGAAATCCTTTAAAGAGTCTTTTGGAGCCATCTACCCTTGGGGGCTTCAACATAGATTTTCCTAGTGATTCTTCCTTTAATTCTCTAATTGTAAATGAAAGTGGTTGAAGTCTATTGGAAGTTTCCATGCCTATAATAGCTGCATAAATGTGTCATATTACACCTCAATCCACTCTACACATAGTTCGAAAGCATTTGGGATCATTTGGGACATTTTGAGGTTTCACTAGTCCAAGTTTTGAAAATTGACCGAATTGGGAAAAGTTCCAAGTTGGGGACATTACACAAGAATTTAACGTAAAGAATGCCTTAAAGGCCAGTTGAAAAGCACAAGAAAGTAAGGCTTACTAAAAGCATAAAACCCCGTAGTTGTCAAAAGCACTTTTTAAAACTTTCTAAAGTCTCACGAATTGGCTATAGCTTTAGCTTTGGTTAATGTTACCTTTTCACTTTGTCGTCCACTTTCAAGTTGCCAAAGGGCTTCAAAGGAGTGGAGTTTGTTAATGAAGTGATTCAAGATAATATTTTTTGTATTCATGAAGATATTTGTTAGATTCACTCCCTCTTTTGTGTTTATCGATCTCTGTATTCATTGGAAATTGCATAGATTGTATTCCATTTGCATCCAACCTTGGTTTTTCTATTAGAAGTTTGATTACTTGTCAATTCAATCTCAACGGTTATGAATATTTTTCAAATTGTTAGGTATTTTATATGTTTCTAAAATTTCCTCTATATGGGTTCTTGGTTTATCTCGATTAGACATTGCTTATTAAAAGCCGTAGAGAGGAACAATGCAAATTTTGTCGCTTTTTATGTCCTAATACCTTTCAAACACCTTGAGACTCAAATCAGAAGAATTTGGAGCCATATGGAAGCATTCGGGTTATTAATAGTCAAACATGAACAATATAATTATGGAGCTAATATGAAATGGGTTGTTTAAAAAAACAACACAACCTTAGATGTTATTGCTACGACATGTGATCTCTCCTTCTTTTCCTAATTTAATGTTTCATCTCAATGCCATCAATGCCATATTGGAAGATTAATCTTGTTGTTTAGACTTCTCTTATCTCTTATGGTCATCTATCCCTCTTCTTCATCGACTTCTTCCCATGTTACAGAAGATCTTCTACAAACCCATCTACAAACAATGTCTAGAATTGGTATTATAAATCAAACAAGTGATTTCTTCATATTGTTAGCATGTTTCTCTTTATGTTTTTTAAATTTATTCTATATGGATTCTTGGGTTATTAATGTTTATAGAGAGGAACAATGAAAATATTGTCACTATTCTAAGGTCTCTACATAAGGTCTCTCACTCCAAGGGCGGAGGTGGAAAAGGTGCTTAAAAATTGGACGACTCACGGTGGTTAAACTTGGAAAATGGGTTCCCGCGCTAGAAAGTGCACGGTGGTTAAACTTGGAAAAGGTAGAGCGGAAATTAAATCGCTTACCACGTGGCAAGAGTTGGTGGGGTCCGCTATGAAAAGCAGTTAAATTTAAACTGTTCATGGCAAGTTTGGAAACCACCTAAGCATATGTTCTATAAAAGGTTTGTTCGAAGTTTTAAAAAATGTTTTGTCGCTTATTACCTGGAGGAAAAGAACGATCCGCAGGAAACACGTCGTTGTCTTCATCAACTGGAACAACACCCAATAACAGCAACCAAGAATCTCACTTCACAGGTAGCTCGAAACCCTCAGTGTTTAGATTTTGTATCCCAAATGGTGAAAACCCAAGACCTTCTTCCCTTCAATGAAAGTTCAGATGAAAACAAGAAGCTTGTATTTGATAGGGAAAGGGATATTTTCAACCCTGTTTTGTCTATGTGTAGTATTTCGTAGTCTAAGGAGAAATTAATGGAGTTTAAGTCGCAGGGAAAGGATGTATTTAATGTTTTTGGTTCTTTTCTGTACTGTTTTTGTGTCGAACAAACCCTACACTTCCCCAAATTTGTTTGTTGGTGTGCAGTGAATTATTCATAGGGCGAAGGGGTAATCATTAATGTAAAAATGAACAAAATTCTATGCCCAGTAAATGTGCAGACTGTCCGTGAGGTTATAGGTTTACCTGAAACATTTCCCAAAATCCCTAAGTCGTTTAACGAAGAAAATTTGGCCAAGTTTATAGAAACAACAGTCCTGCAAAAAAAGACAAGTTTTTATTACAAGTCTTGAAAGATGGTCAGTCGCATGAAAGCCTATTGTTCCCATTGAGTATTGATGTCTTTCAGCGAGATACCTAGTTAGTTTTGTCCTTGTTGAGTCAAATTTTAGGTCTAGATAGTGATAAGTCGAATCATGGAAGTTATGTTAGGTTTCCTTCTCCAAGTAACTTCACCAGAGTCACAGTCGAGTCTGGTGTGTTGTTTTAATTTTAATGAATTCCTAGCTGAAGCGATTCATGTCTAGTTGGTGAATTTCAACTAGTTCAAGAATTCAGGTATCAGTCATATCTCCTGAAGCTTTTCGTGTGTTCAAACATTTCGGAATCCAATTTTCATGGTACCATCTTTCCTCATGACCTTCCTAAACAGGTCAATATGTTTGAGTTCACCCATAAAATCATGCCAGAAATTTACAGAATTATTTTTAATGCTGAAATGGCCTGAGTGTTAGAAGAAATGAAAGAAACTTTGTAGCCTACACCAGAAGGCCAAACAGGTGATTGGTTCCTGTATAGAGAACATACTATAACTAGGGTGTATGGTTTTACTAGAGCACTATATATGTTTCCAGCCTTTTTAACAGCGAGGGTTTTTGCCTTGGAATTTATTAGACAAAGGTTGCATTCAGAAGAACAGTTCTGTGCTTTCAAAAAAGCATTGGATGTGAAACTCCCCCTTAAAGTTGGTCCATTCATCATTAAGAATAAGGTAGCCTTGTATGTAGTAGGAAAATTATGAAAGATTATGGATTTCCAAGAGGCTGAAAGGATTAATTATGATCCTCATCAAATTGTATCGCAAAGGAGACATCTAAATGGAAACAAGGATTTTGATCATCAAACAGTAGAAGGATTGGAATAAATGGAAAATTTATTCAAATTTGAACAAGATAATAGGGGTTGGATCAGAGAGATTTCTTTGAAATTTCTTTTTTTAGCAATGATTTCAAAGAATGTTTTGTATAAATTTTGATTTTACAGAGTAATAGGGGTTGGATCCGAGAGCAAAAAATACAGCGATGTAATATTTTTTGAAGACTTTAATGAAGAACAGAAGTAAAAGTATATCCGAAACAGAGATTCATATGTTTTTACTTTCTTCGGTCTTTTAATTTCTATTTTGTGGATGTATTTCATGTTTCACCATCTTATCGCTTTGCCTCATAGTTGACTGTAATACTTGAGCTAGAGTTCATTTTATATGCTCTGATCCACACATTTAAATATTGTCAATGTTCTTTCTTCCAAATTAATGTAGAATTCATCCTAGAACGGAGATTGGCTAAGTTATAACATATAAACAACATTTATCCCGACTTCCGACCTCCCACAAGAAGGATTGGCCACCCCTTCGTTTATTATAAAATTGTGAACAACTATATCCAACCATTCACCTCTATCCAGAATGGTGAACACTAGAAGGATCGACCAACCCTTCTTGCAGTCTAGAACTATTCTGAAAAGTATACTCGGCAAAAGAAAGGTCGGT
Organism: Larix kaempferi; assembly: GCA_027924585.1. Classification (NCBI taxonomy): domain Eukaryota; kingdom Viridiplantae; phylum Streptophyta; class Pinopsida; order Pinales; family Pinaceae; genus Larix; species Larix kaempferi. Next base: position 7,454,937 of record BSBM01000821.1, on the reverse strand, counting down.
CAACACTTCATTTACGAGTGAATTGTAAAAATATTCAACTCGTCTAGGCTGGGACAACAATTCCAAACGTCCGACATCCGCAATGAAATTATAGTTGGGATCGGTATATTGCCTAAGTAATAATATATCAAAAACATTTGACCCAACATGCGACAAGAAGAATCAACCGCCTCTTCATTTAGTAGAGAACTGTAGACACCTATAGGTTACAATTCACCTGTATCCGGAATGGTGAGCACAAGAAGGATCTACCGACCCTTCTTGCAGCCTATAACTATTTTGAATAGAATACTCGGCACAAGAAAGGTCGGCCGACCCTTCTTGCACCCTGCATGAGGATTTCATTGCCTTTACCGAAGACGCAAATATATTGCAGATTGAAGATACCTAGATTTATTACAATGTTCCATCCATACCGCTATTCCGCAACCCGGAATGCAAATAGCGCGATGGGACAACAATTCCCGACTCCCTACATCCACTGTAACTAGTGGGGAATGGAGATTGGATACAAGAAGGATCTGCCACCCAGTTTGTTTCGTATAAAATTGTGAACACCTATATCCAGGAGTTCACCTGTATCCAAAATGTTGAAGACAAGAAAGATTGGCCAACCCTTCTTGCAGTCTAGAACTATTATGAAAAGAATACTTGGTAGAAGAAGCGACGGCCACCCCTTAATTGCATGGCAATTTTTAAAAAAGGCAAGGTAGCCATTTAGTTACTGTCAAAATGATTTGGTCTGGTGGGAAAGAGGAGATAAGAAATAATCCAATCAATACTCTTTAATAATTTTAAATGTTATCTCTGTATGATTTGTAGAGCTTGTTGTCCAATAATTGTCCAAGCTTAATTAAGGTTGCCATCTATTCAATGCAATTAAATTCCATTTTTAATACCATAAATATTTTCAAATTATCGGGTGGCCTACAAATACTTTAGTCCAATTTTAAGGCTTAGCTCATTTGATCTCATGGAGGAAGAACATACCTATGTAAGTGGGAAATTTTCTTGCATGCATGGGAGCAAGATTAAACCCCTAGATTAATTTTGCTTATATTATATCAAAGATTCAAAATGAATATAACTTTGTTCCATATGTGTAATGTGACATTCCATTGTATCTCTCTTACCTGATTCTTTGAATTTTTCCTTGAGCTAGTTGTTTAGTTATTGCATCCGTTTTGTTGGACTTGGTCCCAAATAGAATGTGCATTCACCAAGGTGATAGAGTCTATTTGATTCTATCTAAATTAATTTCCCCCTTGACCTCGACCAAGGGAGGAAGGGGTCAACCGAATAAAACAGTACTCAGATCTCCTTGCATTCCATTTTTTATATTATCTATCCTTTCCTATCATTATTGCACCTCTAGGGATAAAGGAATTTCTCTGAGCCATCCATCTTGCATGATCGATCTGGTACCATTCATCTCCTTCCATGCTTAGCCCCATGGCCTTTCGTAGTCTTCAATCTCTCAAACGTTTCCTTCCTCACACCTTGGATCTACGTAGTTATTATCAACTATTGATCTAGCCCCTGTTCACATTCTGACTCCCGACATCTGGCAAGAAGGATCGGCCACCCCTTCCTTTAGTAGAGAATTGTGAATTCACCCGTATCCAGAATGGTGAACAAAAGAAGGATTGACTGACCCTTCTTGTTGTATTGAACTATTACGAAACGAGTCCTGGGTACAAGAAGTTTTGGCCTAGCCTTCATTTACGAGGGAATTGTAAAAATATTCAACCTTTGAAGGCGAGGGTGTCAATTCATGTATATGAAGGATGGTGAACACTAGAAGAAGATTGAGATAAGGATCGACCGACCCTTCGGCATCACCTTGTAAACAGGTTGAAGTCTAACCCGAAGCGAATATGGGGGTTGCATAATCAAGATTCTCTTAACCATGTTGTTGAATAGATGTCGTTACAATCTTCGCATGACATTCTATTTAACATCAACTAGAACACTAGATGACTTCGCACTTGGCAGCTATTGCAGTATACATAACTACATTGAATCTCTAATGTATTCACCAGTTTGCTACGAATTCATCAAACTATGTGCTTCTTCTTCACAATCACGCACTTGTATTCAAATTAATCAATCTGCAATTACCTTTCACATACATATAAATTAAGCAAAAAAACTCACATAAACTCAATTACAAAACATGTGATAAACTCATACACATAAACAAGAAGGATCGGCCGCCCCTTCTATGATGGTCGCTCATATACATTAGAATGAACATTTGCAAGTATACATCTAATATTAAAACACTAATTTATAATTATAGATATTGTATGCATTCTTATATTGGCTACTTAATATTGACTGTTTTGTAAATAAAGCATGGCTAAATTGTTGACCCTCAACAACTACCAGGAAATCCCTTGCTTTGAATTGACAAAAGATCACTACCTTTTGCCATTCACAAATGGATGGTATGTTGATATGGAAGAACCAGATAATTTGTACTCGGATATATATCTATTCTACTTGGATTTCGATAGAAAGCCGATTAGAGCTGGGATATTGACATATGCGGAACCCGTTGATTCTGATAAAAAATTGCGAGTTCAAGCTGAAGCGATCATTGGTGAAAAGTATGGCCTTATATAGTGTGATCTTATGGTTTCTGATTATCGACCAGATCTAATGAAAAATGGTCCCGATCCAGATCCAATTTCCTGTGCGAAGCAAGGGTGGGTTTTACCCTCATATGTTGTTTCTAATCATTCCGGAATTGATACCGCGACATCCTTGAAGAAAGGAATTTTGTCGGTATGGAGGAAAAGAATGTTGGGTGGGAAAACTTCCTCTGTATTACATTATATGAATATTAATAAGGGGTCAATAATAGTATGCCATGAAAAAAATATAACGTACAACAGAAGATCATTTCTCCAATATATTGTAAAAGATATGGGGAAATCTACCTTGAAACAACTCAAAGGAAGTCCTTCTAAAGCGATGCTGCAGAAAGTGACTAAGAACTTCGAAACTTCAAAAGAAGTTGAACAACATCAGATCAAATACTTTTTGTTTGATGAGAAATTTTTTTCCATTGACGTAACAAGATGTGTTGTTGTGCCTCCGCACTTACAATATCAAAAGGTTTATGAGGAGGTCGTGCAAAAGATGGTGGTATCACTTGTCCATACATTTACAACAACATTGAGAGATGCTATTCTATTTCCTTTCAATAAGGAGACCAGATTGCCCTTTCTTCCAGAAAATGAAAAAGAAATTGATCTGCCATTCGTAAATTTTTATATATTGGATGGGCAACATACTATTTCTACGCAAAAAATAATCATTGCAGATGATAAATATAAAGAGCTCCATAAAAGGTATCGGCATCGAACAACTCGTCTTCTACAAAGAGATGTTCCTCAAGACATCATCAACAAATTATGCAAACAACAAAATTTTTCAAACAAGGAATTTGCAAACACTACATTCATTTCTTCAGTTGAAAAAGCAAGGGAGAGATGGTTATTGTGCGGTTCTCCATCCCACCCGGGAAATGGAAATGCTTTCAATGATGCTTGGCAGGTATAGAATTTTTCTTCTTATCAATCAAATTCTTTAGATTGCTGTCTGTGTTATGAAATTAGGAAATTAATTGGAATATTCAATTTTATATGTTTGGAGTCTTTCCAAACTCAATGTATGGATATCTTTCTTGTTAACTGGGAGAGCCTTAAAGACAAGCTAACTCTTGTTTTGACATCAGAACGACTGTGGAGAAAATGGCAGTCTATATTCGAGCATTACAAAAGTGGCACCTTGGATTGCACACCAAAGAGCATCGCTCAGGATGATTTTTCTCTAAATAAAATAAAGATTTATAGCTCTAATTTTTTCAGACCATTGCGTGGTCTTGATGAAGATGAATTGACCACTATGGCGGATAATATAATCAACGGATCGGTTTGGATGAGCACATCAGTCGATAAAAAGTTTTGTGCAAAAAATTTAAGTCAATATTGCAAACGAATAAAGGACGAGAGGTCAACCAGGCATTCGATCGCTAAATATTTCAAAGTTAATGATGTTCAAACTAATCGATCACAGAATTTCACTGACCATAACGTCATTGAAATATATAAAATTGCAGCAAACCATCTCAAGCAACTGTGCGGTATTTTATGCTCCGAAAAGCAACCAAAATCTCCCATTAAAAAGAGAAAGAACGAATCTGAAGTGGATATTGGTACCAAAATACCAAATTATGCTCAAAAAATATTGAATTTATATATCAATAAAGAGAGGATGTCCATTGAAGACGTCGAAAATAGTTCACAGTTTGTTTTTCAATGTTGTTACCCTGATTCTTCGGTCACCACACTAAGAGCAATTCCATTTTTTGGTGCGACAGTCAGCTGTGAATTTGTTGCTATGGATATGTGTAATTGTGCTATTCCATGGACCAAAGAAGACATGCTAGCATTTTTGTACTACTTAGAAACAAATCAACAGGCATGTACTTGTATTTTTCTAGCTGATATGGAGAACTCTTGTATGATTTCTAAAGCTTTCACAAGTTGGAGCAAGAAATTAAAAAAACATGTTAGAACGAGTCCTACAATGGGATTATATAGAGAATTCTCCAGTGACCTGTTTATAGGATTCTCTATTATACAATGTTGGTGCATTGGAAATGATGAGGATATTTTATCTATCTCTGAAATTGATATGGATTGGAAAGACGTGGGCCTACCGATGCTTGATTTACCTCGGCCCAATGTTAACAGCGATAGTGCTGTGAAAATTCTCATAGAAAATCTAAGAGATGATGTATACCTCACAAGAGAATAATTATGATTAAGCAAAAAAATAGAAGAAGAGTGGTCAATGCAGTATAATGAGAAACAGAATAATAAAACAATAAAACTCGGATAGAAGCAGAAATACTTCACACACACACTTATTAATTAATCACAATATGAACAAATAAATAGTACAATGCATGAGGATTTGAATGCCAAGGTGGCAATTCGAATTAGCCTTCATGGAGTGATCAAAAGATCACTGGAGTGTCATCGGAGCACAACTAGTAGTCTATCTCTGTTGGTTGTGGAGCCAGATCTTCTAGTCTCATAGATGATATTGTATCAGCCGTGTTTGTACCCCAGTTTTATATGATATGTAGGTGGATTTTATAGTCACCCCAGCAGGGGGGTGTGGGGGGGCATCGCCCCCCCACGGGGTTCCAGGGGGACCATCCCCCCTGGCTGGGGGATCCGGGGGCCAGCACCCCTGAAGAAATTTTTTGGGGCTGTTTTCGCCAACTATTTTGTGGGCCCATGGTTTTGGGTATCCCGTGGTATTTTCCCATTGTATTTCCCTTATAAAATAAAGACATTGTAATATGGCTAGGGATGATGATGTATTAGGTTTTATGCATTCTAAAGATCTCTGAGATCAGGAGAGAGACTGTGAAACAGAGAAGAGGAAGTGCAGCGGTTGTGCTGCAGGTTGTATCCCTTCACCTTGCTGGACGGTAATAATAATAAGGATTGGCAAATTCAGTGTGGACATAGCCCAAGTTGGGTGAACCACGATATATCTATGTATCTCTTGTAATGTGTATGTGTGATTATATTTGCATTTCTGTTTATTGTTATTGCTCCGCGATCCTATTTTTCTAACAATCCATCATCAGTGGAGTCATCAATGCTCAAGTAACTGTCAATCGTCAGTCAAACTGAGTCTAACTGAGTGTGGTAGGTGTAACTGTAACTAACTGAATGAAGGAGGCTTACTAGAGGGCGCATGAGGAGCTAATTGGAGTAAGAATGGGTAGTCTAGTCTCACTGGAGATCCATCGGAGTGATACAGTCAGTTGAGAGTCAATCTAGCCTTAAATCAAGGAAAGAACTGATGATAACTCAATTAACTGAAGTGCAACTGAGTGGTAGGTGAGAGAGGGCGCATGAGATGCATGCAATTGCATGAAGGGGTGCACTAAGCACTAGGAGGGCTAAAACTGATCTGAGAGAAGATCCCGGGGTCTGGCTAACTGAGGGCTAGGTGCTAGACTAATGACTGGGATGCATGCAAATGCATGCAAACCCTAAAAGTACATGCATGACTGAAAATGAAAATTATGAAAATGCTACTAGGACTAGGATGGAGTATAGGAATATTGTAACACCTCCCCTTAATCCATCCTGGGCCCTAGTAAATAAGACCAAAGGTCACCCAATACAATGAATAATAACAGTCAATAAACCAAGGAAATGGGGAAAACCTCAGGGGAAAAATACCCCCCCTCAAAATAGACTGTAAGGCACACACAAAAATAAATGCTCCAAACTCAAGCAAGTGTGATGCTTGGTCATATGTATGGAGGTATCTTCTTCTTGGGAAGAAGTGGATCATGCTCAGAAAGCATGTGCTTGTACTTGCGCTTCAGATCGAATGTGATGAGAACAAATCCAAAAGTATGAGGATGATCCTTGAACCTGTGATTCGAATCAGCTGAGGTAGGATCAAATCTATGAATGTGCAAATAGTCTTTTGTCTTCTCCTTCGAACCATCATGGGTGAGATTATGCCAAAAAGAATCATCAAACAATGATTGCTTGGAATCCAAATAAGCTCCAAGACTTGATAAATGGTTTCTCGAGATCTCCTTTGAACCAACAGGGGTGAGATCAAAACCATCATATGCATGAGAAATTATCCCAAGTAGTAATTGCTTAGAATCCAAATTAGATCCAAGAATTGAATCATGGTTTCTTGAGATCTCCTTTGAACCATAAGAGGTGAGATCAAAACCAGTAAATGCATGAGAAATTATCCCAAGCGAATGGCAATGGCCATATTCTTCAATAACCTTCTAAAAGCATGGAATAATGATCATATAGTAGTAAATAAGAGGTGATTGCTTGAGGAGAGCGAATGCATTACCTCCAAAAGATGATTTGACCTCTGAAACATTCAATAGATCATGATGTAGACCAACAGACTCTGGTGCAAGAGAGGATTTAGGACCTTCTGCAATATCTAGAGTGTGAGCTGGCACATAAAGAGAAGAAATTTGTAGCATGAGTGTAGAATCTGCAAGTTATTCTTCTTTGTGAACAACTTCAATATGAGATGTGTTTGATACTAGTTCATGATCAATGAGATCATCAAGGAGGGAGAATGCATCAATTTGCTTGCTCTTGAAGGGGTTTGGACCAATCCCTTTATTCTGTCTGCCAAATCTTTCATCCAGGTAGGCCCATAGATCTTTTGGAGTTGAAAAATCAGGGAGGTAATATAACATCCATTCAGACATAGCAAGCATCATTGATCCAAAGGCTCCGTCACCTTTATTTAACCAATCAATCTTCTCTTCAAAAGATTCGAACTCTCTTTCAAAACAACAGTCAAAGAGATCACGGCTCTTCAAATATGCTATCATTTTCGATTTCCATTCATCATAGTTGAGTGGAGAAAGAGGAGGGATTTATTCTGAATTCATAGAAGCTGTAGAAGACCTGCAAAAACAATAGAGAATATCTGCAACTACTACTGCTGCAAAAATGCAGAAACTGCTGCACTCAAAATCTTGATAATAACCTGCAAAAAACTCTCAGAAATGGAGATAAACAATACTCTCAACATGCTCTGATACCATGTGAAAATTCTCATAGCAGATCTAAGAGATGATGTATACCTCACAAGAGAATAATTATGATTAAGCAGGAAAATAGAAGAAGAGTGGCCAATGCAGTATAATGAGCAACAGAATAATAAAACAGTAAAACTCGGATAGAAGCAGAAATACTTCACACACACTTATTAATTAATCACAATATGGACAAATAAATAGTACAATGCATGAGGATTTGAATGCCAAGGTGGAAATTCGAATTAGCCTTCATGGAGTGGTCAAAAGATTACTGGAGTGTCATCAGAGAACAACTAGTAGTCTATCTCATCATCAGTGGAGTCATCAATGCTCAAGTAACTGTCAACCGTTAGTCAAACTGAGTGTAACTGGAACAAACTAAATGAAGGAGGCTTAGTGGAGGGCGCATGAGGAGCTAACTGGAGTAAGAATGGGTAGTCTAGTCTCACTGGAGATCCATCGGAGTGATACAGTCAGTTGAGAGTCAGTCTAGCCTTAAATCAAGGAAAGAATTGATGATAATTCAATTAATTGAAGTGCAACTGAGTGGTAGGTGAGAGAGGGCGCATGAGATGCATGCAATTGCATGAAGGGGTGCACTAAGCACTAGGAGGGCTAAAACTGATCTGAGAGAAGCTCCCGGGGGTTGGCTAACTGAGGGCTAGGTTCTAGACTAATGACTGGGATGCATGCAAACCCTAAATAATGCATGCAAACCCTAAAAGTGCATGCATGACTGAAAATGAAAATAATGAAAATGATGCCAGGACTAGGATGGAGTATAGGAATATCCTAACAAGTGCGAGGAGCCATGTGTTTCCTAAAGAAAGGACACAGGAATTCTGGGATCACATAGTTTCCAGACAGGTCTCTTCTGAAGGCATAGTTCTTTCACTATACGAAGGAGGTAGGCTTCTTCGTTCGTTGACCATGTCTCTAGAAAGAATAGTTATTTCTATTATCGAGACAGTACAACAAGATCTGTTCATGAACAGTTTCTATCATGAATTGGGTATAAAACAAGGTATTTCTATTAACATTTTCAGATGTCTTTGATTTTATTTTACTTTTTCCTCAAACAAGGTATTTTTATTAACATTTTCAGATGTCTTTGATTTTATTTTACTTTTCTCGGTTGGTTACGTTCAATAACTTCTTTAAATTCTTATTCTACTACAGCTTCAAATAAAGAGCATACCCAGGTATCCTCCAATTGAATTACAATATCCGATGACGAAACTGAAGGTGATAGACAATCTACAAAGAACTACAAAACAGGACAAGAATGTAAAAAATTATTTTTCACAGATCGTGGTTAAATTAAGTAAATTATGAAAGGGGATAGTGACCTGCGAAAAATTATATAAAATGTATACTTGCACATTTCTAGGTCAACATGTGGATCATCCACAACCAGAGCAGGCATCGACGATGTCCCTGGAGATTGGACAGCAAGTCACATTGGAGAATAAGGGACCAGGCGGGAGCTTGGACAATAATGAACAAAACAAGAGCTTGAATAATGCAGCACAAGAAGAGGGATTCACTAGTATTATACCTGGAGAGGGCGCCTTGGTGTCAGAATGCGGTGTCTCCAGCGATGTTACTCACTAGTCAAATGATGGCCTACCATTGACAGGTAAAAGACAATATTTTCTACTTAAATTGATAAAACAAATTTATTCCGAAGTATATATAATGACAAACAATATTTCTGTGCAGCTCCCCATACAAAAATGTTATTGATATTAGAAATTGAAGGTTTTCTATTTCGCAAGAAAGCCACAGAAAATGACTCCAAAAGAGATAAAAAGGGGAAAGAGTAAAAAATTGTGAAAAGGCTACTCTAATAAATGGTGAATTTAAACATAGAAAAAATTCATATGAGTCACGAACAAATTCCATTCGATTTTTGGATTTACTTATTTCCAAATTCAATGTTGGGATTTGGTCATCTAAATGTGGTGTCAATGAGGGGAACCTACTGCTTACAAAATTTTTGTTGGCAGGCGGTAAAGATAAATCATATGAGCAAATTTTTTTATGTATTTGGTTTCAAGAGAGATGTACCTCCTATCAAGAAGGAAATACACAAAAAATTATGGAGAGTGTGTGGAAGGAGTTCCCAATGCAAACTTCAAAAATTAATACATCAATGATTGTTTTGGAGGGTGATGGTGAGAAAGCAATTCCACTTCAAAATTGTATTTCGTGTAAGCCCTTTATTGGATCGTCCCCTCGGACAGATACTGAATTGGTACATGATCTTTGGTAGCATTTGAGTAAAATGCAAGAATCAACTGATATCAGAAACTATCAAATGTAACCTATCATTGCCTATTTCTAGATGTAATCTATCATTGCCTATTTTAAACCATTCAATGTGTTTTCTGTTTTTTTGGGAGACGTTGCTATTTTTGTCTGAATGTAACATATTATTAGTTCAATGTGATGCTTTTATTAAATCAATTGAATCTGTTGTGATCATTAACTTCATGAATAGAGTGTTGTTGTTGTTGTTATATATATAGTCACTGTTCTTGTATGTCGTGAGGATATCACCATAAAAGAAACTATTGGTCCTGGGAGTAGAGGGATTTCTCTTTGGAGTTCGGATGTTATCCAACATTGAAGATTCTTCCAAACAACCTCATTTTGTCCATAAATGCTATCGTTATTATACATGCATGTTTAGACGCAAAATTATCAGTGTTGCCAGAGAGCATTTGGATGTTGGTCTGTGGTTTTCCTGGCTCGACAACATGGAAATTAAAAATTTCCTGGGTGTATTTGAATGGTTGAAAAATGAAGAATTTGTATTTATTTGGGGTCGAGAGCAATGCGAACCTAGTACTATTTATAATCACTCAATGTCTGCATACTATAATGTTGGTGAAGTACCGAACATATACAAAACGTCCTTCGAGGATGTACTTATCTAATATGGAGATATACATAAACAAATGGACATGCTGTTTATAGATGAAGGGCAATATCAATCAGCAGATAATAGCAAGGAAAACTGCTTGAAAATGCCAACTAGCTAGAAATTTGACGGTTCACAAGAGAGAGATATAACTATAAAAACAATGTTGTGTGCTCTGTTGATTTATCTCGGGCATCATTCAAAAATGGGGCGTTGGTTAAACACATTGAATTTGAGATGACCGTCATATTGTACAAAACAAATTCATTTAGTGATTTGTATATTTTTTACAGTTACTCCTACATTTAATTGATGTAAGTTTTATTGCACAGTTCTCATCTTATTTATGGACATCATACCATGTATCTGGTAATGTGTTTAAAAAATTGTTGAACATGAAAGCAATATACTTAGAAACATTGAACCATAATATTCTATTGGCTGGTTTGTGTGTGTGTGTGTTTTCTGTTTGCAGATAGTACTAGAAGATTTGTTTCTAGTAAACCATTGATCATTTTTTATTTCAATGGCATTTTGTTACACGCAATACATAGAAAACAAAAACTCAGATTGCGACGACCACTAGACATCAAAACATAAACAAAGTATTATTTTATACGCCCAGGCTTAAGGGAATTTTTTGAAAAATGCTTTCGTATTTTTGAGGTTGGGGTATGGATATCTGCTCAATGAAAAAACGTTGATGAGTTTTTGCCTAGATTATTACAAAGAACAGGATTGAAAAGGGAACAATTTAGATTAATTTTAACATAGGAAAATTGTTCTTTCGTAGCCAGAGAGGGTTTTCAGGGTGTTGGAAATCCTAATGTATATCACAAGCTTTTAAGTATACTTTGGGACACTTTGAACCATGGTCGGGATCGGACAAATAATGTGATTGTCGATGACTCCAGAGAAAAACATGTTTCTAACGATGAAGAAAACTGTCTTATAACAAAAACTTATAATTCCAACGATGTCAATGACACATTTTTGTTAGATCGATTATGGCCTTGCTTACTGCACCTGAATGGCGTGAGCGATGTGAGGCCAATTGTGAATAAAATAAAAATGGAAGTATTTTGTTAAATAATACACTTGAATGTTTGTTTGTACTAGTATGTCCAATTTCACTGTGATTATAATTCTTGTAAAGTGTAAAGTTTGGTTTCCGAAAATGTAACTCTATTTAAATTGTATTGTTAAATCATAAAACATATAAATCTATGTGCTTGATTTATCATTCATATGATTTATATGCAGGTTATGCAACAGTAAATTTCTTTACTTGATTCATATTGTTTCACATTCTACAATTACATAACAGTGATTAATATCATCATTTTAAGTTAATTTGCTAAGTTATGCTATTAAGCATCTAATTAACAGCTTCATAACTAGGCTTATGCCTATCATTCTAAGAACATACAGGAGGCATCCATCCATCAATGAGGTTGTGACAACATACGCATACATGTATTGCATAAATGGAGTTTAGCCATTCATCATTCACATACAAAATTAATACAACAGATAGCTTATGCAATTGAAAGAAACCTCATTCATGAATATATATTAACCTTCTAATAGGATTAACATAGCATATTCATGGCTTACATTTATTTACACATAATTTCATTCCACAGATTGAACATATCAAGCATAATTAAATACATGAACATTATAATCCATTTTTTTTCAAAAGAAAAAATCATACTATTGTTATTCAAAACTGAATCAAATAGTACATGATGTTCCATGAGGTTACTTGACTCACTAGAGAGCCGAAGTAAACCAGATATTGTCCAAAAGAATTCCTAGAAAATTACAATAATTTCTCAAAAGCAGTCTAAGAATTTCATCCTTCTGCTAGAAAAATAAAAAACTTTCAGCTATTTAGAAACTTATCCCTTTTAGGTCAAAAATCAGTCCAAAATATGGCTTAGTTAAAGAACTTTACTGATCCCTTATCAAAACATAAGTGATCAATAATTTCCTTTCAAAACAAATAACCAACTTCTTTTTTCATTGCATCTTTTGAAAGCTTATCTACATCGATGTTGTGCTACCTATATATATGCTCAAAGGAGATGGTTTTGAAAAACTGGATTTCTGAACGGATCATTTGAAACCAATGCTCAAGTTCGAGGATTTTTAGCATTATTGTTACCCTATACCAAATTTTTTAAAATTGTAATCAGGATCCTAACTGCAATTTTCACCTTTGGACAAATTTGAAGTCATAGTCATTGATCCGACAAACGGTTAACGAGCTTTTATATTAAAAAGAGAGAACATATTACATAGCATAGGGGAGACTAGTCCCCAAAAAATAAGAGCTGTCGAAACAGTCTCTTCATATTTCAGTCTGTGATCTTCAAAAAAGGCCTATTGCCTGCTATTACTGAAAATTTCAACGAACTGACCCAAGAGAAACTTACAAGAGTAATACATATAAGAAGGATTACAAAATTCAAGCCCAAACAGAGCTACTAAAATGCCAAGATGAGAACACAAAGAAGGAGTCGGTTTCCACGATGGAGATGAGCATTCTTATCCTTGCCTCCTGCTGTTGTACCTGTATTTTCATCGTCAATGTTCACGATGATGGATGGGCTATTTTTGCCACTGGTTCTGATACAATCAACTTTAGCTTCCATGATCCTGAGGCAGCTATGGAATGAGTCTAACTTTCCAACCAGCTTCTTGAAGTAGTCTTTAATCTTGCCATTGCTATTCCAGACTTTAGCGTTAGAAATTTGAAAAAAGGTAGCGAGGTAAGATATGGCAGTATTCATCTCGGAGAAGTCACCCCGTACCAATGGACCTGGGATTCCAGGTCCAGAACTTGCGTGAGAATTTCTAGGGAAGGGCTATCCTGCCCACAAGGAAAATTAATGTTAACCAGACCACCATTATTGGCCAACACATGTTGTCAATTTCCTGGGCTAGTACCACGAAACTGCTGCGTAGGACCACTTTGATTGCGGCCAGCTTCATAGGGGTTCGAGATAAACCCAGAATCAGGAGTCGAGAGGACCTCCCAATTCCTACTTCTAGAATCAAAACCGAAGCCAAAATGCTGCACCGGGCCCCTGATTCCCTGACCCTGACCAAAGTCGAGAGGAACCCATCTTTTACCACTGCCAGATTCATCAGCATGCTTTGTCAAGCCACCACGAGAGAGCTCATTACCGCCAGTGCTGTGCCCATGAAAAATATCAGAGAGGTATCACTTCCAACCAACCCCCCCGGACTGCCCCTGGGTAGACTTCCTACATTTGTGACTTTGCAGAGCAGACAGACATAAATTTCTCTCCTCCATATTCAGACAAAACGACCGACTTCAGAGAAAATCGAAGGGAGAACCTTCGCAGAGAGGGACATGCAAGATACAGAATGCACGACCTTCGTGCATGAAATAGCCACTGCAAACCTTGGGACTAGTCCGCATTAATCTCCCGTATGCGAGACAGATGAAGATCAATGATAAGTGATATAATTAAAATTGTACTTCATCTTAATCCAAATTTTGTTAGCGCATGCTATATGTTAATTTGTTACAGATGTAATAATTGCATTTCTCAGACCGAAAGGTTCTAATCAATTGCCTGGAAATTCATTACAGTTAATGATTATGAGATCTTTAATGCTCTTCTTAACCACAAAGACCAATATGGGCAATTTGTTAGTCGTCATATTCCATAGAAAAAGTGTTTCTATTCAATTTCCAGAGGGTAATCTTGCTTTGAGTGAATTTTCATTTCCTGGTTGTGTTGTGGTTATACCCGCATTAGTAACCTCACTATACTCAATGTGCCAAATCAAATATGCCATGTGTCACAATATCATCATTCCATGTGTCACCCTAGGATACTAGATATCAACATTTTAACAATGAAATTTGTAGATGTTTTTCTTTAAAGACTTTGCTGGCACATGGAAATATTCTCAGAGAAAGAGCGGCTGCTCTTTCTCCAAGGTGTTCTATTGTTACAATTCCCTCCTAAATGAAGGGTCGGCCAACCCTTCTAATTCCAAATATTATTTTCATAATAGTTCGACACTACAAGAAGGGTCAGTGGATCCTTCTTTTATTATCCATTATGGATATAGATGAATTGATGGATAAAGGTTTTGACAATTAAATATGGAAAGAAGGGGCGGCAGATCCTTCTTACCGTAAAACGAAAGTCCAGAAAAACCATTTTTATATGATATAACTTCCAAGGTGTTCTATTTTTACAATTCCCTTGTAATTGAAGGGTCGGCCGAGCCTTCCTATTGCCCATATTATTTTCAAATTAGTTTGACACTGGAAGAAGGGTCGATCAACCCTTCTGATTATCAATATTCTTTTCATAATATTTCGACACTGCAAGTTGGGTCGGTCGATCCTTCTTGTGTCCTCCATTATGGATATAGCTGAATTGTTTATTTGACGTCCATGAATTTACATTTCCCATCAGAAATTTTAATGCTTGTTATACTATACCCTATACCATGTACTTCTTAGTAATTAATCTTGGCCATTATGTTGTGTCGCTCTTGCACAACTCGTTTAGTTTGGATTAACAGTTTCCAACACATAACGTCTTAATCAAGAAACATTAAGACGTTATGTCTTGGAAACTAAATATTTTCATCCAAACTAAACGAGCAATGCAAGAGCGGCACAACATAATGGCCAAGATTAATTACTTAGAAGTACAAAGTATAGGGTATAGTACAACAAGCATTAAAATTTCTGACGAGAAATGTAAATTCATGGATGTCAAATAGACGTTTTGCATATTTTGCTAGCTATCACGATCGACGTGTCCATTCAAAATTTATCTGTCAAATATGTGTCAGAATGAAAAAAATGTCCTGTATGACGTCAAATTCCAGGCCGACTCATGACTCACAAGGGGCCACATGCCAGACACGAGGAGGGCACGTGGGGGAGGAGCCTCGACCTAGGCACCCGTAACATGGCACACGTGCCTCATGCAATATACCACCTCCCTTGCTTCGACCTTCATTCCCTCACATGTGTGGCTTTATGGCTCCTTCTCGATTCTTTGCTCGCAAGTCCCTTTACCATCTAGCTAGTTGCAACTTTGGTACCTCAGCCCTCTACTCATTCAAGGCAGCCCCATTCTCTCTCCTCCGTGTCTACTATGGAGATCCATGTCTACTGGTGAGATTCCCCATTCTCTCTGCTTCAACCTACGAAGTATAGGCTGTCAATTCATGTATATCTTGAATGGTGAAGACTGCAAAAATACTAAGCACAAGAAGGGTCGGTTGACCCTTCATTAAAGCTAGAAAAAATGGTGAAAACAACCCCTGGAAAAAACTCGTAGTAAAATCCACACAGCAGGTAATTTTCGAAGATGAAATATAATAATTGGAAATAGAAACAAAATCAACATATTTATTAATTCCGTCGGGTTAAATCTGGGCCGTAAGATTAAGACAAGTCGACGGTTGAGATCTAATCTGGGGAATGCAGAAGATGAGTTGCGGAGGTTTAATTGTTTGGAAATATATACAACGTTCCCGCAATCCGCAATTGCAGGTTGCAGGATTACAACTAGAAATAAAAACAAACCAAAGTTTCTGCAATCTGTATTCGGCACTACGGGTTGCAAAAACGCATGTCGCAAATCCATTATTTAAACTGTTCCCGCAATCCGCAATCATGTATAACTAGATAGCCACTTCCACAAGCTATAGCATAATATGATGGTGTATGCATTTTTCTAAAACTATGAATTATGGCAGGCATTCTATCATATCAGTTTTAACTACTTTTTCCATACTTTCTCAATTTCCAAAGTTTCACAACCTTGCCATACTTTTTGTGAATGATGTCAGATTGCAACACTGACTAAATGATAGCACCAGAACACCATCTTGTGTCTTTCCAGCCTCATGACACATTCCATGTCATCATAGATTCCATGTCATCACTTCCTTTGGCGTCAGTTCTCTCTTTGAGGCTCACACGTGTGAGATATTCCCTTTCCAAAATAGAGATTAATTCATGTATAACCAAAATGGTCAAGAATGGAATAATATAAATCACAATAAGGGTCAGCCGACCCTTCTGGCAGTCTAAAACTAGTATGAAAATAATATTGGGTAGAAGAAGGGCCGACTGCCCCTTCATTTATGAGGGAATTGTGGAAATATTCAACCTACGAAGTATAGGCTGTCAATTCATGTATATCCTGAATGGTGAAGACTGCAAAAATACTAAGCACAAGAAGGGTCGGTCGACCCTTCAATTAAAAGAGAAATGAAATACAATTAACCTACGAAGGTTGGGACAACATTTCCCCACTACCAACTTCCGCAATATGTGGCGGCGATCGGGACATTGCCTATGATATAACATGTAAACAAAATTTATCCTGACTTCCAACTGCTGACAAGAAGGATCGGCCACCCATTATTTTAGTAAATAATTGTGAACACCAATATCCGATAACTCACATGTATCCAGAATGGTGAACACAAGAATGATCGAACCACCCATCTTGCAGTCTAGAACTATTATGAAAATAATAGTAGGCAAAAGAAGGGTCGACCGCCCCTTCATTCATTTATGTCGAGCCTCGTTCAAAAGAAAAAGTATGGTTTTGGAACCTGATTTTGGCACTTTGGAAACGGATTTTGCAGTTTCGGAACTGGTTTGGTCACTTTCAGAACCAAATTTTGCACTTTTTGAACCGGTTTTGGCTCTTTAGGAACCGGTTTTGTCACTTTTTGAACCTTGATTTGGAACTTTTGGAATCGATTTTGGCAATTTTGGAATCGGTTTTGGCACTTTTGGATCTAGTTTTGGCACTTTTGGAACCTAGATTTGGCAGTTTTGGAACCAAATTTTGCTTGATTTTGGAGTTTAGAAATGCGGTTTTTGACCCGTCTTCAAATTGACTTGAATATTTTAGACATTGATTTTTTCACCTTAAAATTTAGAACATTTACAAATGAAAATTGCAATTTTCAAATAAAAAATTGCATTATTTCATTTGAAATTCACACTTTTCAAATCATAAATTGCATTTGTTTATTTTAAATTCACACTTTTTGAATTGATGTTTATAGTTTTATAACAACAAACTGCAATTTAAGGTTCATAAGAAATAAAAAAACACACTATTCCAATAGAAAAACACCCTTTTCAAAGCCAATATTGCCACTTTTAGATTCTCCTTATCCTTAATCAGATCATCTCCTTTGAAGGAGTAATAAAAGACTAAAATTTTATTGGAGCTTCGACTTGTAGACTTAGAAGCACTAGACTCATTCCAGACATGAAGGAATGTACTAGAATAACATTCGATGACTGGTGCAAGTGTCTTTGAAAGAATGAAACCAAATCATTCACTGAATATATCATACCTCCTGCACAAGGTGGTAGTATAAGGTAACCTTCAAAAAGTGTTGAAAATACCATAGTCATCCAGGAATTCCAATTTCCATCCCATTAACTTGGCCTACTTACTCTTGGATGCAGGCACCTGGAGAAAATTTAGAAAGCCTCATACCCTGATGATTTTCCCACCTTCAGCTACAAAGGGAATATTCTTGCAAAGATTGGTAAGCTCTCCAGGCCAGATGTAGTTATTTGTTGATGAATAGGGCAAAACATGTGTGATGGTGATAACAAGTTTACTATCTGTTAAGTCTGATACTACATCATCGAGCTCTGATACTACATCATCACCAAGTTTAGTATGAGTTAAGTCTGATACTACTATCTTAAGTTGGTGAGATGAACTTTGGTGAGCTGAAATTCATCAAGGAAGAAACATAAATGATTGATAACATTCTTTTTTTTCATTCCGTGGCGCTGGAAAGTCTGGAGATTTCCAACTGTCACATGGGATTGACAATAAAATGCAGTGGAAATGGGTGAGGTGCGCATATTTAAAACGAGTGAAACAAATTATGCGCAGTTAGAAGAAGCTGACAGCATGATCTGGAGGCACAGAGATTCGAAGATAGCCTAGGCATGGTGGTATTGCATCTCAGTCTCTCGAATACATGCATAGAAAACAAATAATTGTTTATCACGCTGCCGTAAAAAGAAATCATTTCCAACAAATGCAAAAATAATCATTTTATTGCAGCCAATGCGTGAGCACACATATCATTATGCACAATAAAAACAGAGAAACTATTCCTAAATTTCCAAGTGCACCAAAACAGTCGGTTTGAGCACTCTGCCTGGACGGGTTAGCTCCTAACACAGTTGGTCTGGGCATCCATCTTAGACGGGTTAGATCCTAACACCGTAGTTAGTGGAAGCAAAGGTATTTAACCAATGAAATATACTTTGCAAATGATAAGCAAACACATAAATTAGAAACGTGTATAATAATGACTACAAAAATTCTTTCTTACTGAGAAAAACATTTTGTGGATATGTAGTCTTTCAAGGTTAGGAAGTTGCTCCAATAAGTTCAGAAGAGGAAGAGGCTTCAGAATATGGATATTAAGATTCTTCAATGATTTCAAGATACCTATTATCTCCCCAAATTTCTCTGCAAGAAAATGGTGCATTAGATCCATTATATGAGAACGTTTCTTAATCTCCCTATGTCCCCTCCTGGTTGCAGGAACATAATGACAAATCCATGCATGCCTAGGGAATATAAGGTGAACAAACTGAAAAACTCCATTTCAGTTTGCTGTGAGTGGCCATTGTGTTGATGGATTAGCCTATATATAGTGAGTGGCCACTGTGTTGATGGATTGAATGGGATGGGAGTCTGGGATGGATGGAGAATGGTGATTATAACAGTATGGTGGGATCATGGTGGTCAAATATATCATCTGTAACGACTACATATTTTGTTGGAGTAATCTTACACATCTCAATTGATTCCTTGAAAATCCAACGGCCAACATGCCTGCTGCCAGTGCATTGAATGGCCTGCAACAGGCTTAATAATATTCACCGTAAATGATCGATTGTATCACTCGTGTGAATAATCTCATCATGCTTTCAGTCCACATAATGTTTACGTCTTGTCACCAACAAAGTATATCGATGAGGTTAATGGTAATTATGACAGTATGGTGGGATCATGGTGGTCATTGATATCATCTGTACACTTTTTACTCCAATCGATTTTGCTGGAGTAATCGTACACTTATTACTCCAATCGATTCATTGAAAATCCTACGGCCAACATGCCTGGTACCATTAATATCCTTAATATTCATTTAAAAAATATTTAAACTAATTTTAAAAATCAAATATGCCACGTGTCACAATATAAGCGTTCCACGTGTCTCCAAATTTATAGAAGTTTTGCTTCAAAGACCTTGCTGGCAAGTAGAAATATTCTCAGAGAAAGAGTGGCCGCTTGGCCGCTCTTTCTCTAAGGCGTTCTATTTTCACCATTCACTCGTAGATGAAAGTTTGGCCGACCCATCTTATTCCCAATATTCTTTTCATAATAGTTTGACACTGCAAGAAGGATCCGTCGATCCTTCTTGTGTTCTCCATTATGGATATAGATGAATTTCTAGATAAAGGTTTTCACAAATAACTATGAAAAGAAGGGGCGGCCGATTCTTCTTGTCGAAAAATAAGGATAAAAAACAAAATTACTCAGAAACCATTTTTATATGTTATAACTTACAAGTTGTTCTATTTTTACAATTCCCTCATAATTGAAGGGTCGGCCGACCCATCTTATTCCCAATATTATTTTTATAATAGTTCAACACTACAAAAGGGTCGAGCGACGCTTGTTATTCCCAGTATTATTTTCAAAATAGTTCGACACTGCAAGAAGGGTCGGCCGATCCTTCTTGTGTTATCCCTTTTATGATATTTCATTCTATTTTTAAAAAAAATAATGCTTTGATTTAAACGAACAAAAAGAAAGAATGTTTCTTTTTAAAATAAAACAAGTAACATGTTTCTGGCCCTTAAGATTAAGACAAGTCAACGACTGAGATCTAATCTAGGGAATGCGGAAGACAAGTTGCGGGGGTTTAATTGTTTTGAAATATATACAATGTTCCCGCAATCCGCAATTGCAGGTTGTGGGACTACATCTCGAAATAAAAATAAACAAAAGTTTCCACAATCCGCAATCCGAATTGCGGGTTGCGGAAATGCATGTCGCAAATCCATTACTCAAACAGTTCCCGCAATCCGCAATCATGTATAACTATATAGCCACTTCAACAAGCTATAGCATGATATGATGGTGCATTCATTTTTCTAAAACCATGAATTATGGCGGGCATTCTCTCAAAGCAGTTTTGACTACTTTTTCCATACTTTGTCAATTTCCAAAGTTTCACAAACTTGCCATACTTTTCCAGAATGATGTCACATTGCAACACTGACTTAATGATAACACCAGAACACCATCCTGTGTCTTTGGATGCCATGTCAGCATACATGCCATGTTATCATCACACATTCCATGTCATCATAGATGCCATGTCATCACTTCCTATGGCGTCAGTTCTCTCGTTGAGGCTCACATGTGTGAGATTTTCGCCTTCCAAAATAGATATCAATTCATGTATAACCATAAGGGTCAATACTGGATAAATATAAATCACAAAAAGGGTCGGTCGACCCTTCTGGTAGTCTAGAACTAGTATGAAAATAATATTGGGCAGAAGAAGGGTCGGCCTCTCCTTTATTTTTGAGGGAATTGTGCAAATATTCAACCTATGAAGTATAGGCTGCTAATTCATGCATATCCTGAATGTCCAAGACTACAAATATACTAAGCACAAGAAGGGTCGGCCGACCTTTCTGGCAGTCTACAACTAGTATGAAAATAATATTGGGCACATGAAGGGTCGGCTGACCTTTCTGGCAGTCTACAACTACTATGAAAATAATATTGGGCACACAAACGGTCGGTCGCCCCTTCATTAATGAGGGAATTGTGTAAATATTCAACCGACAAATTATAGGATGTCAATTCATGTATATCCTAAATGGTGAAGACTGCAAAAATACTAAGCACAAGAAGGGTCGGTTGACCCTTCATTTAAAAGAGAAATGAAAAAAAAAAAATCTTCAAAGATTGGGAAAACATTTCCCCACTACCGACTTCCGCAGTATATGGTAGGGATGGGGACATTTCCTATGTTATAACATGTAAACAATATTTATCCCGACTTCCGACTGATGGCAAGAAGGATCGGCCGTCCCTTCATTTAGTAGATAATTCTGAATACCAATATCCGACAATTCACCTCTATCCAGAATGGTGAACACAAGAAGGATCGAACCACCCTTCTTGCAATCTAGAACTATTATGAAAATAATAGTGGGCAGAAGAAGGGTCGGCCGCCCCTTCATTCATTTATGTCACAACCCCAAATTTCATAAAAATTTAAATTTTTTCTAAATAGCCTAAATATTATAATTTCTATGCGGAAGTACAAATGCAACTAAATTACATCTTCAATTATGTTTGAAAATATGCTTAATTAAGTTTATTATTATTTGTGGTGGTTATAAATTTAAAAGTGTATTAACGACCTTCAGAGAGATACAAAATCCTATGCCTCATAACAGAAGTCCTAACCCAAAGTTGCGAGTTTAGTAAGGTTTACTAAACTCCCAAATACAATTTCCACAACTCCAACGATTTCTTTATAAGAAATGTTATTTTTTTGCTATAACTTCTATTTTCCTTCAAACAATATTTATAACCTAAATATGCCTAAACCATATATTCGAAATTGTCGTTCAGGATGGATATGAATAATTAACAACAAGTTATATTTTATCATTATATACTTGGGTTTGATATAATGACAATTCAACACAACATTGAAATGCTTAAACAATTAGATCGTGAATTCAACAAGTCATTTACATCAGAAGACAAGTAGTACACATATAAAAGACGCATGAAAAGGAGGTCATTTTGACCAGTAAATAATCATTTTACATGTAACTTTCGCAATAGAAAATTAACATTCTTCACTAAATCATGCTTACCATTCTAAATCACCATTCTCAAGTAAATTAAAACACATAAGAACGGGACCTATATACATGGTTCACCCAACTCTTTGGGCTACGTCCACCAAGGAAATGTCACATCTTTATTCATCAAAATAGAAGAGTACAATCTGCGACACTGTGTGTGCAATATTTCTACTTTCTCAAGCCTCTCACTGAGAGTACTTTTACAAAACACTCAACCCGTTGTCTCAGAGGCATTAGAGGGGTTCTCTTTGAGACTCATCACAACCATATTATTAACTATGTGAAAGGAGATACCCTTCCTTTTCCAAGTGTTCCACAACATAAAGTAACATGATTCAAGACATGTGCATCAAGTGTGCCCTTAGATGAACTAGCCTATGCAATAATGATGCAGTCTATGTACAAGGGTTTACCATACCCTAATCCATCAAATACCTACACCAGCAATAAGTATGGAACATCTACCAACATTACATTAAATATACATATAGGTGTGATCATAAGGGTAGAGTTGATGTATGTATATATATGTAGGGTCCTTCCCCCAACATATCAATAGCATTATAAGATATGTACAACGTTTGATATACCATCTTTGTGCCGCCAATCATCGTGTGTAACAATACAAGGAGAAACAATATATATATATTTAAATATGTATAACATATTGAGACTAAAGCATCCAACATTAGAATATAAACCCATCATACCTAAAGGGGGTAACTTCAATCAGAATCCAATCTCTCCATGGCCCATCAACAGGGTATAATACCCCAGCATATCGCCCTTCCAATCCACGACAGACGATAAGTAATTAAAAGCTAGCAAGCAAAGGCATGCATCTCTTAGTGCAAGTATAAAGTTGTGCAGCATTATAATATATATATATATATATATAATAAGTTAAATGGAAAATGTAGAGATATTTACACCATCAAGAAATCAACGATTTTAGTTTCCCAATATCAACACCAGCCATTGCCAATGTTACTCAACATGCAAACATATAATTAATATGAAATAATAAGTAGGCCGGGATCTCTCTCCCATCTCTGAGCAACCAACAATTAAATAATCAATCCATCAAGTAAAGTATACAGGAGAAATACATCTAGTCCTCAAAGAGATGTTTACGGGGACCATTTCCCGAATGTAGGGATTGTTTTTCCAAACTCTGTGCAACCAAACAAAGCTAGTAAGTGTGTGAACAACCAATTTGTATATATATAATCTATAAACTAGAATTTATAAGAGATCTATCCCCAAACCTCTGCAAAAGTATACATTTGCACCCACACCATACAGTTATACATAATATGCCAAATGTGAAATATCCATAGGGAATTCCTTTCCTGAATGCCTGAGCAATAACATACAAGTGAAGAACATA
Organism: Larix kaempferi; assembly: GCA_027924585.1. NCBI lineage: Eukaryota > Viridiplantae > Streptophyta > Pinopsida > Pinales > Pinaceae > Larix > Larix kaempferi. The sequence continues at coordinate 7,431,005 of BSBM01000821.1, read as the reverse complement.
TAAATGCATTATCATGAGTCTCACGGATTATTTTCCCAAACCTCTACATGAGATGCATTAAACATTCAACAACCAAATACATAGTAAATGCAGAACTACCCAGACGATGACATACATACAAGGAAGCATAAGTTAATACCGTTATCAATTAGCACAGAGTAAAAACAAAGAGACCTCTGTCCAACTCAGCATTCATGCTGTCAACCTCAACATTTGCGCAGTCACTAACTCAGCATTCACGTCGGCAAGTGTAATAAGATATACAAAGAAACCTCTTTCACTTTCCACAATCATGCTGTCAACCTTAGCAACCAACATGTATATAAAGAGATACAAAGAAATGAAACCTCTGTCAATCTCAACAATCACGCTATCATTACCTCAGCAAACAGAATGTGTATAAACAGATACAAAGAAAATGAAACCTCCATCAATCTCATCAACAACATGTATATAAAGAGATAAAAACAATTCATAAAAGAACAAAAGGGTGCTAATCTCAATTTCTGCACATGCGCATTTAATCAACAAGAAGAATTGTTGATGTAAATCCAACATTCAGAACGATCCATCATACCACGCATTCCACACAGGATAGTTAAGTCTTGATCGATCTAGTCGGATACACACTCACAGCAAAGATATGCTAAGAGATGATCGAATCATATTTTCACGCATCAATAAAGAAGGATAAGTTGAACTACGCATTCTACAGGGAAGATTAAGAGCTGCTGAATCCAGCATGCAACACATTCACCAGGAAGAAAATTCTTAATCAAATCGATCCCCCATTGCAACGCAGCATAAACACTTTTGTGAAACCGGTGTGCATAACACAGTGGATTGTAGATCTAAAAAAAAATCCAACATATATATATCACATCATAATTAGATAGGGATCGGTCTCTACAGAGCCGACCCTTCCCTACTTCACTCCTACCCAGCAATTCATAGAGAGAATCACCCATACTTAACTCGACTAGCAAGAGTCCAACTTCGGTGCATTAAATCCTCAACGCATCTACAAAAGGGAGGAATCTCTTCTTACAGCAACAAAGGAGGAATAGCCCATCGCGGCCACCGAGGGAGTGATTTCTCTTTTCCCAAAAAGACAAGAAGTCCCCCCCCCTTTGCAAGGTTCTACGCAGTCCCTCCAGAAGGAAAAGGGAAAAGAAAAGAAGCTCCCGCCCCCTTCGAAAAATACGTGCAGGGTTTAAAATAGTAGGACAACTCCAAGTCTTTATCCAATGCCTTCATGCCCAAATGTATTCCCCACTCAAAATGAGCTTTGCTTCTTCATAACTGACAGCCTTCCTCTCCACCTAGAAGACATCTAGAAAGGCAGATATTTGTGCGTTATTCCTTGAAAGAACTGATGGCAGTCCACCGGGGTCTATGGCTCTATTTACCTGCTCCACGCATGCCAAGAAGTAATTGCCTCATACAATAATTAAAAGAAAATACTACTCTCCCCTTCATCTCCCAAAAGGAGATTCGTCAAAGTTCTTAAAGGAGTCACACCCCAACAAGAATACACACGAAAAGGCCATAATGGCTTTCCTAAAAAAAATGACAAGTGGCTGCAAGCAAAAGTTTAAGCTTTTTACTGCTTTATACATGACTCTCTTAAATATAACGTAAGTCTAAAACATTTAATTAATTATATATCTCTCTCTATATATGTAGATATATCTTAATACCATAAACTTTATTTTTAATAACTCTCTCATGTAACAGTTATACATCACTATAATTAATAATTCATAAGCTCCTCATGCATTCCCATATATATATTTCACATAAATATAGATATCAAGCATTACGTTTGTAAACTAATTACAAACATCATTATAATTTAATAATGTAATTGATAACCATTATAGGACTTTATAATGTATTAAGATATATATATATATATATAAACAAAATATTATTATAACTCATAATAATATTTATGAAGCGGATAAAAAAAATCATATATACATATATGAAATCTATATAAGCATATAGGGAGTGTTTATCTTTGCATTGTAATGCATTAAAGTATTTAAATACCGACCATAATAATAATTTATCATAATAGCTTAGGCTAAGCTAAATACCAGATAGAGGCCCTTGTGAAGAAAACCTTAGGCGTCCTCCGTCAGGTCTATGATGTCACAGACATCTGTAGGAATTTCTTAGTTTTACTTATCATCTTTTAGCATAGATTAACTTAGTGTTAATTTTTAGGTCTTAGGAGGCACTTACTTCCCTTCGGCAGCTAAGGGTAACTTCGGCATCCCTCTCTAGGATTTCCCGATTTCCCGATAGCAACAAAAAAAAACAGTAGTAACCTTTGGTGAACTTAAATGTTCACTCAAGTGCTTGTGGTACCCTAACAACATCTATCGTCAACCCATGGCTTCCAAGCCATTCCACCTCCTCCCCTTAGAGGATTTATGCCCTCTACGGCGGGTTGTAAAAGGACTCAGTCTCCTAACTCAAGTACTCCCAAATACAACTGGGACATAGATCACTTAGCTTACAAGGTTTACTGGTGGGGCCTTGGCCTTGAGCTCCTCACCAGCAAACAAGTACAATAACATTTACATAATTACAATTGTTTTACAAAAAAATAATAATAGTTAGGGTCAAATTGGAGGGATGTTACGATTTATCTCAAGCCTCATTCAAAAATGGGGTGTTGGTTAATGACATTCAACTTCAAATGACCGTCATATTATACAGACACCAATATCAAAAGAAAAAGTATGGTTTTGGAACCTGGATTTTGGGTCTTTTGGAAATGGATTTGGCATTTTCGGGACCGGTTTGGTCACTTTTGGAACCGGATTTGCCGCTTTTGGAACCAGTTTTGGCTCTTTAGGAACCGGTATTGTCACTTTTGGAACCTTGATTTGTCACTTTTGGAATCGGATTTGGCAATTTTGGAATCGGTTTTGGCACTTTTGGAACCTTGATTTGGCACTTTCGGAATCGGTTTTGGCAATTTTGGAATCAGTTTTGGCACTTTTCGGAACCGGTTTTGGCACTTTTGGAAATAGTTTTGGCACTTTTGGAAATAGTTTTGGCACTTTTGGAACCTTGATTTGGCACTTTCGGAATCGGTTTTGGCAATTTTGGAATCAGTTTTGGCACTTTTCGGAACCGGTTTTGGCACTTTTGGAACTAGTTTTGGCACTTTTGGAACCGGATTTTGCTTGATTTTGGAGTTTAGAAAGGTGGTTTTAACCCCGTCTTCAAAGTGACTTGGACTGGAATAAGTCCAAGTTTAATGAAATAAGCGTTAGTACATTCATGCGATTAATGAATGAGGTATTGAAACCATTCTTGGGAAAGTTTGTCGTAGTCTACGTAGATGACATTCTGATTTTTAATCAAACCAAGACAAAACACTTGGGGCACATTTGACAAGTATTGCAAAAGTTGCAGGAAGAGAAGCTGATAATGATCCTGCAAAAGTGTTTCTTCATGAAGGAAGAACTAGTGTACTTGGGATTTGTAATCTTGGGTAAAGGGTTAGTGATGGACCCATAGAAGGTGAAGGCAATATTGGATTGGCCGGAACCGACAGGCGCAACTGGAGTAAGGCGTTTCCATGGACTTTCCAGTTTCTACAAGAAGTTCATCCGGGGATTCAGTCGGACTTGTGCACCTTTGACAGAGTGCATGCGAAAAGGGGAGTTTAAGTGGATGGAAGCTACCTAGAGATCTTTTGACAAGTTGAAGGAAAAGGTCACAGAGAGCCCAGTGTTAGCGCTCCCAGTTTTCGACAAATTTTTCCAAGTCGATTGCGACGCGAGTGGAATGGCAATTGGAGATGTGTTGAGCTAGGAGGGCCGACCAATTGCATTCTTCAGTGAGAGGTTGGATGATGCGAAGCGAAAATATTTGGTCTATGACTAGGAATTTTATGCTATTGTCCAAGCATTGAAGAAGTGGAGGCATTATTTGTTTCCCAAGGAATTTATGTTGTACACAGATCACCAAGCACTGAGGTATTTGAATACTCAGTCGAAGTTCAATTAGCGGCACATGAAATGGGTTGAGTTCCTGCAAGGATATACCTTCATGTTGTGACATAAGTCGTGCAATTTGAATAAGGTTGCCAACATGTTGACGAAGAGTTGCATTGTTGAACACGACGACAGTTCGGGCAATAGGAATAGATTCGGTGAAGGTGGAGTATGCGACCAACGAGGATTTTGTGAAAGCATGGGAGGCATGTCGTGAACCATGGAGCATTGAAAGAACGCCATACTTGGATTATTTTATCCAAGAGGGATACCTATTCAAGGGACAACAGCTGTGTATTCCCAGAGGATCCGTAAGAGAGAACCTAATCCGAGAATTGCACAGCGGCGAATTAGCCGGACATTTTGGCATCGACAAGACCAAGGCATTGGTCGACGAAAAGTATTATTGGATAGGAATGATGATAGATGTCGAGAAGTTGGTAAGATCGTGTCAATTTATCCAGTTGGAAAAAGGAATAAGTCAGAACATGGGGTTGTATACAACATTACTTGTACTGAATACCCCATGGGAGCACCTCAACATGGATTTTGTGCTAGGATTGCCGAAGACACAGCAAGGAAGCGACTCAATCTTTGTTGTAGTCGACAGATTTTCAAAGATGGCACACTTTATTGTGTGTCAGAAGACAAGTGACTCCACAGAGATTGTTGTACTATTCATCAAGGATATATTCATATTGCATGGGCTTCTGAAGAGTATAACATCGGACAGAGATACCAAGTTCATGGGTAATTTCTAGAGAACCCTATGGAAGAAATTGGACACAAGGTTGCAGTTTAGCTCGTCATATCATCCGCAGACAGATGGACAAACCGAGGTGGTAAATAGAAGTTTGGGAAACCTTCTGAGATGTTTGACGGCCGACAAACCCAATCAGTGGAAGAACGTGTTGGTGCAAGCATAATTCGCATACAACAATTCTGTGAATCGGTCGACAGGTTTGATCCCATTCCAGATTTGGTCGAGTTACCGACATAAATCAGGAAAAGTGCAGATGCAGAATCATTTGCAGAGTACATGAAATAAGTGCATGAAGACATGCGAAAGCGCATAGAGAAGAGTAACACGGCATATAAGTTGAGAGCCGACAGGAAGAATAGGCTACAATCGTTCAGTAAGGGAGACTTAGTCTATGCACATTTGCGGAAGGAGAGATTTCCGACAGGAACATATAACAAGCTGAATCTAAAGAAGATTGGACCATGTAAGATTCTGAAGAAGATTTCGGACAACGCTTATGTGTTGGAGCTGCCGAAAGACTTGAGAATTTCGTCGACGTTCAATGTATCAGATCTGTACAAGTTTGAAGAAGGTTTAAGTAGTGGAAGCGTGGAAGTGTCGAACATTGACTGGACAGTGCATATTCCTGCATATTGACACAAAGAGGAAATCGTAGAAGTGATAGAGGAATGCAAAGTCAATCGTATGCGCAGTTCGCGAAGGAAAGAATACTTAGTGCGATGGAAAGATGATGAGTTGCAGGAGGCAACATGGATTTTCAAAGAAGAGTTTAGGAGACTAGCAGATCAGTCGAGTTCTTTTTCACCTGGGGAGTTTGATGCAGGACCATCGGGGCTTAGACAGAGTAGTCAAAGATGATCGGCTAGAGAAGGCTGACCAGAGGGAATGCCGACGACCACTGGTGCAGAAGCGTAGATTGTCTCTCGAAGTCAATAAATCATGTAGGAGCTATTGAGGTACATCGACAGGAGAAAAGAAGTCGAGAGTCGACATGTTCAAGGTCGACAGATGACAGAGTTGCAGCGAAGACGTTGAGGGTCGACATGTTGTCGAATTGCGACTCCGACATATTTGGGCATGAGCCAAGAGAGGAGGAAAGGGTAGACTAGAGAAGCCTTAGATGAGAAAGGAAGTCGACGGGCATGTCGAAGGTTGATGGAAGACAATATGGTCGAGGCAGTGACAGGACCGACTACTGCAGCAGTGTCAGGAGGATGCACAGGAAGTCAAGCAGAGTACTTGGCAGCCATTCAGGGTTGCTGAGGAAGTTATTAGTAGTTATGGCAGGTGGTTGGGATCATGACAGGTGTCGTCACAGGTGTAGGTTGTGCAGCACAGAAGAGGCACTGACAACTGCAAGTCTACATTCATAAGATAGAGGAAGAGTGTTTCGGGAGTTGGAGTGTACCTCGAGATGCACAACAGAGATCAGCATGGTAGAAGACTTGTGTGTAGGCATAGACGAAGGAGTTCAAATCGACCAGCAGATGATTGAGAGCAGTGTTTGGGAGAATCTTTGTAGATTAGATAGGACATTCACACATCTACCAAGTGCAGAGAAGATCGAGCCATAGCTCAGAGTTCCACAGTGAACTAGGAGAGGGTGAAGATCGACACACTGAGAGAGCACATAGTTACTTCTGTATTGTAATAAGCTGAGGAAGACATAGTTAGTTGTTTTACATTCCTTTCATTTCACATTGTAATCCAATTGATTTGAAGTAATAGAAGCCATGTTATGGCATCTTGTTTACATCTTGTTTATGTGAACGTGTATGTTGTGTGTAATTGTTAAGTAAGAGCCCTTGTCAGGGTGACCTTGCATCAAGCACATTCCAATGTCATGAGACCTAAATAAAAAGTATATGGGACTTCGTATGGAATCCTTTTTGGCTTCCAAAAATCAATTTTTTCAATTGGACCCTTGCCCATCGGAAAATACTCACTGGGGACAATCTCATCAGGAGAGGTTTTATTGGACCAAATTGGTGCTCCCTTTGCCACATTAATTATGAGTCTCTTAATCATCTTTTCCTTGATTTCTAGTTTGCAAAGACTGTCTGGAACCTACTGCTCCATGATATCAATATCGCCATGCCTACGTTCAACACCACCACTTTCCTCCTCAATGACTCGAAATCCACCTATCCCTCACCCCTCTCGAAAAAGAATCTTTGGCTTCAAATCTGGGTTTCCATTCCCAATTTCACTTGCTGGAAAATTTGGATCGCTAGAAACAAAGCAATATTCGAGGATGCCCACCTCACCCTCCTATAGGTCATAGGACAAGCCAAAGGGTTGCTTCTAGAGTGCTTGACCTCCTTCAACTGTTGTTCAGACTCTAACCTCACCAATAGAGAACTAAAATGGATCAGTGTCCCTCTTCCCAATCCCTCAAAAGGATTAAGTTCCTGCAGACAGAATCCCCCACTTGGCATATCAGACTCTCCAAATACGAATTTGAAGACTGGAGAAACAAGCAGAACATTGACAATCTGCACTTTGATGGTGCCTCCAGAAATAATCCTGGAGCAACAGGAACAGGGAGAGTCCTGCTATTTGCTGGAGGAATGATGAGAACCAGATATAGATGGGGAATTGGAACCTTCTCCAACAACCTAGCAAAAGCATTAGCACTCCTAAAAGGATTCCAAATTGCGAAAAAATATGGGATCAGGAAACTACAAGCTTTTGGAGACTCTCTTGTAATTATCAAGGCTTTCAATACAAACATTATCTACAACAATCTGGCAATTGAAAGAATCATACATAGGATTCAACAAATTACGAATACATTTGATCACTTCAGGGCTTATCACATCATGAGAAGCTTAAATCAGGAAGCTGACACAGAGGCAAAAGTTGGAACAAGTTTTACATTTGGAAAGATTGAATTATCAGATGGTAAAATAGAACACCACTACATCCCCTGACCCTGAAAACATGATACTGGTCTATCGCACGACACATAATGGAAATTGATGAACTCATCACAGGGGAGAACTTCATATTTGCGTGTCTCTACTCCAATCAATCTGAGCCAGCACCAGGAATTGACCCAAATCACGACATGGATCCTTCCAACAAGAAGAAACAAGCACAGGTTCAGCGATTTCGAAAGTTCCTTGCAATTGGAAAGACGCAAAATTACCACTCTGATTATCATATTGAACTCCTCTTGAAGATCAACGTGACAAATTTGGATAAAAATGTGGTAGAATTGGATGATCTTTTGACACTAAATCTCAGCTTGTCAACCGTCATGGGAAGCAATATGTCACGGCTTGCAGATGCACACTTGGCTTTTGTTTTAGCCTGTCAAACAAACCGCAGTCAGTAGAACACTTAGAAGAAAATCACTTGCAACAAACTGATGACTTATAACACTTAGCTTTATGTTATCCACAGGTTGATTTTGATACTTTCAACAAACTGATGACCAGAATTATGATTATTGTATCTTGCCAATTTTGGCTCTCTACCACGGCCATTCTTTTATTTAATACATTTACCCATTTTTGTTTAAAAAAAAACTTTTATATTAATTAGTTTAATGTTTATCCATTGTTTAACAACCAACCATCTCCACAAAACTATGTGTTTGGATGCGCCTATCGACGTTCACCGGCCAACAATTGAGAGGTAATTAAACACGAGGGAAAACATTTTTACGTTAAAACAACAATTGAGAGGTAATTAAACATAGGGAAATCATTTTTATGTTAAAATTTGTGTTGAACTTACTAAGTTGTTGACTATCTTAATTAAATTTTTGGTATACTTTTTAAGTTTTTTTTATTATTTAATTTTAATGCTTTTTTTTTATTATTTAATTTTAATATTTTTTTTCTCTATTTAATTTTAATTTATGTTTTTTTACATGTGAGGCTTTTTTTTCAATATTAATAAAAAATATAAGATAGCAATTACATTTTAAAGATGTATATTACAAAAATAATATTCCATAACAAGAGCTGTGAGCAGCATAGTCCCTGCCTTTAAAAAATTAAAAAAGTCGTAGCTGAAAATATTAGTAAGTATGACAAATGAAATAATATTTATCAAATTCATAATATGGAAAGGAAAAATACTATCCCATTATTCTACTCCTAGAAGATATAATCAATAAACAAAGTTTATTAGAATATTGATTTTATTTATTCTCTAATTAAATTGTTTTTTATTATTTTCATGGAAATTTAGCAAACAATTGGTTGGATAAATGATATTTTGAACATTTTGAATTTATCCAAAAACCAATAAAAATCTCAATTTTGTAAGCATTTTAATTGCATGCTATTGGACTATGGATGTGATATGTTTCCAACTAAGTTGATTGATTATCTATTTAAGGAATCACTGAAAAAATCAATCACAATTGTGCCCTTTGACAGATTGAGACTGCCTTCATGTGAAATTTTTGTACCCCTCTTCACCATTAAAATACATATTAATGTTACATAGATTAAAGATCCAAAGTAACGAATGGTATAGAAACCAAAACATAGTTATATATACCTGCAACAAGTCTTTGTATACGAGTCCAAGGGATTGCAATGACCTATCCGTTCATGGTGCTACAAAAACCAATAAAATTATACATTAATAAATACGGTAACATATTTGTTTTTCTTTCAATAAAGATCCTTCATATGAAATTTTTGTACCCCTCTTCACCATTAAAATACATATTAATGTTACATAGATTGTAGATTCAAAGTAACAAATGGTATAGAAACCTAAACATAGTTATATATACCTGCAACAAGTCTTTGTATAAGAGTCCAAGGGATTGCAATGACCTATCCATTCATGGTGCTACAAAAACCAATTAAATTATACATTAAATATGGTAACATATTTGTTTTTATTTTGTGCAAGAAAGATCCTTCATGTGAAATTTTTGTACCCCTCTTCACCATTAAAATACATATTAATGTTTACATAGATTAAACATTCAAAGCAACAAATGGTATAGAAATCTAAACATAGTTATATATACTTGCAACAAGTCTTTGTCTAAGAGTCCAAGGGATTGCAATGACCTATCCGTTCATGGTGCTACAAAAACCAATAAAATTATACATCAAATATGGTAACATGTTTGTTTTTCTTTTGTGCAAGAAAGAGAACTTTCCAATAGTAGAAAGCCAGCATTGATGTTTAAACAATTCACAACACTTACAATTCACAATCTTGTATCATTACAGATTTGTCATACTTTTAATACTTGAAGCTAATAAACTTCATTGATTACAAATAGAACCACGGGAGTGTATACATGAAGCACACAACAATTACTAAAATATGACTGTCAACTCCATAACTATCTGTACAAATTGTACAAGTGGATACAACAAGTAAGACTTGAATGTTAACAGAAATAACATCAAAATAAACTTATGAATAGAATCACGAAAGTGTATAAATAAAGAATATTGATAGTACTAACAAAAACTTTCAACTTTGTAGTTATACATACAAATCATACAAATGGAGACAACCAATAAGATTTAAAGTTTAACCAAAAATATCATAAATTAAATTTATAAATATATCAATGTGCAAATTCCATGTTGTAACAAATAAATTAGTGAGATATGTGGGTGCAATATCTAAGGGTCTTCAAGAACCCATATTTTTTAAGGGCTAATATATTGAGGTTAATGACAAATTAGAACCCCTTGTTGCCAATGGTCAATTGCTGTGAAAATATGTTGATGCGAGCCACTACCATCCCAATTAAGCAATATACTTGAAATATCGAAGCCACTAACTAAAGAGCATATGAATGTACTTCTAGATGACCTCCCCCCACCATGATAGCATGTCCATAAAGAAATTGATATATTACTACCAAATAAGTTGGCGCCAACATAAGTACTAAGACTGGAACAGTGTTTGAAGGATAGAATATTTCAATTGGTTTCTTGCTTCGATTAACAGAACATAATGCTCACTGCAACAACATAAAGGTAGATCACGTTTGTATTTTTGTTGTTGATGATTTAAGTTTTAAAAAGGGTATACTTCTCTAATAATAAACTAGAAATTATAATTGGAATAAAGTATTATTTCTCATTTCTTGAGGAATCAAACAAAACTCAGATAGAGGATTAGAAAACCAGATCCCTACTAGAATCCAAACAAGTGTCCGGCATGGAGGACAACTATGATGAAGTTTGAAAGGAAATTTTATCCCTGTTGGTTATGAAGTCATTATTCATTGAACATGCCATTACACTAAGTATTAAGGGTTCTATAGAGTATAGTCCATTCTTACAAAACTCACATGATTCACCAAGTACTTCCAAGTGAAACTTGTTAGTTTGCAGTGAGGTTGGCCTAACTTATTGTTGATTTTGTTTTCTACATTTTAGGGGATTATTTAAATGGATCAATGACTACTTCATGGTTTCAACAATGAGCTTTGGGGGCTTCTTCACATCATCATCATTATGCAGATACATCATCATTACTTTAGGGACTTATTTTCAATTCACATGGTCATGTGAACCCAACACCATTATTCTAGGGGTTTCTTCACCTTTTTCACCAACATTACTTAGGAGAAACCTTAGGTACTTCTTTAAGGGTTTTTCCATATGTACAACCCAAAGTGTCATAAAGTAGAGTATCTCACTTCCTTTGCGATAAAATAATCATTATTCCCGAGCTCTTGCCTGGGGTGGAGTAAACAAATGACAAAAACCCAACTAAAGCTAACAAACATCTAACAAAAATACATAAAATAAAGTGATCAAAACCACAAATACAATACATGAGATACAAAGGCATGTCGGAAAGGGGAACCTCCATCATATGAGAGTATAGTTCCAAGAAAAGTCCACAAGCTTCTCCAAAGGGTGCGCTCCAAGAATAGATGTCCATAAGAAACCAAATCAGCCCCAGAGTATCCACATAGCAACCATTTCAACTTCCCAAAACTTCCTAGAAGTGTGCCCCAAGGGAATGGTCCATACGTCAACCAACAAGAAAAATCTCATCCCCAAAACTCTTCCAAAAGGTCAATCCAGAATAGCATGAATTAGACCCCAAAGTTTAGGGTTGACCACTTAACATAGCCTTCATTAAGAAACTCCCATCCTAAGATATGTCCCAAGTGATGAATGCTTATGGACATACAAGAAGACCCCTCGAACCAAGATATAAATCAACTTCAAAAGACTAATGCCTCCCTCCAACAAGGAAAATGAACTCTAAAATAAGATAGGAGAACACTCCATCATCAAACAATATGTGGCGTCATCCCCAAGGGTTGATACTTGTAGGCACGACCTCCAACATTCCCCTAGAAGTGTGCAATGATAACTCCAAAGGTTGGGCGCTTCATCATGCTGCTAGAATGTATGATAAATGGATTTTCAATCATGTAATAATTCCAACGAAGATGATTTCGGGCACAAACAGGTGAATGTTGCTTCAAAACTCTCCAAATACAACAAGACGTCGCCCATTTTTGGCTTGTTTCTCCAACTGTCAGATACCCCTTTTAGGGATCCCGTCATAGGATACTATTGTAGAGTATGCCCAGATTTGATATGAGGCTTCTTTTAATTCCTTTTTGGATTCATAGAACTATTTTTTTCATGTACATGGACCTAAAAATGGATAAATTGGGGTTGTTAATGCTTGTTTATGGCTAAAACATGCCTAGAATTAGGAGTAGATGACTCTAGTCACCCTTGTTTTATATACAGATCCACCTAGGAGTGAAAGTATATTGCTGCATGACGATACAAACATTTCCAAATTGTGCCCAGAATTAAATCAATGTTGTTTACTGTTGTTCTAGTGCACATAATGCACCCAGATTGGAGATTAGGTTGTGCCTTTTAACCCAAATCTGTAGAAGATGATAATCTATTGCCGCTTGATGGCCTAATCCCACCCATAACTTTTCCATAAGTGGAAATATCCCTGTATGAGGACATGAACAGTCCTAATTTGTGCCCAGAACACACCATAACTATTTCTTAGTGTTGTTTGAAGGTGAAACATGCCCCGGACTGCTGCTTTCCCACCTAGGTTTTGATGTGAGGCACCTTATTGTTGTTTGAAGGTTTCAAATCATTCATCTGCTGGCTGAACTATGCAACACTTGGGTGGATTAGGATACAGAAATTCTTATCCATACTCTAGGGCATCAGCAAAAACTACCACCAAAAACTTTGATCAAAATACAAGTCTCATCAACATGTCACCCCCATTAGATTGTGATGACAATCACATGTGTACACCCATGCAATATGAGGGTATACACACCAATCCTGCTACCCCATCAAACTTCAAATCCCTCAATAGATATTTCAATTGGCATGGACCGTCTCATTCATGCAAGTGCATTGTATCAAGTGCCTATGGCCAAAGGCAATTCCTAGGCATCATTCACGAAATTCATGACGTCTTAGCCGAAGGGGTCTTCCTTTAGTGTTGCATGGTAATACTTAATTGTAACATTCCCAGATTTGGGGAAGGGTGTGTTCACTGATGGTTAATAGGAAGCCTTTGTGGAAATGGGAAAAAATGACAAATATGGTGTGAATTTTCTCTCCAAGTTGGTCACTCTGAGAATATCTATTCAATTCAGTTGGGAAAGCCAAGGAAAATATGTTGTAAGGAACATAGATCATATGATAAACTCAATTGATGGAAGGAAGCCAACGAAAATATCATATGTAACATGTGAACCCCGCCCCCACCAATGCGGAACCCATACATAGAATCTTCGGGTGAGTATAAAATGTACCATTTTCATTGGGAATAGCGTTGGGAATACTATCATTGTTCCTGACCAACCCACAACATCTTTTAAGAACAATCCTAGGATGTTTCAACCTATCGAGGAATGATAGGTGTTCCTCGACACACAACAGAACATCTGGAAAATACCAACAAATCAGAGAAAGTCCGAACATTCCTCAACAACCCACAGAGCTCCCAGACATGTAACACTTATCCAAGAAATCGAAATTACTAACCTTATCCACGACACAAAGAAATTTAATTTAACCAAGTAAATATATTATTCAACGGGAAAATCTAATTTACAGCAGTTCTAGGTATATATGTTTATTTTACTAGAAATAACATCCAATTCAGCATTCTTAATTTAACCAAATGATTTAATTGAACTAACTAAGGTTGAGACAAAAATGTAATGAAACCAAATTTGAATGACATCTACAACAATTCGAACAACCCAATAACCAGCTCCAACTAGGAGCAATAGTAGTGGAAACAAGATGTAGGGGACAACTCTCCACCCAACCTACGAGCCCTCAGTCAATAAAACTATGCCAAAAAAACACCTCCTCATAATCGAGACCTTCCTTTCTCTCAACACCTCACAATCAACAGGAAACAACCCACACATAATAACCAACAGAAAAATCCCTATTCTCTCATGAATCCCCCTTAAACAAAACTAAAAACAACCTCTAAAAGTTTGAAGCAGCCCCATTCTCCTCCTTAAAAAGCCCCCTTTCCCATATTAAAATAGTACGGTTGACTCCACTTTTCATTCATGCACTTAACTTCCTTTTAGCTTAATGAAATGGTAAATTAACTTAATTAACAACTTCATTTGAATATTACCTATTATGCACCTACATTACATGTATAATTTATTTGTATGCACCTATAGGTATAGTTATTGGACTATGTTAAATAGCATGCCATTAAGAGGAGAAGGGGTTCCAGTCTAATGATATTATTGTATTGTTCCATAGTTGAGAAACAATAAGGGGGGAGATATTAGAGCATAGAAAAGGGTGTAGAAGATCATGTAGTAGATGTGCAGGCCACATAGTCAAAGGTAACTCTAGAGTGAGTACCACTTTCTTTGTATTTACATTGCATGTTGGAGAAGAAAAGAAGGAAAATTCCTCATTTCTAACTAGGTTTTTCCTCGTAGTGGGTTTTTTGAAGGTATATATGATGTTAATTGTGTGTATGTGTTATTTTTCTCTAGTTATTTCCTTTTCGTTCTAATTTGATTTATTTTTTATGCACCTACATTACTCTATGAATATTGCACCCATTCCATGTACTTCAGAGTAAGAATCCTGGGAAGATATATTTCAAGCTCTGTTCGAAATTGGGTAAGTGAAGGGTCGCTTTCACCATTGTTCAAATTATCCTAGTGTGAGCCTTTGTGATTTTGTTCACAACTCAAGCTCATCTTAATGAACCATATTAAACTTGTATGTAAGCTGTTAGGCTATTCCTCGATAGCTTCACATTTCCATTTTGGTCCATATCCCAATTTCCATGAAATGAATGGAAGAAAAAATATGTTTGTTAATTTAAAGTAAAATTTGTTCATTAACATAAAATTTACAGAAATGATACTTTTGTGGATACCAACATTTTGAAATATTATTATTATTATTGTTTAATTTTTTAAGATTGTAAAAAATTGAAAAGGTAATATTTTATTTTGGACAATTTGTTTATACAAAGAGTTTACTCAATCCATGTTTGTCAATAGAAATACAATTATTTATTGCACAGAGTGAAACGAGGTGCTCTACAACCCAGTATGGGGGAGATGTTGTAACATGTGTGAGTGTGTCATGTAACGTTTGTTACTAACAAAATAATTTAAAAAATTAATGTCGGCTCATAAAATAAAAAATTAAATTAGGGAAAGTATTTAAAAAAAATCCATGTTTATTCATAAAATAAAATATTATGAAAAGCAATTAAAAAATAGATGTTCGTTTATAAAATAAAAACATAAAACTTAAACCCCGATCTATCAATCAAGAGAGATCAAATTTCTTGAGTTTAAATTTTAAAAAAGAAATACACCTCAAGAAATTGGATCCCTCTTGATAGATACAAGTTTAAGATGGATCTATGTTGGTATAATACTTGATAGATACAGGTTTAAGATGGATCTATGCTGGTATAATTCTTGATCAGTAAAAAGTTAAAAGTTAGTTGAATATATACTCTTCAACTTGAAATTAAGACTAACTCTTACACTCACAAATAGGAGAATCTCATAACTCATTTAAATGTGTAGCTAGGTTGTCACCTTAAATTATACTTTTATTGTTATTAATTAATTTAAATATTTTAAATACTTTTACTTACTTGACTTGATTGCATTGTTCTTTTTTTTATTAATATAAAAATATCTAAATTTACCTAATAAAATTATCCATAATTTTAATTTAAATATTTTAATTATATTCATTAATTTAATTTAATAATCCGTGAGATGTAAAACAGTTGGTGGCAGGGTATGGTTAAGACGCCCCCTGAGCGGAAAGGTCGCCAGTTCTAATTCCGCGGATACCAAAAAATCCAACCATGTTAAGGGTTGGTGTGGTCCAGGCCGAGTGCAATCCCTGGGTGATTTTGACAGCTTAGATACCCCTGGTTCGAGGTAACTTAGCCAAAGACAAACTTGCTAGTCAAGGTAGTTCCACCACTTTACCAACAAAACAAAAAAAAATTAATTTAATAATTTTTAAATATTTTTATTTTTTATTTAATTTTATTACACCAAGAAAATCTAGGTGCTCTACAACCTAATACCGAGGACTCCAAAAGAAAAAAAATACTAAACGCTTAATCCGCACTAAAGTGTGTAAATCTTAATCCGCTATTTTTAGATATTATAAGAATACCTTCACTACTTAACTTATTAAAAATAGTTTGATGGGCACAAACGGATCCTCTTAGCAGAACGGTGGTCCACCCTTAACACAAGTGCCAAACTTTGCCCCTCTCTTCAACGACCCACCGCCTCCAAGTCGCCACCAGTTTCGCTGGGAAGGTTGACCAGGGTAGGAAAAATTAATATGGGTGGATAGTAACTTGGGAATAATGTGCAGGCCGCCCCCGACATATTATTCTCTCCACGTTATTTATTTTCTTGTTCACTAAAAACTTTATGTTATAAAATTCCTATTTGTTCAAGTGGGTGTATTAAACTATAACTCTCTAAAGACTAAAGCCTGGCATGGACATTACGGTATGACTTAGAAAATCTGAGGGCGAAAATTTTGGGAAATTATAAAAGAAATCCATATTGATTATATTTTATTTATGTTTATATATAGAGATCAATAAGTTGGAGTGATGATAATTGAGTTGGAAAATTGGGAGATAATTATTAAAGAAGAGAAATGTTTGCTTTCTAGAAGCAAAGAAATTAAAAATAAAAAAATAATATTTTATTGAAATTAATTTTATTTGGTTTTTTGAAATTAACTTAACTTGTTGGTATAAATTCATTGTTATAATAAATTTATGGTTACAATTTCATGTCAAAATATTTTTCCATAATTTTATTTTAAAAAAAGGAAAAACAAAAATTAAAAAGAGAAAAATAAAGTCACCTCTAAAAGGAATTGAATTTAGGTCACCTTGTTCATGATACCCACATCTTATCTAAATGAACTAATAGAAATTGACTTAATATTATTAATATTAATATTATTTTGTAAACTTATAGATATTAATGTTACACATCTCATTCGTATAAATATAAAAACATTATCATTTTTTCGGAGTGGGAGGCGCGGGCATGGAGGCGCGTTGGTTTAATGGAGGAACTGTGTTTGCATTTGCAGGGGGTTAGTGGGATGGATGACTTTTCTGGTTTTGGTGACAGTTAAGATGGTGTTTTCTGTGTAGCTTTCGCGTTTTATTCTTCTGGTAGGGTATTACACTGTGTCTTGACCTGCTAATGTGAGGGTCTGCGGAGTACTTCTTGTTTTTTAGTGTTACTGGACCTTTGTTTATTGTTTTCTTTCTGGCTGTTTGGGATACTACACAGTCCTTGGGAACTGACATTTTATCTTGTCAGTTTTGCCTTTGTCTCTTCATTATGACAAACCTTGCTGAGACGACCTCGTCACTCTCAACGGAAAATGGGGTGGGGCCGGTTCTTGAACAACCACCGGTTTGGTCTGACCATCTTCTCTGTGGGGGCATATTTAATGGGGGGGAGACGGTGGATGATTCGGGCTCCGACAGGGAGTTCTACCAACCATGTGACAATGTACGTCGGGGTGGTGGATTATCTCGGAGTGGTGGTGCAAAGGCCCGTTATCATCATTCCTTGAAGAATATTAAATGCCAGGGCGAAGGAAACGAAATGATCCTTGGGCGGGATGTACAAATGGGCCGGGTATTAAGCCTCTCTACTCGGGCTTTGGTTGGTAAACTCTGCTACACGGATATCTGCAGGTCTGACCTCATTTCCTGGGTTAACACTCACTGGAATCCTTTACTAAACTACTCGCCGCGGATTCATATGCTCGTAAACAACTGGGTTGTGTTCCATTTTGTGGATGAAGAACATGCAGCCAGGATTTTGGGACAAATCTGGGTGATTGACCGGGGCTCGCTGTG
Source organism: Larix kaempferi (assembly GCA_027924585.1). NCBI lineage: Eukaryota > Viridiplantae > Streptophyta > Pinopsida > Pinales > Pinaceae > Larix > Larix kaempferi. The sequence continues at coordinate 7,412,828 of BSBM01000821.1, read as the reverse complement.
CCTAAAAAAGTGGCACATGTACTTTGATCCAACTACTGAACAACTACAGTCAAACCACTTATGGGTTTTACTCAAAGGTTTCCCATTGGCTCTTTGGTCTCGCGAGGTCTTCATCAGCCTGGCAAACCATATTGGTACCTTTGTCTTCTTTGATGATAAGTCTCTCTATCACGAGGATAAGTGGTGTGCTTGGGTTTTAGTGGAACTAGATGTTTCATTGGGACTTCCAGATTTTGTCCAGATTAGATGGGGTGATAGGGTTATACGCCAGGACCTGGACTATTGGAGGACCCCTTTCCATTGCTACTCATGTGGGAAGCCTGGTCACCTGTGGAAGGATTATGAGTAGGTAAAAAATACCAGACAAACGGGAAAGGCGACTACGGTGGTGGAACACCTTTCTGCTTTAGATTTGGAGGAGAGTCTGGAACCGGCTGCTGGTATGGTGCATTCGAACTTTACTGGTAAGTTCAAAGCACTCTTCCCCAATATATTTAACTCTTTATCAAAAAATGAGTTAAATATGTTAGATGGATGGGGTAAGGAAATCATGCCTCTCGATGCCCCGCTTATCTCTTATTTATCTATTGCTACACCGCAACTGTGTAAGTTGGGGACCTCAAATGCTTTGGTAGAATCATTCGATGAAGTCTGTGTTTTACCTTCTCTTACTGATTCACAGATCCTACTTGCTGAATCTTCCTTCCTTCAGACTTTGGCACCCACACCATCAACTGAAAACCATGTAGCAGTTGAGGTTGGTAAAAAAACAGGGTCTCTTTTCCGCACCCTTACCAATCTACTGTGAGGGTTCTATGATCCCAATTTCCGAGTTTCCCCCTCTTCCAAATGTTGCTATCTGGAAAAACGATGGGGGGAGATGTAAAAAGGAGATGGCTAGGGCTACTGGGGGGGTATGGTGAACCCTTTGTTTTCAGTTGAGGATTCCCTATAGCCATTCGAAGATCAGTTGTCACCTGTTTTTCGGCCACATAGAGCAGTGGAGGCCATCTCGGGATCCAAATAATGCTTATTATGACCTTAAACATTCGTGGGGTTAGAGGTGCCCCCAAATGCTACGCCTTCCGCAGACTTCTTGCTTTGACTAGACCAGACCTTATAGTATTATAGGAGACACTGTGTGGTGCTTTGATTGCTCGGGATTTTATCACTTCCCTTCTGCCCTCCTGGCATGTGTGCTCTTTGGGGGCTTCGGGGAGGTTTGGGGGACTTCTCTTGACTTGGAATCCAAGTCTTTTTTTATTCAAGTCCTATGTCTTGGGTGTGGGCATCTTACTCTCTGGTAGGAGTAGGGTTTTAGAGGGCTCACTCAATGTTTTCAACTGCTACGGTCCTTAGGTGGAGAAAAATGCCTATTGGGTCGGCCTTGCGGACACTGGTTTATTAGGATTATCGGACCTGATTTTGGCTGGGGATATTAATCTTACCCTGGCTACCCGCGACTCATGGGGGACTCGGGCACAACCCTTATTCAATTCCTAGTATTGTAATCTCTTTGATTCTTTTGGCCTTACTGATATTTTGCCTTGTCCATTGGTGCCAACTTAGCGCAATGGGAGAAAAGGTCATGAGGCAGTAGCTAAGAGACTGGATCACTTCTTATTGCATGAGGAGCTTCTTGGCACTCTTTCTCAATGCACCTCGTGGGTGGATTCTACTCACATTTCAGATCATTCTCCTGCCTTTCTTCAGATTGGAATGGAAGATCTTCCTTCTTACTTTCCTTTCAAATACTGTCATTTATGGTCTCATCATGAATCCTTCTCCGGTTTGGTTCATCACTTATGGTCCATAGTTTTGATTGACTCGGCTTCCCCTGCTATGACTCGTCTACCAGGGTTTTTGCGCTTATTGAAAACAAAGGTTGGCCCGTGGCTCCAGAAAAAGAAGGAGCTCTTGAGTGTGGACCTGCGGGCAGTGGAATTGGCTATTTCCACTAAGATGGCACGACCATTTGTGGAGACTATAGACCCTTCATTTATGGCTGAGATTGGCACTTTGGAACAATAGAAGGCATCTCTTCTTGCTACGGAGGAGGCCCTTTGGCGACTAAAAAGCCGATCCCTTTGGCTCTCATGTGGTGACCATAATACAAAGTATTTCCATGCTTTTGCGGATGGTAGGAGGAAGAAGAAATCATTATGGGACATAGAGGATTCTATGGGTAACGTTATCGGATTGGCCTGGGATTGCCGTGGAAGCGGTGAAATACTTTTCTGATATTTATAAAACAACCATGTACCAACAACCTGTTGAAACAGATGAGGATTCTGCAGGTCATGCCACGCATGTTCTCGGATTTGGACTATATTGGGATCTATGCCCCGGTTACTCTACAGGAGATTGAGAATGTTTTGAAAGCTATGGAAAAGGACAAAAGCCCAGGGCCGTATGGCTGGACTTGTGAATTTTTTACTCAATTCTTCGATATCCTGGGGTCGGAATTAGTTCGCTTAGTGGAAGAAGCTCGGACTACCGGCAAAATTTCAGGGGATGTTAATGCTACTTTTATCTCCTTGATACAAAAGATCTCAAATCTGATTTCCTTTCGGGACTTCCGGCCCATATCTCTCTGTAATCTGATTTATAAATTGATTTCAAAAACCATTGCACAAAGGATAAAGGGGGGTCTGTCTTGTGGTACTTCGCCTAAATAATTTGGCTTTTTAAACAAGAGGCTGATCTTTGATGCTGTGGGGTCGGCGTAGGAGGTATTGCATACCATTAAATCCAAAAAGATGGAGGCATTGGCTCTGAAATTAGATTTGATAAAGGCCTACGATCTTGTTGACTAGTCCTTCCTTAAATTACTTCTTCTTAATGTTGGCCTGGATTACGGGATTACGCAGTGGATTATGGGCTATATCAAAACTACAAATTTTTCCATTCTTGTCAATGGATGCCCCACTACATTTTTCCAGGCATCTCGGGGCCTTCGCCAGGGATGTCCTTTATCACCTCTTCTTTTTATCCTTATCATCGAAGGTCTCAGTCGACTTATACATCAGGCAAAGGAGGAGGGCCTTTTTACTGGTATTTGGGCCTCCCCACACCAGGTCATTACCAATTTACTGTTTGTAGATGAAATTCTCATCTTTGGCCTTGGGAAGGTTCAGGAGTGGTTGCATTTTATGTTTATACTGGACACCTTCTGTATTGCTGCGGGAATGCAAATTAGTTTTGAAAAGTCCCGCTTATATGCTATCAAATTATTAGAGGACGTTAGGCAGTCCATGACTATTATTTTCCCTCTTGATATCCTTGATCTCAGGCAAAAACTGACTTACCTGGGGTATTTTTTGAAGCCAAATGCATATATGGTTAATGACTGGTTGTGGATTGTAAAAAGGATGGAGAACAGGATCATGTGCTGGCAGAACAGAAAGCTCTCGATGGGTGGCAAGTTGGTGCTTCTAAATTTTGTATTGGCCAATATGCATATTTACTAGTTCATCCTGGCATCTGTTCCTCTGTCTATTCTTCATATGATTTGAAAGCTTTTATTTAATTTTCTTTGGACGGGTCAGACTGTTTACAAGGGATGCCACTTAGCTTCATGGGAAATCATCTCCAGACTAAGGCATGATGGTGGTTGGGGAATTAGGAATCTCTTTTGGGTCCACTCTGCTTTACATTTCAAGTCCCTTTGGCACAGTATTACAGATGGGGGATTATGGGGAAGGTTGATGAGAGATAAATACATTGAACCTGCATCGGTTGCTGGGTGGTTACGATCTGCTAAATTCCTGAAACAAAAATCCTCGGTCTTATGGATGGGCCTGGTTAAAATGATCCCCTACCTTCAGCGCTAGTTGTACTGGTAGGTCGGCAATGGTTTTCAAATTGTTATTGGCAGAGATCCGATTCTTGGTCATCTGCACTCATGCTTATCAGAGGATACATGTCTGGCTCTACGGGGTATGGGTCTTCAATTTTAAATCAGATTAAAATGAACCTAGCTGGCCATAGGAATGACGGGGAATGGATGGATGCCAATGACTTGGAACTGAGTGGCAATGTGGCTAGTGAATGGGATTTGTATCTCACTAGTCTTCGGCATGCAGGTATCAGCTTAAATATGGACGAAGACATACTTGTCTGGGACTTTGGATATGGTGATGGTACGATGAATGCGGCATAGGCATATTTGGCATTGGCGTCTGAGTCAACTTCCATTTCAAAAGAATGGTGGAATAATTTAATCTAGCATTGGGACATACCTGAGAAACTGAAATTGTTCCTCTGGTTTGCATTGCATTACATAATTTACGCTGGTGATAGGTACAGGTTACATGGGGGATATGGGCCATCAGTTTGTTTTCTGTGTCTGAGTGATGAGGAGACATGTGACCACCTATTCGCTATGTGCTCTTATACCCTACAACTATGGGAGGAGGTCATGCAGAATTTTGGGATTTCTGGGCCATGGCAGGGAGGAACACTCTTGGATTGTTTAAAAGGCTGGTATGACTTTTTCAAAACTGCTATAAATTTTCCTATCAGCTTTGTCTGGGGCGTTTGGAGGCTTCACAATTCCATTATGTTCGATCATAAATCACACTCTTTTATTGGTTCAGTTGCCTTCATTAAAATATATATGGCAAAGATGATGTGGAAACATCCTCCTCAGAAGGCTACTCTTCTGAAATTGCCGAAGATTGGTTCCACTAATTTTATTGGATTCTTCGATGGAGCTGCTCAGAGGGGGAGATGTGGTGCCGGGGGCTTCATAAAGTTGGATAAGGATCAGTGTACTGAACTATAATTTGGTTGTGGTATGGGAAGTAATACCACATCGGAACTTATTGCTTTGTGGGGCACCCTCTATATGGCGCAATCTATGGGAATCAACACTATTGATGTATATGGGGATTCCAATGGGATCATTGAATGGGTTTTAAAGAAACATAAACTACAGGTCCTTTCCCTCACTGCCTGGAAATCAAAGATATTAAGGATTATTGATTGCTTCACTGCTACATCTTTCTGCCATGTGAAAAGAGAATACAATCAAAAGGCTAATCAACTATCAAAGATGGGTCTCACCATGGAGGCGGGTAATGCCATTGTGAGACATTTTTTTCAAGGTCGACTGGTGGAGGAGAAGAGTATCAATCTCTATTGAAGGCGGATCACTTTTTTATTTTTGATAGTATTTGCTCTTTGAGATTATGACTGATGGTATTATATCGTCTATTTTCTGAGACTGTAGAATCTCTGTCCACATTGCATTATTAGTAGTAATATGTTTAGGCGGAGTATTAAGTTTTAATGAGTTGTTCCTTAGTTTCTTTTTGGAGAATATATGGACTTGTCCTTGATAGGATCTTTAGCAAGATGCTGCTATGTTTTATGAAAGACTAGAACAGATGTATTTGTCTTTTTGACATGAGTATATGTGTAGTTCCTTTGATTCACTAATGAATAGCAGTGAACTCTTTTTTCTTTTGGAAAAAAGAATCATTTTTTCTTTCATGAGTAAGAGAAACAAAACTATTAGAAAATGAAAGATGGTATGGATTGAAAAGTTGAAAAATTTTATGACAACTAAGAGGAGAGAGAATAGAGATGTCTACTATTAGAAAATGAAAGATGGTATGGATTGAAAAGTTGAAAATTTTTATGACAACTAAGAGGAGAGAGAATAGAGATGTCTTTATCGACTTGTTTTGAGTGCAACATAGGGATGAATAAACTATTAGAAATTTTCTTCAATAAAGAGAAAATTCTCGTGTACTCCAAAGCATGTGATCTCTTCATATTCACTTGACTCGGTGAAGAAATGTATGTGATATTGATTTGACTTTAAGAGGGTGAAGAAATGCATATCATTTCTTCATATTGATTTGACTTTAATAGGATGAATATTGACTTAACTAGAAGAAATGGGGAATTTCTTAATTATGGAAATGAGAAAAAAATAAAGTGGATTGAAAGTTGGAAAATTGTGAGAAAATTACAAAGGAAATAAAATACTTTACTTTAAAACAAGACTAAGAAATAAGTGGGAATTTTTCAATAATTCTTTTGGAAACTTAACACTGGTATCATTTCACTTTTACAACTTCATTTCGAGGAGATTTTTTAATAGAAAAGAAGAAGAAAAAAAATATATGTTAAAATTTTATAATATTTTGTATAATATTAATGTAATATTTAGGTTTTTAAAAGGGGTTGGATTTATTGGTGAAGAGCGAGTAGTTTTTCATTAGTGGGAAAGATTCAATTTCAAGGAGGGCCGAACCTGGAGCCATGGGGAACCTTGAGGTAGCAGTTGAACATGTGGTTCCACCCAAAGAGATTGTATTAAATGATCTTGTGACCCGTGGACACATAAGTGAATCAAATCCCACCCAATGTCCTCCTAACATTTAAAGTGAATTCCCACTAGCTCACTCGGTTAAGGTGTGGGTCTTGTCAGCAAGGCGACCCGAGTTCAATTCTCCTTAGGGATGACTTAGTTGGGAGGAGACCCAAAACCACAATCAAGTTAAGATTGGTGTGGTTTACACCAAGTGCAATCCCCGAGTGATTTTGATGACTTAAATACCCCTGGATCGTAATTCCGTAAACCACAAGCCACTTCCACAAATAAAAAAAAATCAAGCAAACAAACAAAAATATAATATCTAGATCTACTAAATAATTAATTTTTTAAAAATAAAAAAACAAATAACGATATAATTCTTTATTCTTAAATTGCTAATATTTTTTATTCTATTTATTTAAAAAATAAATATATAATCTGTCTATATTAAAAATTCTTTTTTTAATTTCTATCATTCTTTTCATGTATGTATTGTTATCATCATTTAAGTTATAGCTATTAACATCATACCTCTTATCAATATTATTATAATAAGTTAAGATTTATATTATGTAAATAGGTTTTTATTTAAAAGAAAATTTAGTTATTTATAAAATTAAAAATTATTTATTTTTGACATATATAAGTAAAATTTTCATTTACAAAAACATAAAAGATAATAATTTAAAAATAAAAATAAACCATAAAATAATATTTAAATTTAAATTTGTATTTTTTTTAACAGAAGGAGAAAATTTTGAAATTTATATTAAAGTTTCGATCCACATGCAAAAACAATTACTTGAAATGTATTCTATGGAAATGTGAGTATTCTAATGCAGCAATAGATGTTCACACCATTGAATTTTAAACCAATCCTTTTGCACATGGAGCTCCAATATTTTATTTTTTAACTTTTCCTTCTTCCCTTGTGATTTTCCACTCTAAGAATTTGTTTTATGGTTAGTATGTAACAAGAGATCTTAATGTATAACTTTTCCTTCTCCCCTTGAGTGAAATTTCACTCTAAGAATTTGTTTTATTGTTAGTATGTAACAATTGATCTTAATGTAGAGAGATTGTCTAGCAAATATTTATATATTTTTTATATAAAGAAGAATAATTCTATTCTTATCATATTTCACAAGAAAGATTATTTCAATCACTATATGTGAACAACTATTTCAAATGCTAATGCTAAGAATATTTATATAGAAATATGTTAGGCACAAAATCTATATAGAAGAGAATTTTAATATCGAAAAGAACTTGATCATTGATAAAGATAAAACTATTATTTTCTAAAGGTTATAAATAATGAAATAAATCTACTATTAAATAAGGACAATATTGAATACCTCTATCATAGTTTCACCACAACCCCCTCTACTTCCATTAACATTTTCTCTATTGATATGTCAAGTAAAAAGGAAAATAGAACAACCAACCCTTGATGGTGTGAGAGTGCTAAAAAATGCACCGGGGATGCTTCTAATGAATCATTATAATTTGATGAGATAAATAGGTACAAAGCCCTAATTAAGAGAAGAAAAAATGGTATTATATAAATAGAAAGCAAGAGAATCTTTTGCATCTCTCTGAGTTGTATTTAAAGGTATTCTAGAGGTGGATTCTAACTCATAAATCAAAATAAAATAATATTAGTCCCTTGAGAGACTAGAATTCATACCTTAAAAATATTTAAGAATTTCCCGATGCCATGGACAACATTCAAACCCTTTTTATATAGGAATTTTTTCTTTTCTTTAGAAGATACAGAGTTTGGGTTTAAGTAGTTGCAAAACAGAAAGATAAGGACAACAAATATCACCAATCATAAATCTTAAAAATTGGTGAGTGTATACTTATCCCTCACATCCATAAGCTCTTCAATTTAACAATCAAGTAGGATTTCCCTAAACCTTGGACTCAAAGCCTCATTCTTCTTATTTTTAAAAGTGGAGATAAAAGCAATACCTTTAATTATAGGATCATTATGATTATCCTTTTTATAGCAAAGTTATATGGAATTATTTTGGAAAAGAATATCAACATATGGATAGAAAGCCACAAAAAAGAGCGAAAGGCCAACTCAAATTTGGAAACTATTATTCAATTTTGGACCACCTTGTTATGCTTAGGCCCATTATGGAGGAGTGTTGAAATAATAAAACAAATATTTTATGTTGCTTCAATGAATTTAGAAAATAGTTTTACATAGTGCCAAAAACTAACCTTTGGGATAGATTAGAAGAGCTAAAAGTTCCTTTTGAGTTGAGATTTGTAATGAAAAGGTTGTACAAGAATTTTATTGCCAAATTTAGGAACACTAGGCTTGGTTAGAAGAAACTAATTTTAATGTAATTTAGGAAACGTTGTCCTGTGCCCCCTGCCCTTATTTTTTTTGGTATATGCATCGATGAGTAAGAAGGTTGTTTGGAAGAAGAAAGTTGTGTCAACATGACTTTAGCTTTATTGGTCTGAATTGGATCAATATATAATTTGTCATTTATTTTGGTGGTTTATGGGTGGAACAATTGGAAGAATTGGCTTGTAGGGACATTTTTAGTGGAAACCTTACTTTGTAGATTCGGGGTCCAAAACGTTTTGAATCATGTTTAAGGGATTAAATGATGTTTTGGGGGGTCAAAATATTGCAATCACAACTCATAGCCCCTCAATCCTATTATACACTCCAATACCTTTTCAACGATGCAATAATCACATCAATCGGAGTCTATATAAGGAAGTTATGCATCTTGCAAGTTGACATATCTAGTTGACCACCATGGTACCAAGTGGATTCCACGTCAACTCTCATTACACACACATGTGGACTTTAAAAAACATTCTAGGGGTTGAAAACCCTAACCCTAATTGGGAGTTGAGGCATGTACTGATGATGAATCTTGTTGTGGACTCGAAACTTTGATGAAAATCATGACAACTGTGGAATCTACGAGTATACAATCTATAACCCTAGATAGTTATTTGACTATGTTAAATAGAATGCCATTAAGAGGAGAAGGGGTTCCAGTCTAATGATGTTATTGTATTGTTCCATAGTTGAGAAACAATAAGGGGGGAGATATTAGAGCATAGAAAAGGGTGTAGAAGATCATGTAGTAGATGTGCAGGCCACATAGTCAAAGGTAACTCTAGAGTGAGTACCACTTTCTTTGTATTTACATTGCATGTTGGAGAAGAAAAGAAGGATAATTCCTCATTTCTAACTAGGTTTTTCCTCGTAGTGGGTTTTTTGAAGGTATATATGATGTTAATTGTGTGTATGTGTTATTTTTCTCTAGTTATTTCCTTTTAGTTCTAATTTATTTATCATTTTGTAGAATTAAACTAACATAATGAATTAAGTTGTAAGATCTGTTGTGATGAATTGTTCCAGTGGAATAGCCATAGTATTTTATAGATCAATTATATTCATATCACCCTTATTCTTTAAGTTGAGGATATTGTTTTTATGGTGAGAAGTGCCTATGATCTTGACAAGAAACTAAAAATTCTCAAGGTTTTTTTCTCTAGTATGGGTATGATTGTTAACACTAAAAAAATAAGGTCCATGATAATCCAATCCAAAATGACCACTTATGTTAATTTTATGTATGATAATAACATCTTGGGGGAAGTGGCTATTGGAATTATGATTCAGATTGTGCGTAGACAAGTAGACATATAGTTGTCATTGACGGTTGGCAAGCAGATAAATAGTTGCAGAATAGATGGTTGGAAAGCAGACAGATAGTTAGAGTCAAGCAAGGCAGGAATCTTTAATGAAGGTTGCGGGCATAATGAGTGGAGCCTGCAGGCATTTAAAATCCCTTATAGGCATCCTTGTGAACCCCTGCGAGCATCACAGATATCCCACTGTGGGCATGTCTAAGACCCCATGCGGGAATTACTTGAGACCTTGCGGGCATCAGTTGAAGGCCGATTGTGGGTATATGGAGAGGCCACTACAGAAATAAGTCAAGAAAGCCTACGGGCATATGAGGGCTAAGTATAAGGCTTTTGTGTACATCATTAAGAGCCACTTGCAGGCATTTTAAGAAGCCCCATGTGGGCATTTTAAGAAGCCTCATATGGTCTACGCACTGATAAAATAAAAAGAGGTATGGTAGCATTAAGAAAGCGTCAAATGTGGCGAAGGTCTTATTGGATACCAAAGGAATTTTGTTTGGTAAATATTAAGTGGCAGAAAACACATATAAGCCTGTGTAAGTGTTAGTGTTGTACGTTTTAAATGTCCCGCGTTTTATGAACGTAGAAGGAAATCTTGATTCCATTTATGATGATGTTACCATTACAGTTACAGCGAGTGTTGATTGAGCTCCTGACAGTTATGAAGACAAGAAATTTGTTCTTGGGTAATTTATTAAGTTGGTAAGTCTGGAATTCGAAGAGACTGAGGCATATAATTTCATTGTCTATATAAATCACTCGATGAGGACTTTATAAGGGCTGAAGAGAATCACATGAGAGGATGTTGGCTGAAGTAAATAAGAGGAAGCTACAATCTTAACATAAGAGAGCAATACGGAAGAAAAGTGAAATGTGGCCCAAATTTATGAAGAAAAGAATGCACAAAACTGTGAGAATGGTCAGATAAGGACAGAGAGATGAATGTTGAAGAACTGAGGCTCAACTAAGGTAGAAAATGAGTTGTAGCAAAACATAGCATAGATAGAGTGGATAAGCATTGCTATATCTGAATCATTGTAATGTAATTAACAAGTAGAAATTTGTATATGAGGGTGGTAGGGAGGTGCTAGGGAAGACTTCTAGTCTTCTATGTGAAAGTTGAAGCTTGTACAAGAGGAAGTGGGTGCTTTCATCCTGTTGTAGCTGGAGAATTCAGGGAGTTAGTGCTTCCTTGTAGTGGGAGCTAGAAAAACAAGAGAATTGGTGCTCTCTATAAGTAGGAACTTGTAAACATAGGTTGCAGTCTCGTTTGAGTAGGTGCGCAAAGAAAAATGATGTAAAAGAGTTGGAGCTTGCTTGACATCCCAAGAAGAAGAGGTTTTTTCCCTTTATGGGTTTCCTCATGAATATATGTCTATGTCTCTATCATATATGTGATTAATGATTATCATTTATGTTTTATATTTGTTGCATTATCATGACTATAGATCTATGAACAATAATAAATTTTTAAAAGGTCTCATATTGTTTAAGCTTAAGAATAACTGATTCACCCCCCCTTCTCAGTTACTAGAATAATCTCAACAATTGGTATTAGAGTCGGTTCCTTATATTAAAGGTAGGTCTGTAAGCTTAAACATGACTAGTCATGAAGGAACTTCAACCAATAAGGCTCCTCTATTTGATGGAACAAATTTTGCTTTCTGGAAGGTTAGAATGAGAACATATATAATGTCCTTAGGTGTTGATGTATGGGATGTAGTTGAAACTGGGTATGTAAATCCTATTGTACTAGCCACCAAAGATGATAAACTGGAGTTTACTTTTAATGCAAAAGAAATGAATGCTATCATCAGTGGTCTTGCAGAAGTTGAATTTGTAAAATTCATGCACTTTGAATCTACCAAAGAGATGTGGGACAAACTTATAAGCAGTTATGAAGGGAATGAGAAAGTAAAAGATGCCAAATTGCAGACATACAGGTTGAAATTTGAACAACTAAAGATGAAGGAGGATGAGACTGCTATTAAATATTTCCTAAGGGTTGAAGAGATTGTGAATGCTATGAAAGGCCTTGGTGAAACGACTGAAGAAGCATCTTTAGTTCAGAAAATTGTAATATCTTTGGCTGATAGATTTAATCCTAAAGTTTCAGCCATAGAAGAGTTAAATGATCATAAAACTCTTCCTATTGACCAACTCCTAGCAACTCTAACTGAGTATGAAATGAGGATTAGTAAAGATAAACCCACCACTAGAGAAGCATCCTTTAAAGTAGATAAGAACATTGATTATGAAATGGATGAGATTGAGGAAAAGTTTGTAAGAAGGTTAAAGAAAGGATCAGGTAAATATAGATACAAGATTCCCTTTAAATGTTTCAACTGTGGTAAGATAGGCCATTTTAAATCTAAATGTCCCCACAAGAAAAAGGGCTAGAATTTTGATGATGAAGAGAAGCACACATTCAAGAAGTATAATAAAGAGAATAAATATAAAAAGAAAATCTTGTGCGTAAATGGTGTTGATTCTTCAGAAGAGATAGACAGTGATTCATCCTGTGAAGATAAAGTGAATCATTTTATGCTTATGGCCTTAGAAGACTTTGATGATGAATATACAGGAAGTGACATGATTGATGAAGAAGCAATAGTTTATATGGAAGGTGAACTAATCAACTCCTTGAAAGAGATTGACAGACTCAAACTAAAGAAGAGGAAACAAAAACAATTGTTGATGTAGTATGAAAAGAATGGTAAAGAACTAAGTAAAGATTTTGCTTTGTTAAAAGTAGAATTAGAAGAAGCAAAGAAAATAGAGGATATTCTAAAACAACAACTAGTAGAGAATAAAATGAGATGTGAAGCATTGGAAGAAGAAGTAGTGAAAGCTAGAAAAGAATTGTAAAAATTTCAAGCTTTATATCACCAAAATCTGTCGAGTATAAAAGCTTCAGGAGAACTTAATAGCATTCTGAGTAAGCAAAGATCCCCATTGATAAAAACTGGTCTAGGATATGAAGAAGGTTCAATTAGCATCTAGTCAGAAAACAAAGAACCAACCAAGTTCATCAAATTTCAAATCAACAAACATTCAGAATATGATTATGCTCTGCAAATAAAAGGTAATGAAGATGAATTAAGCACCAAGTTCAAGAATTCAGATTAGAATTACCAATCAAGCTCTTCCCAGGAACAAAGCCAACAAAAGATGAAGCAATCAAATTCAAGAAGACTACCAACATTTAGGTACCAAAATCTCTTCTATGGCTACTGTTATTGTTGTTCTAATTTTGGTCATAAAGTTGCAAATTGTGCAATTAATTTTAGAAGTATGCAACTGAGATTTTCAAGTAATCAACTATTGCAAAATAGAACTGGACAATCAGTGAGGAAACAAGAATATCATACAACTCAGTTCACAACTAAAAGAATAACTCATGATAAACATATCAATCCTTTTGATCGATTAAACAATGAGCCAAAATGTTATGTTTGTCATAATTTTGGACACAAGGCTTCAAACTGTCATCTGAAGAATTACAAAATAGATCTGAGAATGAATTATACAGTTCAAAATGCCAAGGTTTGGAAGAAGAAAGAAAGTAACAAGTGTGGACTAGTACTTTCTGCTCAAAGGAAAAAGGACCCCTGGTATATTAACAGTGGTTGTTCTAAACATATGACTGGTGATAAAAATAAATTTATGTCTCTAAATGAAAGTAAATCAGGAAATGTGACTTTTGGAAATGATGCTCCAAGGAAAATCGAAGGAAAAGGGATGGTAAGTTTGAGTAATGGAAAAGGAAAATCCCAAGACATGTTGTTTGTAGATGGTTTGAAACATAATCTTCTTAATGTCAATCAGGTCTGCGATAGAGTATGTGAAGTTGTCTTTACTTCTAAAGGTTGCAAGATAAAATCTGTACCCTCGGGACAATTGATTGCAAAAGGCATAAGGACATAAAATAATGTCTATGTTTTGAATGAAGAAAAGGAAGAATTTCATCTAAGCAAGTATGATGAGAGTTGGATGTGGCATAGGAGACTTGGACATTTGAATTTTGATCACATAATCAAACTTAGAAACAATAGGGTAGTAAAATATCTTCCAAAGATATCAAAGCCATATGATTTTGTCTGTAAACCATGTCAAATGGGAAAACTGACCCGCACTCAGTTTAAATCAAAAAGTTTTACATCAATAGATAAACCTCTTCAGTTAGTGCATATAGATTTGTGTGGACCATCAAGAAAGGAATGCATAGGAAGAGAAATATATTTTATGATAGTCATTGATGATTACTCTACACTCACATGGGTGGATTTTCTGAAGGAAAAATCTAAAGCATTTGAAAAGTTCAAAGTTTTCAAGGCTCTAACTAAGAATCAGACAGGAAAAAGACTTAAGGAAACAAGGTCTGACAGAGGAGGAGAGTTTAGTTCAGGAGACTTTAAATAATTTTGTGAACATCATGGAATAAAAGGGGAATATACCATTCTAGGTACTCCACGGAAAAATGGAGTAGTGGAAAGACAGAATAGATCAGTGTAGCAAATGGCAAGATCAATGATGAATGAAAGAAACATTTCTCAAACATATTGGGTAGAAGCAATTCACACATCTGTCCATATTCTTAACAAATCTCACCTAATACAAAACAATGATAAGACCCCTTATGAACTATGGTTTGGAAGACCTGCTTCTATTAAGCATTTCAAAATCTTTGGTAGTAAATGCTATATTAAAAACAATGATGAACATCTTGGAAAATATGATGACCGAGCTTATGAAGGTACCTTTTTTGGATATGCAACAAACAACAAAGGATATAGATGCTATAATAAGAGACTGCAAAAATTGGTTGATTGTATTGACATTAAAATTGATGAAGGAATCTCTGTTAAAAATTATCAGATGAGCAGTGTTGAACCAGATACAGAGAATACAGTTGAAATTGAGGAAGAACAGGTCCAAGAATCAGAAAAAGAAAATTCATATTCAGATTATGAGCATGCAAACATTCAGGAAGATTCAAAACAACATACAGAAACAAAACCACCTTACAGAATTATTCAAAAGAAACATCCTAAAGATCAGATAATTGGTGACAAGAATAAAGGAGTTTAAACAAGAAGGAATTTAATTAAAGCTTTAGAGCAATCTCAGTTTGCTTTTCTATCTATGATTGAACCTATGAAATTTGATGAAGCCAGTAAAGATGAAGATTGGATTAGAGCCATGAATGAAGAGTTTGATCAAATTGAGAAGAATAATACTTGGGAACTTGTTCCTAGACCTGCAGATACGAATGCAATAGGTTCTAAATGGGTGTTTAAAAATAAGATGAATGAACAAGGACAGGTTGTGATGAATAAATCCAGATTGTTCTGTAAAGGGTATGCACAAGTTGATGGTCAGTATTTTGATGAAAAATTTGCACCAGTGGCAAGATTGGAAGCCATCAGAATGTTTCTTTCCTATTCCATCCACAAGAACTTCAAAGTTTATTAAATGGATATTAAGTCAACATTTCTTAATGGAGATCTAAAATAAGAATTCTATATGGATCAACCTGAAGGATTCCAACTGACAGTGTAACACCCCTCATTTTTAGCCTTAGTAAAATTTATAAATGTATATTGTAACTATGATTATGGCCCTGGTGAGGAGCTCAAGGCCAAGGCCCCACCAGTGGACCTTGAAAATTATTGTTGTGATTTACTCTTAAGTGGTAAATTGAAGATGGACGCAGCTTAGTGACAGGCAACTGAAGCCACTAAGGAAGAAGGTGTGGTAACTAAAATGTGAGTACATGACGGGGGTCATCTTAGTATCTTAAGCACTTACAGGATAACCCTAAGTTATTCATATTATCGTCCTAAGTAGACGATCGGCAATAGCGATTATTTGGTTACACAACTATTATTCTAAACCCTATTACCTTTTAGTATAAAAGGTTAGCCTCTATCTTAAATTAAGACTAACTAACAAGTCTTATGATAAGAAATTATCTTACTTCGTATTTAAGGATACCAAGTTATACACTTAAGTATATCGAGAGGGTAAGAGAGGGTAAAACAGATGGCTAATATTATATATAAATAGGGATATACGAATAAGCTATTTCTCGTAGAAATGATATTAATTATGGGATTTATATATAAGCATTGACTTTCTAAAAGTATAATAACTTACAGACCATATTCTTGGTCATATACCTTTTATAAATAGTTATAAAGCCGTTAAACGAATTGAGTCATACTTATTTATCTTAAAGAAGAATAGCATCTTCTAAATAAATATATATATATATATATATAATACAGAAAAGAGGCTAAGGTGCAATCTCTATTGGAAGGATTAAATTAAGAAATTCTTCATAAATTCTCATATAAGTATTGTATTGTGAAAATAATACTTTATTTAAAGATGAAGTGAGAAATTATATAAAGATATTATGTTGCATCCATATATTACACTTCTATATGCGAAGAAGGTATTATTACACCAAGCTATAGGTATACCATGAAATAAATAAATTAATGATCGACATACTTATAGTTAGAGTTAAAGAAATAGACATATATGTAAATGTATATACATATGTTTATATATATGATGAAAAGAAATCTATATCATTTACAACATATATGTAAATGTATCTACATATGTTTATATATATGATGAAAAGAAATCTATATCATTTACGATTGGACTCTTATGCTACCATTCGAATCGGCAGGTAAGAACTTTTTTAATATATATGTATAATGATCATCACAGTAATAAAATGAGATGACGAGGTCGCACGCTAATCTCAAGCATAGTGGAGTGATAACTTAATAATAATAATCACAAATATTCACGTATCACCATCTCGACAGACAAATGGCGTGGGTGACGAGATCTCTTAGGGTATTGTTCCCATAAGTCTTAAACGCAGAGTTCAGAAAACCGCCATTTGGCCAAACGGGGTTGCCATCTTCTTGATGAGCTTTGGTGATGGAGTATCCTAACTGGAAAAATTTCTGTAGCTTCAGGCCTTTTGTTGGAGGATCTCAATGATAAATCCCGAGAGGGTTGTCACCTTAAGGGGAATCCCCTATCTTTGTAAAAACCGCCACTTGCTGTGATGTCGAGACTACCACCTGTTGCTTTTGAGAAGAGGGCTAACCTCTTAAGAGGGAGGGGAATCGGCTTCCTAGATATATATCTTTTTTCTCTGCATTGTTTTAGAGGGGCTTTCAAATTATAAGGTATTTTGTAACTACGTAAAAGAGGAGGGCCGCCATGGACTTTAGGATGGATTGCAATTTTTAAATTTTGCCATCGTTAGAAAGGATCTTAGTGAAGGATCGACACATCCAAGTATATATTCTTTCTTAGTTGTTACTTTACAAACGACGATCTTGGTTGAGAATCACACACCCAGGGCTTCCAGCTTTTTGTATTTTTGTAGACTTTCCATCGAAAATCCAGATAGCATGTCTTATGAAGTTATGTATTTACGTTTTATTTAGAATATTTATCAAAACCTAGTTCATCTTATTACTTTTAATTCTCTACGTTCCTTTACGGCGCAAAAAGAAATGGATAGGGATTTCTTACCATTTTAGAAGTTTGATCTCCTTTGATTGATTTTAGAGTTATAAGATTTTATATTTATACAAAGTATGTCGCTGGTTTGATTCCTACGAATCCAGCCAATTCTGGGTAATGTAATATATATTGAAGAATATATATATATATATATATATATTACTGGATCCTTGTGCATGCAAAGATCGTTGCGAATGGGGATGCATTCTGTATATTTTATTTATGGTTGATTTAATTCTAGAATCCTAGAGGGAATCAACTATGCATCCATTTATATAAATACGACCTAGTTTCCGTGAGGGTTTCGGTGGTTTAGCTTGTAGTATTAGATCGGAGACATGAACCATAATTAGTTCAATCTTTACAAAAAGCGAATAGTGGTAAACATTTTTAGAGACACTTTAGGTATGTTTAATACATGAGTCGCTTGGGGAAAGGACAGCTCTTAGCAAGCCTAACCCATGTGCTTCTTTTCTTAAGTGATTACACCTGCTGCAATTTTCTTTTGAATCAATTTTCCCGACGATCTAATTACTTACTGTTGATCGCATAAGTGTTTAAAAATATAAGGATCATTATATACATATTGCATAGTGGTAGAAAGTTATGCATACTAGTATTAGATATATATTGCATAATTTTTAGAATGATCTATCATACATATATTGTATATTTTTTTTTAGATGATCTAGCATTCTCATCCCTTTGGGCGCATTTAAATAGTCCTCTTTTTGGAGGACGAATTGTTTTTAAAGAAAGAAATGAATTCGGAATACTAAAATTATATTGTTTAGTTTTGAGTCAAGAGTAGATAATCAACCCTTGTCTCTCAACCTCTAGTTAATAAAATGTTCTAGGAACCGAAGAATGGAGAAGCCTTGGCAATGGGTTTAGAATCCGAAATATAAATTGTTTATAGGCATAAATACTAAAAGCGCTATGTTGCCTTAGCATAAATCCTATATACACCTGTATAGTATAAAGTGGTAGAGGGATCTTAACTTGACAAAGGTCAAGACTGTTTTAGGGTTTTATTTATTTTTTTAAAATATTCTTTATGGGTTGGATTGTGAGTTTTGGAAGGCAAGAAATCTTATCACGGCAGTACAGGATGTATTACCATTTTTTGAATATAATAAAACACAACCTTTTGTGGACGTAGCCCAAGGAGTGGGTGAACCATGTTAAAAAATGGTCTCCCTATGTTGTGTCTCTTTTGTGTATTCTCTTGGTATTTTGTTTCAGTATTATTTAGTTTGGTTGACTTGATTATGTGTTACTAACTATGTTGACTTGTTATTTATATCTTTATGCAAATGTATGCATTGATAAATGATAGTTCCTTGTTATTTTATGTTGACTATAAATTGTGCATCTTATGTGTACACTCAACCCTCTCTTAGAATGATTATGACTATTTTGTCTTGTTTATATGTATGAACATGAGTTGTTTGAATGTTTATTTACTGCATTTCTTTCATACGTGTACCTTGTGAATTCTAACAATGTATAAATTGCATACTTCAATAAGGTTCTTAGATAAAAATATAACTCAATGATAGTTTCACATCGTTCCATGGAGTAGTAGTCAATATGTCGTTCATCCCCAAGGGATAGGAAAAAAATGCAAGGTGTTTAAAGGAAAAATAATTTTATAAAGTATGATTACGTATGTAATTATTGAATATAATATACTTGATATTATGGTGGCTTGTCATGCATGTTAAACTAAAACCTTGTTTTAGTAAAAAGGATTTAATTGATTGATGACATTAAGATTCAGAGAAATTTGAGTATCTCTATCTATTATTAAAGGTTCAATGTTTTAAAAGTTTGAAAATTTTCCCAAATTTTCTAACTCTGATTTTTGGGTTCGTGACAAATGGTATCAGAGCCTTAGGTTACAATACTCGAGCCTATTGGGCTCAACATGAGATAAAGAATTATGAAGGCTAATGAAGTTGTTCTTGTTTTGTTTAAATGCATGGACTGGACTGGACGAGGGAGAATTGTTAACGGAATTAAACTTCAAGATCTCCAAATGAATAAAGATAAGTATTTCTCGGCATTGTTTTCCTTACAAAAATTGTGAGTCGGGTATGTTTTCAGTTATCATGAGTTGTTGCTTGCTAGATACAAGATACAGATACTCATATTATCGCATGGTATTGTTAAGGGAATTGGTATTTTGATGTGCAAAAGGTTATGAGGTTTACATAACGTAGAAATTACTCATATTTTAGTATGGGAGAGATGTACTTCAAATTGAAATCGATGATAGTTAACTCTAGTTGGTGTTATAACATTCTAGGACATAATCATAAAAAATATCAAACTAATTGATGTTTGTACATTTGTTAAAATGTCGGTTAGTTTGGGTAGGATACGTAGGAAAAATACATGGAAGGTTTTGAAAGATACACTAGGGTGTAGTTTATTTCATATGAAGGACGAATCGAAATAAGATGATTATTTTTATGTCTCTTTGAGGTTGATATGAAATATAATGATTTTTGTTTTATAATTGATTAACTTTGTTAAAAACATCATGTTCTTTTATGTTAGACTAATATTTTCATTGTTTGTACATGAAGAGAAAGAAAACAATAAAAAGGAGGACAAGAAATATTAGGTTCATTACCTATAGTGAAGTCACTTGAACATCTTCCGGGTTGGCAGGTGCGGGGGGGGGGTCATTCTCCATCCTGACGGAAACAAAAAGGAAGAGTTTGCTTGGGGGATAGGCAAAAGATCTAACAATGATGCATAATGGCTAGCAGTGATCAAAGGGATGGATCGCCAGAAGTAAAAATCTTAATGAGCTTGTGGTTTTTGGAGATTCTATGTTGGTTATCAGAGATGCCAGGGATTTAGCATCTCGGCGTCGCA
Organism: Larix kaempferi; assembly: GCA_027924585.1. NCBI lineage: Eukaryota > Viridiplantae > Streptophyta > Pinopsida > Pinales > Pinaceae > Larix > Larix kaempferi. The sequence goes on along the minus strand of BSBM01000821.1, from coordinate 7,392,352 downwards.
AGCCTATATCCACTTTGCACTACCACTTCTACTACCTGTCCAAGGATTTCCATTCGTTATCCTTCCATCATATCCCAAGGAAAAATAACAACGACGTCGATGCTTTGGCAAACATTAGAGCAAGTTTAAATTGTGGGCATGCCATGATAAATGGTTTATACAATGTTGTTGTTTGGGTTCCCTAACTACCCTATGCTCCATTCCCCTCATTTCAATTCTTACCGTTCGACGGCTTCATTAACTGCGCATATCTCCATGAGATCCCTTTGCCTGCACCAAAGGTCATCTCATCGTTTTTGGCAGCCACCCCTGGCAGAAGCCATCTATCTCGCATGTGGGGAGTTATTGTGAATGATCCCCAAGGTGGCGATGGCTTTGGCAAGAGGTTATTTCATGCAAGATGGTGAGGGGTTCATCACCCTGTCCTTCTCCTCGTCTGCCTGTTTCTTGTTTCATGTTCGGCTCTAGTCTGCGTCCGTTGGTTCTGTGTTTGTGAATTTGAATCATCCCTCGTCTCAGGGGATCATGGAAGGTTTCCGTCACTACTCTACATCCCTGCACTACAGAAACTGCAGGAGAAACGAGAATTCCCCCGTGGACGCTGGCGGTGGTAAGAAGCGTTATCTCTCAGAAATATTTTAAAATTTTGGCAATGTTGATTCTTCCAGAGGGAGTGGAGCTAAAGCAGCTTGTATAGACCACCCAAAGGCGATGAATACTGGAAATGGGGGTCCATGGACTCCCATGTGCCTCAAAAGAAGAAATAGTGGGTGGTTTCCTAGTGGCAGTTTTGCTTCCAATCTGGTTGCAGCTTCTAGGTATCAAATGAACTCAGGTGAAAGTGTCAAAGGTGTCTTTCATCAATGGTATCGTGGTAGTACTGGTGATTTGGGAAACAGGGCATCCCCTCAGGTTCAGGGAAGTCCCTCCCCTAACTACAATACGCAAATCCAGGATCTGGATGCTCAAGTTCACTGGCTCAGGGGGGATCTTGCAGACATGAAAAAATCCATCTCTAACCTCGAAATGTCTGTACAAATCTCCAACTCGGAAGTTTGGGAAAGCACGAGAAAGATTAAAGACTTCTTCGAAAAATCATGGGCAAACACGACACTCTCTACAGCTGCCTGCGAATCGTTGAGGCCAAAGTGGACTATGTTAGGACCAACAGCGGGAACAGTCCTTCGGTCATTCTGAACATTGACGATGACAATGCTGGAAACTCTGTTGGAAGCAAGGGGAATACTGCTCACAACTGTCATGAAAACTAGTTCTCGTCGGTGCAGCTTCTGTTTCATCCAATGCATATCTATCTAGTCTTTTCCTACTACTATGTTCTATTTCTGTTGTTTCTTTTTAGGCCAGTTTGTCAGTATTTTCAGTTGTATTAGTAGTAACAGTTCTTATAGATGTATCAGGCATAATGCCAATTTTGAATTACAGTGGTTGGAAAACATAGAACTATCTCTGTCAGTTTTAAAATTTTGGGCTTAGCCACCCCAATCTATGTAACTTGTTCCATCCTTTTAATATAAATCCAGTTAACCGTTTGTGTAAAAAAAAAAAGTCACTTGAATATCTTCAAATAAAGCTACATGTTATTTGATAATGCATAGTTGATACGACGATTTCATGGAATGCTATATCAGAAAATATTGCTTCGTAGATGTTATAGAATACAGATGAAGTTATAGCTACATATTAATAGGTGCTTTTCTCGAAATAAAAAGTGGATTCTCAAGTATCAAGTTAGAATGTACATTGTTTTGCTTAAGTCTTGGTAGTATTCTTATTGCAAAAATAATTGTTGATTTTCTTTCATTTTCTTCCCTAGATCCAATAGTAAGTAGTCCATAGACTAAGCTATTACCAATCTTGATTATTGATAGCCAATTGAATTTGACGTACCAGGTTACAAGTTATGTTTAAATATATGAACAAATTCAATTGATAAAGTGATTCATGCATTTGAATATTGTCTTGTTAAATATTAATATTGTATTATGGTGTCTCATTTTAGAGGTATAAAGATTCTTGTTAGAACTTTTTAAGATAAAGGTGCATTACTGTAAGGAATCGCATGTATAAATTCTTAGGAGTTTAAATAATCTTATCTTTGAAGGAATTTCTTAGATAGACCCCTAATAGGGTTGTTGAATCTTCTACATAAAGGTCAATGTGTATCAAGAAAAGAGATTTTGTTGAATGTATAAGTATGAAGAATCTTAAATCTTGTTATGATTGAATTGAATCATGGTATCTGTTGAAAGAGTATGGAAAGATTAAAGATAAAAGAGTCTTTAGGTAATGAATCCTAGATGGAAATGAATCTATATACTATTAACATATTTGTTTGTAAGTAGATTTGATTGCAGACTCACAATAAGGATAATGAAGAGTTTACATTCATGCATCGGAATGAATTGAAAAGGATGCACAAATTAATGAATGAGCATGTGTGTAATGCTACGGGACTAATGTATTCAATTGCTAAGCAATGGAAGCAAATAAATTGTTCCTTTATACTAACATTTCAAGAAGTGATATTAACTATGATTGATGATATGATCAAAGAGGAACATTGATTATAAAACTTATATAGAAAAGTTGAGCTAAAAACGCTCAAGAGCAAGAAATGATTTACCTTACATCTTATTTTGATTACAAGATTTATAAATCACGATTAGTGATAAAATTTATGATTTATGATGTGTAATCATCAAAATGCATAGAATATGATATAACAAATAGGTGAAGATATTTGTCGTTATTATAATGCAGGTGGCATATAAAATGATTGTTACTACGCAAATTTCCTGGACTCAAACAAGAATGTTTGAGTGGAAAAGAAAATTTCCTGGACTCAAACAAGAAGGTTTGAGTAAAAAAGAATAAATTATGTAATCAAACATAGCAGCAAGGAGGCACCTACATTCATTTTCTAGCCGTTGCAGGAGGAAACTTTCCTAAAAAAAATATATGTGGTCAAGTTCCCCACGGAAGTGGAATAGAGTAGGTGGCTCATTGAATGTTATACTGGCCCATAAGACCTAGGCAATCTTTATATCCATCGAATTGAGCAGGTGGCTCATTATGTTTTCTTTGTGGAAATCTCAAAGAAACAAGAAAGTGGGGATGCACAAGAGATTCAATGAGTGGAATGGCTATGGAGTGAATGGTAGAGGTAGTATGAAATCCGAACTAGTTCAGCCACATTGTTGAGTTCAATATGGCTAAAGGCAGAAGTATTATTCCTGAGTTGTAGAAGTCATACTACTGTTACAGAAAATATCACTGTTGAGTTTACAGAAAATGTTTCTAACTATAATTTTTATTTGCAGGTTTTATTTACAAATTTTTAACTCGAGGATGAGTTGTGTGTTCAGCAAAGGATTGTTGAAGTTCCAAACTCAAGAGAGAGTTTGATGATCAACAAGGTGTTGTTGAAATATTGTGTTATGACATAACCAATATTGAAAGAATTGTATTGCGGACTAATAGATGTCTTTATGTGTGAAAATTTTGAATGCTAGAGTAAGAAAGTATGCCCTCAAGGATAAGGATGATTGATAAATGATTCACAATTACTGTTTGAAATTTTGTATACTTATGTATGCTAAAAAATGTTGGAAGATCCAGTATGATCTCCACAAATGTACACATTATGAAAGAAGGGCGCACCATAAAGACATATGAAAGAAAGAAACCTCGAAGATGATCAAGAGTAACAAAGGGGAGACGACAAGTGAACTAAATAATGATGAGTCTGAAAGTGTGAACGAATTGCTAAGAAGTATGAACAACGAGGACAGTGTTATTCTTAAGGGGAGGAGTATGTAACACCCCTCATTTTTAGCCTTAGTAAAATTTATAAATGTATATTGTAACTATGATTATGGCCCTGGTGAGGAGCTCAAGGCCAAGGCCCCACCAGTGGACCTTGAAAAGTAATGTTGTGATTTACTCTTAAGTGGTAAATTGAAGACGGACGCAGCTTATTGACAGGAAACTGAAGCCACTAAGGAAGAAGGTGTGGTAACTAAAACGTGAGTAGATGACGAGTGTCATCTTAGTATCTTAAGCACTTACTGGATAACCCTAAGTTATTCATATCATTGTCCTAAGTAGACGAACGACAAAAGCGATTATTTGGCTACACAACTATTATTCTAAACCCTATTACCTTTTAGTATAAAAGGTTAGCCTCTATCTTAAATTAAGACAAAGTAATAAGTCTTATGATAAGAAATTATCTTACTTCGTATTTAAGGATACCAAGTTATACACTTATGTATCTCGAGAGCGTAAGAGAGGGTAAAAGATATGGCTAATATTATATATAAATAGGGGTATATGAATAAGCTAGTTCTTGTAGAAATGATATTAATTATGGGATTTATATATAAGCATTGACTCGCTAAAACTATAATAACTTACAGACCATATTCTTGGTCATATACCTTTTATAAATAGTTATAAATCCCTTAAACGAAGTGAGTAATACTTATTTATCTTAACGAAGAATAGCATCTTCTAAATAAATATATATATATATTTAATAAAGAAAAGAGGCTAAGGTGCAATCTCTATTGGAAGGATTAAATTAAGAAATTCTTCATAAATTCTCATATAAGTATTGTATTGTGAAAATAATACTTTATTCAAAGATGAAGTGAGAAATTATATAAAGATATTATGTTGCATCCATATATTACACTTATATATGTGAAGAAGGTATTATTACGCCAAGCTATAGGTATACCATGAAATAAATAAATTAATGATCGACATACTTATAGTTAGAGTAAAAGAAATAGACATATGTGTAAATGTATATACATATGTTTATATATATGATGAAAAGAAATCTATATCATTTACGACTGGACTCTTATGCTACCATTTGAATCGTCATGTAAGAAATTTTTTAATATATATGTATAATGATCATCACAATAATAAAATGAGATGACGAGGTTGCACGCTAATATCAACCATAGTGGAGTGATAACTTAATAATAATAATCACAAATCTTCATGTCTCACCGTCTTGACAGACAAATGGCGTGGGTGATGAGATATCTTAGGGTATTGTTCCCATAAACCTTAAACGTAGAGTTCAGAAAACCGCCATTTGGCCAAACGGTGTTTCCATCTTATTGATGAGCTTTGGTCATGGAGTATCCTAACTAGAAAAAATTTGTAGCTGCCACTTGGCAAGTTCAAGCTTTTTGTTGGAGGATCTCGATGAGAAATCCTGGGAGGGTTGTCTCCTTAAGGGGAAGCCCCTATCTTTGTAAAAACCGCCACTTACTATGATGTCAAGACTACCACCTATTTCTTTTGAGAAGAGGGATAACCTCTTAAGAGGGGGGGCAATCGGCTTCCTGGATATATATTTTTTTTTCTCTGCATTGTTTTAGAGGGGCTTTCGAATTATAAGGTCTTTTATAACTGCGTAAAAGAGGAGGTGATCTGGATTTTATGAGCAAAACGAAATGAATACAGATTATTATCAGATGCTTAACACAAAATAACAGAGATACAGTAAAACTGGTTTTCTATTCAATAAGGAAATAAGCTAGAACTATAAAATGCAGCGGAAAACAAGCTTGCTGGAATGGTGGCAGCTTATCTCTGAGAAGAGATGTGACGGCTGCGCTCATTTCGCCAGAAGATCGTTACAATGAGGCTGTCAAGGCCTTTTACAATAAAAAGGAATGTCAAAAACCCTAGACATCCAAAAACCTAACCCTAGGAGATGAAGCGCCAAAAGTCATGTGGGCCCCGTTTGGGTAAGTTAGTACATCAACTTCCTGGGGTCGTAACTTTTGTATACGATCTCCGTTTGGGGCACTCGGTAGCCTGTTGGAAAGGTCTATCTGAGATTTACAACTTTGGAATGAGGCCAAATGCATGCCAAAGGAAACCATTTGGCCCCCCAATTGCCAAAAAAGGTCATTTAGGGCCTCAAAACGACCCTGAAAGTTCAGGACCCGAAAAACTGCTAAAAATAGTACAATACAAAAATTGCCATAAAACTGTTTTGAGCCAGTTAGAAAGGTGGGTGGCCACCAATATCCACCTGGATCAATCCTCCCTCCTTAGAAAGCAATGGTCTCGATTGCGTTGACTTCCCCCATCAGATGAGGAAATTTCTGTTGAATTTGGCCTCGGGCGAGCCACTTGCCTTGGTGCGGGAGCTGCCCTGCTTTGACAACTCGATAACGCTGGATCCTTTGATGTCGAGTGCCCTTGATCTGTGTGTCTGCAATATGATCACTGGATGCTTGTTGTAGGCAGTCAGGTTCGAGCTCTGTTGGTGTCAACTTCTCTGCTATCTCTGAGATGTCTAATAGTGGTGGGAAATATGGCCGAAGGAGAGCCACGTTGAAGACTGGATGCAGACCAAGGAAGGGGGGAATGTTGATCTCAAAAGCATTGTCACCCACCACCTTGGTGATGGTGTATGGCCCATAACGGAGTGGGCGAAGCTTTCGATGGGGCCCTATAAGGCGTTATTTCTGCAAATGCAACCAAACTTTGTCGCCCACCTAAAACTTATGTGGCACCCGATGTTGATCATGGCGCTGCTTGTACTTGGCATTAGAATTCTGTAGAATATCCTGAACCTGTTGGCGGATATGCTGGATCCGTTCAATGAACCAGGCGGCTTTGTCAGCTTCTGGGGACGAGTCGGCCGAGGTGGTCGCAAGGGGAAGTGCAACATCCATGGCGCCCAATTGTTGGAATCCCAACCCCACCTGAAAGGGGTTGTGGCCAGTTGAGCTATGCAGGGCTCGGTTGTAGCTATGTTGGACATAGGGGAGACTCTCATCCCATGTGCGGGGGTGTGTTGAATTGTACATGCGCATGATATGTACGACCATCCGGTTGACGACCTCCGTTTGGGGCGCTCGGTAACCCATTGGAAAGGTCTATCCGAGATTTACAACTTTCGACCGGGGCCAAATGCATGCCAGAGGCAACCATTTGGCCTCCCAAATTGCCAAAAAAGGTCATTTAGAGCCTCAAAATGGCCCCGAAAGTTCAGGACCCGAAAAACTGCTAAAAATAGTACAATACCAAAATTGCCATAAAACTGTTTTGAGCCAATTGGAAAGGTGGGTGGCCACCAATATCCACCTGGATCAATCCTCCCTCCTTAGAAAGCAATGGTCTCCATTACGTTGACTTCCCCCATCAGATGAGGAAATTTCTGCTGAATTTGGCCTCGAGTGAGCCACTTGCCTTGGTGCGGGAGCTGCCCTGCTTTGACTACTCGATAAAGCTGGATCCTTTGATGTCGAGTGCCCTTGATCTGTGTGTCTGCAATATGATCACTGGATGCTTATTGTAGGCAGTCAGGGTTGAGCTTTGTTGGTGTCAACTTCTCTGCTATCTCTGAGGTGTCTAATAGTGGTGGGAAATATGGCCGAAGGAGAGCCACGTTGAAGACTGCATGCAGACCAAGGAAGGGGGGAATGTTGAGCTCAAAAGCATTGTCACCCACCGCCTTGGTGATGGTGTACGACCCATAATGGAGTGGGAGAAGCTTTCGATGGGGCCCTGTAAGGCGTTCTTTCTGCAAATGCAACCAAACTTTGTCGCCCACCTGAAACTTATGTGGCACCCGATGTTGATCATGGTGCTGCTTGTACTTGGCATTAGACTTCTGTAGAATATCCTGAACCTGTTGGCGGATATGCTGGATCCGTTCAATGAACCGGGCGGCTTTGTCAGCTTCTGGGCACGAGTCGACCGAGGTGGTCGCAAGGGGAAGTGCAACATCCATGGGGCCCAATGGTTGGAATCCCAACCCTACCTGAAAGGGGCTGTGGCCAGTTGAGCTATGCAGGGCTCGGTTGTAGCTATGTTGGACATAGGGGAGACTCTCATCCCATGTGCGGGGGTGTGTTGAATTGTACATGCGCAGGATATGTACGACCATCCGGTTGACGATCTCCGTTTGGGGCGCTCGGTAGCCTGTTGGAAAGGTCTATCTGAGATTTACAACTTTCGACCAGGGCCAAATGCATGCCAAAGGCAACCATTTGGCCCCTCGAATTGCCAAAAAAGGTGGTTTAGGGCCTCAGAACGGCCCCAGAAGTTCAGGACCCGAAAAACGGCTAAAAATAGTGTTGGGCTCTGATCTATCGGTGTTAATCAGAACTTAAATTTAATATCAATCCAGGTTTGTGAACTTCGAGACACATCCAAGTTTTAGGACAGAGAAGCTAGACTTATTCAGAATTTAGCTGTTTGTAATTAAATCTACTAATAGGAACTGATGTACTGCAGCTCATAGAGACAAAATCCTCTTACAAGGGTGATTTCATTGTTTCATTTTTAAGCCTGCAATGATTGATTTGTGAAAACATGAAGATTGAAGTAAAAATTAAATAACAATCCTATAAACCCTAAGATTTAAACTGCAAGATTCTATTATCACTGAAAGTCAATTACCAATTAATTTCTTTTACAAGACAGTGCTCATAATTTGTAAATGTCTTTCTATCATTTCAGTATCGAATACCAGCAATGGACAATTCACAGAAATCGTAGTCTGAACAATTCAATATTCATAACAGTTAATCAGTGAAGAACAGCGTTTATCCAATACTACAGTGATGTACAGTGACAGAATTTGTAATTCAAACCATACATAAAAAAGAACAGAGCATCAATGGATTCAATTAAAACTTGACTGTACTTGTTCTATGATCTATAAACTGGAAATTATATTCTGATTCATAAACTGGAAATTACATTCAAATGCATACCCAATCGATCAACCAGCAACAGGTAAGTGTGTAGAGTTTAACGATGGGGGCCCTCCAACGCCTTGCTCAACACACATAAACGACTTCACAGAACTTAAAGCTTCGTATTCATTCACAGAATCATTTTACAGGAGTTACCACGCAGTTTCGGAAGCTCAAATGTAATGCATTCCTTTTTTAAAATCGTGATACCCTATCTCATTGTTTTGCAAATGATTTATACAAATTCTAAATCAAACTGAAATTACTATAACCCTACAGCTAATTAATGCTAACAACTAGTCGAGATCATCTTCAAAATCGTGGGGTTCCACAAAATCAGCATTGCTCCTTCTTTTGTGTTGAACGCAGAACAGGTGGCCACATTTAGCTCTGCTTGACTCGACATCTGCATAGGCCACTTCTCCTGACTGTTGGATGTTCATCCATCTGTGGACATTAAGGATCCATTCCTGATCTTCTGTTTCCCTCCTAACTGTCCTGCAATTACTCAACTTTGGAAGTAATACGGGAAGTTAGTACATCCCGTAATTTTAGTAAAAATCCTAGTTAAAATGCCTAAAAATCACAAAACTCAATTTATTAATAAGCAAATGACATTATACCTCTTTGACCAAGGTTTATGGGTGATCTTTAAGGCTTTCTACTCAAAATGGAAATTTTATGAAGGAAATGAAGGTTATATAAGAGGCAAAAAGGGGTCAAAATAGTGCCCAACAAATAGTACCATACCAAAATTGCCATAAAACTGTTTTGAGCCAGTTGGAAAGGTGGGTGGCCACCAATATCCACCTGGATCAATCCTCCCTCCTTATAAAGCAATGGTCTCCATTACGTTGAATTCCCCCATCAGATGAGGAAATTTCTGCTGAATTTGGCCTTGGGTGAGCCACTTGCCTTGGTGCAGGAGCTGCCCTGCTTTGACAACTCGATAACGCTGGATCCTTTGATGTCCAGTGCCCTTGATCTGTGTGTCTGCAATATGATCACTGGATGCTTGTTGTAGGGAGTCAGGGTTGAGCTATGTTGGTGTCAACTTCTCTGCTATCTATGAGGTGTCTAATAGTGGTGGGAAATATGGTCGAAGAAGAGCCACTTTGAAGACTGGATGCAGACCAAGGAAGGGGGGAATGTTGAGCTCAAAAGCATTGTCACCCATCGCCTTGGTGATGGTGTACGGCCCATAACGGAGTGGGCGAAGCTTTCGATGGGGCCCTGTAAGGCGTTCTTTCTGCAAATGCAACCAAACTTTATCGCCCACCTGAAACTTATGTGGCACCCGATGTTGATCATGGCGCTGCTTGTACTTGGCATTAGACTTCTGTAGAATATCTTGAACCTGTTGGCGGATATGCTGGATCCGTTCAATGAACCGGGAAGCTTTGTCAGCTTCTGGGGACGAGTCGGCCGAGGTGGTCGCAAGGGGAAGTGAAACATCCATGGGGCCCAATGGTTGGAATCCCATCCCCACTTGAAAGGGGCTGTGGCCAGTTGAGCTATGCAGGGTTCGGTTGTAGCTATGTTGGACATAGGGGAGACTCTCATCCCATGTGCGGGGGTGTGTTGAATTGTACATGCGTAGGATATGTACAACCATCCGGTTGATGACCTCCGTTTGGGGTGCTCGGTAGCCCGTTGGAAAAGTCTATCCGAGATTTACAGCTTTTGACCAAAGCCAAATGCATGCTGGAAGCAACCATTTGGCCCCCCGAATTGCCCAAAAAGGTCATTTAGGGTCTCAAAACGGCCCCGGAAGTTCAGGACCCGAAAAACTGCTAAAAATAGTACAATACCAAAATTGCCATAAAACAGTTTTGAGCCAGTTGGAAAGGTGGGTGGCCACCAATACCCACCTGGATCAATCCTCCCTCCTTAGAAAGCAATGGTCTCCATTGAGTTGAGTTCCCCCATCAGATGAGGAAATTTCTGTTGAATTTGGCCTCGGGTGAGCCACTTGCCTTGGTGGAGGAGCTGCCCTGCTTTGACAACTCGATAAAGCGGGATCCTTTGATGTCGAGTGCCCTTGCTCTGTGTGTCTGCAATATGATCACTAGATGCTTGTTGTAGGCAGTCAGGGTTGAGCTCTGTTGGTGTCAACTTCTCTGCTATCTCTGAGGTGTCTAATAGTGGTGGGAAATATGGCCGAAGGAGAGCCATGTTGAAGACTGGATGCAGACCAAGGAAGGGGGGAATGTTGAGCTCAAAAGCATTGTCACCCACCGCCTTGGTGATGGTGTACGGCCCATAACGGAGTGGGCGAAGCTTTCGATGGGGCCCTATAAGGCATTCTTTCTGCAAATGTAGCCAAATTTGTCGCCCACCTGAAACTTATGTGGCACCCGATGTTGATCATGGCGCTGCTTGTACTTGGCATTAGACTTCTGTAGAATATCATGAACCTGTTGGCGGATATGCTGGATCCACTCAATGAACCGGGCGGCTTTGTCAGCTTCTGGGGACGATTCGGCCGAGGTGGTCGCAAGGGGAAGTGTAACATCCATGGGGCCCAATGGTTGGAATCCCAACCCCACTTGAAAGGGGCTGTGGCTAGTTGAGCTATGGAGGGCTCGGTTGTAGCTATGTTGGACATAGGGGAGACTCTCATCCCATGTGCGGGGGTGTGTTGAATTGTACATGCCCAGGATATGTACGACCATCCGGTTGACGACCTCCGTTTGGGGCGCTCGGTAGCCCGTTGGAAAGGTCTATCCGAGATTTACAACTTTTGACTGGGGCCAAATGCATGCTGGAGGCAACGATTTGGCCCCCCGAATTGCCAAAAAAGGTCGTTTAGGGCGTCAAAACGGCCCCGGAAGTTCAGGACCCGAAAAACTGCTAAAAATAGTACAATACCAAAATTGCCATAGAACTATTTTCAGACAGTTGGAAAGGTGGATGGCCACCAATATCCACCTGGATCAATCCTCCCTCCTTAGAAAGCAATGGTCTCCATTGCGTTGACTTCCCCCATCAGATGAGGAAATTTCTGCTGAATTTGGCCTCCGGTGAGCAACTTGCCTTGGTGCAGGAGCTGCCCTGCTTTGACTACTCGATAAAGCTGGATCCTTTGATGTCCAGTGCCCTTGATCTGTGTGTCTGCAATATGATCAATGGATGCTTGTTGTAGGCAGTCAGGGTTGAGCTCTGTTGGTGTCAACTTCTCTGCTATCTCTGAGGTGTCTAATAGTGGTGGGAAATATGGCCGAAGGAGAGCCACGTTGAAGACTGGATGCAGACCAAGGAAGGGGGGAATGTTGAGCTCAAAAGCATTGTCACCCACCGCCTTGGTGATGGTGTACGGCCCATAACAGAGTGGGCAAAGCTTTCAATGGGGCCCTGTAAGGTGTTCTTTCTGGAAATTCAACCAAACTTTGTCGCCCACTTGAAACTTATGTGGCACCCGATGTTGATCATGGCACTGCTTGTACTTGGCATTAGACTTCTGTAAAATATCCTGAACCTGTTGGTGGATATGCTGGATCCATTCAATGAACCGGGCGGCTTTGTCAGCTTCTGGGGACGAGTCGGTCGAGGTGGTCGCAAGGGGAAGTGCAACATCTATGGGGCCCAATGGTTGGAATCCCAACCCGACCTGAAAGGGGTTGTGGCCAGTTGAGCTATGCATGGCTCGGTTGTAGCTATGTTGGACATAGGGGAGACTCTCATCCCATGTGCGGGGGTGTGTTGAATTGTACATGCTCAGGATATGTACGACCATCCGGTTGACGACCTCCGTTTGGGGCGCTCGGTAGCTCGTTGGAAAGGTCTATCCGAGATTTACAACTTTCGACTGGGGCCAAATGCATGCCGAGGGCAACCATTTGGGCCCCCCGAATTGCCAAAAAAGTTCGTTTAGGGCCTCAAAACGGCCCGGGAAGTTCAAGACCCGAAAAACTGCTAAAAATAGTACAATACCAAAATTGCCATAAAACTGTTTTGAGCCAGTTGGAAAGGTGGGTGGCCACCAATATCCACCTGGATCAATCCTCCCTCCTTAGAAAGCAATGGTCTCCATTGCATTGAGTTCCACCATCAAATGAGGAAATTTCTGCTGAATTTGGCCTTGGGTGAGCCACTTGCCTTGGTGCAGGAGCTGCCCTTCTTTGACAACTCGATAAAGCTGGATCCTTTGATGTCGAGTGCCCTTGAACTGTGTGTCTACAATATGATCACTAGATGCTTGTTGTAGGCAGTCAGGGTTGAGCTCTGTTGGTGTCAACTTATCTGCTATCTCTGAGGTGTCTAATAGTGGTGGGAAATATGGCCGAAGGAGAGCCACGTTGAAGACTGCATGCAGACCAAGGAAGGGGGGAATGTTGAGCTCAAAAGAATTGTCACCCACCACCTTGGTGATGGTGTACGGCCCATAACGGAGTGGGCGAAGCTTTCGATGGGGCCTTGTAAGGCGTTCTTTCTGCAAATGCAACCAAACTTTGTCGCCCACCTAAAACTTATGTGGCACCTGATGTTGATCATGGCGCTGCTTGTACTTGGCATTAGACTTCTGTAGAATATCCTGAACCTGTTGGCGGATATGCTGGATCCGTTCAATGAACCGGGCGGCTTTGTCAGCTTCTGGGGACGAGTCGGCTGAGGTGGTCGCAAGGGGAAGTGGAACATCCATGGGGCCCAATGGTTGGAATCCCAACCCCACCTGAAAGGGGCTGTGGCCAGTTGAGCTATGCAGGGCTCGGTTGTAGCTATGTTGGACATAGGGGAGACTCTCATCCCATGTGCGGGGGTGTGTTGAATTGTACATGCGCAGGATATGTACGACCATCCGGTTGACGACCTCCGTTTGGGGTGCTTGGTAGCCCATTGGAAAGGTCTATCCAAGATTTACAACTTTCAACCAAGGCCAAATGCATGCAAGAGGCAACCATTTGGCCCCCCGAATTGCCAAAAAAGGTCATTTAGGGCCTTAAAACGGCCCCGGAAGTTCAGGACCCGAAAAACTGCTAAAAATAGTACAATACCAAAATTGCCATAAAACTGTTTTGAGCCAGTTGGAAAGGTGGATGGCCACCAATATCCACCTGGATCAGTCCTCCCTCCTTAGAAAGCAATGGTCTCCATTGCGTTGACTTCCCCCATCAGATGAGGAAATTTCTGCTGAATTTGGCCTCAGGTGAGCCACTTGCCTTGGTGCAGGAGCTGCCCTGCTTTGACAACTCGATAAAGCTGGATCCTTTGATGTCGAGTGCCCTTGATCTGTGTGTCTTAGATATGATCACTGGATGCTTGTTGTAGGCAGTCAGGGTTGAGCTCTGTTGGTGTCAACTTTTCTGCTATCTATGAGGTGTCTAATAGTGGTGGGAAATATCGCCAAAGGAGAGCCACGTTGAAGACTGGATGCAGACCAAGGAAGGGGGGAATGTTGAGCTCAAAAGCATTGTCATCCACCACCTTGGTGATGGTGTACGGCCCATAACGAAGTGGGAGAAGCTTTCGATGGGGCCCTATAAGGCATTCTTTCTGCAAATGCAACCAAACTTTGTCGCCCACCTGAAACTTATGTGGCACCCGATGTTGATGATGGCGTTGCTTGTACTTTGCATTAGACTTCTGTAGAATATCCTGAACCTGTTGGCAGATATGCTGGAACCGTTCAATGAACCGGGCGGCTTTGTCAGCTTTTGGGGATGAGTCGGCCGAGGTGGTCGCAAGGGGAAGTGCAACATCCATGGGGACCAATGGTTGGAATCCCAAACCCACCTGAAAGGGGCTATGGCCAGTTGAGCTATTCAAGGCTCGGTTGTAGCTATGTTGGACATAGGGGAGACTCTCATCCCATGTGCGGGGGTGTGTTGAATTGTACATGCGCAGGATATGTACGACCATCCGGTTGACGACCTCCGTTTGGGGTGCTTGGTAGCCCGTTGGAAAGGTCTATCCGAGATTTACAACTTTCGACCGAGTCCAAATGCATGCCAGAGGCAACCATTTGGCCCCCCAAATTGCCAAAAAAGGTCATTTAGGGCCTTAAAACGACCCCGGAAGTTCAGGACCCGAAAAACTGCTAAAAATAGTACAATACCAAAATTGCCATAAAACTATTTTGAGCCAGTTGGAAAGGTGGGTGGCCACCAATATCCACCTGGATCAATCCTCCCTCCTTAGAAAGCAATGGTATCCATTGCGTTGAGTTCCCCCATCAGATGAGGAAATTTCTGCTGAATTTGGCCTCAGGTGAGCCACTTGCCTTGGTGCAGGAGCTGCCCTGCTTTGACAACTCAATAAAGCTGGATCCTTTGATGTCGAGTGCCCTTGATCTGTGTGTCTTCAATATGATCACTGGATTCTTGTTGTAGGCAGTCAAGGTTGAGCTCTGTCGGTGTCAACTTTTTTGCTATCTGTGAGGTGTCTAATAGTGGTGGGAAATATGGCCGAAGGAGAGCCACGTTGAATACTGGATGCAGTACAAGGAAGGGGGGAATGTTGAGCTCAAAAGCATTGTCATCCACCGCCTTGGTGATGCTGTACGGCCCATAACAGAGTGGGCGAAGCTTTCGATGGGGCCCTGTAAGGCGTTCTTTCTGCAAATACAACCAAACTTTGTCGCCCACCTGAAACTTATGTGGCACCCGATGTTGATCATGGCGCTGCTTGTACTTGGCATTAGACTTCTGTAGAATATCCTGAACCTGTTGGCGGATATGCTGGATCCTTTCAATGAACCGGGCGGCTTTGTCAGCTACTGGGGACGAGACGGTCGATGTGGTCGCAAGTGGAAGTGCAACATCCATGGGGCCCAATGGTTGGAATCCCAACCCCACCTGAAAGGGGCTATGGCCAGTTGAGCTATGCAGGGCTCGGTTGTAGCTATGTTGGACATAGGGGAGACTCTCATCCCATGTGCGGGGGTGTGTTTAATTGTACATGCACAGGATATGTACGACCATCCGGTTGACGACCTCCGTTTGGGGCGCTCGGTAGCTCGTTGGAAAGGTCTATCCGAGATTTACAACTTTCGAATGGGGCCAAATGCATGCCGACGGCAACCATTTGGCCCCCCGAATTGCCAAAAAAGGTCGTTTAGGGCCTCAAAACGGCCCTAGAAGTTCAGGACCCGAAAAACTGCTAAAAATAGTACAATAGTAGAATTTCCATAAAACTGTTTTGAGCCAGTTGGAAAGGTGGGTGGCCACCAATATCCACCTAGATCAATCCTCCCTCCTTAGAAAGCAATGGTCTCCATTGCGTTGACTTCCCCCATCAGATGAGGAAATTTCTGCTGAATTTGGCCTCAGCTGAGCCACTTGCCTTAGTGCAGGAGTTGCCCTGCTTTGAAACCTCGATAAAGCTGGATCCTTGGATGTCGAGTGCCCTTGATCTGTGTTTCTCCAATATGATCACTGGATGCTTGTTGTAGGCAGTCAAGGTTGAGCTCTGATGGTGTCAACTTCTCCGCTATCTCTGAGATGTCTAATAGTGGTGGGAAATATGGCCGAAGGAGAGCCACATTGAAGACTAGATGTAGACCAAGGAAGGGGGGAATGTTGAGCTCAAAAGAATTGTCACCCGCCGCTTTGGTGATGGTGTACGGCCCATAATGGAGTGTGCGAAGCTTTCGATGGGGCCTTCTAAGGCGTTCTTTCTACAAATGCAACCAAACTTTATCGCCCACCTGAAACTTATGTGGCACCCGATGTTGATCATGGCGCTGCTTGTACTTGGCATTAGACTTCTGTAGAATATCCTGAACCTGTAGGCGGATATGCTGGATCCGTTCAATGAACCGGGCGGCTTTGTCAGCTTTTGGGGACGAGTCGGCCGAGGTGGTCACAAGGGGAAGTGCAACATCCATGGGGCCCAATGGTTGGAATCCCAACCCCACCTGAAAGGGGCTGTGGCCATTTGAGCTATGCAGGGCTCGGTTGTAGCTATGTTGGACATAGGGGAGACTCTCATCCCATGTGCGGGGGTGTGTTGAATTGTACATGCGCAGGATATGTACGACCATCCGGTTGACGACCTCCATTTGGGGCGCTTGGTAGCCCGTTGGAAAGGTCTATTCGAGATTTACAACTTTCGAATGGGGCCAAATGCATGCCGGACGCAACCATTTGGCCCCACGAATTGCCAAAAAAGGTAATTTAGGGCCTCAAAACGGCACCGAAAGTTCAAGACCCGAAAAACTGCTAAAAATAGTAAAATACCAAAATTGCCATAAAACTGTTTTGAGCCAGTTGGAAAGGTGGGTGGCCACCAATATCCACCTGGATCAATCCTCCCTCCTTAGAAAGCAATGGTCTCCATTGCGTTGACTTCCCCCATCAGATGACGAAATTTCTGCTGAATTTGGCCTCGGGTGAGCAACTTGCCTTGGTGCAGGAGCTGCCCTGCTTTGACAACTCGATAAAGCTGGATCCTTTGATGTCGAGTGCCCTTGATCTGTGTGTCTGCAATATGATCACTGGATGCTTGTTGTAGGCAGTCAGGGTTGATCTTTGTTGGTGTCAACTTCTCTGCTATCTCTGAGGTGTCTAATAGTGGTTGGAAATATGGCCGAAGGAGAGCCACGTTGAAGACTGGATGCAGACCAAGGAAGGGGGGAATGTTGAGCTCAAAAGCATTGTCACCCACCGCCTTGGTGATGGTGTACGGCCCATAACGGAGTGGGCGAAGCTTTCGATGGGGCCCTGTAAGGAGATCTTTCTGCAAATGCAACCAAACTTTGTCGCCCACTTGAAACTTATGTTGCGCCCGATGTTGATCATGGCGTTGCTTGTACTTGGCATTAGACTTCTGTAGAATATCATGAACCTGTTGGCATATATGCTGGATCCGTTCAATGAACCGGGCGACTTTGTCAGCTTCTGGGGACGAGTCGGCCGAGGTGGTCGGAAGGGGAAGTGCAACATCCATGTGGCCAAATGGTTGGAATCCCAACCCCACCTGAAAGGGGCTGTGGCCAGTTGATCTATGCAGGGCTCGGTTGTAGCTATGTTGGACATAGGGGAGACTCTCATCCCATGTGCGGGGGTCTGTTGAATTGTACATTCGCAGGATATGTACGACCATCCGGTTGACGACCTCCATTTGGGGTGCTCAGTAGCCCGTTGGAAAGGTCTATCCGAGATTTACAACTTTCGATCGGGGCCAAATGCATGCCGGAGGCAGCCATTTGGCCCCCCAAATTGCCAAAAAAGGTCGTTTAGGGCCTCAAAACAGCCCCAGATGTTCAAGACCCAAAAAACTGCTAAAAATAGTACAATACCAAAATTGCCATAAAACAGTTTTGAGCCAGTTGGAAAGGTGGGTGGCCACCAATATCCACCTGGATCAATCCTCCCTCCTTAGAAAGCAATGGTCTCCATTGCGTTGAGTTCCCCCATCAGATGAGGAAATTTCTGTGGAATTTGGCCTCGGGTGAGCCACTTGCCTTGGTGGAGGAGCTACCCTGCTTTGACAACTCGATAAAGCTGGATCCTTTGATGTCGAGTGCCCTTGATCTGTGTGTCTGCAATATGATCACTGGATGCTTGTTGTAGGCAGTCAGGGTTGAGCTCTGTTGGTGTCAACTTCTCTGCTATCTCTGAGGTGTCTAACAGTGGTGGGAAATATGGCCGAAGGAGAGCCACGTTGAAGATTGGATGTAGACCAAGGAAGGGGGGAATGTTGAGCTCAAAAGCAATGTAACCCACCACCTTGATAATGGTGTATGGCCCATAACGGAGTGGGCGAAGCTTTCGATGGGGCCCTGTAAGGCGTTCTTTCTGCAAATGCAACCAAACTTTGTTGTCCACCTGAAACTTATGTGGCACCCGATGTTGATCATGGCGCTGCTTGTACTTGGCATTAGACTTCTGTAGAATATCCTGAACCTGTTGGCGGATATGCTGGATCCGTTCAATGAACCGGGCAGCTTTTTCAGCTTATGGGGACGAGTCGACCGAGGTGGTCGCAAGGGGAAGTGCAACATCCATGGGGCCCAATGGCTGGAATCCCAACCCCACCTGAAAGGGGCTGTGGCCAGTTGAGCTATGCAAGGCTCGGTTGTAGCTATGTTGGACATAGGGGAGACTCTCATCCCATGTGCGGTGCTGTGTTGAATTGTACACCCGCAGGATATGTACGGCCATCCGGTTGATGACCTCCATTTGGGGCGCTCGATAGCCCGTTGGAAAGGTCTATCCAAGATTTACAACTTTCGACTGGGGCCAAATGCATGCTGGAGGCAACCATTTGCCCCCCCCGAATTGCCAAAAAAGGTCGTTTAGGGCCTCAAAACGGCCCCGGAAGTTCAGGACCCGAAAAACTACTAAAAATAGTACAATACCAAAATTTCCATAAAACTGTTTTGAGCCAATTGGAAAGGTGGGTGGCCACCAATATCCACCTAGATCAATCCTCCCTCCTTAGAAAGCAATGGTCTCCATTGCATTGACTTCCCCCATCAGATGAGGAAATTTCTGCTGAATTTGGCCTCGAGTGAGCCACTTGCCTTGGTGCAGGAGCTACCCTACTTTGACAACTCGATAAAGCTGGATCCTTTGATGTCGAGTGCCCTTGATCTGTGTGTTTGCAATATGATCACTAGATGTTTGTTGTAGGCAGTCAGGGTTGAGCTCTGTTGGTGTCAACTTCTCTGGTATCTCTAAGGTGTCTAATAGTGGTTGGAAATATGGCCGAAGGAGAGCCACGTTGAAGACTGGATGCAGACCAAGGAAGGGGGGAATGTTGATCTCAAAAGCATTGTCACCCACCGCCTTGGTGATGGTCTACGGCCCATAACAGAGTGGGCGAAGCTTTCGATGGAGCCCTGTAAGGCGTTCTTTCTTCAAATGCAACCAAACTTTGTCACCCACCTGAAACTTATGTGGCACCCGATGTTGATCATTGCGCTACTTATACTTGCCATTAGACTTCTGTAGAATATCCTGAACCTATTGGCGGATATGCTGGATCCGTTCAATGAACCGGGCGGCTTTGTCAGCTTCCGGGGACGAGTCGGCCGAGGTGGTTGCAACGGGAAGTGCAACATCCATGCGGCCCAATGGTTGGAATCCAAACCCCACCTGAAAGGGGCTGTGGCCAGTTGAGCTATGCACAGCTCGGTTGTTGCTATGTTGGACATAGGGGAGACTCTCATCCCATGTGCGGGGGTGTGTTGAATTGTACATGCGCAGGATATGTATGACCATCCGGTTGACAACCTCCATTTGGGGCACTCGGTAGCCCGTTGGAAAGGTCTATCCCAGATTTACAACTTTCCACCGGGGACAAATGCATGCTGGGGGCAACCATTCGGCCCCCCGAATTGCCAAAAAAGGTCGTTTAGGGCCTCAAAACGGCCCTGGAAGTTCAGGACCCGAAAGACTGCTAAAAATATTACAATACCAAAATTGCCATAAAACTGTTTTGAGCCAGTTGGAAAGGTGGGTGGCCACCAATATCCACCTGGATCAATCCTCCCTCCTTAGAAAGCAATGGTCTCCATTGCCTTGAGTTCCCCCATCAGATGAGGAAATTTCTACTGAATTTGGCCTCGGGTTAGCTACTTGCCTTGGTGCAGGAGCTGCCCTACTTTGACCACTCGATAAAGCTGGATCATTTGATGTCAAGTGCCCTTGATCTGTGTGTCTGCAATATGATCCCTGGATGCTTGTTGTAGGCAGTCAAGGTTGAGCTATGTTGGTGTCAACTTCTCTGCTATCTCTGAGGTGTCTAATAGTGGTGGGAAATATGGCCGAAGGAGAGCCACGTTGAAGACTGGATGCAGACCAAGGAAGGGGGGAATGTTGATCTCAAAAGCATTGTCACCCACCGCCTTGGTGATGGTGTACGGCCCATAACGGAGTGGGTGAAGCTTTCGATGGGGCCCTGTAAGGCGTTCTTTCTGCAAATGCAACCAAACTTTGTCGCCCACCTGAAACTTATGTGGCACCCAATGTTGATCATGGCGCTGCTTATACTTGGCATTAGACTTCTGTAGAATATCCTGAACCTGTTGGCGGATATGCTGGATCCGTTCAATGAACCCGGCGGCTTTGTCAGCTTCTGGGGACGAGTCGGTCGAGGTGGTCGCAAGGGGAAGTGCAACATCCATGGGGCCCAATGGTTGGAATCCCAACCCCACCTGAAAGGGGCTGTGGCCAGTTGAGCTATGCAAGGCTCGGTTGTAGCTATGTTGGACATAGGGGAGACTCTCATCCCATGTGCGGGGGTGTGTTGAGTTGTACATGCGCAGGATATGTACGACCATCCGGTTGACGACCTTCGTTTGGGGCGCTCGGTAGCCCGTTGGAAAGGTCTATCCGAGATTTACAGCTTTCGACTGGGGCCAAATGTATGCTGGGGGCAACCATTTGGCCCCCCGAATTGCCAAAAAACGTCGTTTAGGGCCTCAAAACGGCCCTGGAAGTTCAGGACCCGAAAAACTCCTAAAAATAGTACAATACCAAAATTGCCATAAGACTGTTTTCAGCCAGTTGGAAAGGTGGGTGGCCACCAATATCCACCTGGATCAGGAGGGCCGCCATGGACTTTAGGATGGATTGCAGTTTTTAAATGCTGCCATCGTTAGAAAGGTTCTTGGTGAAGGATCGACACACCCAGGTATATATTCTTTCTTAGTTGTTACATTATGAAGGGCAATCTCGGTTGAGAATCACACACCCAGGGCTTCCATCTTTTTGTATTTTTGTAGACTTTCCATCGAAAACCCAGATAGTATGTCTTATGAAGTTATGTATTTACGTTTTATTTAGAATATTTATCAAAACTTAGTTCATCCTATTACTTTTGCTTCTCTGTGTTCCTTTACGGCGCAAAAAGAAATGGAAAGGGGTTTCTTCCCATTTTAGAATTCTGATCTCCTTTGATTGATTTTATAGTTATAAGATTTTATATTTATATAGAGTATGTCGCTGGATTGATTCCTACAAATACGGCCAGTTCTGGGTAACGTAATATATATTGAAGAATATATATATATTACTGGATCCTTGCATATGCAAAGATCGTTGCGAATGGGGATGCATTCTGTATATTTTATTTATGGTTGATTTAAGTCTAGAATCCTAGAGGGAATCAACTATGGATCCATTTATCTAAATCTGACCTAGTTTCCGTGAGGGTTTCGGTGGTTTAGGTTGTAGTCTTAGATCGGAGACATGAACCATAATTAGTTCAAACTTTCCAAAAAGCGAATAGCAGCAAACATTTTTAGAGACACTTTGGATATGTTTAATACATGATTCGCTTGGGGAAAGGACAGCTCTTAGCAAGCCTAACCCCTGTGCTTCTTTTCTTAAGTGATTACACCTGCTGCGATTTTTTTTTGAATCGATTTTCCTGACGATCTGATTACTTACTGTTGATCGCATAAGTGTTGAAAAATATAAGGATCATTATATACATATTGCATAGTGGTAGAAAGTTATGCATATTAGTATTAGATATATATTGCATAATTTGTAGAATGATCTATCATACATATATTGTATATTTTGTTTTAGATGATCTAGCATTCTCATCCCTTTGGACGCATTTATATAGTCCTCTTTTTGGAGGATGAATTTTTTTTAAAGAAAGAAATGAATTCGGAATACTAAAATGATATTATTTAGATTTGATTCAAGAGTAGATAATCAACCCTTGTCTCTCAACCTCTAGTTAATAAAATGTGTTGGGAACCAAAGAATGGAGAAGCCTTGGCAATGGGTTTAGAATCTGAAATATAAATTGTTCGTAGGTATAAATACTAAAAGTGCTATGTTGACTTAGCATAAATCCTATATACACCTATATAGTATAAAGTGGTAGAGGGATCTTAACTTGACAAAGGTCAAGACTGTTTTAGTTTTTTTTTTTTTTTAAATACTCTTTATGGGTTGGATTGTGAGTTTTGGAAGGTAAGAAATCTTATCATGGCAGTACAGGATGTATTACCATTTTTTGAATATAATAAAACACAACCTTTTGTGGACGTGGCCCAAGGAGTGGGTGAACCACGTTAAAAAATGGTATCCCTATGTTGTGTCTCTTTTGTGTATTCTCTTGGTATTGTGTTTCAGTATTATTTAGTTTGGTTGACTTGATTATGTGTTACAAACTGTGTTGACTTGTTATTTATATCTTTATGCAAATGTATGCATTGATAAATGATAGTTCCTTGTTATTTTATGTTGACTATAAATTCTGCCTCTTATGTGTACACTCAACCCTCTCTTAGAATGATTATGACTATTTTTTCTTGTTCATATGTATGGACACGAGTTGTTTGAATGTTTATTTACTGCATTTAGTTCATAGGCTTACCTTGTGAATTCTAACAGTGTATAATCTGCATACTTCATTAAGGTTCTTAGATAAAAATATAACTCAATGATAGTTTCACATAGGTCCATGGAGTAGTATTCAATATGTCGATCATCCCCAAGCGATAGGAAAAAAATGTAAGTTATTTAAAGGAAAAATAATTTTAAAGTATGATTACGTATGTAATTATTGAATATAATATACTTGATCTTATGGTGGCTTGTCATGCATGTTAAACTAAAACCTTGTTTTAGTAAAAAGGATTTAATTGATTGATGAAATTAAGATTAAGAGAAATTTGAGTATCTCTATCTATTATTAAAGGTTCATTGTTTTAAAAGTTTGAAAATTTTCCCAAAATTTCCAACTCTGATTTTTGGGTTCATGACAGACAGACAATCCTGACTATGTTTGCAAGCTGAAGAAGGAATTGTATGGACTGAAACAAGCACCACGAGCCTGGTATTATAGATTGGATAAGTATCTACAGGACAAAGGTTTCAAGAAAGGTACTGTTGACAGTAAATTGTACATCAAATCTGAAGGTGATGATTTATTAGTTGTTTTGGTTTATGTGGATGACATTATTTTTGGAAGTATTAACGATTCCTCTGTTCAATGGTTTGCTAATGACATGAAATCTGAATTTGAGATGTCACTGATAGGAGAACTGTCATTCTTCCTTGGCCTTCAAATTACTCAGAGTTCTATAGGTTTATTTCTCTCTCAAGAGAAGTATTTGAAGGAAATGTTGAAGAGATTTCATATGGAAGATTATTCACCTGTCAGCACACCCATGGTTGTTAGATGCAAGCTCAGCAAGGATGATGGCTCACTAGATGTTGATCAAAGACAATTTCAGTCAATAATAGGCATCATGTTGTATATCAGAGCATCTCGTCCTGATATAATGCAAGTTGTTGGTATGGTAGTGTTGATGCCTCGAAAATCGGAGCATCAATCAGCAAGGAATTCTCCTTGGTAAGCAAGCCCAATTAGATCGCTCACCGTTTGGTGTGGGGAAATCCATTTGGTCAACGGTCCGGAAACCGTGTAAGTTTTAAAGATTCATTTATTTTATCGGTTGTGGCCTGATCCACCTTATATGTATTTTATATTAAAATATGATATGTAGGTGCCCTAACTAAATGCACATGATAAACAAATCTGTTCTAAGCTATTTAATCTATTTTAACCTATCATTGCAAGGAGAAGAATTTAAAGTATGAGTAATAAAACTGAAAGAAACATCTAAAAATTTGAACAGCTAGCCGTTAAATGGAAAAGATGTATTTTCAGCAGAATGTAAATGATATCAAAGCTAGCTCTGATTTTATTAAAGCATTCCATTACTCATGAGGTACAGATATTTCACAAAAGAAATAACATCATTCGCAGCATAGAAATAATTCATAAAGGCTAGGAAAGATCTCACTGAATGTATATGATAAATGCAGAAATAATTCGGCAATCATCCATCACAACCCAAAGCAAAACGATGCACTAGCTTTCACGGGCCCAAAATTATTTTCTATTTATGTAGCTGAAATAGTTCTCATACACAAGAAGAAATTCTTTTCACCTGCAAAACATTCCTTTGATTCTTCTCTAATCAGCTATATATAGCTTTAAAAAATGCTCCAAGAGCTGCCACCTATACCCTAACTGTCCGAATTCCTTTAATTTGTCTTGTAGTGTCCAAATTACAAAAAAAGAATAAAAGCCCAGAAATATTACAAAATAGATGTGACAGAGGTCCAAATATCACTTTAGTAATTAAAATATACAAAGGCTGAAAGAAGGCATGTTGGTTGTAAATCAAAAAATAAAACAAAAAGTGGATCATTTCTGAGCTAACGCCTTTGTTGACTCGGGCACTTCTGCTATAGCCGGTACTACTGATGGAACTCATACTACTGGTACCGCTGGTGCTTCCTCTGAAGCTGATGCTCCTACTTCTGCTATTGATACTTGATGTGCTCCTGCTGTGATTTCCCTTTCTGCTTTTTCTATATCTCTCACCCAGAGAATGGTTTCTTTTATGATATTGTTTGCGTCAAGAGGGAGCATGGTTTTCAGAGAAACCTCATGATTGGCCAGCTTTTCTTCAAGATTAATGACTTCTGCTGCTATAGCTTGGAGACTTTCGTTCAGGAGATGTGTGTGAATAGAAGCCTGGCCAATCCAATGGTGAAGGTCTTCAGTGGTCAAAACGTCCACCTTCCTTACCTAATCCATTTTAGTACTCAACTCATCACTTAGATCAGACAAATGTTGGGCTTTCTCTGGAAACTCTTCTATAGTTTGGGGCATTTTCACCTGGAAATTTTCTTGGGTGGTTCGTATTTTAAAATACAAATCCCCACACTGTTCAAGCGTAACCATGGCTACCTCATTAAACTTCACTCCATAATTTTGGAAAAACCCCAAGAGGCGAATGTCTTCTTTGAAAGCGGAGATGGACTTGAGAGGGAGATTTTTTGGGAATCCGGACTTTCCTTCTCTCCATTCCATTTGCTTCTTAATATCTTAAAAAATGTGTACATATTTTCTTCTATGTCAGGTGACTTTGGAATTTAATTCTTTGATTCTATTCACCACTCCTTTTAACTTGCAGACTTCCTCAGTTATGAGCTCTTGAATCCCGTGTATCTTCTTCATTATCTCACAAGCTTACTCGTAAAAGGGACTTAGATCACTAACTTTGTTGGTTGCAAGTTTTAATTGCTGTCCTAGTAACTCCTCGCTTTCTTCCAACCTTTCGATGTTCTCCTTTAAGTCATCAATTTGCTGCGTAGTATCAAATTTTTCGAACTCCAGTTGTAGGTTCCTGCTTTTAAGGCCCTACTTGTTCGCTTCCAGGGATCTCATTTGTATAACCAAGGCTCTCTTTTCAGCTTCTAGGTGCTGCAATTTTCGGTTTAGTTCTCCCTTCTCTAACACAAGGGTGTCACATTTTTCCACCATCAAATTTGAATAGTTCTGTTCTTTGACCAAAGTTTCCTGCAAGTGTTGTGCTCTTTCCTTTTCTAATTCTAGCTCATCTGCTAATGTGTCGACATTGTCTGTCGTTGCTTGAACAACAGCTACAAAAATAGATGCCACGAGTTTGTGTGCATGCCGAGTGCCTTGCATGACTGTGGTCTCATGTTTGGTAACAATATCTGGTTGAAAAGGTCTTTTCATTCTGGTCACCGTTTCCTTGACAATAGATTTCATTTTCTTGTTATAAGCAAACCTATCCCATTGGGACACCGTACTACCCTTGGATGGTGTAAAAGGAACGAGTGGGAGGTCTCTTATGGGGAGATTTATATCCAAGTCTTGTATGTTTGGGCTCTTTGGGTCAGCATCTTCTTTGGATAGATTTTCTTCTTCTGATTTTCTTTGTGCTTCTTCTTCTTCAACCTTTCTCAGTCTCTCAACTTCTTCCTGTTGGGCAATCTCTTCCAATCTGATTCTTTCTTCCTCTTGAATTCTTCGAGCTTCATCTTCTCAAATTTTATCCTCTTTTGCTTTCTTGGTTCTTTCTTCAGCTTCCTTTTGGAATTTCTCGGCTTGTTCCTTTAGCCTTTGCTTTTCTCTAGAGAGAGCTTCAGCAGCTTATGAGGTTTCTTTTTCTTATTGTTGTTCTTCTTTCTTGACAATAGTAGAGCTAGAGCTGGCTCCGCCCTTACCGAGCTGGCAAATCCATAGCTCAGTGAGATTGCTAATACCTCTATACACTTCCTCATCTTTATTATAATAGTGAGTGTATTCAAAAGGGGCATGAATCTCTTTGCAATTTTCCGCAACTTTGCCCCGTCTGTCATTTTTCTGGAATATCCTTTCTCCAAAATGAAACCCCTTAGCTCTGCAATAAAATCTTCTGCCGTTGCGATTTTTTGAAAACTTGTAAGCCCCAACATAAAAAGGTAAAGGTGGGAAAGAAGCCTTCTTTTCTTTGTACAAGGTACTACCAACTCCATCAATGAAAACCTGTCTCACTGCTTCCTTATGGACTACATAGTCAATAGCATACCTGGGTAGGATATACAGGGGTTTAGAGCCTCCGTACATTCTTACGTAGGTGCCTTCTGATGAAAAATAGAAATCACCATAGTTCTCTAGGACTTCCATGGCATTCTCAGATAAGTAGTTGGGTTCCTCATTGAACATTAATTCGTATAGAGGTATGATAAACTCCTCAAAAATGAGTTTCTAATGCCTTTTGTAATTCTGAGCCCAAAATATTTTGTAAGCAATGAATACCGAGCTATCGGTCGAGTTCCATATGCATCCCAGCTTGGGAAAGGGACACTTCGCCACAATACAATCTATCAAGTAGGATGCCATATAACATTCTGCCCTTTTCTCCACTATACCTTCTTGTGCAACAATTATAGTTGAATACAAGTTGTCTGAGAGAATATCATCCCAGTTAAAAATTGTTCCTTTGAATGCCACATAGTGAATGAAGGGGACCCATTGGAGCATAAAAATCGTCCCATCGGGCCTCCCAAAGATTCTACTCAGTATGAGAGCGATCACTCTGAAAGGGGGCCTTAGATTCTGAACCTCATACTCCTCACTATCCTTTTTCCTGATCTATTTGCCCAAAATTAGTAGCTTCCTAGCCATCTCCAGATTATCCATCTTGATCTCTCCCAGCCATTTATCATCAAGCCGTTGCTGAGCTTTGGGTAACTTATAATCCATTGAGATATAGGATGGGTGAAATGATGCAAAAGCTTTTCCTTTACTTTCCGAAAGAACTCTTGTCTCGGTATTCGCATGCCACAGAATCCATCCAATTACTTCTGAGCATGGGAAAAGATCTGGACGTGTGGCTGCTTTGGATATACAGGAGTTTATGATGTTTCGGTATAGACATTCTTCTTCAAGAAGAGCATTAGGGAAGTCCTAGTCTCTTATCATATGGTATACATCTCCCCATTTTACTTTTGGGGGTACCCTTGTAGTGCACTTAGTGTCCTCGAATAGTGTTTCTACTTAAACGTCGGCCAATCCTAACCCGCTCGCCTTTAACTTCCTTTTTCCACCTTTAGGCATTTTGGAGAGAAACCTGCCCAAAAGAAATCATACATGAGTAGGCATTACAACGTATCATCAGCAAATTAGACTAGCATCCCGCATTTATCAACAAGTCCTAAGCATACTGTGATAAGCCTTTAATGACTACTGTTTGATTCTTTCCAAAATTGAACGAAACTAACCCAATATTCCTCACTATGTTCATCATAATTTAAAAAAAACAAAAAAAATCAAAACGAAACAGCTTTGCTACTTTCAATTTAAGACATTTGTTTCGCATGTTATGGAATAATCCTACGGGGACCGCATAGTGATGCTTTGAGCTATATTGCAACTATGACATATAACAATAATGCATTCCCATAGTAACAATCCGGAGCAAAATAAAGTGATTTTGAGTATAATAAGTTTCATGGCATGAACGCTCGTAGCCAGATAAGGACACCAATGTTCCTCTTGTAAGAGTAGACAGGACTGGTTTCAACTTTACAACGTCGATGGCTTTCAAGACAAGCAGAGGCATGCCTTGCATTCTCTTAACATTTACACAGTGGGTGCTCGAGGTCCTAGAGACTTCCATGCTCATATGAAAACAGGCTTTGGGGCATTTAGTTGGGTATAAGCATGGGTCGGCTTTGGCCGTGGTGAGATTGAAAATCTTGCCATGGATGAATATAACCATGAATATATCATCTACCTCAACGAGAAATAACTATTACAATTGAATATATGGGTTCTGAAAGGTACTAACCTGCTAGAAAATTATCGTTATGGGGATGTTGACACTGCTGTGGAGTTGGCGAGCCTGGAGTAGGTGCTTGCAATTTCAAACAAAAAGGAAACGAACCTCTAACAAATGGAAACAATGAAAACTAATGGGGTTCATGTCTTTATTTATAGAAATTCGGCACGCGTGAGCCATTAATAAGGTAGTTGTGGAAAATTAAACGGGGTTAATGAGGCATACGGACGGGTCAAATCGACACATTCGGCATTAAGTGTGACCGTCAAAAATCGAAAGGACTTGCCTAACTTTTCCGACCATTGCGGAAAGAAAAACTGAGTTTCTCCACCTTTGCGGAAAAGTTATAAAATCTTGAGCGAAATTACCACCGGAAAAGAATGTCATTTTATCTACCATTGCGGAAACATTATTCGAATTCTTTCATTGTTTCATAAAACTGGGGAAGTTCTTCCACCGAAGTTTGACATATTCTTCTCTTTTTCGCCGCTGCGGGGGATTTAGGTGGGTTTCTTCATCATTGCAAAAAAATCTTTTGATTTTGTTCCGTCGATGATTCACTTAGCCGAAAATTTTTCACCATTGCGGAAGGCTTAGATGAGTTTTGTCACCGATATTTGGCTTGGTCCTTTTCCCGCCACTTCGTCAAGGTTGGCCTAGATCTTCCGCTGTTTCGGAAAACTTATCTTAAAAGCTCCGTTGTTGCAGCCCAGAAACTTGAGTTTTACTTAGGAAAAATTAGTGAAAAATAACTCAAAGGGAGCGAGCAGAAGACCTATCTCTAGAAAGATTAAAAAAGAAAAGACTCTTGATGGCCTTGGACTTCTAGGAAAAATTTCTCTTACAAGTAAAGGAGGGGCCCCAATATATATATATATTAAAATTGGGGTGGGGGGGGTTGTAGCAACAACAATTGGCGATTCGCTGGTGAACATAGATCTCTGAAACAAAGCATCCCATGGTTAGGAAACTTACAAAGCGCTGGTTACATGTGCAACAACAATGTCTTCATATCTCAGCTTCTGAGAATGCAGTGATCACTCTTATCATAGTGGTGATGAGGGAAAAGGAATCTTTGACTCAACCTTCCTTCCAACTCTCCAGGGGCCAAAGTGTGAGGTTTATTTTAGAATTCTGCCTTTCAAAAATTTACCATTACAAGACTCCACAGGATCGTAACAATATCTCACAGACATATTCATTTGTTCCTCTTTCCCATGCTATTTTTGCATCCTTTTGGATGTTTCTTTTATTCACAACTTTTACCGTGTGATCCTTCCAGAAATGGAGTTTTCATCTTTCAATAGATGACAAAAGTTCTTCAATCCATAATGTCCTTTTGTGTGAGCAAAAGATTCATTGTTTTTTCATGCTTCACGGATGGAGAAGAACCTTATTGGGCTAATTTATTTGAACAGCTTGATTTGAAAGTTTCTTTGATTATCTCAACCATGCTTTAATTGAGGCGAGAATTTCTGGAAACCAGACTCTTTGATATAATCCTTTTGGCTTTTACTTGTAGCATGGGACCATTTAAAATACCATACCTCTGTGAGACATGCTTCCTCTCCATGGATCTATCATAGTAAAATTTCTGAAACAGTTGTTTATGTTAGAGTGAACGGGGCCCTAAGATAGTTCAGAAGGAAATGTTGAATTCTAGTTATTTGACAGGGGTTATATTTACCAAAAATAATTGCTGCATTCCGGGAAACCACATAGCGGAAACAAAGTCACACACATAATTTCTTTCATCAATGAGCTTCTTCAAAACCGTTTTGAAATTTTCCTGGAGTCTATTCTCTCATCTACACCAAAATTGAGCTTAGCTTTTTTTAAACAAAGGGATCAAACCAAAGGTGAAAGCAAACAAAAAAAAAAATAGAAAAAAAAAATAAAAAAAGGAAAACAGTGCTTTTATTTATGTACAAAAGTCCACCTAGGACTTATGCGAAATATTGTTTTAAGGCGAGGCTGTTGAGAGGGAGATTTACTTCCTCTCCTTGCAGGTCTTCAAGTTTATAGGTTGACGGGCCAAGTTTTTCAGAAATTTGGTAAGGGCCAACCCAAAGGTGTTGAAATTTTTTGTGCATTCCCTTACCTTCATGCTGGTGATCCCATTTCAGAACTAAGTCGCCCACTTCGAAATTTCTCTTACCGGACTTCCTTTTGTCAAAAAATCGTTTGACTATGTCTTGGTGATGGTGGAATTAGTCTTTGGCTTTTTGTCGTGATTCTTCAAGTTTTAGCAAGGTATTAATTCTAGATTGTAGGGCTTGACTGCTAGAACCTCGGGAGGCTTGGGCCAATTGCAAGGATGGGAGCAGGATATTCGGGGCGAGGATGGCCTCCTTGTCGTATACTAAGGTGAATGGGGAAACACCTAAGGCATTCTTGGGAGTAACTTGGTCTGCCCATAGAGCATTCGGGAGGGCTATGTGCCAGCTTCTTTGATTTTCAATCACAGTTTTCTTAAGGATTCAGATGAGATTTTTATTAATAGACTTGGCTAATCCATTTCCTTGAGGATAGTAATTGGATGAATAATGGAGTTTAATTCCCTTTTCATACATGAATTCATTAATTTTCATTGACTAAAAATAAGGTGCATTATCAAAAACTACAGAAATTGGAACCCCAAACCTGGTTATGATGTTTTCCTCCAGGAAATTGATGGCTGCATCTTCATTGACTTTACGTAGTGGAATGGCATCATCCCATATTGTAAAATAATCTATAGCTGTTAGAATATAACAATGTTGCAGCGAGGAATTTGGGTTTTTTTCGTTGATGATATCTATGCCCCACTGCTCGAATGGTTCAAAGATGATAATCGGCTGCAAGGGTCCTGCTGCCTTTGGTAACTTTCCGGTGCTTCTTTGGCATACACCACAATTTCTAGCGTAGGCATGAGCATCCTTGAAAAGAGTAGGCCAATAGTACCCAGTGCTGAGGATCTTATGAGTTGTAGTCTATCCAGACTAATGTCCCCTGGCAGGGCCATCATGTAATTCTTTGACCACGTTGCTCGCATCTTCTTTCTCCAAAAATCTGAGGAAAATGCCATCATAATTCTTCCTAAAGAGCACTCCTTCAATAATTTGGTATGCTGCTGATTTAAGATGAAGAGCTCTTCTTTGCTTCGAACTCCAGTGTTCTGGCAAATAACCTGACTGTAGATAATGCACTAGGTCTCTGTACCAAGACTCAGGAGTTGTAAAAATTGGATACACATCGACCATGCTCAGCTCGGCTTCGTTCCTCCAATATAGCTCTTCGTCAACTAGATTTTCAGTAAGCAAATTGCATAAGCCTTGACCTTTGATGATAGTAGCTGGTTTGAATTCTAAGTCATACCCTTGGAGAGCCGTGACCCAGTTTCCTCTCCTTTCTCCCAATTCTTTCTGAACAAAAATAGATCTAACGGCGAGATGAGGAAGTATGACTTTAGTTCTATTTTTCAGAATATATGGCCTGAACTATTTTATTGCTTTGAATATTGCATATGCTTGCTTATCCACAGCCGGATAATTCCATTCAGCGCCTTGCAGACCAGTGTTCATAAAAGAAATTGGGTATTTGTCTCTCGATTCTTCCTTTTGGGTGAGCATAGCTGCGAGAGAGTTATCAGAGACAAATGTGTACATAATAAAATCTATATCGAAGTCGGGACTTCTTAAAGAAGGTGCCTTAGCTATGGAAGCTTTGATTTCTTTAATTGCAACCTTCTCCAAGTCCATCCACTTAAATTGTACACTCTGCTTGACCATTTGTTGCAAAGGTTTAATGATCTGAGCGAAATCTGGTACGTATCTTCGAACAAAATTTATGGTACCCATGAATGATTGCATGGACTTCTTGCTATGGGGCATGGGAATCTTGTTGATAGCTTGCACTCTCTCTTGATCTATCTAGATTCCCTCCTTTGAAATGATATGACCTAACAATTTTCCCTCAAGAACAACGAACACACTTTTCTTAGGGTTTAAAGAGATTCCATACTTCCGGCAATGATCGAAGATTTGCTTCAGGTGGACAACATGGTCTTCCCTTTTTTTTGAAAAAAATGTCACATCATCTAAGTATACTACTACACATTGACCGCCCAACCCTTGAAAAGCAATATCCATGGCTCGCTGAAATGTAGCTCCTGCGTTTATCAAGCCAAAAGGCATTCTTCGATACACAAAGGTTCCCCGCTTTGTACGAAAGGTGGTTTTGAGTCGGTCTTCTTCTGCCACTACCACTTGGTTGTAACCAGAAAAACCATCTAGTAGGGAAAAAAGTTATGATCCTGAAACCATCTGTAATATTTGCTTCATTGGGGGCACAGGATAGTTATCTTTATCGGAAGCTTTATTTAAATTTCGGAAATCCACACATAGTATGATTTCTCCCAATTTCTTCCGCATGGGAATTAAATTAGCCACCCATTCAGAATGTCGGACTTTAAAAATGATCTTTGCATCCAACAATTTTTTCAGTTATTTCTGAATGAGAGGTTCAAGTGTCGGATGCATCCTTCTTAATTGCTGTTGAAACAGCTTAATGCCTGCTTTCATTGGTATTATGTGTTGAATGATACGAGTTTCGTACGTTTTCAGATTGTCATAAATCCAAGCAAACACATCTTTGTAATGCTGAAAAAGTTTAATGAACTTGCTTCTCTCTTCAAGCGTACAACACCTACCAAGATTAGTGTATTTTGGTTCGGCTTCTGTGCCCAGATTTATTAACTCATGTTGCATGGATGAGCTATGCGTCTTTGCATTTATAGGTCTCTTGAACTTGCTTTGTAAATCAAATAATGCTTCAAGCGTTCTCACCCCTTTGGGCATGAAATTTCCCTTCACAGCATCCTTATTTTGTAAATCTGAATCATGATGTTCTTCATCAATTATGGCTTCCTGAAAGACATCTTCATTGGTTAAGAAACTAATGATTTGGTCATCATCATCAAACACCCTCAGATTGGTAATGTTATCTGGGACAGAAGGCCTGAAAATTAATTCAATAGAACATTTATTATTAGTAGGCACTAATCTGGAAGCAGAGGTTGCTAGCAAATCAGTAGCAGCGTTTTTCAATCTAGGAATAGAATTAATATTAAAAGCCTCAAAATATGAAATCAGATCCCAAACATCAGCGTGATATCCCTTCAAGTGTGGCGAAAGACAATGAATTGTATTCCTTATTTTCCTGACAACTATTTCTGAATCACCAAAGACTTTTAAAAACTTAACATTCAAATAGTGGATTTCTTTAATCCATGGATTAGAGCTTTGTATTCAACAGTATTATTTGAACATTCAACTTCTAATCTACAAGATAAAAAAAATGTTTATTTCTTTCAGGGTCGATTAAAACACAACCGGCTCCAGATCCTTCTTGAGTTTTGGAGCCATCAAAGTAAAGAGTCCAAGAAACATCTTCTTCTTTAACTAAGTTAGTGTCATTACTACCTATGTCAGTAACTAACCCTACTATGTTACAATCGATATCATCAGTCCATGAAAAATGAAGGAGACTAGACTGTTTGTCTGAATCATGGCTAGCATCCTCGAATTGATAATTTCCCGGTTCAATTTCTAAGAAGTAATTCCCTAAAACTGAAGATGAAAAAGCTACAGCTTCATTCTTCCCCTCTAGCTGAGTGAAATTTTGTTTCATGTGTGGTTCTCTTAGTATTTTGATTTGATTTTTCCTATTCTGATAAGGCAGCCACAAATGAGACCAATCCGTTGCAAAGTAACCGTTTAGTTTCGTAGACCAGTCCCGACTCAAAATTAAACCATATGCTTTAGGAATATCGACCACCATTATATCAATAAATTGAAATACTCTTGAATCGGATGACAACCTAATAAGTACATCTTTCAATTCACCAATGATCTTGACAGTAGTTCTATCTAATTGAATGATTTGAGATGGGGATGGGATAGGCTGCCCATTAATCCTTTTGCAAATAGATAAAGGCATGACGTTTGAACTAGCACCAGAATCCACCAAACAATTATGCACATTGTGATTAAAAATATCAAAAGTTAAGAGAAAAGGCAAGGTCTGAGATTTTGATTTTTAGCCAATGCTTGCTTCATTAATTTTTGGGTTCTCATCAATGTTTTCTAATGAAGTGCTCGGTTGTGGGTCAAAAGCCTCCATTAACTTCTTTCTTTGTTGTGGCAGGCTACACATATCAAAAATGGAAATGTTTGCTTTTGTTTTCTTAATATCTTCAATTATATCATAGCCCTTGTCACATTCCTTTCAAATTTTTGATTGATTTTCTGTTTTGTTGGAAGAAGCTTGTGGCTGTTTGGTTATTTCTGAGTTTGGTTCCTTAGTCACCGTGGGAGTTACTGCTAGAATCATCTTAGGTTGGGGTGGAATGACGGTTATGTGCCGCTTTGGTATTTGATTAGATCTGGCTTTAGGCGCTTCTACTGTTGGATCAATTGCTGGGCCTTTACTTCTAGTATGATATTAATAGATGTTGTTTGCACTTCATCAACAAAATCTTCAAAAGATGGTTCTTGGGTAGGAGTCCAATCCAAAAGGATAATCGTAGTGTCGGGGACAGACTCTTCCCTCTCAGGAATTTGTTCTTGCTGAGGATTTGTTCGCTCAGGCATTTGTGCATCTAACATTTGGTTCATTACTAAGCTCATCGAATTGATCCACTATGGACAGCTTTTCTCTGAGTGTTGTTCTTGATGGAAGGTGCAGAAGTGGTCCATGCCTATTTCATTCAAGTTTAGTATAGCAGAATTATTTACCGGTGGGGTTGACTGCCCATTTTATTCTCTTTTCTTATAGAATGGCTTGAAAGGTGGCCTCGGAGAGCTAGTTTCCTTATCTTTCTCTAGATCTACAATTTTATTGGAGAGATTTTGCATCATTTTTATGACATTTTCTAAATCTGTTGCAGGTTCTTCCTTATCCCTAGTTAACAAAAAAGGTTTTTTAACGACTGCTGACTTTACTTCCAGATCGAGAGCATGTTTGGTAATGTTGTCAGCCTCTTCTTCTACCTTCTTGGCTTCTTCAAAGTTTTTTGTAAGGGTAGTATTCTTATTTCTCTTGACAAACATTGCTAACGGGGGTTTAAGAGCTGTTGTATAATATTCTACCAAACATTCCTCAGCGGGCTTTGTTGTGTCGCTGAAATTATTTAATAATGTTGTGAATCTTTGGTTAAACTCTTGAACTTTCTCTTTTTTTTTCATTCTCATAGAAAGCAATTCTTTCATAAGAGTAGCTACAGTTTTCTGATTCCCATACTTCTTTAGAAAACATTTCTCAAAATCTTCCCAGCTTGTTATCGAATTAGCTTCTAGACTAAAATACCAGGAAGATACTTTGGGTTCAAAAGTGTAAGGAAAAAGGCGACATACCACATCCTTGTATTCCACATTGAGAAGATTTAAAGCTAAATAAAAACTTTTAAGGTGATCTTCAGCAGAAACCCCTTTGCCAGGGTCATACTTAGGTAGAACCTTTTCTTGGTTTTTAGGCAAATCATGGAATGGTCCAACTATATTTAATGCTCCTCTTGCTCTCCATGTAGGTACGGTCATGACTCTTGGTGGAGAATGTGGTGGTGTATGCGGTGGTGAATTGTGAGGAGTATGTCTTGGTGTGTGCGGTTGTTCTTGATTTGTGGGAGTTTCGGGTCTGACCTCGTCAAAAGGCTCAATGATTTCTTCTAGAGATAGATCCAATAATTCTTCTAGGCTTTGAAATAGAACAGAATCTCTAGTACATTGAGGGTTTTTTCTAGGATCTCTTATTTTGGGCAGCAAAGGAACGGTAGTCAATCCTCCTAGACTTCTAACATAGGAACGGGTATTTCTTATGAAGTGGTCTACTTCTTCAAAATGGACAGCATACAATGTTTCTTGCTGTTCTGTCTCAGAATTAAGGTTTTCTTGATTTCTCGATTCCAGATCTGAAATATTTGGAGTAGCTGTTTCGAATGGGTCTTCAGTGGAATTTTTTTTAACAAAAGGGTCTCTTCTGCCAGCCATGCATTGGCGTCCCTCCTTCTAGCACCAAAAACTATTGATGCCTCGAAAATCGAAGCATCAATCAGCAAGGGATTCTCCCTGGTAAGCAAGCCCAATTAGATTGCTCACCATTTGGTGTGGGGAAATCCGTCTGGTTAATGGTCCGGAAACCGTGTAAGTTTTAAAGATTCATTTATTTTATCGGTTGCGGTCCGATCCATCGTATATGTATTTTATATTAAGATATGATATTGAGGTGCCCTAACTAAATGCATGTGATAAAAAATCTGTTCTAAGCTATTCAATCTATTTTAACCTATCCTTGCAAGGAGCAAAATTTAAAGTATGAGTAATAAAACTGAAAGAAACATCTAAAAAATTGAACAGCTAGCTGTTAAATGGAAAAGATGTATTTTCAGCAGAATGTAAATGATATCAAAGGTAGCTCTGATTTTATTAAATCATTCCATTACTCATGAGGTACATATATTTCGAAAAATAAATAACATCATTCGCAACATAGAAATAATTCACAAAGGCTAGGAAAGATCTCACTGAATGTATATGAAAAATGCAGAAATAATTCGACAATCATCCATCACAACCCAAAGCAAAACGATGCACCAACTTTCACAGGCCCAAAATTATTTTCTATTTATGTAGCTGAAATAGTTCTCATACACAAGAAGAAATTCTTTTCACCTGCCAAAAAGTCCTTTGATTCTCCTCTATTTAGCTATATATA
The DNA here is from genome assembly GCA_027924585.1 of Larix kaempferi. Taxonomy (NCBI): domain Eukaryota; kingdom Viridiplantae; phylum Streptophyta; class Pinopsida; order Pinales; family Pinaceae; genus Larix; species Larix kaempferi. Next base: position 7,354,777 of record BSBM01000821.1, on the reverse strand, counting down.
GCTTTACAAAATGATCCAAGAGCTGCCACCTATACCCTAACTATCTGAATTCCTTTAATTTTTCTTGTAGTGTCCAAATTACAAAAAAAGAATAAAAGCCCATAAATATTACAAAATAGACGTGACGGAGGTCCAAATGTCACTTTAGTAATTAAAATATACAACGGCTGAAAGAAGGCATGTTGGTTGTAAATCAAAAAATAAAACAAAAAGTGGATCATTTTTGAGCTAACGCCTTTGCTGACTCGGGCACTTCTACTATAGTCGGTACTCCTGATGGAACTCATACTACTGGTACCGCTGGTGCTTCCTCTGAAGCTGATGCCCCTACTTCTGTTGTTGATACTTGATGTGCTCCTGCTGTCATTTCCCTGTGTGCTTCTGCTATATGTCTCACCTAGAGACTGGTTTCTTTTATGATATTGTTTGCGTTAAGAGGGAGCATGGTTTTCAGAGAAACCTCATGCTTGGCCAGCACTTCTTCAAGATTAATGACTTCTACTGCTATAGCTTGGAGACTTTCGTTCAGGAGATTTCTGTGAATAGCAGCCTAGCCAATCCAATGGTGAAGGTCTTCAGTGGTCAAAACGTCCACCTTCCTTACATAATCCATTTTAGTACTCAACTCATCCCTTAGATTAGACAAACATTGGGCTTTGTCTGGAAACTCTTCTATAGTTTGGGGCATTTTCACCTGGCAATTTTCTTGGGTGGTTCGTATTTTAAAATACAAATCCCCACACTGTTCAGACGTAACCATGGCTACCTCATTCAACTTCACTCCATAATTCTAGCAAAACCCAAAGAGGTGAATGTCTTCTTTGAAAGCGAAGATGGACTTGAGAGGGAGATTTTCTGGGAATCCGGACTTTCCTTCTCTCCATTCCATTTGCTTCTTAATATCTTCACAAATGCATACATATTTTCTTCTACGTTGGGTGTCTTTGCCATTTATTTCTTTGATTCTAGTCACCACTCCTTTTAACTTGCAGACTTCCTCCATTATGAGCTCTTGAATCCCATGTATTTTCTTCATTATCTCACAAGCCTGCTCGTAAAAGGGACTCAGATCACTAACTTTGTTGGTTGCGAGTTCTAATTGATCTCCTAGTAACTCCTCGCTTTCTTCCAACCTTTCGATGTTCTCCTTTAAGTCATCGATTTGCTGCATAGTATAAAATTTTTCGAACTCCAGCTGTAGGTTCCTACTTTTAAGGCCCTGCTTTTCTGTTTCCAGGGCTCTCATTTGTATAACCAAGGCTCTCTTTTCAGCTTCTAGGTATTGCAATTTTCGGTTTAGTTCTCCTTTCTCTAACACAAGGGTGTCACATTTTTCCACCATCAAATTTGAATAGTTCTGTTCTTTGACCAAAGTTTCCTGCAAGTGTTGTGCTCTTTCCTTTTCTAATTCTAGCTCATATGCTAATGTGTCGACATTGTCTGTCGTTGCTTGAACAACAGCTATAGAAATAGATGCCACGAGTTTGTGTGCATGCCGAGTGCCTTGCACAACTGTGGTCTCATGTTTGGTAACAATATCTGGTTGAAAAGGTCTCTTCATTCTGGTCACCGTTTCCTTGACAATAGATTTCCTTTTCTTGTTATAAGCAAACCTATCCCATTGGGACACCATACTACCCTTGGATGGTGTAAAAGGAATGAGTGGGAGGTCTCTTATGGGGAGATTTATATCCAAGTATTGTATGTTTGGGCTCTTTGGGTCATCATCTTCTTTGGATATCTTTTCTTCTTCTGATTTTCTTTGTGCTTCTTCTTCTTCACCCTTTCTCAGTCTCTCAACATATTCCTGTTGGGAAATCTCTTCCAATCTGATTCTTTATTCCTCTTGAATTCTTCGAGCTTCATATTCTCAAAATTTATCCTCTTTTGCTTTATTGGTTCTTTCTTCAGCTTCCTTTTGGAATTTCTCGGCTTGTTCCTTTAGCCTTTGCTCTTCTCTAGAGAGAGCTTCAGCAGCTTCTGAGGTTTCTTTTGTTGTTGTTGTTCTGCTTTCTTGACAATAGTAGAGCTGGAGCTGGCTCCACCCTTACCGAGCTGGAAAATCCGTAGCTCAGTGAGATTGTTAATCCCTGTATACACTTCCTCATCTTTATTATAATAGTGAGCGTATTCAAAAGAGGCATGAATCTCTTTGCAATGTTCTGCAACTTTGCCCCATCTGTCATTTTTCTGGAATATCATTTCTCCAAAATGAAACCCCTTGAGCTCTGCAATAAAATCTTCTGTCGTTGAGATTTTTGAAAACTTGTAAGCCCCAACATAAAAAGGTAAAGGTGGGAAAGAAGCCTTCTTTGCTTTGTACAAGTTACTACCAACTCCATCAATGAAAACCTGTCTCACTGCTTCCTTGTGGACTACATAGTCAATAGCATACCTGGGTAGGAAATACGGGGGTTTAGAGCCTCCGTACATTCTTATGTAGGTGCCTTCTGATGAAAAATAGAAATCACCATAGTTCTCCAGGACTTCCATGGCGTTCTCAGATAAGTAGTTGGGTTCCTCATTGAACATTAATTCGTATAGAGGTATGATAAACTCCTCACAAATGAGTTTCTAATGCCTTTTGTAATTCTAAGCCCAAAATATTTTGTAAGCAATGAATACCGAGCTACCGGCCGAGTTCCATATGCATCCTAGCTTGGGGAAGGGACACTTTGCCACAATACAATCTATCAAGTATGATTCCATATAACATTCTTCCCTTTTCTCCACTAACCCTTCTTGTGCAACAATTATAGCTGAAAGCAAGCTGTCTGAGAGAATATCAGCCCAGTTAAAAATTGTTCCTTTGAATGCCACATAGTGGATGATGGGGACCCATTGGAGCATAAAAATCGTCCCATCGGGCCTCCCAAAGATTCTGCTAAGCATGAGAGCGATCACTATGAAAGGGGGCCTCAGATTCTGAACCTCGTACTCCTCACTATCCTTTTTCCTGATCTGTTTGCTTGATATTAGTAGCTTCCTAGCCATCTCCAGATTATCCATCTTGATCTCTCCCAACCATTTATCATCAAGTCATTGCTGAGCTTTGGGAAACTTATAATCCGTTGAGATATAGGATGCAAAAGCTTTTCCTTTGTTGTCTGAAAGAACTCTTGTCTCGGTATTCGCATGCCACAGAATCCATCCAATTACTTCTGAGCATGGGAAAAGCTCTGGACGTGTGGCTGCTTTGGATATACAGGAGTTTCTGATGTTCCGATATAGACATTCTTCTTCAAGAAGATCCTTAGGGAAGTCCTGGTCTCTTATCATACGGTATACGTCTCCCCATTTTACTTCTGAGGGTACCCCTGTAATGCACTTAGTGTCCTCGAATAGTGTTTCTACTCGCGCGTCGGCCAATCCTAGCTCAGTCGCCTTTAGCTTCCTTTTGCCACCTTTAGGCAGAAACTTGCCCAAAAGAAATCATACATGAGTAGGCATTACAACGTATCATCAGCAAATTAGACTAGCATCCCGCATTTATCAACAAGTCCTAAGCATACTGTGATAAGCCTTTGATGACTACTGTTTGATTATTTCCAAAATTGAACGAAACTAACCCAATATTCCTTACTATGTTCATCATAATTTAAAAAAAAACAAAAAAAATCAAAACAATACAGCTTTGCTACTTTCAATTTAAGAAATTTGTTTCACATGTTATGGAATAATCCTACGGGGACCGCATAGTGATGCTTTGAGCTATATTGCAACTATGACATATAACAATAATGCATTCCCATAGTAACAATCCGGAGAAAAATAAAGTGATTTTGAGTTTAATAAGTTTCATGGCATGAATGCTCGCAGCCGGATAGGGACACCAATGTTCCTCTTGTAAGAGTAAACAGGACTGGTTTCAACTTTACAACGCTGATGGCTTTCAAGACGGGATGAGGCATGCCTTAGATTCTCGTAATGTTTACACAGTGGGTGCTCGAGGTCCTAAAGACTTCCATGTTCATATGAAAACAAGCTTTGGGGAGTTTAGTTGGGTATGAGCATGGGTCAGCTTCGGCCGTGGTCAGACTGAAAATATTGCCATGGCTAAACAGAACCATGAATATATCATTTACCTCAACGAGAAATAACTATTACAATTGAATATACGGGTTCTGAAAGGTACTAACCTGCTAGAAAATGATCGTTATGGTGATGTTGATGCCGCTGTGGAGTCGGCGAGCCTGGAATAGGTGCTTGCAATTTCAAACGGAACGGAAACAAACCTCTAACCAATGGAAATAATGAAAACTAACGGGGTTCACATATTTATTTATAGAAATTCGGGACACGTGAGCCATTAATAAGGTAGTTGTGGAAAATTAAATGGGGTTGATGAGGCATACGGATGGGTCAAATCGGCACATTTGGCATTAAATGTGACTGTCAAAAATCGGAAGGACTCGCCTAACTTTTCCAACCGTTGCGGAAAGAAAAACTGAGTTTCTCCGCTGTTGTGGAAAAGTTATAAAATCTTGAGTGAAGTTACCACCGGAAAAGAAATGTCATTTTATCCGTCGTTGCGAAAACGTTATTTGAATTCTTCTGCTGTTTTAGAAAACTGGGCAAGTTCTTCCGCCGAAGTTTGACATATTCTTCTCTTTTCACCGCTGCGGGAGATTCAGGTGGGTTTCTTCGTCATTGCGGAAAAATCTTGTAAGTTTGTTCCACCGATGGTTCACTTAGCTAAAAAAATTTCACCATTGCGGAAGGTTTCGATGAGTTTTTCCACCAATATTTGGCTTGGTCTTTTACCCGCCGCTTCGGCAAGGTTGGCCCAGATCTTCCACTGTTTCGGAAAACTTATCTTAAAATTTCCGCCGTTGCGGCCCAGAAACTTGATTTTTAATTAGGAAAAATTAGTGAAAAATAACTCAAAGGGAGCGAGCAGAAGACCTATCTCTAGAAATATTAAAAAAGAAAAGACTCTTGATGGCCTTGGACTTCTAGGAAAACCTTCTCTTAAAAGTAGAGGAGGGGCCCCAATATATATATATATATATATATATATATATATTTAAATTGGGGGGGTTGTAGCAACAACAGGTAGGTATATTTCAATATGCTCCTAAGCAAATTCATTTGGTAGTTGTTTAGAGGATATTCAAATATTTGAAGGGCACAATGACTTATGGTCTCTAGTATCCTAGAAATCACAATTTTCAGTTAAATGCATATTCAGATGCTGACTGGGAAAATTGTTTGGATGAGAGAAAGAGCACAAGTGGAGGTGCATTCTTCTTAGGTGATTCACTAGTAGCATGGCTATGTAAAAAGCAAGGCTCTATATCGTTGTCTACCGTAGAAGCTGAATACATTGTTGCTGCTACATGTTGTACACAGGTACTATGGATGATTCAAACTCTTGCAGATCTAAAGGTAAGATATGTTGAATCTATTCCTCTTCATTGTGATAACACAAGTGCCATTAGTGTCTCCAAGAACCTTGTCCTTCATTCCAAGACTAAACACATTCCAATCAAGTATCATTTCTTAAGGGAGCAAGTTACAAACAGAGTTGTCCAATTGCATTTCATTCCTTCTAAAGAACAGATTGCTGATATTTTTACTAAACCCTTATCCAAAATCTAGTTTGAGTATCTACACTAGAAGTTGGGTGTCATATCTTCTTCCAACTAACCTGTTCACTTTGGAAGGGGGAGTTTATGTCTCTTGCATATCTGATGTAATTTTGAGAGCGTCGTCATTTAATTGCCCTAGTTTTTTTTTTAGTTTAACTTGATCGAGGGAGCTGTATTGTCGTGTTTTCTTTGACATTGATGATAAAGGGGGATCAGTTCAGGTAGTTGCAGATGACAAGTAGTTGGTGATTACACTTGATCCATCATAAATATGAAGGTTTCCATCAATGCCAAAGGGGGATATTGTTGGCATTATGATTCAGATTGTGTGCAGACAAGTAGACATATAATTGCCATTGATGGTTGGCAAGCAGACAGATAGTTGCAGAATAGATGGTTGGAAAGCAGACAGATAGTTGGAGTCAAGCAAGGAGGGAATCTTTAATGAAGGCTACGGGCATAATGAGTGGATCCTGTGTTAAATTTTCAGAATTTACTTCAATCTGATCTAGGATCTTAACTGAGAGAACAACATGTATAGCAAATCTACAGCATAACAATCATGGACACAATCATGCAAGCACACAAGAGACACAGAGTTTACTTGGGAAAAACCATAAAGGTGAAAAACCCCAATAACTTCCTCAGAGATAGATAGAGCAATTATACAACCAGAATACAAGAGATAGTCTTCTCCTAGCAGTAGAGCCTCCTCCTCCACAAGTGTGCCACTCTCCCAAGTGTGAGTGAGAGAATAGAATGTGTAAAATGAGAGAGACACACTCTCTATTTATACACTAACTTGACTTGACCTTTACTCAACTAGGTCGGCCTCAACTTAACCACTTAACATAATGCTGACTGGGCCGACCCCCAATAGGGTGGTCTAATAACCCTTTGACCCACATGACTTATACAGGGCCGACCTCAACATGGTGGTCTAATAACCCATCAAGTATAAGTTACGACACTTACAATATAAATGACGACACTTCTATATAGAGGAATAATAACATTTCTATAGGAATACAAACACTTCCGTATAGATGAATAATACCATCTCTATAGGAGTACAAAATACATATATGAAATACATGGGTGAAATACATTCCGAAGTTACATATACATCAACACTCCTTCTTAACTAGGAAGGTATTTCTTGACATAGGTCTTCTAGCACAAGTCATCTTCTCTGGATCATCGTCACTGGATAATCATCATCAAGTCATCATCATCGTCACTACTATTGCTATCTCCATCAATCTCTGAATCTACTCGTCATAGGAAGTTCTACAGAGCCATTCCTTTTTCATATTGGATGTAGGCCCACCACCTGCAGGTCTTCGTCATCACTGGCCATACTGTGGAATCCTCAAGACTTATTACGTGCGTCACAAAACCTGGCTGCAGCATCCTAGGCTATTACGAGCACACAGCTCTACATGTTGGATCTCCTAGGAGCACATTACATGTGACCCATCACAAAACCTGGTTGAAGCATCCCAGGCTATTACGAGCACACAACTCTACCTGTCGGATGTCCCAAGAGCACATTACATGTGATCTCACCACAAAACCTGGCTGAAGCATCCCAAGCTGTTATGAGCACACATCTCTACCTATCGGATCTCCCAGGAGCACATTACATGTGGTCCACCACAAAACCTAGCTGAAGCATCTGAGGCCTTTTTCATCCTGTCCAGATCTCCCATGAGCAAATTACATGTGGTCATGGAAAAACCTGGCTGAAGCATCTGAGACGTTTTTCATCCTATCCAGATCTCCCAGGAGCAAATTACATGCCATAGGAAAAAACCTCGCAAGAGAATCTCAGGATGTTACAGGTACACAACTCCGACCTGAACATCTCCCAGGGCACAAATTACATGTCCTCCCAGAGCAATGTCTCGAAAGAGCATCCCAGGCTGTTATGGGTACACAACTTCGACCTATAGGATCTCCCAGACATGCTCATCTGTACAACCTGATCCATGGCCACAAAGTATCATCCTGATACTCAGCATACATCATCCTGATATACACATGATCATCCTGATCATCATCACTGCAACATCCTGCTGCATGTCATCTAGAGAATCTCGTCATCCACGATAATCCTGATCATACAATGCATCCACCTAATGCATACCAAGTATCTACCTGATACATATCATCATACATGATCTCAATATCCACCTGATACATATACTGATACATGGTCCAAGCATCCAACATGATGCATATACAAAATACATACAAATGATCCAACTGATCATATCCAGCATCCAACATGATGCATACATACATAAATGATCCAAATGATCATAACAAGCATCCAACATGATGCATATACATATACAGAGTAGTAACTAGAGCATCGTCCTGATGCTCATCATCCATGATCCTCCTGATCATCATAGCGTCGTCCTCTTCAGATCATCTCCTCATCCACGAAGCACAACCTAGATGCACATCATCCAGCACTTACACCACCGACATGGGAGAACACATCTACCACCATTCGGGGAAGGCTCCAACCCTTACTTTTTCACCATGGGAGAACACATATACCACCATGTGAAAAATGGCTCAGCCATTACATCACGACTAAGGGAGAACATATCAACCATGTCAGAAAAGCTCATGTGCATCTGCATCTTCTGGACTCATCACTTCCCTTTGGAAGGAACCTTGATCTGAAGTGCACCAAGCCTCTCTCTGAAGTATTCAAACTGCACTCTGGCCAACGGCTTGGTCAATACATCTGCAACTTGCTCATCCGTCGCAACATACTCTACTTCGGTTGTACTCAGTGCTATGTAGGACTGCTTCCTGCTAAACCAAGAGATCACACCTAATCCCATACTAAAGCAGCACCCAGAAGTGCTCTTCCTATCTGTAGCACTGCATGCCCAATCTGAATCAACATAACCCTGCAGGTTAAACTTTTGATTCGCATCGTACTTGAGCCCATAATCAATCGGATCAGATGGAGCATCACACAGAAGCTTCATGTTTGATTCCATAGGTGTGGCCATAGCCTTGTAGTCCATCATCCCGAACCTCTTAGGATCTCTACTGCATACTTCCCTTGTCCAAGGAAGATTCCATCTACACTCTGCCACACCTTCATGCCAAAAACAAATAGTGCATCATTCCCAAGTTCTTCACACATATATGACTACACCATTCAAGAAAGCTGTCTTGAAATCCATATGGTGCATCTTCTATTTCATCACTTTTATATTTCTCTATGCTGCCATCTGCAGCATGCTTGATCTGATAGTTCCATTTGGAAGTCACAACAGACTTCCCTTTAGCTCTTGGGACCGCATCCCAAACATCGTTCTTCATGATCGACAGATCATGGCATTCTTCCCATATCCTGGGAACTTCAATATCTTCAATAGATAATTTTGTTGCTTGAACAAATGTTGTAGTCCTTCTTTTGTAGGTGAAGGTATACGGTCTTTCCTACAAAACAATTTAAATTGCATGATTAGAAACATCTCATAATTTTCAGACAAATTCTTACACATAAAGAAATATGTCATACAATCATGCAATTATCTTAGCCAATGCTTTAGTACAACATTCATCCATGTTCCACAACTTTCTAGATGCCTTCTAGTCTCTACCAGAACATTGTTAAGAGTGTGCACAACTCCTAACATGTCAGCAAAGAGGCTTCATTCTAGATAAGTAGCAATGGAATGTTGTACAGTGCCATAGGCCACTTACCCATGTATATTAGTAGTATACTGTTCATCAATGCAACTATTCTAATATGCATAATACACAACCTAATTCTAGGAACATAAGCATATACATCATTGAATAACATTATGTAATAAATGACAATTCAAATACTTATCTTTGTTTGGTTGTTGGGTGGACTCCCTCTGAATCTTTGCAACTCCATTCTGATGTGGATTGTGAGAAGTGGTCAACTCCCTCTGAATATCTGCATCCTTGCAGAAACTACTGAAGTGTGCTCCTTTTCTTTCTTGTAGGAACAACTGGAGTGTGCTCCCTCTTGATCTTTGCTTCCTGGATTACCTGTCCTTGAACTTATATCCATCCTTAATCACTGGATTAGCATGCTAGCTAGTTATGTCTAACATACCTGCATAATGTCTTCTGGTTCTCTTCAGTGACTTGTGCTAGTAACCTGCATGTCTCATAGGTTAACCATTGTAGGACCAAGTTATACTCACCTCAAAAGTAGATCTTCTATGTGATCCATGACAATGGATGAATCTTTGTCTTCATGTCACCATGATCATATGTTCTTGAAGGAGAACATGATTTGTCTTTCTTGGTGTACCTTTTATGTTAGTGAACAACATAAACCTCATACAACATCACAATGCATTAGTACATTCATAAGTGGCAAAACCTTAATCAATGAATATCTTCTATTAAGGTGATACAACAAGTCTAGTAATTAATCAAGATTGTACTGTAATGATATGAAGACAAAAATATGATAAAATTAACCATGAAACATACCTGTAAGCCATACCTGTCAAGATTGCTTGTAATCTTCTTATGGAAGATCTTAGCCTCATCTCCCTCTGAGACAAGAACTTCTTCACTTATGCAGGTGACCAATTCATCTTCTTCTAGGATTAACCCAATCCACTTGATTTGCAAGAACTAGACCTGGAGCTGGATTAGGGTTTGTCAAAGAAACCCCAAAAATTCAAACTTTGAATTTCAAACTTCCGAAAGGATAGAAATATGCACCTTGATGAGCTGATCAAGTTGGTATATTCAGAATTTGAAAACTGCAAAGTTTCACCCCTCGAAATTGCCTTTTAGATTTCCGGATTCACTAGGGAGGACCCTGAATTAGGGTTTGAGTTTCCCAGAGCTTCACCCAACCAAAAAATTTGATTCAAAGCTCTAAGCTTCGATTTTTCTGAGGAGCTTCCAGCCGTGGTCACAGATTTCCAAAAATTCCAATTTTTGCAGAAGCCCTAATTTTTCATCTTTTCGATCAAAGTCTCGAACTGAGGTTTGATAAAACCCGACCTTCTGCCCAACCAAAAATCCTGATCTTGGTCTATAAATTTCGATTTTGATGAGTATCATTCCGCCATGGTCTCCTATTACAAAAATTCCAACTTTCTCCAAATCCCTAAATTTCGGAAGCCATGAATGAAGGTGCTAAAAAATAATTATGTTTTGACAGAAATATGTACCTGATTGTTTCTGGTGTAACTCCGAACTTTTCGATCCACAGGGTCTGAAAAAAATTTCTGTGATAGCCCGAACTGTTGTCTTTCCATCCCGATAGGTCTCACCTCAATTGGATTCTTTGAGAGAGAGTTATGCCAAGTGTCGCAATGTGACCTGTTTATGGGATAATACAGGAGAGAGAACTTGTACGGCGTTCCACGTGTCACTAGTTCAACTTCAGCCTATGAAAACAATTTCTGCAATAGTACAATCTGTGTACTACCTGCCACTTTTTATGAAATTTCATTTGGAGCTTCCTAGCCCAAGTTATGACCTTTTTGCCAAGGTCACCTGTTTTTGACTCAGATCTAGAAGAGGCAGAAACCCTATATTGTACAGATCATAAATCACAAAGTACAATGAATTAGAGGTTTTCCTTTGGACACAACTTACATGAGGATCTGATCTTCTACTTGTAAAAGTTTTAGATCTGAAAACTTCGCCAAAATGGATTTATAGCGAAAGTTCTACGATGACTGGTTTTTGCTATATCAAGCCCTAGCATCATAAGTGCAACAAGTGTCATACATGCCATATCATGCCTTCTTTCAGGCTAGCTCTGATACCATGTTAAATTTTCAGAATTTACTTCAATCTAATCTAGGATCTTAACTGAGAGAACAACATGTACAGCAAATCTACAGCATAACAATCATGGACACAATAATGTAAGCACACAAGAGACACAGAGTTTACTTGGAGAAAACCATAAAGGTGAAAAACCCCAATAACTTCCTCAGAGATATATAGAGCAATGATACAACCAGAATACAAGATATAGTCTTCTCCTAGCAGCAGATCCTCCTCCTCCACAAGTGTGTCACTCTCCCAAGTGTGAGTGAGAGAATAGAATGTGTAAAATGAGAGAGACACACTCTCTATTTATACACTAACTTGACTTGACCTTTACTCAACTAGGTCGGCCTCAACTTAACCACTTAACATAATGCTGACTGGGCCGACCCCCAATAGGGTGGTCTAATAACCCTTTGACCCACATGAGTTATATAGGGCCGACCCCAACAAGGTGGTCTAATAACCCATCAAGTATAAGTTACGACACTTACAATATAAATGACGACACTTCCGTATAGAGGAATAATAACATCTCTATAGGAATACAAACCCTTCTGTATAGAGGAATAATACCATCTCTATAGGAGTACAAAATACATATATGAAATACATGGGTGAAATACATTCTGAAGTTACATATACATCAACAGCCTGCGAGCATTTAAAATCCCTTGCGGGCATCCTTGTGAGCCCCTGCGGGCATCACAGATAGCTTACTACAGGCATGTCTAAGACCCCATGCGGGCATTACTTGAGACCTTGCGGGCATCAGTTGAAGGCCCATTGTGCGCATATGGAGAGGCCACTGCGGGCATAAGTCAAGACAGCCTACAGGCATAAATGAGGCCTTGCAGGCATATGAGGGCTAAGTATAAGGCTTCTGCGAGCATCATTAAGAGCCACTTGCGGGCATTTTAAGAAGCCCCATGTGGGCATTTTAAGAAGCCTCATATGGTCTATGCACTGATAAAATAAAAAGAGGTCTGGCAACATTGAGAAAGCGCCAAATGTGGTGAAGGTCTTATTGGATACCAAAAGAATTTTTTTTGGTAAAGATTAAGTGGCAGAAAACGCATATAATCCTGTGTAAGTGTTAGTGTTATATGTTTTAAATGTCCCGTGTTTTATGAAGGAATAAGGAAATCTTGATTTCATTTATGATGATGTTACCATTACAGTTACAGTGAGTGCTGATTGAGCTCCCGGCAGTTATGAAGACACGAAATTTGTTCTTGGGTCAATTATTGAGTTGGAAGGTTTGGAATTCGAAGAGACTGAGGTATATAATTTCATTGTCTATATAAACCAATCGATGAGGACTTTATAAGGGCTGAAGAGAATCATATGACAGGATGTTGGCTGAAGTAAAGAAGATGAAGCTATAATCTTAACATAAGAGATCAATACAGAAGAAAAGTGAAATGTGGCCCGAATTTGTGAAGAAAAGAATGCACAGAATTGTGAGAATGGTCAGATAAGGACAGAGAGATGAATGTTGAAGAACGAAGGCTCAACTAAGGCAAGAAATGAGTTGTAGCAAAACATAGCACAGATAGAGTGGGTAAGCATTAATATATCTGAATCATTGTAATGTAATTAACAAGTATAAATTTGTTTATGAGGGTGGTAGGGAGGTGTTGGGGAAGACTTGTAGTCTTCTATGTGCAAGTTAAACCTTTTACAAGAGGAAGTTGGTGCTTCCATCCTATTGTAGTTGGAGAATTCAGGGAGTTGGTTCTTCCTTCTAGTGGGAGCTAGAAAAATAGGAGAATTGGTGCTCTCTATAAGTAGGATCATGTAAACAGAGGTTTCAGCCTCGTTTGAGTAGGTGCTCAAATAAAAATGATGTAAAGTAGTTGGAGCTTGCTTGACATCCTAAGAATAAGATGTTTTTACCATTTATGGGTTTCCTCGTGAATATCTGTCTCTGTCTCTATCATGTGTGTGATTGATGATTATCATTTATGTTTTATATTTGTTGCATTATCATGACAATAGATCCGTGAACAATAATAAAGTTTTAACGGTCTCATATTGTTTAAGCTTAAGAATAACCTATTCAACCCCCCCTCTCAGTTATTTGAATAATATCAACAGTGACTTCATGCAAATATCTCACAATCTATCTTTGCCATAAGCTTATCAGGGACTATAACATTGAGAAAAGGATAAATGGAGGGTTGACAACTTATTATGGAATTGAAAGTGGTTTTAAATCATCAAACCTTTTGTTTTGGGATAACAAGAAACTTCTCTTTAAGACTTTTTCACTCCTATTATCTTATATGGTTTTGAATTTTAGAGCTGGAACATCTCTAGAGAATTGTGGAGAAGGATAGAGAAAATCCAAGAGTGTTTATACATTATGATATCAAAATTAAATGAAATACACCCTATCATATCCTCATATAAGTGAGTATCTCCCTCATCCAAAGCATGACTATGACTAAGTAACTAATATACAAGAACATGATAAACACCATGCGAGCCAATATGCTTCTTAAAGATTACTTCAAATTCTAGTTAAACCACATGTGGCTCAACCGAGGTTGGCATAAATATGTCAATTCTTGGCCAAATCATTGGATAATCAAGGAAGATGCCAATCTACAAAGTAATGATAATATTAAAAATATTGTTACATGTAAATTTAAGGAGAAATTGTGGTGTGATAAAGAATTATAGTATAAGAGAAAATTAAGATACTATAAGAAGGTGATCAACCCTAATCTAGAAGATCAAAATTTTCTATGTGTTTTAACTAGCATAAAGAAGAAAATAAACATTGTTAAAGTAAGCCCCGGTTGCAGGTGCTAACATTGGACTGGCCACAGAAAGCAGAGTTGTTCACCCACTTGGTAGTGTGGTTCACCCACTTGGTAGCAGATCTAGGAAGGCATCCTCCCCCTGGTAGCAGATCTAGGCAAGTGTCTTTCCCATGGTAGGTTGGAATTCACGCGAACAATGACATTAATTCAGATGATGCAAGGGTGGTTGGCATTAAATCTGGTTCGTTTGTCAATGTCCTTTCTCAATAACTGGAACTGTCTGTTCATTATGCTCTCGCATGTGATTCCTCGATGATCCCTCTCCAAGGTTCTTGATATGAAGGTTTGACATTTCATCACCTTCAACTGCTATCCTCTGCATGTTCCTACTGTTGAGGGCTCTGCTCCGACTCTCTCCACCTACGAGCTTGTTAATTACACCATGACTTGTCGGTAGGGTACCTCCAGGTGTTGTGTTGGTCATGGCATCGATCGAATTGCTACCTCCTCGAAAAACGATAAGAAATTCATCAACAGCTACGACGACAACGTCTCGGCTCCTGTTCGAAGGTTGGTCAATGATTAGGAAGCTAGTCGGATCTCTAACATTCTCACCCCCGGAAACCAAGGTAACCAAATAAGTTATTATTGGTTAATGAAGAACATGTTGGGCACCCTTGTTGAAGAAATGTTGGCGAATTGGAACATGGCCAAGATCTCTATTATGGACACCAGGACTCACCTGGTCCCTCTGGATGAAATGCTAGCAACCCTGAACTCCAGCGTGGCTAGAGGCAAGTACTCCTTCTTCAACAAAGCCACTCCTCACTGTGATTCTGGTCTTGATGCTCCTAGTATTAGCAATGAGATCCCGGATGGTAAAGAATGTACTCAACCTGAGGGTGTTGCCACTGCAATAGGATCCAATGCTTCGGGAACCACTCTGCATGAGTCGCTAGGTGTTGCTGCAGAGGTCTCTGTCTCTATCTTGGGAACCACCTCGGGGTCGATCTCTCATGCTATAGTTGTCTTACAGGGGGGCCCTCCCCCTGAAGCCTCCTTTCCTATTCCTACTACTTTCGATTATCTACACTACAAAAGAATCAGAAAATCTGACAGCGAAGCTTCAACTCCATGCAAGACTGAACCTCTGCCACCCAAACTCCCAATACTGCGCTGGGAAGAAGATTTCTTTGGCAGTTTTCCCATCATCGAAGACAAGCCCAGCCCCTAGAATGCAGAAGCAAACACTTAGGACAGCTCTGGCAGTCCCCATCTCCTTTTGCGATGGTCAACATATCTGGGTTTTTTGGTTTAATAATCTACTGTTATGTACTCATTTTTTTTCTGGGAAGGTCTAGTCCTATGTTTTTAGCGCTCGTTTGTAATTATGTCTATGACCTACATATCGGTGAAAGATCAGACACTCAACCCATATGTGGGCAGGTCTACAAGTGCCATACTTTGAATTTTTTGCTCTATGAGAGGCTACAAAATGCTCTCAGAACTACAGATTTTCCTATGCGTGTAATATTTTTTGTACTTTAATATAATTTCTCTTTGTAGTTTACAAAAAAAAACGTTGCTAAAGTAAGAACAAAATTGCATGAGCTCCATAGTGAAACAAGGCATTCGTCACTTCCTAAAATGTTATGGGTCTAAAAAAATTGTCATCTTTGTGACACCAAGAGGGTTCAAAATGAAAAACAATTTCTCCTAGAATGTCCTGCGTACACCCACAATAAATCACAATTTCAAAATATTTGCTACAATGCTAGCATTTCTAACCATTTAACTTAACAAAACTCTAGTGATTATGAACGCTTCCCCTAAAGCTTTTTTAGTACATAATTAAAATTATAGAACAAACCAAGTGATTTCTTAACTTTTTAAATGTTCAATAGAGAAAAGTTAGTTTAGGTGGGCATCATAATATAGTTTAATGCTTTCTCCTCTTAAACCAACTCTTATTTAGGAAAGGTATTAAACATTTTAAATTATATATGTATGGATGGATATAGTTGATTCATAAAGTTTTATAAAGAGAAAATGATGAATATGTAGTTTTCTAACCCATAAAATTTAAGAGTAGACAATTTCATTCCACTCTAAAAAAATTAAAAATTAAAAATTAAAAAAAATCATAGTAATATAAAAATTCAATACTAGATCTCATACATTAATTTAATATATAGCTAAGTTGTAATCTTTTTTTGGCAAGTACCCACAAAGATTTGAAATTGTGGCATTTCATTTACAACTTCTCAAGTCAATTACTCATTACTAATTGCTCTACCCAATAAGCTACATTCTTATTTTTATTAATAACAACAATTAGTTTAAATATTTTTACTAACTTTAACTTTAATTAATATTTTATTATTTCCATATTAATAAAAACATATACCAATCTAATAAAATTGCTCATAATAATTAATTTAAATATTTTAAATATATTCATTAATTTAATTTTTATATTTTTATTATTTTTATGTTACTAACTAATAAAAAAAATTAAACACATAAGTTTTTATTATTTTCTTATTTGTTTATTATAAAAAAATCATATTTAATCAAAGTGGTTGTATTAAGGTATACATATCAGAACTCCCCTCTAAAGTATAAAGTCTTTGTTTGGGTATAAAGTTATTCATGGATATTACGAAACATGATGCGCTAGTTAGAAAATCAACGAGCAATAGCAATCCGAGATACAAAGAAATCGTCGTATTACCCAAGTTTATTGTTTTTCAAACGTTATGCCTTGACTTTACACTTTACAAAAGTCTAAATAAATTATAAAGAGAATAGAAAAGTGCAAAGTGACTTTACACTTTGATTAGTGGACTATTTTTTAAATTAGTGGACTATTTTTTAAATTAGTAGAACTTTTTAAATTAGTGGACTATTTTTTAAATTAGTAGAACTTTTTAAAATATTTTTTAAATTAGTAGAACTTTTTAAAATATTTTTTAAATTAGTGGATTATTTTTTAAATTAGTGGACATAGAGGTGAATGACTTTTATTGCGTATTACCAAAGTTGATTGTTTTTCAAACATTATGCCTTGACTTGGAGAGATGGAAAAGTTTAAATAAATTATAAAGAGAATAGAAAAGTGCAAAGTGACTTTACTTTACTTGAGTGGGACATAGAGGTGAATGAGTTTTCTTGAGTGGGACATAGAGGTGAATGAGTTTTCTTGAGTGGGACATAAAAGTGTGAATAAATTAGTGGAACTTTTTTTAAAATATTTTTTAAATTAGTGGACAGAGAGGTGAATGACTTTTCTTGAGTGGAACATAAAAGTAAATGAATAAATTGGTGAATTTTTTTTTTATATTTTATTTAAAGTTCGTGCCTATCACCTTCATGTAAAGCAATGAGGTACAAACAAATTGTCGTATTACATAAGTTCATTGTTTTTCAAACGGTATGCCATGACTGGCAGAGATGGAAAAGTTTAAATGAATTATAGAGGAGAGAGAATAGAAAAGTCCGTATTCGCTTGACTTGAGTGGGACATAAAACAGGATTTTTTTTAAAGCAGAAAATCATGACATCACTTTAATGTAAGGCTCTAGTCTTCTTTCCAACTATGCGAGGTGGAGTGATACTCATAAAATTGGAAAATTATGAGATAATGAAAAGTAAAAATAAATGTTTAATTCTATTTCGAGATTAGGAAAAAAAAAAGATGGAAATTATTTTAATTTTTTTAAAACTTGATTTAATTGATTGGTATTAATTTATTTTTATAATTTTATTTAAAAAATTATTAAAGGATGGAAAATAAAAACTTGTGTTAAATCAAAGTAAAAAAATTTGTGGTAAATCCCAGATGCGAGCGCCACCATGACAACTAGACATCATGCAGAGGAGGAGCCTCGACATGGGATTCCACAATGTGGTACCGCACTCTACATGCATTAACCTCCTGGCCCTTGCCTTACCTCGATGCCGATGGCTCATTCACATTGCTTCAATTGGATGTCCCCTCATTCGCTGGTGGGACGCGATCTCAGTACCGGGCCCATTTACTTCGGCTCTTTGCGCATTGATATGGTGCATGCATAATTTGAGTACCGCCCCATAAACAAGATAAGGGATTAAGATAGAGACTTATCCCCCATCAATCCTCGTGTCTGTTTTCGCATGCATTGGTTTTTCCCTACAAGTTACAGTTATGGTATGTAGAACTTGGTCCGGCTTCACTTTGTGCTCTCACCAATGTCTCGGTCGCATGGTTCTCCTCGTCAGGGAAGTGGAAGCAGGGGAAAAAGTCAGGGCCCCACTATGCCTATTACTGAGGATGGATATGACATGGCAGTCTCCATGACGGTTCGCACTCTGATTGATGACTTGGAAGCTCAACTGGTCTCTGAATACCTGGCCTTTGGCAAAGTTGGAGGTAATATCAATCATTACTGGCTCATGAAGAATATGATGGGTAAGCTCATGGAGGACATGTTAAATAGTTGGGGCTCTGCAAAAAACTCATTGCTAGCCACCAGAGCCAAGCTCATTGATGTGGATGACCGTATAGCAATCTTGGACGCCACCTTCTCCTAGAACCACCTCACTTTTGGACATCGCGACCCGGATAAAGCAAAGGTTGGTAGCAGCAACGCTTCGGGCACTCAGACGGACGGTAAAGGTGCACCCTCGAAAGGACCCATGGATCCTTCAATTCCGTTCCCGATTCCTTCCACCATCGGGTCTCCTCCCAGCAAAACAAATCTACAATCCCATGGAGCTTGACCCCATGGATGCTCGCAAAATTACGCCGCTACTAGATCCCGACGACGCCTTCCAAGGAGGTTTCCCCATTTTGAAGGAAACACCTCCTAAATAACCTTTTCATGTTGGTCCTGAAGACTGCCTCGCAACCCACTGGTTCACTCTATTCTTTCCAGCTTTATTGTTATAGAATGTTTTGCTTTTTTTTGTATAAGTTAGACTTTTAAAGTTTAAATCCTGATCAGAAAACTCTCGCCTGGCCTCCCTCTAAGAGGCAGTTCTGTTGTAAGGTCTATATGAGTCATTGTAACATCTTTGATAGATTGGGATGGTGGTTCCATCGTCTTAGACCACCATAAATTCCTTCAAGCTATGCAAATTTTCTCCTTTTTTGATTAATATACTTCGCATATTTACAAAAAAAAAACTTGTGTTAAAACTTTATAATGTTTTGTTGAGAATGTAAAACTTTAATTTATTGAGTAATTAATTTACTAGCACAACTACTTAACCTGTGGTTGGTGAATACCGAAAGCTAAGCATTACCAACCAGTTATATGTTACTTGTTCTCCATGTGTGATTTGTCTATCATGAAGTGTGCTTTCTCGATGCATTAGTTCCTAGTTATTCACTACCAATTATTTTTTATATTCTTTTTTTATAGTTATATTTATTTTGAATTTGAAACTACCATAAAATTAATCTCTTGCTTATTATTTACATAGGTCTTTTTTTTCTTTTAATGAGGGATTTGTACCTCTTTATCTTATCAACTTTTAGGGACTCCTCAATAACTTCTTAGATTTATCTTCTTGCGATTTTACACTCTTTGTCATACTAAGGGTTGGACATTATATTTCTATTTTTATATAAGACTTCAATAGAGAACTTGTTAATGCAAACAGAGAGGGTTGTAGAGAAATTATGATAAAGATCTTCTATATTTCCCTACTAGATATAGGAAACACATAATTAATTAAATCATTTTGAAAAAGATCGGCTTTACTTTTGTTGAATATTAAATATTTGTTCTTCCGAGAATTTGTTTCCATAGGACTACTATGCATAACAAAGTTGCGGGTTACAATTAAAGGTCTATGATGCAAGGTTCATGGTCATTTAAAATGTCAAATTTTAGAATTTGGTTGTTTAAATGGATATCGAAAATGACATAGTCAACCACACTACTTCCAAGCCCATGAATGTAAGTAATTTGGCTAGAATTAGACCATTACATAAGACCTTTGCAAATAATTAGAGCGGCAAACAAAATTTTCCCTAAATATTTAGAATTTATTTTGTAGTTGCGGGCTAAATCAAGGTCTTCATGTAACCATAGATGATTAGGGTTGGAAGCATTGCATAATAGAATAGCTTGTTTTTACTTGTTGGAGCATTAAAGTCACCCATCAAGAGGATATTGTCTCCATTTCTTAAACTAGAAATATCATGTTCAAAGTCATTATAAGGACAAGTTTTATCTAAATTGTTCTTATAAAAGCTATTAAATCGACCTTTCTTATAGATATTTAAAATAAGAATGATTTGAATCTTCTTTTTTTAATATGTGAAATGATATGTGTAATGAATTAATGAATTCATTTTTTCTTATAATAAAAATTATACCAGCATAGATCCATCTTGAAACTGGATCTACCAAACACCGAGAGGGATCTAGAGGTGTAATTTTTATTTTAAATTTTAAACTCGGGAAATTTGATCTCTCTTAATTGATAGATTGAGTTTAAGTTTTACCTTTTTATTTTATAAGCCGATATGAATTTTTAAATTACTTTTCATAATTTTTATTACACGAGTCAACATGAAATTTTTAAAATACTTTTTATTTTTGGTAATGTAACTACATTATGTTAAGTTATGCTACCTTAAGTGACAACATCTCCTGTTGTAGAGCACCTCTCTCCTCTTGGTGCAATAATTAAAATTTGTCATAAATTTTATAAAAATATAATTTTTTTCATTGTGTAAATAATGTCATTGAAAGTTTTATATTATTTTTTATTTGAAATCTCGTCATTTTTATTAAAGTGAAAATATTAATTTGTTGATTTATTATTATTACTATTTAATAGAATGGTGGAATTGATACAAAGATTTTATGCTTGATTTTCACAACAGTGAATCACTTAAACCAACTGTCTCTAACTCTACACGCGTATATAAAATTTAAACTTTTAATATATAATTACATATTATTTTTATACAAAATAACTATTTTTCAAATATTATTGTAAATTATTAATATAAATTTTATCAAATATAATTTCAAGATTTAACATGAAACATCAATTATTTTTATAAAGAAATAACTATTTTTCAAATACTATTTTAAATTATTAATATAGTTTTTATCAAATATAATTTCAAGATTTAACATAAAACATCATCTTGTATAGACAAACCCTAATCACTCTACAAGTTATAAATCATACTAAAAACAAAATCCAAATAAGTTATTCTCCTAGGGTCCTCATACTCATTAAAATAAAAATCATATTTCATCTATATATATATATGTTATTAGCATATAATAAATATTTAATATATGTTATTATCATATAATAAATATTTAATATATGTTATTATCATATAATAAATATTTAATATTTGTAATAAGTTTTTATTTTAATTTTTTTAAAACTTGATTTAATTGATTGGTATTAATTTACCTTTATAATTTTATTTCAAAAATTATTAAAGGATGGAAAATAAAAACTTGTGTTAAATCAAAGTAAAAAAACTTGTGGTAAATTCCGGATGTGAGCGCCACCATGACAACTAGACAGCATGCAGAGGAGGAGCCTCGACATGGGATCTCACAATGTGGTACCCCGCTTTGCATGCATTAACCTCCTAGCCCTTGCCTTACCTCAATGTCGATGGCTCATTCACATCGCTTCAATTGGACGTCCCCTCATCCGCTGGCGAGACACAATCTCGGTACCAGGATCATTTATTTCGGCTCTTTGCGCATTGATATGGCGTGTGCATACTTTGAGTACTGCCCCATAAACATGATAAGGGAGTAAGATAGAGACTTATCCCCCATCAATCCTCGGGTTTGTTTTCGCATGCGTTGGTTTTTCCCTGCAAGTTACAATTCTGGTATGTGGAACTTGGTCCAGCTTCACTTTGTGCTCTCATCAATGTCTCGGCCGCGTGGTTCTCCTCGTCAGGGAAGTGGAAGCAAGGGAAAAAGTCAGCACCCCACTGTGCCTGTTACTGAGGATGGATATGACATGGGAGTCTCCATGATGGTTCGCACTCTAATTGACGACTTGGAAGCTCAACTGTTCTCTGAATACCTGGCCTTTGGCAAAGGTGGAGGTAATATCAATCATTACTAGCTCATGAAGAATATGATGGGTAAGCTCATGGGGGACATGTGAAATAGCTAGGGCTCTGCAAAAAACTCAGTGCTAGCCACCATGTCCAAGCTCATTTTTGTGGACGACCGGATACCAATCCTGGATGCCACCTTCTCCAACCCATTGGTTCACTTTGTTCTTTCCAACTTTTTTGTTATATAATGTTTTGTCGTTTTTTGTATAAGTTAGACTTTTAAAGTTTAAATCCTGATCAGAAAACTCTCACCTGGCCTCCCTCTAAGAGGCAGTTCTTTTGTAAGGTCTATATGAGTCATTGTAACATCTTTAATAGATTGGGATGGTGGTTCCATTGTCTCAGACCACCATAAATTCCTTCGAGCTATGTAATTTTTCTCCTTTTTTGATTAATATACTTCGCATATTTACAAAAAAAAAACTTGTGTTAAAACTTTATAATGTTTTGTTGAAAATGCAAAACTTTAATTTATTAAGTAATTAATTTACTAGCACAACCACTTAACCTGTGGTTGGTGAATACCGAAAGCTAAGCATTACTAACCAATTATATGTTACTTTTTCTCCATGTGTAATTTGTCTATCATGAAGTGTCCTTTCTCCATGCATCAGTTCCTAGTTATTCACTACCAGTTATTTTTTATATTCTTTTTTTTATAGTTATTTATTTCAAATTTGAAACTACCATAAAATTAATCTCTTGCTTATTATTTACATAGGTCCTTTTTTTTCTTTTAATGAGGGATTTGTACCTCTTTATCTTATCAACTTTTAGGGACCCCTCAATAACTTAGATTTATCTTCTTGCGATTTTACACTCTTTGTCATACTAAGGACTGGACATTATATGTCTATTTTTATATAAGACTTCAATAGAGAACTTGTTAATGGCAACGGAGAGGGTTGTAGAGAAATTATGATAAAGATCTTCTCTATTTCCCTACTAGATATAGGAAACACATAATTATTTAAATCATTTTGAAAAAGATCGGCTTTACTTTTGTTGAATATTAAGTATTTTTTATTCTGAGAATTTGTTTCCATAGGACTACTATGCATAACAAAGTTGCGGGTTACAATTAAAGGTCTATGATGCAAGGTTCATGGTCATTTAAAATGTCAAGTTTTAGAATTTGGTTGTTTAAATGGATATCGAAAATGGCTAGTCAACCACACTACTTCCAAGCCCATGAATGCAAGTAATTTGGCTAGAAGTAGACCATTACATAAGACCTTTGCAAATAATTAGAGCGGCAAACAATTTTCCCTAAATATTTAGAATTTATTTTGTAGTTGCGGGCTAAATCAAGGTCTTCATGTAACCATAGAGGATTAGGGGTGGAAGCATTGCTTAATAGAATAGCTTGTTTTTACTTGTTGGAGCATTAAAGTCACCCATAAAGATATTTAAAATAAGAATGATTTGAATCTTCTTTTTTTAATATGTGAAATGATATGGGTAATGAATTAATGAATTCATTTTTTCTTATAATAAAAATTATACCAGCATAGATCCATCTTAGAAGTGGATCTACCAAACACCAAGAGGGATCTAGAGGTGTAATTTTTATTTTAAATTTTAAACTCGAGAAATTTGATCTAAATTGAGTTTAAGTTTTACCTTTTTATTTTATAAGCCAATGTGAATTTTTTAATTACTTTTCTTAATTTTTATTTCATGAGCCAACATGAAATTTTTAAATTACTTTTTATTTTTGGTAATGTAACTACATTATATTAAGTTATGCTACCTTAAATGACAACATCTCCCCCCGTTGTAAAGCACCTCTCTCCTCTTGGTGCAATAATTAAAATTTGTCATAAATTATATAAAAATATAATTTTTTTCATTGTGTAAATAATGTCATTAAAAGTTTTATATTTTTGTTTATTTGAAATCTCATCATTTTTATTAAAGTGAAAATATTAATTTGTTGATTTATTATTATTATTATTATTTAATAAAATGGTGGAATTGATACAAAGTTTTATGCTTGCTTTTCACAACAGTCAATCACTAAAACTAACTCTCTTTAACTCTACACGCGGATATAAAATTTAAACTTTTTAATATATAATTAAATATTATTTTTATTCAAAATAACTATTTTTCAAATATTATTTTAAATTATTAATATAATTTTTATCAAATATAATTTCAAGATTTAACATGAAACATCAATTATTTTTATAAAAAAAAACTATTTTTCAAATACTATTTTAAATTATTAATATAATTTTTATCAAATATAATTTCAAGATTTAACATGAAACATGATTTTGTATAGACAAACCCTAATCACTCTACAAGTTATAAGTTATATTAAAAAAATCCAAATAAGTTAGTCTCCCAAGTCGTAAAGATCCTCATACTCATTGAAATAAAAATCATATTCCCTAATATATATATTATTATCATATAATAAATATTTAATATATGTAATAAGTTAGTCTCCCATATTCTTCTTACAATTACTTAAATTAATTTTAATTCACGATTTTATTTATTTATTTATTAACATTTATTTTCTTATTCACTACAAACTTTAAGTTGGAATTTGAAGACATATAGCAGGCCCTAACAAAGATTGGCTATACTAGCTTTTGAACATACGCTTAATCCGCACTAAAGGGTGTAGATCTTAATCCGCTATTTTTAGTTATTATAAGAATACCTCCACTACCTACTTATTAAAAATAGTTTGATGGGCAGAAACGGATCCTCTTAGCAGAACGGTGGTCCACCCTTACCACAAGTGCCAAACTTTGCCCCTATCTTCAACGACCCACCGCCACCAGTTTCGCTCGGCAGGTTAACATGTGCACTTGAGTACTATTTGTTATGTGTAAAATTTATTAATTTCTAAACCATTAAATAGGTGTATGCATGATACATTTTAATTTGTATAAGATTCGATTTAACATTGAATAATCATTATGGTCACAAATCATCTTAAAATGATTGAGTCATCAACCAACATGTTTCAAAATCATGGTGTCATGAGTTTTGATTTTGCAATATATATGAAACTATATTTTAGTTTTCAAACTCTCATATTGAAATACTCAATATTCAATGTAAGCATTTCACCTTTTACCTGGACCTTAAACACCAAGAAAAATATTAACTTTTATAAATTTTACTTTCATAAATTCAACTACAAAATCACTGAAATTCTCTCATGCCAAGCTATACTATGCACCTAGCCATAAAATAACTATGCACCTAGACATAAAATAATGTTACATCATATAGGGATTGAAAGAGAAAGACACATGAATAAAACATTTTAAAGCAATGAGAGAAATCGAACACTAATTGGTGAAATTCTCTAATTCCAAGCTATACCATGCACCTGGACATAAATAATGTTACATCATATAGGGATTGGAAAAGAAATGCCAAGCTAGACCATGCACCTGTATATAAATAATGTTACATCATATAAGGATGGGAAAAGAAATGCCAAGCTATACCATGCACCTGGATATAAATAATGTTACATGATATAGGGATTGGAAAAGAAATGCCAAGCTATACCATGCACCTGGATATAAACAATGTTACATGATATAGGGATTGGAAAAGAAAGACACATGGATAAAACATTTTAAAGTAATAAGAGCAATCGAACACTGATTGGTAATTGATTAAAGAATATAAATGTAATAACGTGATTTGATATATGATAACAAAAAATATAGTGGGTCGCCATTCTTTTAGTTTTCAGTTTTTATTATAACTTACTATTTACAAAATGTAAATATTTCCTTTTAAGAGTCATCTTCGAACATTGCCCCAAAGGATTGGCTAATAAGATACACTGACACAAAGTGATAAAAATACTCATTTTTAATATATATATATATATATATACATATACATCAGGTTTTAAAGTTTTTTATTTTTAAGATTTCAGTTAAGTTGGAAAAAAAGCTTTCCATTTTTTAATTTTATTTGTATTTATTAATAGAAAATTTATATAAATTAACTAGTTGGCAATAAAATAAAATAAATTTAGATAAATAGGAAATTTTCCTAAACTTTCTTCTCTAAAGAAGTAAGTTGTATTTATAGACAAAAAATTTACATCAATTTTGATACACTATAATTATTAATTAATCAATTGGCAATAAATAGAATGAAATTATAAAAGTAGAAAAGATTTCCTAATTAATAGAAAATTTATATTAATTTTGATACACTATGGCAAAAAAATGAGAATTAAAAAATAGGAAAGCTGTCTTAAACTTTCCTCTCTAAAGAAGTAAACATGCATTAAGGATAACAATTTTATTTTTTTTAATGTTTTTATTCTTGATTTTTATGGTATAACACCAATCATAATTGAAATAAATTCTTCTAAAATTTAAAATAAATTAAAAAATTAAAAAAAAAACCACTACTTTAGTTATACTTTAGAAATGTTAAAATATTAAATCTACTTCTATGTCATTAATGGAAAAAATCCAAAACAATAGTCACGTGAAAAGTTTAATGGTTTAAATTCATCTTAATATGAAATAAACTTACAACTTCTCTTATACATACCATTCACATTAATTGTGACAATAACTTCTCTTATACATACCATTCACATTAATTGTGACAAAATAAAATATTTGTTATTTGTTATTTTCTAGTTAGATGATTGAATAATGGATATAGCATATCTTAATTTTCATGCAAGTGTTTTATTTTTATTAGGGGAATCGGCAAAAACATAAATTTAATATCATTAAATTGCCATGCAAGTGTTAAAATACAAATCTAATATCATTAGATTCCCATGCAAGTGTTAAAATGCAAATCTAATATCATTAGATTGTATTTTATAACTTCCATCTAAAATTCGATTTTAGAAAATTTGGTCTCTTTGAATTAATTTGAACCACTAATACCCTGTTAGTATGGATTTTAGCAAATTTGATTTTTTTTTAAAATTATAATATAAGATTATTGTCATTGAATGTTGTTTATCATCCTTCAATAATTTTGTCTAAACATTATTTAACCAAAAATTAAACAATTTATAATCATGATTCTAATTTTTAATATTTATATCTAAGTTTTAAAATATTTTTTTCCAAAATAATTTTCACAAATCACTATATTCAAAAATAAAAATAATTTTAAAAAAAAATCAAATTCACTTATATATTAAGATTATTGCACAATAAATATTTTTTTCCAAAATAACATACATAAATCATCATATTCAAAAATAAAAATAATTAAAAATATATATAAATGAAATTTGTTTATACATTAAGATTATTGCACAAGTGTTTTTATAACTTTGTTAAGTGACAAAACCCCTTTAAAAAGATAAATTCTATGATCAAAATTTTGTTCACTTACATAAATAAAATTTAAAACTTTTATTTGACAAATCCCAATTTAAATTGGATCACTTATTTTATGTCAATAACATAAAGTGACTACAATATTACAAAAATGTCAAAACTTGTACTAGATTTAGATTTAGTGTTGGTGAACCAAACTAAAAGTAGAGAAAGTGTAGTATAATACAGGCAATAAGCCAGGAATTTGGTGACACCATTAATTCTTGCTAATGTAGAGAAAGAGACACCATAGCAGGACAGCAATCTTCTTCTATGTGAAACAGGGGAGGCAATATAACGGAAGCGGCTTACCAACTTTGCTCACAAAACAGAGACGAAGACGAATGCGTACAAATCTTTTGTGCCCGTCAGCGCGCAGGGGATTGCAAGCGATAACCCATCCATAAGGCCGTTCTGATCTTCAAAAATACAACCCCCGGCCTTCTGAGACACGTAGTACTGCTATTACTACTCAATGGTAAAGTGGTAACTGCTGAGGAGCATGTAATTCAATAGTGTATGAGAAATGAGGCCAACAGACCTGGATCTCTAGAATAATCCCATTGCCATATGTTGTTGTAATACTTGCTACAGAATTGAAGGCTCGAAAGACCTTGCTGGTACTGCTTTCAGTGAAAGAATAATCTTTTTTGTGTGTTCAGTTTTGAATGTCCTCTGGATAAAAGAAACAAGCAATTCATGTAGGAATATTTGATCATAAGCTCAGTTGCAGTCTTATCTGCAAACGAGACATTGACAAGAAACCTGCATGAATCGATCCACCAACCACGCAGAAACTGTATACCAAGCACAAGATCAAGGAAAGCTTGTTTATGTCGCGAAGAGAATGGAAAGATGGCATCTAGGGCAAGAATAACATTGCACTCCCGAATATGATGATGAATCCATACAGCTTCATGGCTCCATTTGGATGATAAATCCAGTAATGATCTGCAAACGTTCACAACATATGCAAAACAGTTAGCAGTAATATTACAGATTCTTTGGCTTTCATTCAGAAAAAATCTCTTTTACTTTGAATTCCATAAATGTTGAGGAAATTTCACATAAACAGGTGAAATTATTTCTTATCATATATCTTTTAGCAAAAAAATAAAAAAGTGTTTGAAGTATTGGTTATAAATGCACCTCTTAAGGTGGTGCTGTGGTTTGGGCTCTATCAGGATCTTCAGCGACTCATCGGTACTGTGAACTGGGAAAATAAGTTATTTCAGCTCAACAATGTTCATCTCAAACATTAGTATATCAGAATTTCTTAAATGATGTCTTGGTTCAGAACAATGACACAGCTAATGCTTTTTCTAAAGAAACTCTGGAATGGGGAGCCCGGAGTTCTTAATTGGAAAAAATGGGTTGAAAACTTAATTACTCATTCTGGTTCTATGTGTTTCTTCACAGAAGTGTTTTAGTCTTCCCTCCCATTGAGGCTTGCCTCTTGTTTTGAAGTACTAGAACTGTTTGTCTCTAGTTTTTGGTTTAGTTATTGTATCTTTGGATTAAAACATGTTTGTAATTTATTCAAATGACCTGTTTTAGTCGGGGATGAACTTACTAGGCTAAGTATATATGTACTTTTTTATTTCTCCCAAAAAAAATATGCACCTCTTAAGATACTTGGAATATTTGTTTGATTTCACATGTTTATTTTACAGGTATCAGAAACGGGCCAGGATAAATAAAAAATAGGTATCAGAAACGGGCCAGGATAAATAAAAAATATACCTAGAATGTCTCTGGCCATGTTTACCTATGTAGAGGTACCCAACTCCACTAAGCATCCAATGTGTGCTGAGCAGCATGTCTGGTGTGGGCTTCCGCGTCTCTGACACATGGGAGATCCGTGATTTATCATAACCTTTATGGGTTTTACATCTACACACAGAGTAACCACCGAAATTATCATACAAAGAAGATTTGAATGCAAAGCCAACAATCATAATCCTACACCGAAATTATCATACAAAGAAGATTTGAATGCAAAGCCAACAATCATAATCCTACACAGATGATATACAAAAGAACAATTAAAAAAATTGGCTAAAAGATATGGCGTCCTCCTCACTGTTGTAGGGCAAAGGCCACCTCTGCATTTTCGTGTAAGTAGCAAAGTCCGCGCAGCTTGTCTACTACTCGAACACCGGACACTGTAATTTCGGGCATGCGGAGACGCTACGCGTCTCCAACCACGTACAATGTTCAACATCTTCCAACTCTTCTAACTCAAAGCACCATTGAACACTTAGCTTCCTAAGTTTTGTCAATTGCCACAACCCCCGTATGATCTTCAACTTCACACATCCATTTGCCACCAACTTCTCCAAACATATCAATGTTTCCATACTTGGCCGCTCTTCCAACTCATAGCACATAGACACAATAAGGTATCTAAGCTTTGTCGCCTGGGCCAAACCCCCTATGCTCTTCAACTTCACACAACCTTCTGCCCACAACTCCTCCAAAGATACCAATGTTTCCATACGTGGCAACTCTTCTAAATCAGAGCACTCATTTACAATTAGCTTCCGAAGCTTCGTACACTGTGCCAACCCCGCTATGCTCTTCAGCTTCACACATTCGTTCAACCACAACCACTCCAAAGATATCAATGTTTCCATACTTGGCAGCTCTTCTAACTCAGAGCACCCACTAACACTCAGAAGTGTAAGCTTTGTACACTGTGTCAACCCCCGGATGCTCTTGAGCTTCACACATCTGTCTGCTACCAACTTCTCCAAAGACACAAATGTTTCCATACTTGGCAGCTCTTCTAACTCAGAGCTGTCAGAAACAATTAGGTATCTAAGCTTTGTTGCCTGTGCCAACCCTATGCGCTTCAGTTTCTGACAACTTTCTGCCCACAGTTCCTCCATTGATACCATTGTTTTCATAATGGACAGCTCTTCTAACTCAGAGCAACCATTAACAATTAGCTTCCGAAGCTCTGTACATTGTGCCAACCCCCGTATGCTCTTTAGCTTCACACATCTATCTGCCCGCAACTCTTCCAAAGATACCATTGTTTTCAAATTTGGCAGCTCTTCTAACTCAGAGCACCCACGAATATTTAGAATTCTAAGCTTTGTACACTTCTCCAAACCCTTGACGCTCTTCAGCTTCACACATCCCTCTGCCCGCAAGCCCTCCAACCATACCAATGTTTCCAAACTTGGCAGTTCTTCTAACTCGCAGCACCCACGAATATTTAGGATTCTAAGCTTTGTACACTGCTCCAAACCCCTGATGCTTTTCAGCTGCACAGATCCGTCTGCCCACAACTCCTCCAAACATACCGGCGACTGCAGAAGTGCCTTTACAAAAAAAAAATACGAGTTTCACTTTCAACCATAAGAAATATCTTTATATGTGGATAATGATCCTCATCTGCATAGCAATAGCTACTAAACATACCAAAATTAACACAAAAATTTTATAATTACCTGCGATTCGCCTTCCCTGTGCCACAATGTTCTAATTGATATGCTCTCGGACACTTTTAGAACCCTTAAATTTTTCGTTGGAACCCAGGAAGGCAAGGAAGAGTGAGGACATTTTTTCCAGCTGAGCCATAAGAGATTTGGTAACTCAACCCTCCTCAAAATGCCTTCCAAGAGAGCATTTTCAGCATCAAGAATTTGCAACGTCTTTCTCAAGCGGGCATTTTCAGTACCAATAATGTCAGATACATCATCTTCATCATGACAACCATGAACCATCCGAATTCCCCGCACAGCTATATTTTCCTGTCCATGGTTGAAAAACGATCGTTATGACTTGTTCATTCAAAGAATTGACCCAAGACTTTTATTGAATAATCTATAAAGGATTGAATGACAGCATGAACACTTACAAATGATAAAACATTATCAATGCCGTTCTTTGTCCGACGCCAAAGTCGACGCGGAGAAATATTCTCAGGCACAATATTTATCCTCAGATCTCTAACATGGTCGTGCATATGTATCGCATTCCAACTGTCCACTTCCACGAGACATTTGTTTTGTAGATTTTGGAACCCCTGCCTTCCTCTCCAGCCTGATCTGTTCCATATTTCTATGGCAGTATCCCTGTTTGTTCCTATTAAAAAGCATGCAATGTCTAAGAACATCTGTTTTTCTTCTTGCTCGAGTGACTCATAACTTCTTAGAAATGTCTTCTGTATCTCGGCAGGAAGTATTTGTTGGAGACTCTCCAATTCGTCTTCCCACTCGGCTATATCTTTTCCATAAAGATGTGCCCCAAATACTTTCAAAGATAAGGGCAATCCATTACAGGATTTTAAGAACATATCTACCAGAGATTCAAATCCTGGGAGCGGGTAGATTTGGTTGAACGCATGGGAGCAGAAAAGCTCTCGGGAATGTCGTGTGCTAAGCTCAGTTAGCCTAAAGATTGAAGGTTTTTCAACTCTGGAGCTTATGAGAACATGCCTATCTCTACATGTAATCAATATCAAGCTACCCGTGCAAAGATCAAAATGAGTTTGAAGTGGCAAAAGTGCATCCACCTGATTCACATGGTCTACATCGTCTAAGACTACTAAGGCTTTAGAAGATTTGAGAGCCTCTACGAGCATCTCTTTACCTTCATCAACACTGTCTAGTACTCGCTCATTCAATCCAATCAAGCTCTTGAGAAGCTTTCTCTGCAACGAAATTAAAGAGCCTTTAGCTTCATGATCTCTGACATCAGATAAAAAGCAGGATTTATCATAATATGATTTCTTCTTATTGAAGAATTCTTTTGCCAACGTTGTTTTCCCTAAGCCACCTAACCCGACGATTCCCAAGATCTGAGGTTTGCAACTCTGCTGTCGTGGCTTGTCGTCCAAGATCTGATCTCTCCCACTCTGCTGTTGATGCAATAGGACTGTTTCTTCTAAATCTTTCAGCTTCTCATGCAAACCTGTTGGAAATTTGGCCACGTACAAGTCTGCAGGCTTTTTCACCATTTCACACAGACGTTTAACCACCCTATCCAGCAGCTCCAGCTGCAACTCCTCGCTAGTTATTCAAAAGAAAATAAATAGTAGTGAGAAACAAACGTCCATGCCTATAATAAGTTAATATTGTATGGAGAAAGAAGGTTGAGTTCTCACCAATTGCGCGTTTCAAGCTCGAAACCGCTGATGTTTGAAACTTGTAAAAGTGCATCTCTCCATTTTCGAATAGTATTAGGATCGTGTCGCCCCTTCTTTTCATGAGTTTGGATGGCTTTAGCATAATCGCCCTGCGTCCACCTGACCTGAGCGGGCGTGACACGGTAAAAGACTGGAATAATCGGACGCTTTGAGTCCAACATCATTACGAGCTCTTTCAGACACCAATATGATTCAGCGTAGTGGGGAGACAAGATCGCTACATGGACAGTAGCGGCTTTAACAGCCTGTTCAATTTGAGAACAAATATGGTATCCCGCTTGCATCTCCTCCTTATCCAGAAAAGCCGTCAATCCATTCTCGAAAAGGCGAAGGTAGAGAGACCTGGCGAAGGTTTCCTTCACATCAATGCCGCGATGGTTTATGAAAATGGCGAAGGATTTGTTGCCTGGATTAGCAGCCGCGAAGGTGGAAGATGCAGCCATAGCCATTGCCAATTAGAAAACAGAAATAAGAGTAATAGGATATGAGTTGAGGGTTTCAAAAGCCCAAAGAAATTAAAATAATATATATGGAGTTTCGAGCCAGTGACTTAGGATAAAGAGTGTCTTCACAGTACACTTATTTACAGTGTACTCTAGACAACACACCATACACGTATAATTTATGTCTCATTATTTTATTATTTTTATTAAAAACTTATTATTCAACACCAACCAATAAATTTTAACCACGTCCTTCAAGAGATAAGCTAGGCTGACCATCAGCCACGTCTTTTAGAGTCAATGCACCTTTTACCGTACACTGCCACCACTCAATACACTAAAAGATAAGATAAGATGCTGATGGACACAACCTTATAAACCAACCATACAAAAAACAACCAAACTCTTCAATTAGACTTGAAATTTATATTGATATTTCAGTTTTTATTTTGACGACGACAGCCCAACAAGACAAAAAAAAATAGTGGGGAAAGGTTTATGGCTTTCCAAATTCTTCAATTATACAACATATTTATATTAATATTTTAATAATAATGATTATAATTTCTAGTGAAGTTATTTTTATTAATGAATTTAAAAATATATATATTTGAAATTTTATCAAGACTTTCAATATCAAATTACTTGAACTAAATATCCAAAACATATAATAAATGGACTACTCTATAATCTATAAGTAATCACTTTGCTTCTTTAAAATTATAATTTTAACAATTTTTTTCATCCCATAAAGTTTTGTAAATTGTGTTCGACTATAAAAACATATAAAATTTATTCTTATTTTAACAATGTTTGTAAAATCATTTTAAATTTTAAATATATAATTTCTTAAATTTTTTATTTATAAATAAAATGACACTAAAATGAAAATTTTCATTTATTAGTAGTTCATTTATGTTTTTTATTAAATATTTATTAATAAAATATAATATTTTCAAATTTAAATAATAAAAAAGTTAATACTTATTAAAATAATATATAATATGGAACACGGTAAATCAAAGTATGGTACTAAAAAATGGTGTCCTGTATAGTATGCCTTCTTTTCCTTAACACTTTGTTTGGAGAAAGAAAAGGTGAAGGAATGGTATTTTGAAAATAAGAGTCCTCCAGACTTGTTGGAAGAGTAAGGCTAAGGAAGGAGAAGCAGTTAGTTACACCCTCACGCAATAGAGCTCCACGCGCATTTACGTGGGTAACTAGCTTTATTTCAGGGCCATAAATATATATTTTGGGGGCTTTCTTTGAGGCTTTTTATCGGGGGCTTTTTAATATAATATTTTCAAATTTAAATAATAAAAAAGTTAATACTTATTAAAATTTATATAATTTTAATTTATTTTTCTCAAGAAAAAAATCTTTATATTTAATATGATAAATATATTTATTTTTGTAAATGAAAATCTCTTAAAAATGATATATGAAGATTCGATCTCAATTGTTTTTTACCCTTAAGAAACACAAAAAAGCTCATTGTAGAGAAATACAATAACTACACTCCTCTTACTAACTTTTCTTACTAACTTTGAAATGAAAACAAAATACCACCAACTTTGAAATGAAAACAAAACACCAACCATATAGTAAAAGTGAAATTACATTGTTTCTACCTCTTGGCCATCCCAAAACTCATACAAGAAGAAAATGTGTGGATGCAATGTGCTCACAAAAAAATCCATTGAAAATCTAGCAATGAGCATTGGATGTCTTAAGAAGCAAACAGAGCCTAATATTATCAATAGAAACTTTATGTGAATTTACTTGCACAACATAGAAGAGATCTTAAGATTGTTAATTCAACCTTTATATTTGTGCCACGTCCCGCTACATAATGGATATGGAAGAAATGAGAATGGTTCATATATAAAACCACTCCTCTACCACACATTGGAGGATGGCCTTGGCTAGCGTCGTTGAAATACCCCCATGGAGTATCATAATCTAGAGTGGGCATCACATGAATTCGCATATGCTTTGTTTTTGGATCTGCTTTAAATTCTTTTGTCAATTTTAACACCAAATTAGTTTCAATCTCCGCTTGAATTTCCTTATCTACCATAAGCCAAAAACTAGACAATGGAGTTGTGAGCCCACCATAAACCAAAAACCATTAAATTGGGGAATGCTCCAAAGCATAGCATCGACCCGTCCTGGAGCCATGGTTGGGTGCTGACTTCAAGGCTAGGTTTAATCCACTGTGCTTTCAGAGACAGATCTTGAGCCACCGGTGTCCAAACCTGAGTTGCATATGGACAATGAATGAAAAGATGTGAGATAGAATCAACATTGGACTTGCAAAGAGCACATCGATTTTGGTTGATCCTATCATCTTTTGATGTCGTTATCCCAGGTTAGGAGTTTATTGTTTAGAGCAAGCCAAGGAAGGATTTTGCATTTAACCATACAATTTCCCACCACCACGAGCTTTCTCCTATGAATAGATCCTCTACTTTCTACTTGAACATTGTAAACAAGTTTGGTTGCGAACTCACCCCATTGGGAGTTCTTTGACCAAATGAGTTTATCCTTGTCCTCCTCAAATAAAAAGATGTAATTGGAGTGAAGAGAGTCCCAACGAAGTTTCTCCATTCGGAAGCTTCCATACTCTTAATACTAGGTTTGTTTCTAATTGCCAGCCACTTCTCCCTCTCATTTGTGGACTTTGAGCTTTTGTGTCTACAAAGGAGAAAACATTATGGGCATAGAGAGAGTGAAGGAAATTTTTCGATATTCACAAAATTTTTAATCAATGCCTACCTAGGGGTCTTCTCCTAATAGCTTCTTACACTTCTTCCATTACCTATTTTCCAAGCTAACCATCTTCATATGAGAGGGAAATAAGTTATTTGGGGATTCTCAAACAATGGAGGAATCTTTTGAAGATGTTTGCAATGAGCGGTATCATTCTATCACTGAGAGACCACTCAGATATTTGAAAATGTTACTCTGCCCTACAGAGATTCATTTTCACTAAGTATCCAAAGAATCCTAGCCGTCAGTGTGCTTGACTGAACAAGTAAATGTTTTTTATACCACATCCTCCAAGTATTTTTGACATCACAATCTTCAATCATTTAACTAGGGGATCCCTTCTGAGTTCCTATTCCCTATCCAAAGGAAACTGAAACATTTTTTTTTCGAATATTCATGAGAATTCCTTTGGGACACTTTCTATAGACATCCAATAAACCAGAAGGCTCTCCAACACATGTTTTAAAAGGACTAAACGTCCTCCTTGAGTGAGAAGACGGTTAACCCATACTGCAATGTGAGCTTCCACTTTTTGAAGAGCCGCAACCAATAAATGAATTTGTAGGAATTCAATTTTAGATATAATCTCAAATAATTAAGGCCATCATCAAAATCTCTATGAGGAAAAGCAAGGAAAACGTTTAGATGGGATAAAAGAGAATAACATCATCAATGAAAAGAAGAAGAGTGAGGGACTACAAGTAGACGACCATAAGGAAGAGAAAAGGCAACATTGGCTAACCTTGCCTTAATCCCCAGGAGGCCCAAAAGAAAGAAGAGGGAGATTCATTTATTAAGATTGACAAAGAAGTGGAGTGGATGCATCCCTTCAATAAAGACAACCTTCTAAACTAGAAGAAAAACTAAGATGTTGATATAAACAACATTATAAACTATTGAAGCTTTTCAAAATTATACTTTATATTTATATTAATATTTTTTTTATGATGGTGGTGGTTGTTATTAAAGTCCACTTATATTAATGAACATTTAAAAAAAGAAGTAATTACTTAGTTTTTTTTAAATTATATTTGTATACTTGAAAAGTTTTAATGGATATTTTATGAGATGATTTTCATTTTCAATTCTCTTATTATAATGAAGATAATAACTTTATTCATCTCAAAACATCCTTTTATTATCGTAAAAATACTAACTACTTTCATTTCAAAACTATCAAAATATTTGTTTTTATTTCAACACTATTGTAAATTATGTATATCGATTTTAAAATTTAAAACATATAAATTTCTATATTTTTATTCATTAATGGATTTATATTAAAGTGAAATATTATTAATAGATTATTTATGTATTTTAATTCTAACATATTTAATAATAAATGTTTTATTTTTAATTTTAAAGAATTACAAATTTTAATCACTTCTTAACTTTTATTATAAATTAATAACTGAATTTTGAATTATTTAAAATTTTAAATAGATAATTTTTATTTTTATTAACTAATAATACTTTACAATTATTTTAAATAAAAATTAATTAAACTAAAACAAAGTGCTAATAAAAAAAATCAAGCCCAAAAAAATAACTTGCTATTCAAATAAAATTAAAGTTACATCATTTCAAATTTGAAATCTAACCTCTTTTGAAAAAGGCACTATTGTTCTTCTAAGAGCACTTCTTACATAATGTCCATTAGTAATCAAATAGACAATGCAGAAAATCTAAAACCGTCTAAAATACTACAAAAATAACATATGGACAAAGAGAACTGCTAACAAACTCTCACTTTGCTAATACGAGATCTCAAAAAATAGAGTAAAAACCTTTGTTGATGGCACTCCCATCAACAAGTTCTTCAAACTATATGGTACCATCCATTGGTCCCACTATTTCTTTTGATAAAGTACCAGTAACAGTATAATATACTTTGTAGCTATGAGAGAAGGAAATTTCAACAAAGGAGTCCTTAATGTCCATGATCCTATTCATCCAATGAGATAAATCTTTGTAATTTTTTCAACAACCCACATAAGACCCCCATAGTACAAGAAGTTCCACATAAGACCCTCACAGTACTAGAAGAAGTTCCACTTTGGTATTGATACCAACACCAACTTTCATTTTTATTTTGATATGACGATCCTTTTTTATTTAAAAAAAAAACCAACACCACATATACCATTATTATTATTATTTAAAACATATATAATGAGATGTTAAATCTGGATAAGTTACAATTTTTTAAAATGTGGGTATCCTCGTATTATATGAAATCTTCTTTTGATTTTATCAATTTATTTTATCTTGAAGTTTTTTATAAATTCATTAAAAAAAATTGAACTTGGGTAGATTTGTTTGAAAAAGTTTGTCTTATAATTTATTGATTTTTAAATTAAACTTTATTCTGTTTCAATTATTAGATTAATTTTTGAATTTTGTTTTATTTTATCTTTTTTCAAATTCATTTTCATTTCTTTTTTATATCTTGATGAAGACCTTTTATATATATATATATATATTATTACTTATTTCCAAATTTGTGAAGCTTAAATTTTATTCAATTAATTATGATTTTAGGATTGTTGAAGATTCATCTTTTATGGGATTTTTTAAATTGCTTATCTCCAAGTTTTTGGAATTTTAAATTTTATTTAATTAATTATAGTTTTAAGATTGTTGAATTTTCGTCTTTTTATTGTGATTTGATTGTTTTATTGAATAAACATTTTTTTATAAAGATATTAATTTTATAAATATATTTAAAAAATTTAATTAAGTTTATTAATATATAAATTTAATTTTGTAAAGTAAAATAGTATTTTTTTTATAATTTATAATTTTATTTAATTGATAAAAAATTGATTATAAAACTTTCTCATAAAGGACCTTTACAGGACTATACATTTACCAAATTTTTGAATAGTAGAAAAAATGCACTGTATATAAGTTTCTTTACTTGTGACTAGCTTGTAGCTTGTGTTTATTCACTTTGTAAGTCTTTCTAAAAATTAATTTATTGAATATTTAAATAAATAAACTTAGGTTTAATTTAATTAGTGGAGAAACTCATTTTTTTCTTAAATATTTTTCCCAAATTCTAAAAGAAATTTCACATAAACTATAGTTCTAAATTATTAATATCACTATAAATTTCATTCTAAAAAATGTTTTCACTTCAAGAGATTTGATCCCTTTAATTACTTGGTAGATCTAGAGTGAAGATGGATCTATCCTAGTTTTGTAAATTCCTTGTTTAGTGATACATCAACTCTTAAATAAAAAGTATCCAAGTTTTATTTATTATTTTATTTTAATTAATTAAAATATATCTCTTTGATTTTAACTATTATTAGGGTTGATATTGTAAAATTCTATTTCTAAAAAAAAACCACAAAAAAAAATCAAAATAATCCATTTATTAATTTACTACATAAAATTATATTTTTATATAATTATCCATTAATCATTTTAACAAATAAAATATACTCATAATATTGTTTTATTAAATATTCGAACAACAATTGTATATTTAAAACACAATTTATAATTTTCTTCTTATTCATCAATAATTTAAAATAAAAATTAAATACTTATATATATATGAAAGTTGAAAATTAAGTTCCATGCATGAAAATTTATATGGGCCACATGAAATATACATCAAGGTGATGTTATTATATTTATATTATTTGATTACCAATCCAATTTAGTGATTGAATTTTGGATATGATGAAAACAAAGTATTCTAATACTTAAAATCAATGTTTTATCGGTTGAATGTATATTATTGAATTTGAATATACTTAAAATCCAATTATATATATTTTAATCTTTACAATATTTTTAATCTTTATAATATTTTGTATCCTTGTTTGGAATGCTTCAATATTTGTTACATTGTTATAGAATATTGTATAGTATTTACTTAAAATTATGTGGATGCTATGGAATGTATATTATTTATTTAGAATGATGTGGATGTACTGAACACTTTAATTAAGTCTCGTCCATTCTATTGTTTTTTACTGAAATACAACTGTCCCGTGAATGGTGTCTATCCTCCCGCAGGTCGCGGTGAGCATCTGTCTTCTCAGTGCAACTGTATTCCATATATATTAAACTTCTCTATATTTTTTACATTCTCACAATCTGCAGGCGCGTAGATATATATCCATTAAGAACTTTACCATCTCACGTGGAACATTAGATTTTCAACATATTATTAAAAAATACGTTTAGATATTCAATGAATCAATTTTATTCTGATAGCTTAATTATATACTGATGCACATTTCAACGAAACAATATTTTAATTTATTTTATTCAACTATACTCATTTTTATTTTTTTATTTTAATTAACTATCTTAGTTTTTTTTTTTTTCTAATAAAATCAAGCACATAAAAGTTTAACTTGTGATAAATATTTAGATTAAATAATTAATTTTATTATTTTTGAAAAAATTAAACAAAATCATAAATTAGTAATGTTTCTCAATTTTTTTAAATAATTATAAAATATTAATATTAACATTAACATTTACATCAATAAAAAATAATAACTATCTATAAATTATGGTGCATATCAATAAATTAAAAATGAAATTAAATTTAGGATTATCATCCAAACAGTATGACCATTACAATAATTTATTTGCTAACTTTTAACCTTTTTACATTGCCAACTGTTTTCTTTTTCTTTAGTATATTAACTATTTAATAATAATAATACATTAATGTAATTATTTGGGTTTAGCCTCTTTTAAAACTTTTTGGAAATAAATTTATATAAAAAATAATTTTAACATAACAAACCAGAAATATTCAAACGTGTCAATATCAAACTAAGACACTTATGTTACTTATGTTGGTTATTGGAACACAATGCTCTTATATTTTATTGAAACATTTTTATTTATATATTTAAAAATGGTGTTGATTCTCTAACTAACTTGGTTTTGTTTGAATATTATGTAGACAAAAATGACTCTCAATAGGTATATTGATTTTAGTTATTCTCAATATTTTTTTATTATGAATAAATTTAAAAAATTAAAATATTAATGAAATTCACTTCATTAAAATTATTCATAGGATTAGATTAATAATAATGCATCTTTTTAGGATTAGAAATATTATTATTAATAATGCATCTTTTTAGTAGGGTGCATAAAGATATAAAGGCTTGGATGAGAGCCCTCTTATTTTTCATACTAGAGCGGTTAAAGCTTTTGCAATTCTATCCATATTTTTAGCAAGAACAATAGCTTTAGTTTTCACATTTTGTATATCATTTTCTAATTGGAGTATCAAAATTTTGTATATTATTTTTTATTATGGTATCAATTATATGTGTTATTTTTTTATGAAGCTTAAAATGTAAATTTAGATTAACTATAGGTTTTATAATCCCATCTTCATCACCTACCTCAAACACTAAATTTATAATAAGCGATCTATATTATATATTATATATGCAATCTATATTATATACATGCTTGGATTTTTTTTTCCCACTAAAAAAAAAAAATTATTATTATTACATTGAAATAAACCACATTTTATATACACCTATTTAGGTTTTATTAAATAGATTCATATTACATAGACCTTTTACCAAGCCATCACAAAACAACTACAATCGTGATCAACTAATAAACATAGATTATAAGCATATGTTCATGATTAAAAAAAAGGAGAAATACCAAAAATTTGCCACATAAAATGGCACATGTCATGGACAAAAATATAAACCCCACCCATGGAGGGCCAGTCACA
This sequence comes from Larix kaempferi, assembly GCA_027924585.1. NCBI lineage: Eukaryota > Viridiplantae > Streptophyta > Pinopsida > Pinales > Pinaceae > Larix > Larix kaempferi. The sequence continues at coordinate 7,313,033 of BSBM01000821.1, read as the reverse complement.
TACCTGGAAAAGGTCTAGTATCCAACTCTTCCAGTGTGTCATCTATCTTCTCCCATCTAAGCCAATTTCCTTCATTAGACCCTTTTTTGACAACAAATCCATCAGAAAGTTCCTCTCCCTATATGTATGGAAAAAAAGAAACTTCCTAAAAGAGAGCATAGATATATAACCTTTGATATGTATGAACCTTATACACATTGCAAAGTTCTCATGGATTCTATTTATGTTATATATATTCTGGATATGTATTAGCCTGATAATTTTGAAGTAAATGGGTGATGATATACTATAGATCAAGGGGAAATGGTTTGGTAGGCATTTTTTATTATAATGGGGAAGAAGAATATGAGAAAAACCCTAAAGGGGGAAAGGAATTTGAAGACAGATGAGAGGAATTCACAGGTGGAGGATTTGAATGTTAAAATTGATTATAAGTCGAAATATCAATGTAATAGGAGGGGTGAACTATCATCCTTGGAACATGACGTGTTGGAAGTAAAAAAAGGTTTAAATATTTTGGGTATGTCTAATCATGAGGAGAGCCAGATGGATACACTAAATGAGGAAGTTTGTATTTCTAAAAAAGATGATAATAAAATTAAGTGTAAACCTAAATAAGATTATTATGGTCTTGGGATGTGTAGAGGGTGAAGTTTCTGGACATAAGGAATGCAATTCGAAAGGAATTAACTCAAATTTATCATAAGGGATAGTGGATGCATATGGAGAACTAATTCACATTACTAAGACTACTACGAGGAAGGAAACTTAGGGTGACTGTAACACTTCATCAAAATTTAAAAAAAAAATTATAGTGTAAATGCTAAGATTTATTATGCGGAATATATTTGTGAACGATTAACTCTTATTCTTTTATGAATTAATTATGGAATACCTCCCTTGATTATTACGACGATGTGTATCTATGTATAACAGTTTTGTGATAAATGTGAATCTGCAATACTTACATTCATTTCTCATCTCACATAACATGTATAAAGGGGTATTAGTTAATTGTTTGTCTATATTTTATATAGACGACACTTATTTGTCTACAAAATGCATCTTAACCACTTAATGCAATGTTCTTTTGACTATCTTCAATATGATAATTTAATGCTTATGATGACGTTGATATTTAATTTGTCACTTTTTTGATCATATATGAATTCATAGTTATAATCACTATTTTAATACTGAACATGTATTTCTTTTGTTGAAGGGGTCCTTGGTGACGCCCCAAAGCTTACTTAGCTTTTTAAGCTAATGCTTCATGATGACCTTGGGTAGGTTACAGGTTTGGTTTACATCATAGATTGGGGTTGGTATTATGACCATGGTTATAAGCATTTATGGGCAAGGTTAAACTATATTGTAATTATATACTTGGTCCATTTTTTCACGTTAGGGTTGGAGACCCCTAACCAAATCTCGATGGCGTTTTATAAATGATCCAAAACTATATAAAAAGGCTGGTTAACTAGCGACCAACATTATAGTATAAATTCACCACGAGCAAATGCAAGTTTGGACTAAATCATAGTGGTTAAAAATCTAAATGCTAGTGGTTGATAGGTCAAGCATTGAATGCGACCATGTGATAGTTGAGTTAATGCTATCCACGTATAGGGAAACCCTATCTCTATGCTGGGGGGTTTGGTCTTTGCATTTTTTTTGTTTGTTCCAATGCTGTTGTAGAGGGTTGATCTCTCTCGTTCGCCATGGTCGTTGTGCAACCTGAACACCACTTGCAGAGGTAGTTTCACAATGAATGTACTGGTTCGTGGTGTCTTTATGGTATCCTAGGCATGCATTGGAGAACCAATTGCTCGGTTCTCGCCCTAAGTACGAATCTTGCAAAGGAAAATTTCTTTTAAATAAGTTTTATCACTTATTTATTGTTTGTGAGATTTCTTACCTATGCATTGGCGTTCATCTTTTAACCATGAGTTGTATGTAATGGAAGGGACAGGTTTCACATTTCCTACTCTCGACTTGTAATCTTAGGTGATAGTTTTTTAGGAAAGGAAGAAAACTCCAATGGTTGGGAAAAACCACGGTAAGCTTTGGGTCTTTCCCCAGATGACACCTCTATCAACAAGTTTTGGGTTGCTTGTTTGCATTGCCCTTCTCCAGTGTTTGTTTGTTTAATAAGTGAGCCATTTGACGGCTTAGGGCAGCAATGTTATGGTAAATGTTTTCATGGCTAAAAGCCAGTTTTGGTGTAACATCCCTCTTTTAAGACCCTTATTATTGTAAATGTAATTATAAATGTGTATGCAGCCCTGATGAGAAGCTCAAGGCCAAGGCCCCACCAGTGGACCTTGAAAATATTGTCATGTTTAAATCCTAAGTTGTAAAGCTTAGCAGACTTAGGACAATGACGCAACTTAACCCCGCCCAGCTCATCCCACTAAGGGGAGAAGCAAAATGGTTAAGAAGCCATAATGTTGTTACCATAATTTTACGTATTGTCTTAAGTAGGGCAGTATTTAGGTTTAAGGTTCGTCGCTATAGGGATTCCTTTTTCACCGTAATTACCAACTAAAACACTATAGCCTAATTATTTAATCCTAAGCCATGATAGTGGAGATCACAATCATAGTAACTTCGACATAAAATGTCACCGATAAAAAGAGTTAAAAGATGTCGTAGTCACTTTAAAAGAAAAGGATATAGAAAAGAAGACACACCTTGATTCATATATATGGTGATAGATATATAGTGAAATATATATATACATATATATATTAAGGTGATATACCATTATACCGTAATTTCGATGTGGGATATATTTATACATATGTTCCGACCATATTATAAATATGTGAAAACATTAGTTATACTTTTAATAAAGCTATGTATAGAAGGGAGGAATCTTTGATAAAAAGGAAACTCATTTTATCAAAACTACCTACGTGACTCACCTCAACCGTTGGAATTGGAACTCCTAGTGGAAGTTAAAACACAGGATGGTGGAGAATCTTGGGATAATTTCTCCATGCAGTCGACCTCACACGTGGACTCCTTTTATTGCCACATTTTTTGGCGGGCTCTCCAAAGAGAGCAAGGACTTCGAGTTAAGAAGACGTTGCAACTTAGAGAGAAGGCGCATGGGCTCGATTGATGGATTTTTGGGAATAAGGGGGGGTTCGATTGTATTGTCCTGTAGATTTTTTTTTTATTGAATGTAAATGCTATGCAGGTAGGGAAAGGAAGGCCCCGACATGGGAGCGCCGATCCCATGATATTGTTTGTTTTTAATTTCTGAGATTTTTTATTTGTGTTTTTGCTGCGTGATAGGGAAAGGAAGGCCCCAACATGGGAGCATTGAACCCATGATTCTCTGATGGGTTTCTCGGTCTATGTAAACCTGCTAGTTTTCTTTTATATTTATTTACAGTATTTTGTTTAGGTCATTACTAGATATATAATTTTATAAGGCAAGATCTCTGTCATCGCGTGGGTTGGAAGTGATAGCCATCGATTGGATCCCTATTTTCTTTATTTTACATAATTGTTGCATTCGTAATGGTTATCTCTGCATTTTCGTGTCTCTGCATTCGGGGAAATATCTTTGTACGCTGCCAACGCTGTTGATGAACCTCTGTATTTTGGATGCAACCATCGTAGATTTTTATATGTGTGCTGTATCGATTTGGATAGAGTTCAAACTATATGATTTTTATTTTGATCTACTTCTTAGGAGTGTTAACAGAGTTGAATTCATTCTGGATCCGTTTCCCTTAGATCCTCTACTAAGTTATTATAGATCTTTTTCTTAGTTCACCAACTGTGTGAATGTATGATGATGGGTTTGGAAGCGTGAAATTCATCCGTTACCTCGGTTATTCAGTAATCTATGTGATGTGTGATGCGGACTTGATAACGCAATCCTTAGTCTATTTATTTTATTGTGTTGGATCAAATCAACCGTTTGAACCTCTATCTCGAAGCTTAATCGAAACCCCATGAAGATCTCATTTCTGTAATGTCTATATATATATATAACTGTCGTTTAATATTGCGATGGGAAGGGAAGCCGATCCCCAAGACCTATATTTATGTAATATATTTATATACATGACTATCATATGATATTGTGTTGGAAAGGGCAGACGATCCCAAGTACTCTATTCTGTAATGTATTTTTGGTCATTGAGTTACGTTGGGAAAGGCAGTCGATTTTTCCCCAAGTTACAGATTTAAGTTGCAATTATATGTTTACTTTGTTAGTAGTTGGCGTTGGGAAGAGATGGCTCAATAACCAATCCCCAAGTTATCCCTCTGTGTATAATTTATTTAATTAAAAAATCTGTCATTGGATTTTTCGTGGGAAGGGACAGCTGTGTAGTCATCCTGAGTGACAGATTTGTGTGCTTAAAATCCCTTATTGATCTCATAAAAATTTGACTAAACTCTCTTGTATTTATGGATCTCTGCCATTCTTTTGATGAAGGGTTGGAAGATGGTAAGAACTATGCTGAGTAGTAATTGTACTTCGGAATAGATCTCTGTAGTAGTTAGCATAGATAAAACTTTGCCTAATCTTTATTTTGGATGAAGACACTTAGGATCCCTGCGCTTTAGGCAGCATTGTAACCGTAATCTTTGACCTGCATTTATGTCTTGTAGTAGCTCTGCACCATAAATGTGTTATTATATATATATCTGCATTAAGAGATAATAGAACCTTGGTTTTGGTGCATTTGAGTCTTGTAGTAGTCCTGCATCATGAATGCGATGTCATATATTTTATCCCTTGGGAACTGCTGCATACAAACCCTTCTATTAAATGGGCTGCATACTGCTAGTTGTGGAATGCCCTATACCAGAGAGGTTTGGTGAAAGAAAAGTGTAAAAGGTTGTGCCAACTGCATGACAGAATGTAACATTTTTCTAATATAAGGTGCGACGTTTTTGTGGACGTAGTCCATAGGTTGGGTGAACTACGTGTATATATCTCGTCTTCTCATGTGTATACTTATGGTAGCTTGTTGTGTATGTATAAGTGTATATCTTGTTGATGATTGTGGGTAAGAGTCAATACATTGTTATATCATGTTATTCATATGATGGCCATAAAAAGGTATTTATGTTTTGGTTCAGAACACATAAGATCACCACTAATGGGTAAGATTTGCATGAGGACATTTAAGCTAAAGATGGAATTAATAGAACATGAGCTGATGTGTTAGATTTATTGTTTAACTTATATATTTGCATAAATTATTTTATTGGGTAGAAAATTTTTAACTTTCAACAAAGTATTAACTTGTTATAAATTGGGTATGTTACATATGGTATCAGAGCGATGTTGTAAACACTCGGGAAATTGGGTGGCCATGGCGTATGACGTTGGATCGACGGATGGTTTCCATCAAATGATTGGCTAATCGATTGTGTAAGTATGTGAACATTCCTTTTGCATGCAATATTGTTTTGATGGATCCCTATTTGATATATGAGCACCCACCTTGGAATCGATCTCTGTCTGAGATTGTATCTTTCCATTCTTTGATTCTTTGTTGAGAATGGCTTATTTGTTTTTTTGATGGATCTCTATCGATATCTGGACACACAACTGGTGATAGATCTTTGTCTGAGAACGTAGCCCTCCCTCTACTGATTCTCCATCAGATATCGGAGTGTCTCTTCAACATCAATCTCTGGTTGAGATCAGAGTATGATTACTCTAAAGTTATCAACTCCGTGGAAGATCAAAGATTACTTCTTTTATATTAAAGATCTCTGTCGGAAATCCAAGTATGATTTTGTTATATATATATATATATCAAGATCAGAATGAGTTTCCTTTTTAAAACGATCTCTGTCGAGATTAGAGTATATTTTGATGTTTATTTGATCATTGTTACAATTTATAGAGATCATAATAAGCTTCCTTTTTTTTTAAACGATCTCTTCGAGATCAGAGTATATTTTGATGTTTTATAGATCATTGAAATTTCAATTTTTGAATTAATATCTAATTGCTTATGAGATCAGTATTAATGAATAATAGGATATGCATAAAGTATCCCTGAATGGTGGAATTTTTGGATGTATGTGTCACACTCTCATGAATTGGAAATCCATGCAGATGGTAGGTGTATTTAAATGCAGTATATTGAGATGATTCCTTAGTATGTTAAAATAGATAGTAAAAGAAACTACATATATGTTTAAAGGAAAACTAATGTTTAATTAATCTTGCTACCATGAGTAGGAAATGTAGGAGATGGCATTTTAGCGTAAGTATGTGATGAATAAAGATAACCGATAATTTTAAGACATGGGTCACGCAATACTATAAGATCAAATGGTGTGTGTGGTGGTTTATCTTAGTTAGTCCCGCGTGAACAAAGAAAAGGATACTTCTAGTCTGATCTTATACTTTTTTATTATTATTGATGCAATATTGTTAATTTTACTTAATTATTTGACACCATTATATTTACTGAAAATTGTCAGAAGGATGGGTACATATATTAAGGAACTTACTCTTTTAAAATTAAATGCTTAAATTTTTTCTCTAACCTCTCTTGATGGGACGCTTAGAGAATTAGGGTTGGATAAAGAAGTCATTATTTAGATATCATTATTGTTAATGTTGTACTTGTTCCCCCAAGGGGTTGATAACATATTACTAATAGTCTTGGAATGACATGTCTTCATAGGAGTGATTGGAAGACGAGACTAATTCTTATAATCATGTATTAGGTTAATGAATCTCAATTTAAGTGAGGAGAGTTCCTAAACTATGGTAAATAACGAGAATGCTTAGACTAAGATGTTTAGTAATATGTACTAACATGATTGGAATGTTGGATGGCCAAGGGAAAATATTTCTCACACTCCATCATAGTAAAGAGTATATCGGGTTTGTTACATATGCCAGAAAGAAACAAGGTGACTCCTAACAAATTATTATGTATCTTGCTTTCGGCGTACCATGTCATAAGAATAACAAAAAGGAACCAAACGAGGATGTTATTTTCAGATGATCATGCATAGACATTGATGATTTTCTTATTATCATGCCTAAGGAAAATGTTTTCGTACAAAAATTTGATTATTGTTATACTAACAAGTGGATTTGGCAGATGGTCGGAATTCTGTGGAACTTGTGGAAAGACAAGGATGTGAAATGGTAAGAATATGGTAAGAATATGAATAAAGATCAAGGACTCATGAAAGGATATGCTAAAAGCATGAGTTCGAACTGCTGAGTAAAAAGGTGAACATATGTGATGTTAATATGTTGTTGATATTATGTTGCATGTTGTGGTTAAACAAAACTACAAGAAATAAATAAATGATTGTTATTTCCTGGACTCAAACGAGAAGGTTTGAGGGGAAAAGAATATTATGTTACTCAAGCAGGAGGCTTGAGGTGGCAAAAATTGACCCAACTCTGCTTTGCGAAAGCAACTTTTCCTGGACTCAAGCAGGAGGCTGGGTGGAAAAAAAATTCCTAGACTCAAGCAAGAAGGCTTGAGGGGAATTGTGAAAGAGTTTTGTGGTATCAATGGCAAAGACCTAGGCACAAAGATTAACATCTGGAGACAGGACGCTATTTGATGTCTTAACGAGGAATTTTTTTTTACTAGCAATTAAAAAGGAGAGTAACCTCAAAAGTGTAGCCCGTAAGTCCACAGGAATTGGTGACATAATTCAAGGAAGAATTATGTGTTCAACAAAGCATTGCTGAAGTCCTAAACTCATGGGAGAGTTTGATGATCTACAAACTGTTGTTGAAAGATTTGTTTTATGATATAAAAAATATTAATGATTTTGTCTTGTAACTAGACTATTGGATGCATTTATGTGTAAATGTTATGAATGCTTGAGTAAGCAAAAATTTCCTCAAGGATGAGGATGAATGATAAGTGTTAAAATTTACTGTTTCAAATTATGTAAAGTATATGATGCTAACCTGTGAATGAAAGAGATGCCTAACTCAAGTTGAGGAATAGTAAGGCGTCCACGTATTGGAGGTAAAAAGACATCTTACAAAAGGATAATTAAATCTGCATTACTTATGAATTTTTATGAGTGTTTTTAAGCATATATTTTGTGTGGTGTGATGAAGGCACAAACAAAGGCTAAGATATATTCCATGAATTTCAAATGTCATGTTAAAAAAAGGGGGGGCTCATTATTTATGTTCTGACTTAATGATGTGTTATACTGAACAAATTGTGGGAAAACCGGTTTTGTTGCACAAGAGTGCAAGTTATGGACGGTAACAGCTTGTGGAAGATTGTGAAAGTATGAAGCAAGCGAAAGATAACTCAAGAGTGGAAGACAAACTATTGAACAACATGAACACCGAGGACAGTGTTATTCTTAAGGGGGAAAGGATGTAACATCCCTCTTTCAAGACCCTTATTATTGTAAATGTAATTATAAATGTGTATGTGGCCCTGGTGAGGTGCTCAAGGCCAAGGCCCCACCAGTGGACCTTGAAAATATTGTCATGTTTAAATCCTAAGTTGTAAATCTTAGAAGACTTAGGACAATGACGCAACTTAACCCTGAGCAGCTTAGGGGGAGAAGCAAAATGGTTAAGAAGCCATAATGTTGATACCGTAATTTTACGTATCATCTTAAGTAGGGCAGTATTTAGGTTTAAGGTTCATCCCTATAGGGATTCCTTTTTCGCCGTAATTATCCAACTAAAACACTATATCCTAATTATTTACTCCTAAGCCATGATAGTGGAGATCACAATCATAGTAACTTCGACATAAAATGTCACCGATAAAAAGAGTTAAAAGATTTCGTAGTCACCTTAAAAGAAAGGGGTATATAAAAGAAGACATACCTTGATTCATATATATGGTGATAGATATATAGTGAAATATATATATACATATATATATTAAGGCAATATACCATTATACCGTAATTTCAATGTGGGATATATTTATACATATGTTCTGACCATATTATAAATATGTGAAAACATTAGTTATACGTTTAATAAAGCTATGTATAGAAGGGAGGAACCTTTGATCAAAAGGAAACTCATTTTATCAAAACTACTTATGTGACTCACCTCAACCATTGGAATTGGAACTCCTAGTGGAATTTTATCATTTTTTTTTAATTTTGAAGTCTATACACATAGTTACTTCACCAAACAAGAAATTTCATTAAAATGTTGAGAATCCAACATGAGCCAAAGGCCCAAGGATTCAACCCTTCTTCCTTACAAATTTTCCTTACGGCTTACAACCTTTAAAAGCAGGGTAACGAAACCAAACATGAGTTGTTAGAATAGAGCTACACAACCGGCCTCTGTGCAAACACAAGCAGGAGCACACAAAACCAAACTCACAACTCAGAGTTTTCGGAGAACCGTTGAGGCTTACCAGGGCCACGAAACCACAAAGGAGTAGATGCCCAGTTAACAGCCACAAGCCAGCCGATAGGCTACCCTTGTCACTCAATAGTAAACACCGAACAAGAAGAACAAGGTTAGCAACGATATAAAAGGATTGATAAAACAAACAAGCTACACTTCGTTGTAAGTTACTGGCTTACTTATGGCAGGTGCCATTCAGCTAAAGCTTCCAACTGTAACAAAGAGATCCACCATCGAAACCCTGGAAAAATGCGTGAAGCATTAAAACCCTAAACAACCGAGAGTATGTCGGCCTCCCCTACCACCAGCAAATGCCAAATGAATGTCTTGAGTTATGTTTTGATCAAGGTCATTCAATGAATGGCTAGGGTTTTGGCCAAAACCCTACGCCTTTCACGTGGGATTTCCAATGTGTAATCCACCACCTTTTTTATCGTGTAGTTACGCCTATAGTCAAGGCTCCTGTTATGTCAAACCTTCACATCATATAAATTCTACGCTAATCCATTTATATGCATATCATTTAAATGTTATCATTACAAACCTTCCCATGGACTATTGCATGTCGACCAACTAACTATTGGTTCTCAAATATATTCCATTTGCATATAGTTTTTAAACTTGTCAAAGTTTCCAAACGAGATTCAATAACACTACAACGTTAAATGTATAATGATACATAATTTTGCTGCTATTTCAAAGGCCATGCACATATATATATCTTGGCATATAGTTAAAAACATATTATGAAACCATAAAATTTGTATGTATTGGATTATGGTAATAATACTCACAAATGAATACCATAAAACTTATAATTATGCTTTATCCAAAATTATAAATTGGACAATGATAATTCTTAAGCATTAATGCAAATAAAACTAAACATGTTGGAGTGATGGCAAGGGCATGTACCCTGGACACCAAACGATATTATTTGTGTTCATGATGTTAAAATCCAGCCTAAGTGAAACATCGACCGAATGTCGATTTGCACATTAATCTTCGATCTTCAAAACCTTGAAAGTATGGTAACAAAAATATTACTTGCGATTTGTACAAGAATAGTAAGAGCGTTAGCTATATAATAGCTAAGTAAGCCTCGGGGTGCCCATAGGACCACTTCAACAAAAAGGAAAACCAACAGTTAGTATCCATGATCAAAATCATAATACATTAAAAGATAAAATAAATTTCGACGCATACATGGAATAAGTAACAATAAAATATTCGAACAACGAAGTTAATACATAATTATTTCAATAAAATGTTACAACATTGAAGTCAGACAAAGAATGATAGATACAAGGTGTCGTTACAATGCATTACATAATTAGCGACAAAACAAAGAGCATAACTCTCTAGACATATGCATTTATTCAAAGATGATTACGTCACAATTAAAATATATATATAATCACATCGTTACGACACCTATAAAACAACTCATGACTGTTTATGTCATCATTGTAACACATATCTGATCTGACATAAAATGGCTATTTATCATTTTTATACTTCCGCATATTAATACTAGCATTTATTAATGTAATGAATTTTTTTAAAAAAATTTCGAAATTTGGGGATGTTACATGTGGTATCAGAGCACAAGTTCGAACACTAGGCCTAAAAAGTCTCAACTCACACAATTTTAAATTGAAATACAATTACTGATTTTTGTTTAATTTGTTTTCCATTCAACATATTTTATATTTAGTTTGCAGGTATGAAAGGACCATAAGAGTTAGCTAAGGATAGGTCCTGTTTTCGGTGGCAAAGCCTCATTCTATATGTTCAAAACTTTGGTTGTCTTTATTAAAATGATGGATTCACCGAAAATGTTGATATAATGAAAGGATCAACTAATCCTTCTTTTCAATTCACTCCCCTACTCTGATATTATATTCTCCTAGAGAAACAATATTTTTTAGAATGATAATGCGATCCTTCCGTTATCATGGAAATTAACATAGAAGAGTTAGACAACACCTCACATTAATAGTTTTTTCATAGGGAATGGCTGTGACATTGGTTGGACAACAAATTTTTATTAGTGATTTCAAATTCATATTTTATCCTATGGAGTCTTTGTCCATTTTTACTAAAATGATGGATCTACCTAAAAATAGAATGGTTGAAAAGATCGGTTGATTCTTTTTTTAATTACTACATTGTCTCTCGAGACATGTTTATAGTGTACACATTGAACCATTTTACTTTGATGGTGTATTATCCAAGAAACAAATTTTGTTTTGAAAGGATTGGTTGATCCTTCTATTCTTATAGATTTGACATAGAAGAGTCAGGCAATAATTTTTTTTATAATGTTATCATTGACAATGTCAAGGACATTAAGTTTTACAACACTTCTTTTACAAATGTGTTAATTTCTAGTTTATACCTTGCAAACATTGGCTATATCGTTTTAAATGATGGATCATTTGTCATATATGATAACATGTAGAGTTTCATAAAAAGTGTATTATATATATGCAATTGTGCAATTTCATTAATTATTTATGTGGTCAAATATGGTAAATATATATAGAGTTGGATAAAAATGTATTTTTTTTTCATTGGAACACATCGTGGGAAACCGGCCCTGATTACAGAGCCTAATCCGGTGGGGACATCAAGTGAGGCCTTGCATAGCCACTCGGGGATTTGACCCCAAGACTTTCTACTTGCGATTACAACACTCAACCACTTGAACTAACCCACTGGGATAATAAAAATGTATTTTATATACAATATGTCTTTATTTATATATCTCATTGCTCAAAATATGATATTACTTGATTATATATTTTCATGTATATTAAGAAGGATGCTACATATTTTATTTCTTATTACATATTGTTTTAATTTTTTTAATAAAATTATTATTTGAAATCATATCAATTGAATAGATTAAATGATTTTAAGTAATATTTAACACTTTCAATAGATTAAATGATTTTAAGTAATATTTAACACTTCCAAGTAAAACTTTTTAGTTTCAAAACATCTCATGTTCGTTGTTAGAGTTTTTAATTATAACAATGACACCATATAAATAAATTAAACTGAATGTTTACAAATTTGTCATTTAATCATATTATCAATTCAATTCTAGCTTTATCTATGAGTTATAAACTCTAATCGGTGAAAATTTATTAATTAGGGCTTAATTTGTTTTTATATCTAGTATATAATATACTGTTGTACGTTGATATCATACGATCATATCTTAAGAAGGGTTTCATATGTGTAGATATCTATTGTATTATAATTGTATTTACTGCGTAAAGACAATGATTTTATAAAGATACATGTCTAGTTTTCTTGTAATGAATGGTATCTATTCATTACACCGTGAATGGTGTCTAATCTTCCGCAGCTCGCTGTGAGCATCTGTCTTCTCAGTGGATAATCGGTGCAACTGGATTCCATATATTAAACTTCTCTACATTTTTTACATTCTCACAATCTGCAGGGGCGCGCGCATATATATATATTCACCTATGGTTTATGGTTTATTGGTGGTAATTTTATTCTTTCATTAAGAACTTTACCATCATCTCACCCATCTCACTTGGATCATTAGAATTTCAACAGTTTATTAAAAAATAGGTTTAAATATTCAATGAATTAATTTTATTCTGATAGCTTACTTATATAACAATGCACATTTCAATGATATTTTAATTTATTTTATTCAACTATCCTAACTTTAACTATCCTAATTTTAACTATCCTAATTCAACTATATATATATATCTATATATCTGTATATATCTATATATCTATATATCTATATATATATATATATATATATCGAGATCATAATAAGGTTTCCTTTTTAAAATGATCTCTGTCAAGATTAGAGTATATTTTGATGTTTATTTGATCATTGTTACAATTTATAGAGATCATAATAAGTTTCCTTTTTTCTTAAACGATCTCTTCGAGATCAAAGTATATTTTGATGTTTTATAGATCATTGAAATTTCAATTTTTGAATTAATATCTAATTGCTTATGAGATTAGTATTAACGAATAATAGGATATGCGTAAAGTATCCCTGAATGGCGAAATTTTTGGATGTATGCGTCACACTCTCATGAATTGGAAGTCCATGTAGATGGTAGGTGTATTTAAATGCAGTATATTGAGATGATTCCTTAGTATGTTAAAATAGATAGTAATGCTATGAAAGGCCTTGGTGAAACGACTGAAGAAGCATCTTTAGTTCAGAAAATTGTAATATCTTTGGCTAATAGATTTAATCCTAAAGTTTCAGCAATAGAAGAGTTAAATTATCTTAAAACTCTGCCTATTGACCAACTCCTAGGAACTCTAACTGAGTATGAAATGAGGATTAGTAAAGATAAACCCACCACTAGAGAAGCATCCTTTAAAGCAGATAAGAACATTGATATGAAATGGATGAGATTGAGGAAAATTTTGTAAGAAGGTTGAAGAAAGGATCAGGTAAATATAGATACAAGATTCTCTTTAAATGTTTCAACTGTGGTAAGATAGGCCATTTTAAATCTAAATGTCCCCACAAGAAAAAGGGCTAGAATTTTGATGATGAAGAGAAGCACACATTCAAGAAGTATAATAAAGAGAATAAATATAAAAAGAAAAGCTTGTGTGTAAATGGTGTTGATTCTTTAGAAGAGATAGACAGTGATTCATCTTGTGAAGATAAAGTGAATCATTTTATGCTTATGGCCTTAGAAGACTTTGATGATGAATATACAGGAAGTGACATGATTGATGAAGAAGCAATAGTTTATATGGAAGGTGAACTAATCAGCTCCTTGAAAGAGATTGACAGACTCAGACTGAAGAAGAGGAAACAAAAACAATTGCTGATGCAGTATGAAAAGAATGGTAAAGAACTAAGTAAAGATTTTGCTTTGTTAAAAGTAGAATTAGAAGAAGCAAAGAAAATAGAGGATATTCTAAAACAACTAGCAGAGAATAAAATGAGATTTGAAGCATTGGAAGAAGAAGTAGTGAAAGCTAGAAAAGAATTGTAAAAATTTCAAGCTTTGTATCACCAAAATCTGTCGAGTATAAAAGCTTCAGGAGAACTTAATATCATTCTGAGTAAGCAAATATCCCCATTGATAAAAGCTGGTCTAGGATATGAAGAAGGTTCAATTAGCATCTAGTCAGAAAACAAAGAACCAACCAAGTTCATCAAATTTCAAATCAACAAACATTCAGAATATGATTATGCTCTGCAAACAAAAGGTAATGAAGATGAATTAAGCACCAAGTTCAAGAATTCAGATTGGAAATACCAATCAAGCTCTTCCCAGGAACAAAGCCAACAAAAGATGAAGCAATCAAATTCAAGAAGACTACCAACATTTGGGTACCAAAATTTCTTCTATGGCTATCATTATTGTTGTTCTAATTTTGGTCATAAAGCTGCAAATTGTGCAATTAATTTTAGAAGTATGCAACTAATATTTTCAAGTAATCAACTACTGTAAAATAGAACCGGACTATCAGTGAGGAAACAAGAATATCATACAACTCAGTTCACAATTAAAAGAAGAACTCGTGATAAACATATCAATCCTTTTGATCGATTAAACAATGAGCCAAAATGTTATGTTTGTCATAATTTTGGACACAAGGCTTCAGACTGTCATCTGAAGAATTACAAAACAGATCTGAGAATGAATTATACAGTTCAAAATGCCAAGGTTTAGAAGAAGAAAGAAAGTAACAAGTGTGGACTAGTACTTTCTGCTCAAAGGAAAAAGGACCCCTGGTATATTAACAGTGGTTGTTCTAAACATATGACTGGTGATAAAAATAAATTTATGTCTCTAAATGAAAGTAAATCAGGAAATGTGACTTTTGGAAATGATGCTCCAAGGAAAATCGAAGGAAAAGGGATGGTAAGTTTGAGTAATGGAAAAGGAAAATCCCAAGACGTGTTGTTTGTAGATGGTTTGAAACATAATCTTCTTAATGTCAATCAGGTCTGCGATAGAGTATGTGAAGTTGTCTTTACTTCTAAAGGTTGCAAGATAAAATCTGTACCCTCGGGACAATTGATTGCAAAAGGCATAAGGACATAAAATAATGTCTATGTTTTGAATGAAGAAAAGGAAGAATTTCGTCTAAGAAAGTATGATGAGAGTTGGATGTGGCATAGGATACTTCGACATTTGAATTTTGATCACATAATCAAACCTAGAAACAATAGGGTAGTAAAATATCTTCTAAAGATATCAAAGCCATATGATTTTGTCTGTAAACCATGTCAAATGGGAAAGCTGACTTGCACTTAGTTTAAATCAAAAAATTTTACATCAATAGATAAACCTCTTCAGTTAGTGCATATAGATTTGTGTGGACCATCAAGAAAGGAATGCACAGGAAGAGAAATATATTTTATGATAGTCATTGATGATTACTCTACACTCACATGGGTGGATTTTCTAAAGGAAAAATCTGAAGCATTTGAAAAGTTCAAAGTTTTCAAGGCTCTGACTAAGAATCAGATAGGAAAAAGACTTAAGGAAACAAGGTCTGACAGAGGAGGAGAGTTTAGTTCAGGAGACTTTAAAGAATTTTGTGAACATCATGGAATAAAAAGGGAATATACCATTCCATGTACTCCACGGCAAAATGGAGTAGTGGAAAGACATAATAGATCAGTGCAGCAAATGGCAAGATCAATGATGAATGAAAGAAACATCTCTCAAACATATTGGGTAGAAGCAATTCACACAGCTGTCCATATTCTTAAAAAAGCTCAACTAAGACCAAACAATGATAAGACCCCTTATGAACGGTGGTTTGGAAGACCTGCTTCTATTAAGCATTTCAAAATCTTTGGTAGTAAATGCTATATTAAAAACAATGATGAACATCTTGGAAAATATGATGACCGAGCTTATGAAGGTACCTTTTTTGGATATGCAACAAACAACAAAGGATATAGATGCTATAATAAGAGACTACATAAATTAGTTGATTGTATTGACATTAAAATTGATGAAGGAATCTCTGTTAAAAATGATCAGATAAGTAGTGTTGAACTAGATACAGAGAATACAGTTGAAATTGAAGAAGAACAAGTCCAAGAATCAGAAAAAGAAAATTCATATTCAGATGATGAGCATGCAAACATGCAAGAAGATTCAAAACAACATACAGAAACAAAACCACCTTACAGAATTATTCAAAAGAAACATCCTAAAGATCAGATAATTGGTGACAAGAATAAAGGAGTTTAGACAAGAAGGAATTTAATTAAAGCTTCAGAGCAATCTCAGTTTGCTTGTCTATCTATGATTGAACCTAAGAAATTTGATGAAGCCAGTAAAGATGAAGATTGGATTAGAGCCATGAATGAAGAGTTTGATCAAATTGAGAAGAATAATACTTGGGAACTTGTTCCTAGACCTGCAGATAAGAATGCAATAGGTTCTAAATGGGTGTTTAAAAATAAGATGAATGAACAAGGATAGGTTGTGATGAATAAATCCAAATTGTTCTGTAGAGGGTATGCACAAGTTGATGGTCAGTATTTTGATGAAAACTTTGCACCAATGGCCAGATTGGAAGCCATCAGAATGTTTCTTTCCTATTCCATCCACAAGAACTTCAAAGTTTATCAGATGGATATTAAGTCAACATTTCTTAATGGAGATCTAAAATAAGAAGTCTATATGGATCAACCTGAAGGATTCCAATTGACAGTGTAACACCCCTCATTTTTAGACTTAGTAAAATTTATAAATGTATATTTTAACTATGATTATGGCCCTGGTGAGGAGCTTAAGGCCAAGGCGCGACCAGTGGACCTTGAAAATTATTGTTGTGATTTACTCTTAAGTGGTAAATTGAAGATGGACGCAGCTTAGTGACAGGCAACTGAAGCCACTAAGGAAGAAGGTGTGGTAACTAAAACGTGAGTACATGATGGGTGTCATCTTAGTATCTTAAGCACTTACTGGATAACCCTAAGTTATTCATATCATTGTCCTAATTAGACAATCGACAATAGCAATTATTTGGTTACACAACTATTATTCTAAACCCTATTACCTTTTAGTATAAAAAGTTAGCCTCTATCTTAAATTAAGACTAAGTAACAAGTATTATGATAAGAAATTATCTTACTTCGTATTTAAGGATACCAAGTTATACACTTAAGTATCTCGAGAGGGTAAGAGAGGGTAAAAGAGATGGCTAATATTATATATAAATAGGGGCATACAAATAAGCTATTTCTCGTAGAAATGATATTAATTATGGGATTTATATATAAGCATTGACTTGCTAAAAGTACAGACCATATTCTTGGTCATATACCTTTTATAAATAGTTATAAAGCTGTTAAACGAATTGAGTCATACTTATTTATCTTAAAGAAAAATAACATCTTCTAAATATATATATATATATATATATATATATATATATATAGAAAACAGGCTAAGGTGCAATCTCTATTGGAAGGATTAAATTAAGAAATTCTTCATAAATTCTCATATAAGTATTGTATTGTGAAAATAATACTTTATTCAAAGACGAAGTGAGAAATTATATAAAGATATTATGTTGCATCCATATATTACACTTCTATATGTGAAGAAGGTATTATTACACCAAGCTATAGGTATACATTGAAATAAATAAATTAATGATCGACATACTTATAGTTAGAGTTAAAGAAATAGACATATATGTAAATGTAAATACATATGTTTATATATATGATGAAAAGAAATCTATATCATTTATGACATATATGTAAATGTATATACATATGTTTATATATATGATGAAAAGAAATCTATATCATTTATGATTGGACTCTTATGCTACCATTTGAATCGGCAGGTAGGAAATTTTTTAATATATATGTATAATGATCATCACAGTAATAAAATGAGATGACGAGGTCGCATGCTAATCTCAAGCATAGTGGAGTGATAACTTAATAATAATAATCACAAATCTTCACGTATCACCATCTCGACAGACAAATGGCATGGGTGATGAGATCTCTTAGGGTATTGTTCCCATAAGTCTTAAACGCAGAGTTCAGAAAACTGCCATTTGGCCAAACGGGGTTGCCATCTTCTTGATGAGCTTTGGTGATGGAGTATCCTAACTGGAAAAATTTCTGTAGTTGCCACTTAGCAAGTTCAAGCCTTTTGTTGGAGGATCTCGATGATAAATCCTGGGAGGGTTGTCTCCTTAAGGGGAATCCCCGATCTTTGTAAAAACCGCCACTTGCTGTGATGTCGAGACTACCACCTGTTTCTTTTGAGAAGAGGGCTAACCTCTTAAGAGGGGGGGGAATCAACTTCCTGGATATATATTTTTTTTCTCTGCATTGTTTTAGAGGGGCTTTCGAATTATAAGGTATTTTGTAACTACGTAAAAGAGGAGGGCCGCCATGGACTTTAGGATGGATTGCAGTTTTTAAATGCTGCCATCGTTAGAAAGGATCTCGGTCAAGGATCGACACACCCAAGTATATATTCTTTCTTAGTTGTTACTTTACGAAGGGTGATCTCGGTTGAGAATCACACACCCAAGGCTTCTAGCTTTTTGTATTTTTGTAGACTTTCCATCGAAAATCCAAATAGCATGTCTTATGAAGTAATGTATTTACGTTTTATTTAGAATATTTATCAAAACCTAGTTCATCTTATTACTTTTACTTCTCTGCGTTCCTTTACGGCGCAAAAAGAAATGGATAGGGATTTCTTCCCATTTTAGAAGTTTGATCTCCTTTGATTGATTTTAGAGTTATAAGATTTTATATTTATACAGAGTATGTCGTTGGATTGATTCCTATGAATCCAGCCAGTTCTAGGTAATGTAATATATATTGAAGAATATATATATATATATATATATATATATATATATATATATATATATATATTACTGGATCCTTGTGTATGCAAATATCGTTGCAAATGGGGATGCATTCTATATATTTTATTTATGGTTGATTTAATTCTAGAATCCTGGAGGGAATCAACTATGCATCCATTTATATAAATACGACCTAGTTTCAATGAGGGTTTTGGTGGTTTAGCTTGTAGTATTAGATCGGAGACATGAACCATAATTAGTTCAATCTTTCCAAAAAGCGAATAGCGGTAAACATTTTTAGAGACACTTTAGGTATGTTTAATACATGAGTCACTTGGGGAAAGGACAGCTCTTAGCAAGCCTAACCCCTATGCTTCTTTTCTTAAGCGATTACACCTGCTGCGATTTTCTTTTGAATCGATTTTCCCGGCGATCTGATTACTTACTGTTGATCGCATAAGTGTTGAAAAATATAAGGATCATTATATACATATTGCATAGTGGTAGAAAGTTATGCATACTAGTATTAGATATATATTGCATAATTTTTAGAATGATCTATCATACATATATTGTATTTTTTTTATATGATCTAGCATTCTCATCCCTTTGGACGCATTTATATAGTCCTCTTTTTGGAGGACGAATTGTTTTTAAAGAAAGAAATGAATTCGGAATACTAAAATTATATTATTTAGTTTTGAGTCAAGAGTAGATAATCAACCCTTGTCTCTCAACCTCTAGTTAATAAAATGTGCTGGGAACTGAAGAATGGAGAAGCCTTGGCAATGGGTTTAGAATCCGAAATATAAATTGTTTGTAGGCATAAATACTAAAAGTGCTATGTTGCCTTAGCATAAATCCTGTATACACCTATATAGTATAAAGTGGTAGAGGGATCTTAACTTGACAAAGGTCAAGACTGTTTTAGGGTTTTATTTATTTTTTTAAAATATTCTTTATGGGTTGGATTGTGAGTTTTGGAAGGTAAGAAATCTTATCACGGCGGTACAGGATGTATTACCATTTTTTGAATATAATAAAACACGACCTTTTGTGGACGTATCCCAAGGAGTGGGTGAACCATGTTAAAAAATGGTCTCCCTATGTTGTGTCTCTTTTGTGTATTCTCTTGGTATTTTGTTTTAGTATTATTTAGTTTGGTTGACTTGATTATGTGTTACTAATTATGTTGACTTGTTATTTATATCTTTATGCAAATGTATGCATTGATAAATAATAGTTCCTTGTTATTTTATGTTGACTATAAATTGTGCCTCTTATGTGTACACTCAACCCTCTCTCAGAATGATTATGACTATTTTGTCTTGTTCATATGTATGAACACGAGTTGTTTGAATGTTTATTTATTGCATTTCTTTCGTACGTGTACCTTGTGAATTCTAACAGTGTATAAATTGCATACTTCAATAAGGTTCTTAGATAAAAATATAACTCAAGGATAGTTTCACATCGTTCCATGGAGTAGTATTCAATATGTCGTTCATCCCCAAGGGATAGGAAAAAAATGTAAGGTGTTTAAAGGAAAAAGAATTTTAAAGTATGATTACGTATGTAATTATTGAATATAATATACTTGATCTTATGGTGGCTTGTCATGCATGTTAAACTAAAACCTTGTTTTAGTAAAAAGGATTTAATTGATTAATGACATTAAGATTCAAAGAAATTTGAGAATCTCTATCTATTATTAAAGGTTCATTGTTTTAAAAGTTTGAAAATTTTCCCAAATTTTCTAACTCTGATTTTTGGGTTCGTGACAAATGGTATCAGAGCCTTAGGTTACAATACTCGAGCCTATTGGGCTCAACATGAGATAAAGAATTATGAAGGCTAATGAAGTTTTTCTTGTTTTGTTTAAATGCATGGACTGGACTGGACGAGGGAGAATTGTTAACGGAGTTAAACTTCAAGATCTCCAAATGAATAAAGATAAGTATTTCTCGGCATTGTTTTCCTTACAAAAATTGTGAGTCGGGTATGTTTTCAGTTATCATGAGTTGTCGCTTGCTAGATACAAGATATAGATATTCATATTATCGCATGGTATTGTTAAGGGAATTGGTATTTTGATGTGCAAAAGGTTATGAGGTTTACATAACATAGAAATTACTCATATTTTAGTATGGGAGAGATGTAATTCAAATTGAAATCGATGATAGTTAACTCTAGTTGGTGTTATAACATTCTAGGACATAATCATAAAAAAGATCAAACTAATTGATGTTTGTACATTTGTTAAAATGTCGGTTAGTTTGGGTTGGATACGCAGGAAAAATACATGGAAGGTTTTGAAAGATACACTAGGGTGTAGTTTATTTCATATGAAGGACGAATCGAAATAAGATGATTATTTTTATGTCTTTCTGAGGTTGATATGAAATATAATGAGTTTTGTTTTATAATTGATTAAGTTTGTTAAAAACATCATGTTCTTTTATGTTAGACTAATATAGAAAACAATAAAAAGGAGACAAGAAATATTAGGTTCATTACCTATAGTGAAGTCACTTGAACATCTTCCGGGTTGGCAGGTTGGGGGGGGGGGTCATTCTTCATCCCGACGGAAACAAAAAGGAAGAGTTTGCTTGGGGGATAGGCAAAAGATCTAACAATGATGCAGAATGGCTAGCGGTGATCAAAGGGATGGATCGCTAGAAGTAAAAATCTTAATGAGATTGTGGTTTTTGGAGATTCTATGTTGGTTATCAGAGATGCCAGGGATTTAGCATCTCGGCATCGCAAGCCTATATCCACTTTGCACCACCACTTCTACTACCTATCCAAGGATTTCCATTCGTTATCCTTCCATCATATCCTAAGGAAAAATAACAACGACGCAGATGCTTTGGCAAACATTGGAGCAAGTTTAAATTGTGGACATGCCATGATAAATGGTTTATACAAGGTTGTTGTTTGGGTTCCTTAACTACCCTATGCTCCAGCCCCCTCATTTCAATTCTTATCGTTCGACGGCTTCATTAACTGCACATATCTCCATGAGATCCCTTTGCTTGCACCAAAGGTCATCTCATCGTTTTTGGCAGCCACCCCTGGCAGAAGCCATCTGTCTCGCATGCGGGGAGTTATTGCGAACGATCCCCAAGGTGGCAATGGCTTCGGCAAGAGGCTATTTCATGCAAGGTGGCGAGGGCTTCATCACCCTGTCCTTCTCCTCATCTGCATGTTTCTTGTTTCATGTTCGGCTCTAGTCTGCGTCCGTTGGTTCTGTGTTTATGAATTTGAATCATCCCTCATCTCAGGGGATCATGGAAGGTTGCCATCACTGCTCTGCAGCCCTGCACTACAGAAACTACAGGAGAAATGAGAATTCCCTCGTGGAGGATGGCGGTGGTAAGAAGTGTTATCTCTCAGAAATATTTCAAAATTTTGGCAATGTTGATTCTTCCAGAGGGAGTGGAGCTAAAGCAGCCTGTATAGACCACCCAAAGGCAATGAATACTGGAAATGGGGGTCCATGGACTCCCATGGGCCTCAAAAGCAGAAATATTGGGTTGTTTCCTAGTGGCGGTTTTGCCTCCAATTTGGTTGTAGCTTCTGGGTATCAAATGAACTCGGGTGAAAGTGTCAAAGGTGCCTTTCGTCAGTGGTATCGTGGTAGTACTGGTGATTTGGGAAACAGGGCATCCCCTCAGGTTCAGGGAAGCCCCTCCCCTGACTACAATACACAAATCTAGGATCTGGATGTGCATGTTCGCTGGCTCAGGGGGGATCTTGCAAACATGAAAAATCCATCTCTAACCTGGAAACGTCTGTACAAATCTCCAACTCAGAAGTTCGGGCAAGCACGGGAAAGATTAAAGACTTCTCCGAAAAAATCATGGGCAAACACGACACTCTCTACAGCTTCCTATGAATCGTCAAGGCCAAAGTGGACTATGTCAGGACCAACAGCAGGAATAGTCCTTCGGTCATTCTGAACATTGACGATGACAATGCTAGAAACTCTGTTGGAAGCAAGGGGAATACTGCTCACAACTGTCATGAAAACTAGTTCTCGTCGGTGCAACTTCTGTTTCATCCAATGCATATCTATCTAGCCTTTTCCTACTACTATGTTCTATTTCTGTTGTTTCTTTTTAGGCCAGATTGTCAGTATTTTCAGTTGTATTAGTAGTAACAGTTCTTATAGATGTATCAGGCATAATGCCAATTTTGAATTACAGTGGCTGGAAAACTTAGAACTAGCTCTGTCAGCTCTAGAATTTTGGGCTCAGCCACCCCAATCTATATAACTTGTTCCATCCTTTTAATATAAAGCCAGTTAACCGTTTGTGTAAAAAAAAAAAGTCACTTGAACATCTTCAAATAAAGCTACATGTTATTTGATAATGCATAGTTGATACGACGATTTCATGGAATGCTACATCAGAAAATATTGCTTCGTAGATGTTATAGAATACAAATGAAGTTATAGCTACATATTAATAGGCGCTTTTCTCGAAATAAAAAGTGGATTCTCAAGTATCAAGTTAGAATGTATAATGTTTTGCTTAAGTCTTGGTAGTATTCTTATTGCAAAAATAATTGTTGATTTTCTTTCATTTTCTTCCCTAGATCCAATAGTAAATAGTCCATAGACTAAGCTATTACCAATCCTGATTATTGATAGCCAATTGAATTTGACGTACCAGGTTACAAGTTATGTTTAAATATATGAACAAATTCAATTGATAAAGTGATTCATGCATTTGAATATTGTCCTTTTAAATATTAATATTGTATTATGGTGTCTCATTTTAGAGGTATAAAGATTCTTGTTAGAACTTTTTAAGATAAAGGTGCATTACTGTAAGGAATTGCATGTATAAATTCTTAGGAGTTTAAATAATCTTATCTTTGAAGGAATTTCTTAGATAGACCCCTAATAGGGTTGTTGAATCTTCTACATAAAGGTCAATGTGTATCACGAAAATAGATTTTGTTGAATGTATAAGTATGAAGAATCTTAAATCTTGTTATGATTGAATTGAATCATGGTATCTGTTGAAAGAGTATGGAAAGATTAAAGATAAAAGAGTCTTTCGGTAATGAATCCTAGATGGAAATGAATCTATATACTATTAACATATTTGTTTGTAAGCAGATTTGATTGCAGACTCACAATAAGGATAATGAAGAGTTTACATTCATGCATCAAAATGAATTGAAAAGGATGCAAAAATTAATGAATGAGCATGTGTGTAATTCTACGGGACTAATGTATTCAATTGTTGAGCAATTGAAGCAAATAAATTGTTCCTTTATACTAACATTTCAGGAAGTGATATTAACTATGATTGATGATATGATCAAAGAGGAACGTTGATTATAAAACTTATATAGAAGAGTTGAGCTAAAAACACTCAAGAGCAAGAAATGATTTACCTTACATCTTATTTTTATTATAGGATTTATAAATCACGATTAGTGATAAAATTTATGATTTATGATGTGCAATCATCAAAATGCATAGAATATGATATAACAAATAGATGAAGATATTTTTCGTTATTATAATGCAGGTGGCATATAAAATGATTGTTACTACGCAAATTTCCTGGACTCAAACAAGAATGTTTGAGTGGAAAAGAAAATTTCCTAGACTCAAACAAGAAGGTTTGAGTGGAAAAGAATAAATTATGTACTCAAACATAGCAACAAGGAGGCACCTACATTCATTTTATAGCCGTTGTAGGAGGAAACTTCCCTAAAAAATATATATGTGGTCAAGTTCCACACGGAAGTGGAACAGAGTGGGTGGCTCATTGAATGTTATACTGGCCCATAAGACCTAGGCAATCTTTATATCCATCGAATTGAGCAGGTGGCTCATTATGTTTTCCTTGTGGAAATCTCAAAGAAACAAGAAAGTGGGGATGCACAAGAGATTCAATGAGTGGAATGGCTATGGAGTGAATGGTAGAGGTAGTATGAAATCCGAACTAGTTCAGCCACATTGTTGAGTTCAATATTGCTAAAGGCAGAAGTGTTACTGTTAAAGTAATTACTGTTGAGTTGTAGAAGTCATACTATTGTTACAGAAAATATCACTGTTGAGTTTATAGAAAATGTTTATAACTGTAATTTTTATTTGCAGGTTTTATTTACAAATTTTTAACTCGAGGATGAGTTGTGTGTTCAGCAAAGCATTGCTAAAGTTCCAAACTCAAGAGAGAGTTTGATGATCAACAAGGTGTTGTTGAAATATTGTGTTATAACATAACCAATATTGAAAGAATTGTATTGTGGACTAATAGATGTCTTTATGTGTGAAAATTTTGAATGCTAGAGTAAGCAAGTATGCCCTCAAGGATGAGGATGATTGATAAATGATTCACAATTACTGTTTGAAATTTTGTATACTTATGTATGCTGAAAAATGTTGGAAGATCCAGTATGATCTCCACAAATGTACACATTATGAAAGAAGGGCACACCATAAAGACATATGAAAGCAAGAAACCTTGAAGATGATCAAGAGTAACAAAGGGGAGATGACAAGTGAACTAAAGAATGATGAGTTTGGAAGTGTGAACGAATTGCTAAGAAGTATGAACACCGAGGATAGTGTTATTCTTAAGGGGTGGAGTATGTAACACCCCTCATTTTTAGCCTTAGTAAAATTTATAAATGTATATTGTAACTATGATTATGGCCCTGGTGAGGAGCTCAAGGCCAAGGCCCCACCAGTGGACCTTGAAAAGTATTGTTGTGATTTACTCTTAAGTGGTAAATTGAAGACGGACGTAGCTTATTGATAGGCAACTGAAGCCACTAAGGA
The DNA here is from genome assembly GCA_027924585.1 of Larix kaempferi. Taxonomy (NCBI): domain Eukaryota; kingdom Viridiplantae; phylum Streptophyta; class Pinopsida; order Pinales; family Pinaceae; genus Larix; species Larix kaempferi. The sequence continues at coordinate 7,287,003 of BSBM01000821.1, read as the reverse complement.
AGACGGTGTGGTAACTAAAACGTGAGTAGATGACGGGTGTCATCTTAGTATCTTAAGCACTTACTGGATAACCTTAAGTTATTCATATCATCGTCCTAAGTAGATGATCGGCAAAAGCGATTATTTGGTTACACAACTATTATTCTAAACCCTATTACCTTTTAGTATAAAAGGTTAGCCTCTATCTTAAATTAAGACTAAGTAATAAGTCTTATGATAAGAAATTATCTTACTTCGTATTTAAGGATACCAAGTTATACACTTAAGTATCTCGAGAGGGTAAAGAGGGTAAAAGAGATGGCTAATATTATATATAAATAGGGGTATACGAATAAGCTAGTTCTTGTAGAAATGATATTAATTATGGGATTTATATATAAGCATTGACTTGCTAAAACTATAATAACTTACAGACCATATTCTTGGTCATATACCTTTTATAAATAGTTATAAATCCCTTAAACAAATTGAGTCATACTTATTTATCTTAACGAAGAATAGTGTCTTCTAAATAAAAATATATATATATTTAATAAAGAAAAGAGTTTAAGGTGCAATCTCTATTGGAAGAATTAAATTAAGAAATTCTTCATAAATTCTCATATAAGTATTGTATTGTGAAAATAATACTTTATTCAAAGATGAAGTGAGAAATTATATAAAGATATTATGTTGCATCCATATATTACACTTATATATGTGAAGAAGGTATTATTACGCCAAGCTATAGGTATACCATGAAATAAATAAATTAATGATCGACATACTTATAGTTAGAGTTAAAGAAATAGACATATATGTAAATGTATATACATATGTTTATATATATGATGAAAAGAAATCTATATCATTTACGATTGGACTCTTATGCTACCATTCGAATCGTCAGGTAAGAAATTTTTTAATATATATGTATAATGATCATCACAGTAATAAAATGAGATGACGAGGTGGCACGCTAATATCAACCATAGTGGAGTGATAACTTAATAATAATAATCACAAATCTTCACGTCTCACCATCTTGACAGACAAATGGCGTGGGTGATGAGATATCTTAGGGTATTGTTCCCATAAACCTTAAACGTAGAGTTCAGAAAACCCCCATTTGGCCAAACGGTGTTGCCATCTTATTGATGAGCTTTGGTGATGGAGTATCCTAACTGGAAAAATTTTGTAGCTGCCACTTGGCAAGTTCAGGCCTTTTGTTGGAGGATCTCGATGAGAAATCCTGGGAGGGTTGTCTCCTTAAGGGGAAGCCCTAATCTTTGTAAAAACCGCCACTTACTGTGATGTCAAGACTACCACCTATTTCTTTTGAGAAGAGGGCTAACCTCTTAAGAGGGGGGGCAATCAACTTCCTAGATATATTTTTTTTTTCTCTGCATTGTTTTAGAGGGGCTTTCGAATTATAAGGTCTTTTGTAACTGCGTAAAAGAGGAGGGCCGCCATGGACTTTAGGATGGATTGTAGTTTTTAAATGTTTCCATCGTTAGAAAGGATCTCGGTCAAGGATCGACACACCCAGGTATATATTCTTTCTTAGTTGTTACTTTACAAAGGGCGATCTCGGTTGAGAATCACACACCCAGGGCTTCCATCTTTTTGTATTTTGTAGACTTTCCATCGAAAATCCAGACAGTATCTATTATGAAGTTATGTATTTACGTTTTATTTAGAATATTTATCAAAACCTAGTTCATCCTATTACTTTTGCTTCTCTGTGTTCCTTTACGGTGCAAAAAGTAATGGAAAGGGGTTTCTTCCCATTTTAGAAGTTTGATCTCCTTTTATTGATTTTAGAGTTATAAGATTTTATATTTATACAGAGTATGTCGTTGGATTGATTCCTATGAATCCGGCCAGTTCAGGGTAATGTAATATATATTGAAGAATATATATATATTACTGGATCCTTGCATATGCAAAGATCGCTGCGAATGGGGATGCGTTCTGTATATTTTATTTATGGTTGATTTAAGTCTAGAATCCTAGAGGGAATCAACTATGCATCCATTTATATAAATCCGACCTAGTTTCCGTGAGGGTTTCGGTGGTTTAGCTTGTAGTCTTAGATCGGAGACATGAACCATAATTAGTTCAAACTTTCCAAAAAGCGAATAGCGGTAAACATTTTTAGAGACACTTTGGATATGTTTAATACATGAGTCGCTTGGGGAAAGGACAACTCTTAGCAAGACTAACCCCTGTGCTTCTTTTCTTAAGTGATTACACCTGCTACGATTTTTTTTTGAATCGATTTTCTTGACGATCTGATTACTTACTGTTGATCGCATAAGTGTTGAAAAATATAAGGAACATTATATACATATTGCATAGTGGTAGAAAGTTATGCATATTAGTATTAGATATATATTGCATAATTTGTAGAATGATCTATCATACATATATTGTATATTTTGTTTTAGATGATCTAGCATTATCATCCCTTTGGACGCATTTATATAGTCCTCTTTTTGGAGGACGAATTGTTTTTAAAGAAAGAAATGAATTCGGAATACTAAAATTATATTATTTAGATTTGATTCAAGAGTAGATAATCAACCCCTGTCTCTCAACCTCTAGTTAATAAAATGTGCTGGGAACCAAAGAATGGAGAAGCCTTGGCAATGGGTTTAGAATCTGAAATATAAATTGTTCGTAGGTATAAATACTAAAAGTGCTATGTTGACTTAGCATAAATCCTGTATACACCTATATAGTATAAAGTGGTAGAGGGATCTTAACTTGACAAAGGTCAAGACTGTTTTAGTGTTTTTTTTTTTTTTTTTAAATACTCTTTATGGGTTGGATTGTGAGTTTTGGAAGGTAAGAAATCTTATCATGGCAGTACAAGATGTATTACTATTTTTTGAATATAATAAAACACAACCTTTTGTGGACGTGGCCCAAGGAGTGGGTGAACCACGTTAAAAAATGGTATCCCTATGTTGTGTCTCTTTTGTGTATTCTCTTGGTATTGTGTTTCAGTATTATTTAGTTTGGTTGACTTGATTATGTGTTACAAACTGTGTTGACTTGTTATTTATATCTTTATGCAAATGTATGCATTGATAAATGATAGTTGCTTGTTATTTTATGTTGACTATAAATTATGCCTCTTATGTGTACACTCGACCCTCTCTTAGAATGATTATGACTATTTTTTCTTGTTCATATGTATGAACATGAGTTGTTTGAATGTTTATTTACTGCATTTAGTTCATAGGCGTACCTTGTGAAATATAACAGTGTATAATCTGCATACTTCATTAAGGTTCTTAGATAAAAATATAACTCAATGATAGTTTCACATAGTTCCATGGAGTAGTATTTAATATGTCGATCATCCCCAAGCGATAGGAAAAAAAATGTAAGGTATTTAAAGGAAAAATAATTTTAAAGTATGATTACGTATGTAATTATTGAATATAATATACTTGATCTTATGGTGGCTTGTCATGCATGTCAAACTAAAACCTTGTTTTAGTAAAAAGGATTTAATTTATTGATGAAATTAAGATTAAGAGAAATTTGAGTATCTCTATCTATTATTAAAGGTTCATTGTTTTAAAAGTTTAAAAATTTTCCCAAATTTTCTAACTCTGATTTTTGGGTTCATGACAGACAGACAATCCTGAATATGTTTGCAAGCTGAAGAAGGAATTGTATGGACTGAAACAAGCACCACGAGCCTAGTATTATAGATTGGATAAGTATCTATAGGACAAAGGTTTCAAGAAAGGTACTGTTGACAGTAAATTGTACATCAAATATGAAGGTGATGATTTATTACTTGTTTTGGTTTATGTGGATGACATTATTTTTGGAAGTATTAACGATTCCTCTGTTCAATGGTTTGCTAATGCCATGAAATCTGAATTTGAGATGTCAATGATAGGAGAACTGTCATTCTTCCTTGGTCTTCAAATTACTCAGAGTTCTACATGTTTATTTCTCTCTCAAGAGAAGTATTTGAAGGAAATGTTGACGAGATTTCATATGGAATATTATTCACCTGTCAGCACACCCATGGTTGTTAGATGCAAGCTCAGCAAGGATGATGGCTCACTAGATGTTGATCAAAGACAATTTCGGTCAATAATAGGCATCATGTTGTATATCAAAGCATCTCATCCTGATATAATGCAAGTCTTTGGTATGGTAGTGTTGATGCCTCGAAAATCGAAGCATCTGTCAGCAAGGGATTCTCCCTGGTAAGCAAACCCAATTAGTTCGTTCACCGTTTGGTGTGGGGAAATCCGTTTGGTTAACGGTCCGGCTATCGTGTAAGTTTTAAAGATTCGTTTATTTTATCGGTTGCGGCCCGATCCACCTTATATGTATTTTATATTAAAATATCATATGCAGGTGCCCTAACTAAATGCATGTAATAAACAAATCTGTTCTAAGCTATTTAATCTATTTTAACCTATCATTGCAAGGAGCATAATTTAAAGTATGAGTAATAAAACTAAAAGAAACATCTAAAATTTTGAACAGCTAGCCGTTAAATGGCAAAGATGTATTTTCAACAGAATGTAAATGATATCAAAGGTAGCTCTGATTTTATTAAAGCATTCCATTACTCATGAGGTACATAGATTTCACAAAAGAAATAACATCATTCGCAGCATAGAAATAATTCATAAAGGCTAGGAAATATCTCACTGAATGTATATGAAAAATGCAGAAATAATTCGACAATCATCCATCACAACCCAAAGCAAAACGATGCACCAGCTTTCACAGGCCCAAAACTATTTTCTATTTATGTAGCTGAAATAGTTCTCATACACAAGAAGAAATTCTTTTTACCTGCAAAAAATTCCTTTGATTCTTCTCTAATCGGCTATATATAGCTTTACAAAATGCTCCAAGAGTTGCCACCTATACCCTAACTGTCTGAATTCCTTTAATTTGTCTTGTAGTGTCCAAATTACAAAAAAAGAATAAAAGTCCAGAAATATTACAAAATAGACGTGACGGAGGTCCAAATGTCACTTTAGTAATTAAAATATACAAAGGCTGAAAGAAGGCATGTTGGTTGTAAATCAAAAAATAAAACAAAAAGTGGATCATTTCTGAGTTAACGCCTTTGTTGACTCGGGCACTTCTGCTATAGCCGGTACTCCGAACTCATACTACTGGTACCACTAGTGCTTCCTCTGAAGCTGATGCCCCTACTTCTGCTATTGATACTTGATGTGCTCCTACTGTCATTGCCCTTTATGCTTCTACTATATCTCTCACCCAGAGAATGGTTTCTTTTATGATATTGTTTGCGTCAAGAGGGAGCATGGTTTCAGAGAAACCTCATGATTGGCCAGCTCTTATTCAAGATTAACGACTTCTACTGCTGTAGCTTGGAGAATTTCGTTCAGGAGATGTGTGTGAATAGAAGCCTGGCCAATCCAATGGTGAAGGTCTTCAGTGGTCAAAACGTCCACCTTCCTTACCTAATCCATTTCAGTACTCAACTCATCCCTTAGATCAGACAAACGTTGGGCATTCTCTGGAAACTCTTCTATAGTTTGGGGCATTTTCACCTAGAAATTTTCTTGGGTGGTTCGTATTTTAAACTACAAATCCCCACACTGTTCAAGCGTAACCATGGCTACCTCATTCAACTTCCCTCCATAATTCTGGAAAAACCCCAAGAGGCGAATGTCTTCTTTGAAAGTGGAGATGGACTTGAGAGGGAGATTTTCTGGGAATCCGGACATTCCTTCTCTCCATTCCATTTGCTTCTTAATATCTTCAAAAATGTGTACATATTTTCTTCTATGCTATGTGGCTTTGGAATTTAATTCTTTGATTCTGGTCACCACTCCTTTTAACTTGCAAACTTCCTTAGTTATGAGCTCTTGAATCCCGTGTATCTTCTTCATTATCTCACAAGCCTACTCGTAAAAGGGACTCAGATCACTAACTTTGCTGGTTGTGAGTTCTAATTGCTGTCCTAGTAACTCCTCGCTTTCTTCCAACCTTTCGATGTTCTCCTTTAAGTCATCAATTTGCTGCTTAGTATCAAATTTTTTGGACTCCAGTTGTAAGTTCTTGCTTTTAAGGCCCCACTTTTTCGATTCCAGGGCTCTCATTTGTATAACCAAGTCTCTCTTTTCAGCTTCTAGGTGCTGCAATTTTCGGTTTAGTTCTCCCTTCTCTAACACAAGGGTGTCACATTTTTCTACAATCAAATTTGAATAGTTTTGTTCTTTGACCAAAGTTTCCTGCAAGTGTTGTGCTCTTTCCTTTTCTAATTCTAGCTCATCTGCTAATGTGTCGACATTGTCTGTCGTTGCTTGAACAACAGCTACAGAAATAGATGCCACGAGTTTGCGTGCATGCTGAGTGCCTTGCATGACTGCGGTCTCATGTTTGGTAACAATATCTGGTTGAAAAGGTCTCTTCATTCTGGTCACTGTTTCCTTGACAATAGATTTCATTTTCTTGTTATAAGCAAACCTGTCCCATTGGGACACCGTACTACCCTTGGATGGTGTAAAAGAAATGAGTGGGAGGTCTCTTATGGGGAGATTTATATCCAAGTCTTGTATGTTTGGGCTCTTTGGGTCAGCATCTTCTTTGGATAGCTTTTCTTCTTCTGATTTTCTTTGTGCTTCTTCTTCTTCAACGTTTCTCAGTCTCTCAACTTCTTCATGTTGGGCAACCTCTTCCAATCTGATTCTTTCTTCCTCTTGAATTCTTCAAGCTTCATCTTCTCGAAGTTTATCCTCTTTTTCTTTATTGGTTCTTTCTTCATCTTCCTTTTGGAATTTCTCGGCTTGTTCCTTTAGCCTTTGCTCTTCTCTAGAGAGAGCTTCAACAACTTCTGAGGTTTCTTTTTCTTGTTGTTGTTCTGCTTTCTTGACAATAGTAGAGCTGGAGTTGGCTCCACCCTTACCGAGCTGGCAAATCCATAGCTCAGTGAGATTGCTATTCCCTCTATACACTTCCTCATCTTTATTATAATAGTGAGTGTATTCAAAAGGGGCATGAATCTCTTTGCAATGTTCCGCAACTTAGCCCCGTCTGTCATTTTTCTGGAATATCCTTTCTCCAAAATGAAACCCCTTTAGCTCTACAATAAAATCTTCTGTCGATGCGATTTTTTGAAAATTTGTAAGCCCCAACATAAAAAGGTAAAGGTGGGAAAGAAGCCTTCTTTTCTTTGTACAAGGTACTACCAAGTCCATCAATGAAAACCTGTCTCACCGCTTCCTTGTGGACTACATAGTCAATAGCATACTTGGGTAGGATATACGGGGGTTTAGAGCCTTCATACATTCTTATGTAGGTGCCTTCTGATGAAAAATAGAAATCACCATAGTTCTCCAGGACTTCCATGGCGTTCTCAGATAAGTAGTTGGGTTCCTCATTGAACATTAATTCGTATAGAGGTATGATAAACTCCTCAAAAATGAGTTTGTAATGCCTTTTGTAATTCTAATCCCAACATATTTTGTAAGCAATGAATACCGAGCTATCGGTCGAGTTCCATATGCATCCCAGCTTGGGAAAGGGACACTTCGCCACAATACAATCTATCAAGTAGGATGCCATATAACATTCTGCCATTTTCTCCACTAACCCTTCTTGTGCAGCAACTATAGTTGAAAACAAGTTGTCTGAGAGAATATCATCCCAATTAAAAATTGTTCCTTTGAATGCCACATAGTGGATGATGGGGACCCATTGGAGCATAAAAATCATCCCATCGGGCCTCCCAAAGATTCTGCTCAGCATGAGAGCGATCACTCTGAAAGGGGACCTCAGATTCTGAACCTTGTACTCCTCACTATCCTTTTTCCTGATCTGTTTGCCCAAGATTAGTAGCTTCCTAGCCATCTCCAAATTATCCATCTTGATCTCTCCCAGCCATTTATCATCAAACCGTTGCTGAGATTTGGGTAACTTATAATCCATTGAGATATAGGATGGGTGAAATGATGCAAAAGCTTTTCCTTTGCTTTCCGAAAGAACTCTTGTCTCCGTATTCGCATGCCGCAGAATCCATCCAATTACTTCTGAGCATGGGAAAAGCTCTGGACGTGTGGTTGCTTTGGATATACAGGAGTTTCTGATGTTCCAGTATAGACATTCTTCTTCAAGAAGAGCATTAGGGAAGTCCTGGTCTCTTATCATACGGTATATGTCTCCCCATTTTACTTTTGGGGGTACCCCTGTAGTGCACTTAGTGTCCTCGAATAGTGTTTCTACTCACGTGTCGGCCAATCCTAGCCCGCTTGCCTTTAACTTCCTTTTGCCACCTTTAGGCATTTTGGAGAGAAACCTACCCAAAAGAAATCATACATGAGTAGGCATTACAACCTATCATCAGCAAATTAGACTAGCATCCCGCATTTATCAACAAGTCCTAAGCATACTATGATAAGCCTTTAATGACTACTATTTGATTCTTTCCAAAATTGAACGAAACTAACTCAATATTCCTCACTCTGTTCATCATAATTTAAAAAAAAATAAAAAATAAAAACGATACAACTTTGCTACTTTCAATTTAAGACATTTGTTTCGCATGTTATGGAATAATCCTACGGGGACCGCATAGTGATGCTTTGAGATATATTGCAACTATGACATATAACAATAATGCATTCCCATAGTAACAATCCAGAGCAAAATAAAGTGATTTTGAGTATAATAAGTTTCATGGCGTGAACGCTCGCAGCCAAATAGGGACACCAATGTTCCTCTTGTAAGAGTAGACAGTATTGGTTTCAACTTTACAATGCCGATGGCTTTCAAGACGGGCAGAGGCATGCCTTGCATTCTCTTAACGTTTACACAGTGGGTGCTCGAGGTCCTAGAGACTTCCATGCTCATATGAAAACAGGCTTTGGGGCATTTAGTTGGGTATGGGCATGGGTCAGCTTCGGCCTTGGTGAGACTGAAAATCTTGCCATCACTGAATAGAACCATGAATATATCATCTACCTCAACGAGAAATAACTATTACAATTGAATATACGGGTTCTGAAAGGTACTAACCTGCTAGAAAATTATCGTTATGGGGATGTTGACGCTGCTGTGGAGTCGGCAAGCCTGGAGTAGGTGCTTGCAATTTCAAATGGAACGGAAATGAACCTCTAACCAATGGAAACAATGAAAACTAATGGGGTTCACGTCTTTATTTATAGAAATTCGACACGCGTGAGCCATTAATAAGGTAGTTGTGGAAAATTAAACGGGGTTGATGAGGCGTACGGACGGGTCAAATCGGCACATTCGGCATTAAGTGTGACCGTCAAAAATTGGAAGGACTCGCCTAACTTTTTCGACTGTTGCGGAAAGAAAAACTGAGTTTCTCCATCTTTGTGGAAAAGTTATAAAATCTTGAGCGAAGTTACCACCGGAAAAGAATGTCATTTTATCTGCCATTGCGGAAACATTATTCAAATTCTTCCGTTGTTTCAGAAAACTGGGCAAGTTCTTCCGCCGAAGTTTGACATATTCTTCTCTTTTCGCCGCTGCAGGAGATTTAGGTGGGTTTCTTCGTAATTGCGAAAAAATCTTGTAAGTTTGTTCCGCCGATGATTCACTTAGCCGAAAATTTTTCACCGTTGCGGAAGGTTTAGATGAGTTTTGCCACCGATATTTGGCTTGGTCCTTTTCTCGCTGCTTCGTCAAGGTTGGCCTAGATCTTTCGCTGTTTCGGAAAACTTATCTTAAAAGCTCCGTTGTTGCGGCCCAAAAACTTGAGTTTTACTCAGGAAAAATTAGTGAAAAATAACTCAAAGGGAGCGACCAGAAGACCTATCTCTAGAAATATTAAAAAAGAAAAGACTCTTGATGGCCTTGGACTTCTAGGAAAACTTTCTCTTAAAAGTAAAGGAGGGGCCCCAATATATATATATATATATATTTTAAATTTGGGGGGGGGGTGTTGTAGCAACAACAATTAGCAATTCGCTTGTGAACATAGATCTCTGAAACAAATCATCCCATGGTCAGGAAACTTACAAAGTGATGGTTACATGTGCAACAACAATGTCTTCATAGCTCAGCTTCTGAGAATGCATTGATCACTCTTATCACAATGGTGATGAGGGAAAAGGAAACTTTGACTCAGCCTTCCTTCCAACTCTCCAGGGGCCAAAGTTCGAGGTTTATTTTAGAATTCTGCCTTTCAAAAATTTACCATTACAAGACTCCACAGGATCGTAACAATATCTCACAGACATATTCATTTGTTCCTCTTTCCCATGCTGTTTTTGCATCCTTTTGGATGTTTCTTTTATTCACGACTTTTGCCATGTGAGCCTTCTAGAAATGGAGTTTTCATCTTTCGATAAATGACAAAAGTTCTTCAATCCATAATGTCCTTTTGTGTGAGCAAAAGATTCATTGTTTTTTCATGCTTCACGGACAGAGAAGAACCTTATTGGGTTGATTTATTTGAACAACTTGATTTGAAAGTTTCTTTGATTATCTCAGCCATGCCTTAATTGAGGTGAGAATTTCTAGAAACCAAACTCTTTGATATAAGCCTTTTGGCTTTTACTTGTAGCATGGGACCATTTAAAATACCATACCTCTGTGAGACATGCTTCCTCTCCATGGATCTGTCATAGTAAACTTTCTGAAACAGTTGTTTATGTTAGAGTGAACGGGGCCCTAAGATAGTTCAGAAGGAAATGTTGAATTCTAGTTATTTGATAGGGGTTATATTTACCAAAAAGAATCGCTACATTCTGGGAAACCACATAGGGGAAACAAAGTCACACACATAATTTCTTTCATCAGTGAGCTTCTTCAAAACCATTTTGAAATTTTCCTGTAGTCTATTCTCTCATCTACACCAAAATTGAGCTTAGCTTTTTTTAAACAAAGGGATCAAACCAAAGGTGAAAGCAAACAAAAAAAAAATCAAAAAAGGAAAACAGTGCTTTTATTTATGTACAAAAGTCCACCTAGGACTTATGCGAAATATTGTTTTAAGGTGAGGCTGTTGAGAGGGAGATTTACTTCCTCTCCTTGCAGGTCTTCAAGTTTATAGGTTGACGGGCCAAGTTTTTCAGAAATTTGGTAAGGGCCAACCCATAAGTGTTGAAATTTTGTGTGCATTCCCTTACCTTCATGCTGGTGATCCCATTTCAAAACTAAGTCGCCTACTTCGAAATTTCTCTTACCGGACTTCCTTTTTTCAAACCATCATTTGACTATGTCTTGGTGATGATGGAATCAATCTTTGGCTTTTTGTCGTGATTCTTCAAGTTTTAGCAAGGCATTAATTCTGGATTGTAGGGCTTGACTACTAGAACCTTGGGAGGCTTGGGCCAATTGCAATGATGGAAGCAGAATATTCGGGGGGGGATGGCCTCCCTGTTGTATACTAAGGTGAACGGGGAAACACCTAAGGCATTCTTGGGAGTAACTCGGGCTTCCCATAGAGCATTCGGGAGGGCTATGTGCCAGCTTCTTTGATTTTCAATCACAGTTTTCTTAAGGATTCAGATGAGATTTTTATTGGTAGACTCGGATAATCCATTTCCTTGAGGATAGTAATTGGCTGAATAATGGAGTTTAATTCCCTTTTCATACATGAATACATTAATTTTCATTGACTAAAAATAAGGTGCATTATCAAAAAATAGGGAAATTGGAACCCCAAACCTGGTTATGATGTTTTCCTCCAAGAAATTGATGACTGCATCTTCATTGAATTTACGTAGTGGAATGGCCTCATCCCATATTGTAAAATAATCTATAGCTGTTAGAATATAACAATGTTGCAGCGAGGAATTTGGGTTTATTTCGTCGATGATATCTATGCTCCACTGCTCGAATGGTTCAGAGATGATAACCGGCCGCAAGGGTCCTGCTGCCTTTGGTAACTTTCCGGTGCTTCTTTGGCATACACCACAATTTCTAGCGTAGGCATGAGCATCCTTGAAAAGAGTAGGCCAATAGTACCCAGTGCTGAGGATCTTATGAGTTGTAGTCTATCCAGAGTAATGTCCCCTGGCAGGGCCATCATGTAATTCTTTTACCACATTGCTCGCATCTTCTTTCTCCAAATATCTGAGGAAAATGCCATCATAATTCTTCCTAAAGAGCACTCCTTCAATAATTTGGTATGCTGCTGATTTAAGATGAAGAGCTCTTCTTTGCTTCGAACTCCAGTGTTCTGGAAGATAACCTGACTGTAGATAATGCACTAGGTTTCTGTACCAAGACTTAGGAGTTATAAAAATTGGACACACATCGACCATGCTCAACTCGGCTTCATTCCTCCAATCTAGCTCTTCGTCAAGTGGATTTTCAGTAAGCAGCTTGCATAGGCCTTGACCTTTGATGATAGTAGCTAGTTTGAATTCTAAGTCATACTCTTGGAGAGCTATGACCCAGTTTCCTCTCCTTTCTCCCAATTCCTTCTGAACAAAAATAGATCTAACGATGGGATGAGGAACTATGAATTTAGTTCTATTTTTCAGAATATATGGCCTGAACTGTTTTACTGTTTGAATATTGCGTATGATTGCTTATCCACAACCGGATAATTCAGTTCAGCGCCTTGCAGACTAGTGCTCATAAAAGAAATTGGGTATTCATCTCTTGATTCTGCCTTTTGGGTGAGCACAGTTGCGAGAGAGTTATCAGAGACAAATGTGTACATAATAAAATCTTTATCGAAGTCGGGACTTCTTAAAGAAGGTGCCTTAGCTATGGAAGCTTTGATTTATTTAAATGCAACCTTCTCCAAGTCCATCCACTTAAATTGTACACTTTGCTTGACCATTTGTTGCAAAGGTTTAACGATCTGAGCGAAATCTGGTACGAACCTTCGAACAAAATTTATGGTACCCATGAATGATTGCATAGACTTCTTGCTATGGGGCATGGGAATCTTGATGATAGCTTGCACTCTCTCTTGATCTATCGAGATTCCCTCCTTTGAAATGATATGACCTAACAGTTTTCCCTCAAGAACAATGAACACACTTTTCTTAGGGTTTAAAGAGATGCCATACTTCCAGCAACAATCGAAGATTTGCTTCAGGTGGACAACATGGTCTTCCCTTTTTTTCGAAAAAAATGTCACATCATCTGAGTATACTACTACACATTGACCGCCCAACCCTCAAAAAGCAATATCCATGGCTCGCTGAAATGTAGCTCCTGCGTTTATCAAGCCAAAAGGCATTCTTCGATACGCAAAGGTTCCCCACTTTGTACGAAAAGTGGTTTTGAGTCGGTCTTCTTCTGCCACTAGCACTTGGTTGTAACTAGAAAAACCATCTAGTAGGGAAAAAAGTTCTGATCCTGAAACCATCTGTAATATTTGCTCCATTGGGGGCACAGGATAGTTGTCTTTATTGGAAGCTTTATTTAAATTTCAGAAATCCACACACAGTCTGATTTCTCCCGATTTCTTCCGCACAGGAACTAAATTAGCCACCCATTCAGAATGTCGGACTTTAAAAATAATCTTTGCATCCAACAATTTTTTCAGTTCTCTCTGAATGAGAGGTTCAAGTGTCGGATGCATCCTTCTTAATTGTTGCTGAAACGGCTTAAAGCCTGCTTTCATTGGTATTATGTGTTGAATGATGCGAGTATCGTACGTTTTCAGATCATCATAAGTCCAAGCAAACACATCTTTGTAATGCTGAAAAAGTTTAATGAACTTACTTCTCTCTTCAGGCGTACAACACCTACCAAGATTAGTGTATTTTGGTTCGGCTTCTGTGCCCAGATTTATTAACTCATGTTGCGTGGATGAGCTGTGCGTCTTTGCATTTACAGGTCTCTTGAACTTTCTTTGTAAATCAAAGAATGCTTCAAGTGTTCTCACCCCTTTGGGCATGAATTTTCCCTTCACAGCATCCTTATTTTGTAAATCTGAATCATGTTGTTCTTCATCAATTATGGCTTCCTGAAAGACATCTTCATTGGTTAAGAAACTAATGATTTGGTCATCATCATCAAACACCCTCAGATTTGTAATGTTATCTAGGACAGAAGACCTGAAAATTAATTCAATAGAACATTTATTATTAGTAGGCACTAATCTGGAAGTAGAGGTTGCTAGCAAATCAGCAGCAACGTTTTTCAATCTAGGAATAGAATTAATATTAAAAGCCTCAAAATATGAAATCAGATCCCAAACTTCAGCTTGATATCCCTTCAAGTGTGGCGAAAGACAATGAATTGTATTCCTTATTTTCCTGACTACTATTTCTGAATCACAAAAGACTTTTAGAAACTTAACATTCAAACCAATGGCTTTCTTTAATCCATGGATTAGAGCTTCATATTCAGCAGTATTATTTGTACATTCAAATTCTAATCTACAAGATAAAAAAAAATTATTTCTTTCAGGGTCGATTAAAACACAACCGGCTCCGGATCCTTCTTGAGTTTTGGAGCCATCAAAGTAAAGAATCCAAGAAACATCTTCTTCTTTAACTAAGTTAATGTCATTACTACCTATGTCAGTAACTAACCCTACTATGTTACAATTGATGTCATCAGTCTGTGAAAAATGAAGGAGACCGCACTGTTTGTCTGAATCATGGCTAGCATCCTTGGATTGATAATTTTCGGGTTCAATTAAGGAGTAATTCCCTAAAACTAAAGATGAAAAAGCTACAGCTTCATTCTTTCCCTCTAGCTGAGTGACATTTTGTTTCATGTGTGGCTCTCTTAGTATTTTGATTTGATTTTTCCTATTATGGTAAGGCAGCCACAAATGAGACCAATCTGTTGCAAAGTAACCGTTTAGTTTCGCAGACCAGTCCCTACTCAAAATTAAACCATATGCTTCAGGAATATCGACCACCATTATATCAATAAATTGACATACTCTTGAATCAGATGACAACCTAATAAGTACATCTTTCAATTCACCAATGACCTTGACAGCAGTTCTATCTAATTGAATGATTTGAGATGGGGATGGGATAGGCTACCCATTAATCCTTTTGCAAATAGATAAAGGCATGACGTTTGAACTAGCACCAGAATCCACCAAACAATTATGCACATTGTGATTAAAAATCTCAAAAGTTAAGAGAAAAGGCAAGGTCTGAGATTTTGATTTTTAGCCAATGCTTGCTTCATTAATTTTTGGGTTCTCATCAATGTTTTCTAATGAAGTGCTCGGTTGTGGGTCATTAAAGATTCATTTATTTTATCGGTTGCGGCCCAATCCACCGTATATGTATTTTATATTAAAATATCATATGTAGGTGCCCTAACTAAATGCATGTGATAAACAAATATGTTCTAAGCTATTTAATCTATTTTAACCTATCCTTGCAAGGAGCAGAATTTAAAGTATGAGTAATAAAACTGAAAGAAACATCTAAAAAATTGAACAGCTATCCGTTAAATGGAAAAGATGTATTTTTAGCAGAATGTAAATGATATCAAAGGTAGCTCTGATTTTATTAAAGCATTCCATTACTCATGAGGTACAGAGATTTCGCAAAAGAAATAACATCATTCGCAGCATAGAAATAATTCACAAAGGCTAGGAAAGATCTCATTGAATGTATATGAAAAATGCAAAAATAATTCGGCAATCATCCATCACAACCCAAAGCAAAACGATGCACCAGCTTTCACAGGCCCAAAATTATTTTCTATTTATGTAGCCGAAATAGTTCTCATACACAAGAAGAAATTCTTTTCACCTGCCAAAAAATCCTTTGATTCTCCTCTAATCAGCTATATATAGCTTTAAAAAATGATCCAAGAGCTGCCACCTATACCCTAACCATCCAAATTCCTTTAATTTGTCTTGTAGTGTCCAAATTACAAAAAAAGAATAAAAGCCCAGAAATATTACAAAATAGACGTGACGGAGGTCCAAATGTCACTTTAGTAATTAAAATATACAAAGGCTGAAAGAAGGCATGTTGGTTGTAAATCAAAAAATAAAACAAAAAGTGGATCATTTCTGAGCTAACGCCTTTGCTAACTCGGGCACTTCTGCTACAATCGGTACTCCTGATGGAACTCATACTATTGGTACCGCTAGTGGTTCCTCTAAAGTTGATGCCCCCGCTTCTACTGTTGATACTTGATGTGCTCCTACTGTAATTTCCCTTTGTGCTTCTGCTATATGTCTCACCCAGAGACTAGTTTCTTTTATGATATTGTTTGCATCAAGAGGGAGCATGGTTTTCAGAGAAACCTCATGCTTGGCCAGCTCTTCTTCAAGATTAACGACTTCTGCTGCTATATCTTGGAGACTTTTGTTCAGGAGATGTCTGTGAATAGTAGCCTAGCCAATCCAATGGTGAAGGTCTTCAATGGTCAAAACGTCCACCTTCCTTACATAATCCATTTCAGTACTCAACTCATCCCTTAGATCAGACAAACATTGGGCTTTGTCTGGAAACTCTTCTATAGTTTGGGGCGTTTTCACTTGGCAATTTTCTTGGGTGGTTCGTATTTTAAAATACAAATCCCGCATTGTTCAGACGTAACCATGGCTACCTCATTCAACTTCACTCCATAATTCTTGCAAAACCCCAAGAGGTGAATGTCTTCTTTGAAATCGGAGATGGACTTGAGAGGGAGATTTTCTCGAAATCAGGACTTTCCTTCTCTCCATTCCATTTGCTTCTTAATATCTTCACAAATGCGTACATATTTTCTTCTACGCCAAGTGGCTTTGGCATTTATTTCTTTGATTTTGGTCACCACTCCTTTTAACTTGCAGACTTCCTCCGTTATGAGCTCTTGAATCTCGTGTATTTTCTTCATTATCTCACAAGCCTGCTCGTAAAAGGGACTCAGATCACTAACTTTGCTGGTTGCAAGTTCTAATTGATGTCCTAGTAACTCCTCGCTTTCTTCCAACCTTTCGATGTTCTCCTTTAAGTCATCGATTTGCTGCATAGTATCAAATTTTTTGGACTCCAGCTGTAGGTTCCTATTTTTAAGGCCCTGCTTTTCCGCTTCCAGGGCTCTCATTTGTATAACCAAGGCTCTCTTTTCAGCTTCTAGGTGCTGCAATTTTCGGTTTAGTTCTCCCTTATCTAACACAAGGGTGTCACATTTTTCCACCATCAAATTTGAATAGTTCTGTTCTTTGACCAAAGTTTCTTGCAAGTGTTGTGCTCTTTCCTTTTCTAATTCTAGCTCATATGCTAATGTGACGACATTGTCTGCTGTTGCTTGAACAACAGCTACAGAAATAGATGCCACGAGTTTGTGTGCATGCCGAGTGACTTGCACGACTGTGGTCTCATGTTTGGTAACAATATCTGGTTGAAAAGGTCTCTTCATTCTAGTCACCGTTTCCTTGACAATAGATTTCCTTTTCTTGTTATAAGCAAACCTATCCCATTGGGACACCGTACTACCCTTGGATGGTGTAAAAGGAACGAGTGGGAGGTCTCTTATGGGGAGATTTATATCCAAGTCTTGTATGTTTTGGCTCTTTGGGTCAGCATCTTCTTTGGATAGCTTTTCTTCTTCTGATTTTCTTTGTGCTTCTTCTTCTTCACCCTTTCTAAGTCTCTCAACATCTTCCTGTTGGGAAATCTCTTCCAATCTGATTCTTTCTTCCTCTTGAATTCTTTGAGCTTCATATTCTCGAAATTTATCCTCTTTTTCTTTATTGGTTCTTTCTTCAGCTTCCTTTTGGAATTTCTCGGCTTGTTCCTTTGGCCTTTTCTCTTCTCTAGAGAGAGCTTCAGCAGCTTCTGAGGTTTCTTTTGCTTGTTGTTGTTCTGCTTTCTTAACAATGGTAGAGCTGGAGCTGGCTCCACCCTTACCGAGCTGGAAAATCCATAGCTCAGTGAGATTGTTAATCCCTGTATACACTTCCTCGTCTTTATTATAATAGTGAGCGTATTCAAAAGAGGCATGAATCTCTTTGCAATGTTCCGCAACTTTGCCCCGTCTGTCATTTTTCTGGAATATCCTTTCTCCAAAATGAAACCCCTTGAGCTCTGCAGTAAAATCTTTTGCCGTTGCGAATTTTTAAAACTTGTAATCCCCAACATAAAAAGGTAAATGTGGGAAAGAAGCCTTCTTTGCTTTGTACAAGTTACTACCAACTCCATCAATGAAAACCTGTTTCACCTCTTCCTTGTGGACCACATAGTCAGTAGCATACCTGGGTAGGAAATACGGGGGTTTAGAGCCTCCGTACATTCTTATGTAGGTGCCTTCTGATGAAAAATAGAAATCACCATAGTTCTCTAGGACTTCCATGGCGTTCTCAGATAAGCAGTTGGGTTCCTCATTGAACATTAATTCGTATAGAGGTATGATAAACTACTCACAAATGAGATTCTAATGCCTTTTGTAATTCTGAGCCCAAAAGATTTTGTAAGCAATGAATACCGAGCTACCGGCCGAGTTCCATATGCATCCCAACTTGGGAAAGGGACACTTCGCCACAATACAATCTATCAAGTAGGATGCCATATAACATTCTGCCCTTTTCTCCACTAACCCTTCTTGTGCAGCAATTATAGTTGAAAACAAGTTGTCTGAGAGAATATGAGCCTAGTTAAAAATTGTTCCTTTGAATGCCACATAGTGGATGATGGGGACCCATTGGAGCATAAAAATCGTCCCATCGGGCCTCCCAAAGATTCTGCTCAGCATGAGAGCGATCACTCTGAAAGGGGGCCTCAGATTCTGAACCTCGTACTCCTCACTATCCTTTTTCCTGATCTGTTTTCCCGATATTAGCAGCTTCCTAGCCATCTCTAGATTATCCATCTTGATCCCTCCCAACCATTTATCATCAAGCCGTTGCTGATCTTTGGGAAACTTATAAGCCGTTGAGATATAGGATGGGTGAAATGATGCAAAAGCTTTTCCTTTGTTGTCCGAAAGAACTCTTGTCTCAGTATTCGCATGCCACATAATCCATCCAATTACTTATGAGCATGGGAAAATCTCTAGATGTGTGGGTGCTTTGGATATACAGGAGTTTCTGATGTTCCGATATAGACATTCTTCTTCAAGAAGAGCCTCAGGGAAGTCCTGGTCTCTTATCATACGGTATAAGTTTCCCCATTTTACTTCTGGGGGTACCCTTGTAGTGCACTTAGTGTCCTTGAATAGTGTTTCTACTCGCACGTTGGCCAATCCTAGCTCGGTCGCCTTTAACTTCCTTTTGCCACCTTTAGGCATTTTGGAGAGAAACTTGCCCAAAATAAATCATACATGAGTAGGCATTACAACGTATCATTAGCAAATTAAACTAGCATCCCGCATTTATCAACAAGTCCTAAGCATACTGTGATAATGCTTTGATGACTACTGTTTGATTCTTTCCAAAATTGAACGAAACTAACCCAATATTCCTTACTATGTTCATCATAATTTAAAAAAAAACAAAAAAAATCAAAACAATACAGCTTTGCTACTTTCAATTTAAGACATCTGTTTCGCATGTTATGGAATAATCCTATGGGGACCGCATAGTGATGCCTTGATCTATATTGCAACTATGACATATAACAGTAATGCATTCCCATAGTAACAATTCGGAGAAAAATACAGTGATTTTGAGTATAATAAGTTTCATGGCGTGAACGCTCGCAGCTAGATAGGGACACCAATGTTCCTCTTGTAAGAGTAAACAGGTCTGGTTTCAACTTTACAACGCTGATGGCTTTCAAGACGGGCAGAGGCATGCCTTGGATCTCGTAACGTTTACACATTGGGTGCTCAAGGTCCTAAAGACTTCCATGTTCATATGAAAACAGGCTTTGGGGAGTTTAGTTGGGTATGAGCATGGGTCGGCTTCGGCCGTTGTCAGACTGAAAATATTGCCATGGCTAAACAAAACCATGAATATATCATTTACCTCAACGAGAAATAACTATTACAATTGAATATATGGGTTCTGAAAGGTACTAACCTGCTAGAAAATGATCGTTATGGGGATGTTGATGCTGCTGTGGAGTCGGCA
The DNA here is from genome assembly GCA_027924585.1 of Larix kaempferi. NCBI lineage: Eukaryota > Viridiplantae > Streptophyta > Pinopsida > Pinales > Pinaceae > Larix > Larix kaempferi. Next base: position 7,267,085 of record BSBM01000821.1, on the reverse strand, counting down.
ACCCTGGAATAGGTGCTTGCAATTTCAAACGAAACGAAAACGAACCTCTAACCAATGGAAACAATGAAAACTAACGGGGTTCACGTCTTTATTTAGAGAAATTCGGCACGCGTGAGACATTAATAAGGTAGTTGTGGAAAATTAAACGGGGTTGATGAGGCGTACGGATGGGTCAAATCGGCACATTCAGCATTAAATGTGACCGTCAAAAATCGGAAGGACTCTCCTAACTTTTCCAACCATTGCGGAAAGAAAAACTATGTTTCTCCGCCGTTGCGGAAAAGTTATAAAATCTTGAGCGAAGTTACCACCGGAAAAGATATGTAATTTTATCTGTCGTTGCAGAAATGTTATTCGAATTCTTCTGCTTTTTTAGAAAACTGGGCAAGTTCTTCCGCCGAAGTTTGACATATTTTTCTCTTTTCGCCGCTGCGGGAGATTTAGGTGGGTTTCTTCGTCATTTTGGAGAGATCAAGATCTTGATGTTGAGAATAAAGTTCAAGGAAATTTAGATTCAGATCCAGATCCAAAACATGCTCCCAATCCATGGCCAAGGCCAATATGGGCTCACAAAGTCCTTGTAGCTGTTGGGAACACAGTTGGGGATCCATATTACCATAGAACCACCAGATCTCAGTATCATGCAAAACTTGCACTATGTCATGCAGATCCACTTCTCTCATAGAGGTGCTACATGATGATGAGGTTTTATCCACAATATCTTGGAGAGACTTGCCATGGGGGATCTATGACCAAACAACAATCTCAGTTGTCTGAAAAAAGTTACTCAAAGGTTCATGATTTGGACCGCAATGAGCCATTCGCTCCAGTAGCAAGAAGGGTTCTTGAAAGACTTGTTTTGGAAAATACAAATTCTACACAGTGGGAGGTACATCAGAGGAGCATATCCAAATCTAGCACCTGCATTGCTATCCTACATAGGAGCAACCTGCCAATATTTTTGCAAAGGATTGCACTGAGGAAAATTTTTTCCTTCTCTTCTTAGTATGAAGGTTCTTTGAGTTCCCTACTACTATTCTTTTGAGGGGGGATATTTTTCCCATGAGGTTTTTCCCCATTTCCTTGGTTCATGGAAAATTATTTATTTTTATAATTTATTTGATTGTATGGGTGACCTTTGGTCTCAGTAACCAGGGCCCAAGATACACACTTATGGATTAAGGGGGGGTGTTAGGATATTTTAACACTCCATCCTTGTCCTATCTAGCATTATTTATTTTTCCTAGTTGCTGATGATGTCATTTTCCCCCTAATGGTGTGCAGATTTCATCTAGGATCCATCTAACACCTTCTAAGCCATGCATGCATCATTTTAGGACCACTTCAGTCAATTCCCTATTTTATAGGAACCAACTGAGTGTTCTGGTGCAGTCCACCTGAGTTAGCTGACTCTTGTGGGGGGTTAGAACTCCGAATGCCACTAATTATGGCCTCATGCGGCTATTTCTGATTAACATGCATGGAAAACTCACTATTGTGCCCTCCTTAGTCAGTTAACTGATTATGAATTTAGTTAGCTGAGTTTAGGTTCAGTTCAGTTGAGTTTGAGTCTTCCGGAGCACTCCAGTGGTGATAATCCCTATTCTAGACCAAAAGAGGTTTGAATTCTCCTGAGTGATTCGAATTCTCTCCATTGTAACACCATTTTTTATTATACTGATTATTGGATATTGTGACATCATTCTGCTCCTATGTGAGTTCTACTGTATAATTATTTCTTTGCTCTTTTTTACTGCAGTTTTCACTCTTATTCAACTTTTCTGCTCATTATTTCTCTGTGAGATATACTCAGCTATTAGATCTGTTATGACATAGAATTTCACAGAGGGTAGCACTGGAAAGAAGGATGTTGGAAAAAATCAAGTTAAAAATATTAAGTTGAAGACATATTCTCACCTGTTAAAGAAGGAAAGGGTAAAAGAAGGTTTAGGTGAAACACCTACTGCCCTGAAGCTACAAAGGAATATTCTATGAAGCAGGAGTTCAAGCATGCATAGATATTCCTTAACACATTTTTTTCATTTCTCTTGATCCTTATTCCATTAGTAGTTCATATAGTGACATATTTTATTCCTGTTAAGTGCATGAACAAATGACTTTGAAGCTTACAAATACTTTGAAATGGAGAACGAGAGTATTAAAACCTGGACTAGAGAAACGAGATGAGGGAAATCCACCAACCATAGCTAAGCAACTACATTTGAATACTATGTTGAGCAAAAATATTCATTCTGTGAATGAGAGAAATATCAGTGATGAGAACAACAATGACAATGATGACAATGCAAAAATTACTCTAAGTTTAGATGATAGACCTAAAGCTGAGACAATAGCAAAGGCCAAAGAGGAGAGATTGAAGATATTGAGGGATGAAGAGGAAGAAATTCCTAAGTTGGGGATTTTTTCTTTACCCTTTATGGTAGGCCTCCTTTGTATTTTTTGAATTTTCTTTCGTTTTTTTTCTTAATTCATTTCTAGTACATATTGTTCTTACATGATTTTATGTAGGATTCTGAACTAGAGTTGATTTTGCTTGCTAAATTGGCTTGCTTGTTGTCTTTCCATTTTCATGGTGGACCTTTTTGGTTTATAATATATATAGAAAACCAAATTTCCACTTTTAATTTTTCATCCTCCACCAATGAAGTGTATGGACTTTTTTGGTTTATATATAACAAATGAAAATGTTCACTTTTAACTTTGCATCCCCCACCACTGAGATGGATCTTAGCTAATGGAGTCTGTCATCAAGAAAATTATAGTTTTTATTGTGTTGTAGATTTTGGAAAATTTATGGCGATTAGATATTACTATTTGTACTGATTACTTGTTTTAACTTTGCATCCTCCACCAATGAGATGGATCATAGCTGATGGAGGATTCTGTTAGCAAGAACATTATAATTTTTATTGTGTTGTATATTTTGGAAAATTTATGGTGATTAGATATTAGTATTTGTGTTGCGTGCTTGGGAGTGTTTAGTGTATTGATCTAACTAGGTTATCACAGTTGACTTAACCAAAGTCATGGTTACGAAATTCAAAGTCATTATGGTTTCAACAGCTTGCCAGCTACTTCATAATGCACATATGGTCTCTATTAGATGCCACTGCATTCTGCAGAAATATCTAGTGTCATGCAAGGGCCACCTAAATCTCAACAAGTGCTAGGAAATGTGCATGATTCCTCGATGTCAAAACTAAATTTCCATTCAGCTGATGCTATGAGCCATTTTTCTCCAAATCAAGTCAGGATTGCTACATATCAACACTATGCACATCCATCAATTCTATTAGACAATGCATATTCTGAGTCACCATCATGAGGTTCATTGATGGGAGGTTTGGTTTCTCCTTTGTATCCTTTTATCCTTTTTTCTTTTGGATATGAGAAGAAAGATGTGGAGTTGGAATACAAAATATTTTTAGTTGAAATGGGGTTGTGATGTGAGAATATTTCATTCTATGACTAAAAGTTGAGCATCTAAATCAAACGGAAGTAATCAATCTCTGATTGACTATGTACAAGGTAAATTTCCTTCACTATCTACTTCTGAATTTTTGAGAGAAAAATATTGTTAAAAAAGATGTGATTTAGTTCAACCACGATATAGTGATACACACTTCCAAGATCCACACTTGTGTATAATTGGAAACTTAGCGACATCTTTGAAATACTAAATAAAAGGACATCTAAGGTTTTTGATGAAGACTGCCTACTTCACAGTGTGCTGAAAGATGACTCTAATTACATTCAATAGATATTGGAACTACACTACTCATTAACAAAATTGTTCTGATGCTTCTATAGTTACAGTACATGTAGATAGTTTCTCTGTATGGTGTTGAATTTGTGTTTTTGGAACTACACCATTAAGAGTCTTGTTTTCTTTTGGCACTTTGATATCCATTGCCATTTTATTCCCTCTTTATTTTTTTCACTTCTTGTAGGTAAGTATCCATGATACTTATGACTAATATGTTGATTATGTTTTGTAACTTGACATAATTAGTCAGTTCCTTGAAAAGCATAGTGTTTGCATTGGGAATCTCATCACCTTTTTGAGAGACCAAATTTAAGATGCATTGATTATGGTAATCGATGTAACTAGTTGACTGCAAATCTTGTTGGACCTATTCATGAATAGAATGTTGGAACAATTCCAGCGATATCCACAAGGGTAGTGCAACAGATGGGTGCTAAGAATTCCCCTCAACAGCTACAATTACAACATCAACAACAAATCATATCGAATGATACACAATCGACCATTGAAAATAGTCTGGGAATCTCACATTCTAGAAATGAAACTTTTGGATCATTACGAGTGACATGGGAACATGTGCTAGCATATGGTATTCATATCATTGGCATACATGATTTAAGCTAGGCCTTTCATGTGAAATTCTACAGGAGAGATAACTCATCTTGAACAAACCTCACAAATTTCACTCTAGAATTGCAGAGAAGAAGAAGAAGAATTGAATAAATATTCACACATGAAACTCAAATAATGTGGAAAACTGTTGTAATTTCATTCATCAACTATAAGCTGGAAAAAATATGAGAGTACAATAGAATGAATTCGATTACCCCAAAGGTGATTTGAATTATCCTCAAGGTGTGGCTTGGAATGCATTGGAGACATCACCTAATCAATGGTAGTGGCCATCAATAGTCAAAGGTTAGACAAATATGAGTCTAACTGATTTTAATTGATCCATGTGATCACTAATCAAGGGAAGGAGACTCCAATGGTGCATGACAAACTGCCAGTAGTCAAGTGGCACTCCAATACAGACAAATGGAAGCTATAGGGAGTTAAACTGAGCAATCAATGCATGAACTGACTGATGGAATCCTAGAAGTGTGTAGTAGGGCACATTAGTATCCAGATGATGAAAACAATGCGCACTAGGTAGGTAGGAGGGATACTGGTGGCTAAAACCAGGATCCAGGGGGCTGAAAATAAGCACTAGGTGCTGGGAGACTACCATACTGATGACTGGGTGCATGCAATATGCATGCAATGCATGAAAATACAACTAATGACGCTGAGAATATTCCAACACCCCCCCCCGCAAGCTGGACTATTAGGAAACACATAAATGCAAACTAGTAGGGCCCTGGTAACTAAGACCATGGGTCACCCCATACAACAATATAAAAAATAAAGTGAGGAAAGAGGGAAAACCTAGTGGGAAGAAAGCCCCCCCTCAAGACATACTATGGTAAGATAATCAATCATGTACATCACTCACCCCAAGAAGGGATCGAAGGTAAGTGAACTTCTTCACCGAGAAGGTCTTAGTGAAGATATCTGCAATCTGCTGTTCTATAGGACAATAGAGTAGTGTGATGGTACGGTCATGCACCAATCCTTGGATGTAATGCATGTGTATCTCAATATGTTTGGTTCTTTGTCTCAGAACCAAATTTGTAGAAATACTGATAGCACTCTGATTGTCACAATAGATGACTAGTGAAGTATTGAATTGAATCCCAAACGCTGACAAGATGCCCTGCAACCAGATACACTGTGTGGCTACATTCGTTGCACCTCTGTACTCGGCCTCAGCTGAAGAAAGAGCTAAAGAAGACTTCTTTTTGCTCAACCAACAGATAGGTCCAGATCCAATCATGAAAACAAAACCAGATGTATACTTTTGAACTGATCTGTCTCCATCCCAATCTGATTCTGTATATCCAACTAGGTTCAAAGGAGACCCAACTGCATAGTGAAGACCACGTGTCTTCGTCCCTTGCAAATAATGAAAGATCGTCTTTTCTTCCTTCTAGTGAATCTCATGAGGCTCCTGCATGTATCTAGAGACAACACTAATTGCATAAGATAGATCAGGGCGAGTGTGTGTAAGAAACAGTAGACTCCCAATCAACTGCCGATAAAAAGTACTATCCACCAGAGGTGTGGAAGAACCATCCTCAAGGTTGATCCCTAGAAGAAAAGGAAATGTTTTTGGTTTGCATTCGCTCATATGGAACCTTTCAAGTAGATTTGAAGCATACTTGGACTATGCAACCTTGATTCCTGAATCACTATGAGTGACTTCAAGACCAAGAAACTGCTTTAGCAGTCCCAGATCTGACATAGAGAAGGAGTTGTGCAAATTTGTTTTGATAGATCTTATGCATGAAGAGTTGCTCCCTGTAATCCATAGATCATTAGAATAAAGAACAATCAGGAGTAGGGAGTTACCATCATGTCTCATGTAGATATTCGAATCAGATTTGCACCTCTTGAAATCTTGTGACAAAAGGAAGGAGTCCATTTTTGCATACCAAGATTGGGGAGCTTTCTTGAGCCCATACAAGGACTTCCTCAATATGCACACCAGTGAGAAGTCATCAATATACCCCTCAGGTTTCTTCATGTAGATCTCCTCCTCTAGATCTCCATGAAGGAATGCACTCTTGACATCCATGTGATGCACTTCCCAGTGCTTGGATGTAGCAAGAGCAAGAACAAGACAAATGGAATCCATCTTAGCAACATGAGCGAATGTATCAGAATAGTCTATCCCATGGACTTGGGAGAAACCCTTTGCAACTAATCGAGCCTTGTATTTGCTTGTGACCCCATCCGAGTCCATCTTTGTTCTGTATACCCACTTGCATTGAACAAGATTCCTCCCAGAAGGGAGAGAAAAATCTCCCAAGTTTCATTTCTTTGAAGAGATACATACTCTTCATCCATAGCTGCTACCCATCTTGGATCTTGGGAGGCTTCAAATAAGGTCTTTGGATCTGATCCAATCATAATAAAGCATCTCTCATCAAGAAATGGATCTGTGTGAGAGAGTACAGTCCTTGTATCTTGAAGATCAGATCTGGTTGTTCTTCAAGGTAGTAGATCTCCGACAAGATCATTGGTGGATGCAACAGTGGTGGTGGCCCCTTTTGAAAAGGAGTTGTATCTTTAGGTGCTAGATCTTCAAGTTCTTATAGATCTGGATCTAGCATTCGCTCTTTTCTATGAAATTTCTCTTTCTCGACCTTATGCTTTAGATATTTTTCATTCAAGCAACCTTTATCGGTGCCTTGGGAAAACTTGATGTTAGGTAGTCCATCAAACATTTTTTGAGTGTGCATGTCATGCAAGTACTTGTAGTTGAGATGCCCAAATATTTCATGCCAGAGTCTACTCTCTTCATTTGCATGTGTGTGAAGAGTAGACTGTTTGGAGTAAGGTAGGAAGTGAGAAAACTCATAGAGTTTCGAATTGTGATCAACAACACCTTTTTCTATGATGTTTCCAATTGACATCTCTTGGATTTCGACCTCATTTGGAGTGAATATCACCTTCTTGGGTACTCCAGTATGGTTCATCTGGTAGACTGAAAGTAGGTTGGCAGTAAGCGTAGGGACATAGAGCACATCTAAGAAGTATCCATGCTCAAGGTTGATCCTTCCAATCCCCTTAGAGGAGACCTCGGAATTATTCCCCAACAAGATTGAAGGGCCAACTGTGAATTCGAACCAGAGAAGAGATTTTTGGAGGAAGACATGTGTCTTGATGCTCCTGAATCAATGATGAAGGAGGAATCTTTTGAAGCACTTTCCATGATTGCATGGCACCTCTCCTTCTCCTCATATATTGAAGATTCAACTTCTTTCCTCCTAGCACCTGCCAGTACTGGAAGGTTGTTCTTTTCAAGAAGTTGAGCCATTAGATCTATTGTCTTCTTCATACAGGCACTCTCAGGGTGGAATCCTCTGTTGCAATAAGTGCATTTGGATTTCTCCTTGTGAGATTGCTTGCCTTTCTTGGAATTCGAAGCCCCTTCTGACTGATAGGGAGACTCCCTTGTCTTTTGCTCATTCAACTTTGTGTTTTTATCTTTTCGCTTTCCTTTACCATTCGCTCTCTTCACTTCAACAACTTCAAGTGCTGAATCCACCCTTTGTTTGATCATTCCCATTTGCACAAGCTTATCCTGCTCTTGAGAGAGAGACATAATGAATGCAGAAAGAGTAGGCATGTTCCAATTTGGAATGGATAGCTTCGTTGACTGGAAGGTAGAGACAAAAGCTGAGTAATCAGGGCCCAACTTTTATAGAATGGCTAGGATTAGCTGCTTCTCTTCTTTCTCTATTCCATAATATTTTAGCTGTGAAATCAGATTTTTAAATCTAGTGAAGAACTCATTGATCGAGTCAAAACTGCTCGGGCTCAGAGAGATGAGATCATTTTCCAATTGGTGACCCTTCAAATCATCTTTCTTCCCAAACAGAGATTCAAGCTTGTCCCAAAATTCTTTAGGAGTCTTGAGATGAATGATATGAAAATGTAGATCATCGAAAATATTGAGTAGCAGGCCAACCGCTTCATCAAGTTTATCAAGATACTTTGATTTCTCAGTAGCACCCATAGGTTCGAATGTAGTCCCATTCAACACTCTATAAATAATTTTGGACTTCATGAAGATGTTCATCTTGGATTTCCATTCAAAATAGTTGAAGGAGTTCAGTTTTAGATCCATGGTAGCTACTAAATTCAAATTTGTAGATGGAATAACCTGCAAAACAAATGAAATTTTTGTTGGAGATTTGCTGCAGATCTAAAGAAAACTGCTATAGGACAGTGAGAACATGTGACTGGATCCTTCACACCTGGATAGACCTCACTGGATTTCTCCAGTGAATTCAAGACAATAGCACCAGGATTTGATGTGATAATCCAGAGGATTCTGGTGCTCTATTGAAAAAAAAAAATTCTCAACAAACTGTTGCAACTGCTGCAACTTGAAAAGATATATGAATCTTTGATATCATGTGAAATTATACAGGAGAGATCACACAACTTGAACAAACCTCAAAAATTTCACTCAAGAATTGCAAAGAAGAAGAAGAAGAATTGAATCAATATTCACACATGAAACTCAAAGAATGTGGAAAACTGTTGTAATGTCATTCATCAGCGATAAGCTGGAAAAAATATGAGAGTACAATAGAATGAATTCGATTACTCCAAAGGTGATTCAAATTCTCCTCAAGGTGTGGCTTGGACTGCATTGGAGACATCACCCAATCAGTGGTAGTGTCCATCGATAGTCAAAGGTCAGTCAAATATGAGTCTAACTGAGTCTAATTGATCCATGCGAGGACTAATAAAGGGAAGGAGACTACAAGGGTGCATGAAAAACTGTCAGTAGTCAAGTGGCACTCTGATACAAATATTTGGAAGCTACAAGCAGTTAAACTGAGCATTAAATGCATGATCTGACTGATGGAATCATAGAAGTGTGTAGTAGGGCGCATTAGTATCCCGATGATGAAAACAAGGCGCACTAGGTAGGTAGGAGGGCTACTAATGGATAAAAATAGACTCCAGGGGGCTGAAAATAAGCACTAGGTGCTGGGTGACTACCATACTGATGATAGGATTCATGCAATATGCATGCATGCATGAAAATACAAATGATGATGGTGAGAATATTCCAACACCCCCCTCAATACATACTATGAGGATACACATAACTGATAACTAGTAGGGCCCTGGTAACTAAGACCATAGGTCACCCTGTACAACAATCTAAAAAATAAAGTGAGGAAAGAGGGAAAATCGAGTGGGAAGAAATCCCCCCCTGAAGATAGACTATGGTAATCTAATCAATCATGTACATCACTCACCCCAAGAAGGGATCGGAGGTAAGTGAAATTCTTCAACGAGAAGGTCTTAGTGAAGATATCTGCAATCTATTCTTCCATAGGATAGTAGAGCAGTGTGATGGCATGATCATGCACCAATCCTCCGATGTAATGCATGTGTATCTCAATATGTTTGGTTCTTTGTCTCTAAATCATATCTGTTGAAATACTGATAGCACACTGATTGTCACAATAGATGACTGGTGGAGTATTGAATCGAATCCCAAACTATGAAAAGATGCCCCGCAACCAGATACACTGTGTGGCTGCATTCACTACACCTCTTTACTTGGCCTCAGCTGAAGAAAGAGCTAAAGCACACTGATTTTTTCTCAACCAAAAGATAGGTCCAGATCCAATCATGAAAACAAAACCATATGTAGACTTTCGATCTGAGCTATCTCCAACCCAATCTAAGTCTGTATACCCAACTAGGCTCAAATAAAACCCAGCTGCATAGTGAAGACCATGTGTCTTCGTTCCTTGCAAATAATGCAAGATCCTCTTTGCTGCCTTCCAGTGAAGCTCATGAGGCTCCTGCATGTATATGGAGACAACACTAACTGCATAGGATAGATCAGGGCGTGTGTTTGTAAGAAACAATAGACTCCCAACAAACTGTCGATACAAAGTACTATCCACCATAGGTGTGGAAGAACCATCCTCAAGGTTGATCCCTAAAATAAAAGGAAATGATGTTGATTTGCATTCGCTCATATGGAACCTGTCAAGTAGATATGAAGCATACTTAGACTATGCAACCTTGATTCCTGAATCACTCTAAGTGACTTCAAGACCAAGAAACTACTTTAGCAGTCTAAGATCTGACATAGAGAAGGAGTTGTGCAAATTTGTTTTGATAGATCTGATGCATGAAGAGTTGCTCCATGTAATCAATAATCAATAGATCATCAACATAAAGAAAAATTAGGAATAGGGAATTAACATCATGTCTCATGTAGACATTCGAATCATATTTTCACCTCTTGAAATCTTGTGACAGAAGGAAGGAATTCATATTTGCATACCAAGCTCGAGGAGCTTGCTTGAGCCCATACAAGGACTTGGATGCAGCAAGATAAAGAACAAGACGGATGGAATCCATCTTAGAAACAGGAGTGAATGTCTCTGTATAGTCTATCCCATGGACATGGGAGAAACCCTTTGCAACTAATCGAGCCTTGTATTTTCTTGTTACCCCATCTCATTCCATCTTTGTTTTGTATACCCACTTGCATTGAACAAGCTTCCTCCCAGGAGGGAGAGAAACAAGCTCCCAAGTTCTATTTCTTTGGAGATATTCATACTCTCCATCCATAGCTGCTACCCATCTTGGATCTTAGGAGGCTTCAAATAAGGTATTTGGATCTGATCCAATCATAAGAAAGCATCTCTCAACAAGAAATGGATCTGTGTGAGAGAGTACAGTCCTTGTATCTTGAAGAACAGATCTGGTTGTTCTTGAAGGTAGTGGATCTCCAACAAGATTGTTGGTGGATGCAACAGTGGTGGTGGCCCCTTTTACAAGAGGAGTTGGATCTTTATGTGCTATATCTTCAGGTTCTTCTGGATCTGGATCTAGCATTCGCTCTTTTCTATGAAATTTCTCTTTCTCAACCTTATGCTTTGGATCTTTTCCATTCAAGCAACCTTTACAGGTGCCTTGTGAAAACTTGATGTTAGGTAGTCCATCAACCATATTTTGAGTGTGCATGTCTTGCAAGTACTTGTAGTTGAGATGCCCAAATATTTCATGCTAGAGTCTACTCTCTTCATTTGCATGTGTGTGAAGAGCAGACTGTTTGGAGTAAGGTAGGAAGTGAGAAAACTCATAGAGTTTCGAATTGTGATCAACAACACCTTTTTCTATGATGTTTCCAATTGACATCTCTTGGATTTCGACCTCACTTGGAGTGAATATCACCTTCTTGGGTAGTCCAGTATGGGTCATCTGGTATACTGAAAGTAGGTTGGCGGTAAGTGTATGCACATAGAGCACATCTTAGAAGTACCCATTCTCAAGGTTGATCCTTCCAATTCCCTCAAAGGAGACCTTAGAATCATTCCCAACAAGATTGAAGGGCCAACTGTGGATTCGAAATCAAAGAAGATATTTTTGGAGGAAGACATGTGTCTTGATGCTTTTGAATCAATGATGGAGGAATATTTTGAAGCACTTTCCATGAGTGCATGTAACCTCTCCTTGTCCTCGGATATTGAAGATTCAACTTCTTTCCTCCTAGCACCTGCAGGTACTGGAAGGTTGTTCTTTTCAAGAAGTTGAGCTATTATATCTATTGTCTTATTCATACAGGCACTCTCATGATGGAACCCTCTGTTGCAATAAGTGCATTTGGATTTCTCCTTGTGAGATTGCTTTCCTTTCTTGGAATTCGAAGCCCCTTCTGAATTATAGGGAGCCTCCCTTGTCTTCTGCTCATTTGACTTCCTGTCTTTATCTTTTTGCTTTCCTTTACCATTCACTATCTTCACTTCAACAACTGCAATGGCTAAATCCACCCTTGGTTTGATCACTCCTATTTGCACAAGCTTATCCTACTCTTGAGAGAGAGAAATAATGAATGCAGAAAGAGTAGGCATCTTCCAATTTGGAATGGATAGCTTGTCTGACTCGAAGGTATAGACAAAAACTGAGTAATCAGGTCCCAATTTTGATAGAATGGCTAGGATTAGCTGCTTCTCTTCTTTCTCTATTCCATAATATTTTAGCTGTGAAGTCAGATTTTTGAATCTAGTGAAGAACTCATTGATTGAGTTGAAACTGCTGGGGCTCAGAGAGATAATATCATTTTCCAATTGGTGACCCTTCAAATAATATTTCTTCCCAAACAAAGATTCGAGCTTGTTCCAAACTTCTTTAGGAGTCTTGAGATCAATGATATGAAAATGTAGATCATCGGAAATAGTGAGGAGTAGCAGGCCAACTGGTTCATCAAGTTTATCAAGATACTTTGATTTCTCAGTAGCACCCATAGGTTCGACTGCAGTCCCATTGAACACTCTAGAAATACTTTTAGACTTCATGAATATTTTCATCTTGGCTTTCCATTTGAAATAGTTGAAGGAGTTCAGTTTTAGATCCATGGTAGCTGCTGAATTCGAATTTGTAGATGGAATAACCTGCAAAAAAATGAAATTTTGGCTGGAGATTTGCTACGGATCTAAGGTACACTGCTTTAGGACAGTGAGAACATGTGACTGGATCCTTCACACCTGGATAGACCTCACTGGATTGCTCCAGGGAATTCAAGACAATAGCACCAGGATTTGATGTGGAAATCCAGAGGCTTCTGGTGCTCTACTGAAAAACAACTACTCAATAAACTTCTGCAACTTGAAAAGCTTTATCAAGCTCTGATATCATGTGAAATTCTATAGGGGAGATCACTCAGCTTGAAAAAACCTCACAAATTTCACTCAAGAATTGCAGAGAAGAAGAAGAAGAATTGAATCAATATTCACACATGAACCTCAAAGAATGTGGAAAACTGTTGTAATGTCATTCATCAACTATAAGATGGAAAAAATATGAGAGTACAATAGAATTAATTCGATTACCCCAAAGGTGATTCGAATTCTCCTCAAGGTGTGGCTTGGACTGCATTGGAGACATCACCCAATCAGTGGTAGTGGCCACTAATAGTCAAAGGTCAGTCAAATATGAGTCTAACTGATTCTAACTGGTCCATGTGAGCACTAATCAAGGGAAGGAGACTCCAAGGGTGCATGACAGACTGTCAGTAGTCAAGTGGCACTCTGATACAGACAACTGGAAGCTACAGGAAGTTAAACTGAGCAATCAATGCATGAATTGACTGATGGAATCCTAGAAGTGTGTAGTAGGGCGCATTAGTATTCAGATGATGAAAACAACGCGCGCTAGGTAGGTAGGAGGGCTACTGATGGCTAAAAACAGGCTCCAAGGGGCTGAAAATAAGCACTAGGTGTTGGGAGACTACCATACTGATGACTCAATGCATGCAATGCATGCAAATAAAAATGATGATGGTGAGAATATTCTAACATTTAAGCCTATATCCCATCACCCGTGTATAATACATATCTCTTTGAAGCTCCTTGAAAAAACACCAAGCTATAACATAGGAACACAGTTTTAGTTGTGTTTATTTAAGGTTTTCATTAACATGTTCTCTTTGTGGAAGGAATGCAGATTTGATTTTTGTTTGATGTGGATTCCATGAGAAGGGCTATAACATGTTCTCTTTGTGGAAGGAATGCAGATTTGAGTTTTGTTTTCTAATGTAGTTGAGGCATATGCATGTTAGACATTCTTATGCACAAGGTTCTAATTCCAATTCACCCATTATTCTAGCTATGCAAAGTTTGAGTTCTTCAAATGTTGTAGGATCTAGTTCTGGATTGGATAGTGTTCCGGTGATCACTTCTGTTGCTGCAGATTCCACACCAAGTATATCTTCACAACAATGAAGTTGATTTTTTTTCCACCTTTTGTATCTTATGGTAGAACATAAATCTGGGCACGTGAGAATTTTGTAATACATCCTGAGATGCATTTAGATTTGGATTCAGTCAAGTGAGGTGGACTCATTTCAATTTGTTGAAGGATTCTGCCCCACCTGTCTGATTTATTTTTGTAACCTCATTACCTATCAAGCCATATAGTAATTTTTCTATAACAGAAATCTTAATCTACAACCAGCTCAAATAATTTCTTTGGGCCTTTCCTTTGTAACAAAGCTTCATGTCAGAGAAATGTTTGGGATGTTTTATCGATTGCTTACCTTCAACTATATGAAGAAAGTTGTGGAGAAATTGTTGCTTGGTGTTGCTTTTTTAATCTCTTTGGAAATTTAATGTCTTCATGTTTCCAAATTGTATGTGTTTGTTTTTGTCATGGTGAAAATTCTATCTCTACATGCATGGATCATAGGTGCTCCAACAAAAGTATAGAATAGCTAGGATTTTCACTAATTCCTGTGTTTACCTTTGCAAACCATTTATGAATGTAGGTAAGAAAAAAGAGCAAGTTTCAAATTCACAAATTAGAGGTAAGTTATTAAGCTCAATACAATAGATTTATGAATGTAGGTAAGAAAAAAGAGCCAGTTTCAAATTCACAAATTCTAGGTATGTTATTAAGCTTAGTACAATATAGCCTTTTGATATAGATCTTTGAGTTTATTTTCTTTTTAAGTTTTATTAATGGAACATGCATTTACTTGTTTTGATTTCTAATTCACTTTTCTTTCTACTTTTATTTTTCATGGTTGCCATTTTGTTTGTATACAGTATTTATTTGTTTGTCACCCTTCTTGCATACTTGGGCTTAGAGTTGATTATGCATTTCTGTATGTTTTATTTAATATTTTCTAATTCTCTATTTTTAACTGCTGTAATTTTCATTTTCCCATGTACTTGATTTGTATGCAAATAGGTACGTATCGGTGTTACTTTGAAATCTGTATCCTCATTCTTACAAAGTATTGTATATACTCCTTCATGTAAAATTCCTTATGAATTGGTGAATTTAATTTAATCTAGTTTTATATGTTTAATAAATATTCGAGAATTTAAATTTTGTTTCACAAGGCCACTTGAGGTAAATTAATTTCTAATAATCTTATGTATGAACTTGTGACTTTATTACTATGCTAACTAATATTGGTTTGGTGGCCATCATTCTAAAGATTTGCAAGTGATGAATGCTAACATAGTGGAATGGTTTTCAGATAATGCATGCATAACAAAAATATGGAGTTGTCAGAGACAAAGTTTTTGCCTGAGGATTTTTTTTCAAAGATCTCATAAAGCCAATTATCTTTGATGGTTAGGTGAAGAATGGAAAGAGGGAGACAAGGGTTGAGAAAAAAATCATTCAGGGTCTGTAGAAAAATGACTACTCAACTAGTGCATAGGCCAGGTAAGGGATGTATTGATACATTGGACATTTTAAATTGAACATGTAATTATTGAAAGCTAGGAATTTAAAAACAATGTGGTGTATGGTCTTTTTGTCATATCCTTCCTTTCTGTAATGAAAGATGGAAAGAGAGTGGTGTGAGGAGTTGAGGATAGAGAATGTTGGGTATCTTTCTCAAGAATAATTTTGTTTTTGTTTTAAGACGACTTTTAAGCACACAAAATTTTGAAACAAAATCCATGCACTGTGGTAGAGTGATATGGTATAAATGTGGATCCTTGAGATTCTCAAGGACAATATATGTCCTTTCTTTGTCCAATAGGATTCCATATTGAAAATTTCTTTAATATTGTGGAAATTTCCTCTCAAAACAATTGAATTGCTAGGAAAATTTAGAGCATTACAATATAATAAATCTGTTGATGTTATAGAAATTTCTTCCGATTTTGATTTCTCTGTTGAAAAAAATTGTTGTATTAAAGCAATTGAAGAAAATTATTTGTTGCAGTCTTGTAGATAATAAATAGTAAATACTAGCCTTTATAGTTATGGATATGACAAAGAACTTAACTGATGACGTAGGAAAAAAATAGAGATACTTTGAATTGTATGACCATGAAATTATTATATTGATGTCCATTGATGATTGAAATAGGTCATTGGTACTGGAAAGTATAGCTTGACAAAATGGTCAATATTTTGGCTACAGGAATTAAAAAAAAACCCTACTTATTGTAGGGACCCAGGGATAAATACAATCTCAAAGTAGTAGAGGAATATACTATCATTAAAAATAAGTGTTAGGGGCTATCGTACTTAGAGCCAAGAATGGTAATGCCCACCCCAAGATTCCTGTCAGATAATGTCCCCTGCGAAGTTACCAAACTTGCAAAAAAATCTCATGCTTGTGACTCGTGAGTGAAATAGATGGAATTGATTAGAGGGTGACTCAAACCTGCATTGACCAAGTTTGACTCAATCATGATTGCTTGCATTTAATTGTGGGTCAAAACTAGTTTGACTAGAGTCTAATTTGCTTAACTTGATTTTGAATTTCCAAATTGCCTAAAAAATCCCAGAAACCACTCCAAATACGTTTTCTTTATATTTTTGTACTTGCTGAGTTTTTGCCGATTTTTCCTTGGCTTGTTTGTACATTTTAGACATTCTATGGAAACTAGAAAAGAAAAGTATACAAACTCGATCAGGCTTAAAAGACTTACATCCATTTTAACAATTAACTTATTTTGAACTTGGTTACTATTTATACAACTACTACTATATCAATAAGGTTTGTGATTAGATTGGTCAACGTTCTTTACTTACGTATGTCAATAACAAATGCAACATTGAATTGTTAATGGAAGGATCAATTTACATTCAAACACTTCTTGTTTCAACTTTCCATCCATATGCAGTTCCTAGTTTTCAATTGTCAATTTTGAATTCTTATAATAAATATCAATCATTTGTAATCAATGGGGCTAGTTTTTGGATTTTCCTCAAAACTTCTAATTCTGACTAGTTGGAAATGGTTTTCTTAAAGATATCTTTTTTTTAATGGAAAAAATCGTAATTTCATTTCTTGAAAAACAAAAATACATATCAAATACCCTTGGCATTCAAAATTCAAATCCTTTCTCAAGTCCTGTGAAGGGGGCACTAAGATACCGTGTTTCAAAAATGCAATTTAACTAAGGAATTCATTTTCATGATCATAGTTTCAAAAAGATACATGTTAAGGCATACTGTTTATTTTTCCTATAATTTGAAATCATTTATAACTACAAATTGATAGATACTTATTTTTAACAAATATTCATGTTTTTGATGTTGTGTTTTTTAGTCACATCTTGTTGTTTGAGTTTGTTGATATTGCATATCATTTTTTACTTCCCCTTACATGTAATTACTTAATATTAATTCAATTATATAGTTATTTGTTTTACCTAAAGTTTAAAGTTTTAAACATTGTATATTTAAAATATAAATTGTTCCCATTTCTAACATGTCAAACAAGTATTTTTCCAAATGCTTTTTTGCAGATATTGGATGCTAAATATGAATTGAATCCTTCAGCAAATAATTTGTTATATGATATTGTGTGTAAGGATATTGAAGAGAAAACAACTAAGGGTTTTTCTAGTTGCACAAATGCTCTAGTGGCTGAAAAGGTGAAATATGCTTTCAAAGGACATATTTATTTCCTCTTTTTGTATTGTAAACCACATGCAGCAAATATGCTAAATTTATCTTACTAAGCTTCATGCTTGTTCTTTATGTTTTGTCTCATATAAATTTAGCATGCGAACTCTTGCATTGAAATCTAACCTAATTATACCATTGGGCAAGCTTTCTAGAGAATTTTTAATATTTTGAGGTATCAAAAATATGTTTCTTTGCATGAGCATGTTAATCCATTCAATTGGATTGCATTGTCATTTCATTTTGTCTTGATAAATCCTCTATATGAGTCATCTCTATGATGGTATGCATGATTACAACAAAGTTGGAACTTGTGAGGATTTGAAAATTGTACTTGGCACAAGGTCAGATACCTAGGATGTTTGCAAAGAACACATGACTATTTAATGCATGATTATGTGGTAGTTATATCCATTGGATTTCAGTTACAATTAGACAGGGCCACCCCATATTTTTAACAATATATGCTACTTAAAACATTTAAACACAAAGTTCACTCTTCGGGTTTTGAAATTGCAGTATATGATTAGAGTTGTCTTGTTTGAATGAGGACAACCTTTTTTCATAAGATTTTTTGGAAGTTAAAAAATTTAATACCCTTTTGGAAAAGATACTTGTAAGCCGGAAACCTTTGGCTTAGAGTTCATGTTTGAGGGGTTTCTAATATGCCAAAATCACCTAGGACTTTCATTTTGTCCTTTTCCTTCTTCCTAGGACAGACCACCATGGCTCAAGTAACTACGAGATATCATAAGATAGCACAACGAAATGTTCCCTAGGGGATGGAGATGAGGTGGTTCTTTAAGGTTTGTAGATAGCGGGCTACTTATGGGACCATCAATTCTTTTGTCACCATCTTGGTATCTTCCATGGTTGTAGTTTGTTATAATTTTTTGATGTTTTATTCATTTGCCAATATGTAGCTTGAAATTCCATGCCACCATAGATTATACAATTGTTGTTGTTGTCAATGTTGATTGATCCCCATTCAATGTTTGAAGTTGTCAAGACTTGATCCCGTGGTTTGAAGGAAAATTGGATGTAGCTGGAAGCCTGGAACAACCATCTAAAAAAGAATTAAACTTAAGAAAGTTGGATTGGAAAATCTTGAATAATTGCCTATCTAACATTTGGAAGCCCATGTAGATATGCAACTTTTCATTTTTCTACTTTACCACTACAATGGGTGACACCCATTTTCTTTTGCCTACTGAATAATAACTTATGTCGCTTGTAGATTTTCTAATTCTTCTTTTGTTGCCTTCTTTTTCTTATGGTTCATTTGTATAGCCTCTCCCAAATTTATTTAACATTTGGTTGTAGCTGAATTTTAAGATCACATAAAAATTGTGGTATCTTATTTACATCATGGCATCTAAAGGGGAACTTGTCTCCAAAATTCTTTGAATAGTGAGTGCTCAATTTTTCTTGGTCCATCCCCTCCATCTCCTAGTTTTTTGTTTTTCTGAGTGTTACTATGTGTAGTCTCATTAGAGAGGTTTCAATCTTACATTCGTTCTTTTGTAAATGATTCTTGCATGAGCTCAATATGTGCTTTGGGTCAGTCCCTTGTTATAATAGTGTTGAATATGGGAACTTATTTTGATGTCTTGATCGCTCTTGAGCATACAAGTTTTTTTTTTTTGAGCTCTTCTCCTAGTGAAGTGTTGTTTTCTTTGGTGCTAGACCCTAGATGTTTTTTAGAACATGCCAAACACTACGTTGATCATTTAAATGTTTTTCTTTCTTCCTCTAGGCACCATATATATGCAAATCCATTGATCATGGAACAAATAATATGGGACAAGATTTCATTTTATTAAAATTGATGTTTGAACGTGCCAACTTTATTTTATCATGTTGCTTAGATGATCCGACTGTAGACATGGGCCACTGCATGAGGACCACTTCAATTCCACTATCTATGTGTGCCAATTATTGAGCCCCAACATTGGGGCGCACAACACTTGTTGCAGAATCCAAGGCACAGTGCCTCAAGAGGCCTTCTTGCATGCCAATTTCTAGTCTTGTGTGTGCCCACTGCAACATTTTGTGTGCATGCCTACAACTAGGAATGCCAACTATCACCCAAGACCATTTTGAAAGGCCAATTGTCTTTGTAATTGAGTGTTGGAAATACACTTACAAGAATTCAAACAATCACCTTGAACTATTATGGAAGGTCAATAGTTATGTAATATAGGACTATTTTGATCAACTTTTGTAACATCCCCCTTACCCAATTCGTCCATCGGGAAGGGATGCTCACCAAAATCGGGGTCTCAAATTTCACCCTAAATGCATAATACAATTTTCAAATATAAAATGTGAGCATAAACTTAAATAAACATGCACAACGGAATTTAAAATCTATCCACACACATCTAGCATGCAAATAAAAGTATAAACATTACATGCATGAAATAAAACATTTCATAATCAAATGCATAAGATTACTTATCTTTATCCAACACAGATCCAAGCAAATGGATTTGTAAGAGCACTTTTCCACCCAACCATAAGCACTTCGTCCAGCATATACTCCTTCTGCTGGGAGGCCACCCCCAAGCTAGAGTATGAGGCCACTAGGGTGAAGGAAACACCTGCAAGCTTCTATCTCTCAACCCACAACCCATTTTTCTCTCTTTGCTTATCCAAATTCTCATGCAGAGCTCTACAGGGGTTTCGCTCAGCCCTCACAGACTTGGATTCCACAATACCTGCCCCACACAACACCCTTCTAGCTCAGGCATCCCCTTCACCGATTCACGGTTCTCTTGGGTGATCCATCTTGCTGGGTGCTTCTAGTGTGTGCATAGAAGAATTCCAACTTGATATTGGCTACTATAGAACCATCTGTAGCCTCAGTTAGTGGATTCTCAAGCACCTATGAGAAGCAGAACTCCATGGGTAAAGGTTCCTATCTTGCCTGACCTCTCTTCTCACCTACAACCAACAATTTTCACTTCCCAATTTGCAACATGGTCTCCAAATTCGAATTTCTGGGCTCAAAACAACATGGTAAGTTCATGGACAACAATGGAGAGCTCTACATCTCTGAATATACGTGTAAGAATAGTGAGAGAAAATGAGGGTTGAATCCAAAGGATATGAGAAAATGGTGAAAATACAACTGACATAACTTATACTAGTAGATGAAAGGACTCCTAGCAGCTACAGACTGACTTCTGTCATGACATAACTATCACAAAAGTGCAGCCAGTCCCATGCTTCAATAACTACATGAGGTGAATTTTCCCACCAACCACACACATGCATTAATGATTGGAAAATGGTAAAAAAAGGAGATAATTGGATTATTCTCATCACATGATAGAATTTTGGGTGAGTTCTAAGGTTGAAGGCTTGGCAGCAAGGATTTAGTCACCCATGGTCCCGCTTTTGTCTTCCCCTCTGGTGGAATCATAGCCCCTTTGGTGCTCTTTACACAACCATTGTTGGACCAATTTATTATTTATGCACATAATATTTACATATATTCTAAATCAGCATAAAATCCAACCAAATAGTCCAAATAAAATATAAATATCATACATGCCTAGACATTCACTAATCGGGCCTTGGCCTTGAGCTCCACACTAGCAATTCACACTAGCATATTTACATCATTTACGTAATTTTGAATAAATAAATTCCAATCCAAAATTAGAGGTGTTACAATCCCCTCCCCCTTGGAATAACATGTCCTCAATGTTTGCTCAAAATTTAGAACAAAAATGAATATGTCTCTCTCATGGCATCCTACAACTCCCACGTAGCCTCATCAGGACCGAAGTGCTTCCATTGCACCTTTACCTATTCGATGGCTCGGTTCCAGAGCAATGTCACTTTCCTATCTAGGATACATAGTGGCTCAGCCTAGAACTCTCCCTTGGGTTCCACCTGGATCACATCCCAATCAATCACATGGTTAGGATCATGTACAAATTTCTTAAGCAAAGAAACATGTAAAACATTATGAGCTCTAGTGTTAGCAGACAATGCAATTCGATATGCAATTGTCCCTATTCTCTTAAGCACTTCAAATGGCCCACAATATCTTGGTGATAACTTGGCACAAATTCCAAGCCTCAAGGAACTCTTCCTTGGCCTCACTCTAAGGTAAACATGATCCCCAACATGAAACTCTCTATGCACTCGATTCTTATCTGCATAAATTTTCTATCAATCTTGGGCTGCCAGCTTTAAATTTTCCCTAATCTTTACAACCTCTTGTTCCATTTCCTTAAGCAATTCTGTCCCAAGTACAATTCTTTAACTGGATTATCCCAAGTAACTAGTGTTCTACACATCCTTCCATACATAGCTTCAAATGGACTCATGCCCAACAATGCTTGTTGCCCATTCTTATATGCAAACTCTACCAAGTGTATATAATCCTCCCACTTGGATGGTTTGTCCATCACATACATGCGTAGCATGTCTTCAAGCACCCAATTTACCCTTTTTTTCACATTTGTTTGTGGATGGTAGGCGGTACTAAAGTTCAACTATGTACCCATATCAGCAAAAAGAGTTTTCCAGAAATTTGAGGTGAACTTAGTATCCCTATATGGAATTATTGCTTTAGGAAAACCATGCAACCTAGAAATTTCCTTCATAATTTTTTTTGCCATAGCATCCATTTTATATGTGTATTTAACTGGTATAAAGTGTGTTGCCTTAGATAATTTATCCAACACAACCATGATGGAATCGTGCTGCCTAACAGTCATTGGAAAACCTATAATAAAATCCATGGAAATCACTTCCCATTTCCATTTTGGAATTGGCAAAGGCTGCAACAAACCTGTTGGGTGTTGATGTTCAACCTTTACTTGCTGACATTTCATACACTTGGAAATATACTCAGCAATGTCCTTTTTCATTCCTGACCAAAAATATTGCTTTCTCACTGTAGCAATTGTTTTCTGGTATCCTGGGTGACCAGAATATGGCATTTTATGGATTTCATCCATAACAATCCTTCTCAAATCTGCCACGTTAGGAATGTAAATTCTGTTTTTATAAACAAGAATCATATCACCTTCCAAATGGTAACCTTCATACATATTTTCAAAATTATGTTTCTGCAATTTGTCCTTTATTTGCACATACAATTCATCTTCAACAATATAGTTAGTAATTTGTTACCTTAAATCTGATTGGAAGGTACTAATGGTTGCTACATGCATCTCATGTACTTTTCTACTAAGTGTATCAGCCACCTTATTTTCTTTACCTTTTATGTGTTTGATTTCAAAATCAAACTCACATAAAAATTCCATCCATCTAGCTTGCCTAGCATTTAACCTGGGATGCTCAAACAAATGTTTCAGACCACAATGGTCTGTGCTTAGTTCAAATTTTCTGCCCATTAAATAGTGCCTCCACGTTTTCAAATCCTGCACTATGGCTGCAAGCTCCAAATCATGAGTAGCATAGTTCTTCTCATGCTCTTTCAGCTTCCTTAACTCGTAGCATACCACATAGTTATCTTGCATAAGAACTCCTCCAAGTCCATCTTTACATACATCTATGCATACCACACAATATTTTTCCAGATCTGCAATCTTTAGAATTGGATTACTTGTGAGAAACGTCTTCAAGGGCTGGAAGCTTTCTTCACATCTTTGTGTCCACTCAAAATTTATCCCCTTCTTTTGCAAAGAAGTGATTGGGTGTGACCTTGGAGAATCCTTCAATGAATCTCCTATAGTAACCAGCAAGACCCATTAAAGATCTCACATTTGTCACATTTCTTGGAGTTGGCCAATTCATGATGGATTCAATCTTCTCGGGATCCACTTATATTCCCTCCTCAGAAATAATGTGACCCAAATTATAAATCTTATTATTATAAAATTCACATTTGCTTAGCTTTGCATACAACTGTTACACCAAAATCTCTTCATCATGAGTCTTGTATCAGCTCCATGCCTCAATCCCTGAATTTCCTTGGCTAAGTCAGCGAAAGGAAGGTTGTTGTCCTTCTCTTTCCACAATTTCTAGTTTCTCTGGCGCACCCTGTTTTCCAACAAGGGGCGTCAGAACAAGGGTGGAACATGATGTATATTGGCAGAGTGTGCCAATGGCTCTTTCTTCCCTTATGCAAGATGCGTTGATCCCTTTCTGGCGTAGGTTTCCTTCATACAATGTGCGCCAAAGTTGGTTAATGTGGATAAAAGGAAGCTTCAAGCGAATTCTTGAAGCTTGGTGACATGGAGGTCTATCCCTAGATGTTAGGAAGGCTAGTAATCGATCTCCTCACCTAATGGGAAGATCCCTTATACCTCTCCCCTTGATACTCAACCTATATTATCTCTTTAGCCTTATAAATATTGAGCCTCTCTCCATTGGGAAGAGAGGAAGGACTAAA
Source organism: Larix kaempferi (assembly GCA_027924585.1). Lineage (NCBI taxonomy): Eukaryota > Viridiplantae > Streptophyta > Pinopsida > Pinales > Pinaceae > Larix > Larix kaempferi. Next base: position 7,242,888 of record BSBM01000821.1, on the reverse strand, counting down.
GTACTCTCATGCTGGTTGAATTTCTCTAGGTGATCCTTACTCATCCTTTGGGAGGCAAACATCATCCTTTGGAGGCTTGGATTGTTGGATTGTTTGATGGAAGTTACAACGTTGAGGCTTAGGTTGTGACATTCCTTCTCTATGTATTTCCCTTTATTACATTAATACAAGTTCTTTCCATAAGTATTGTTGTGTTGATGATGCTTATGATTTTCTTCCTTAACTGTTAATCTTGATCAATTCATATTTATATATGCTTTTATTGTTTGCTTGTTTCCACATGCTTGGAAAGGTTTTGCAGCACAAGATCTGAAGGCCCTAGAGCTTGGAGTAATAAAGAGGAAAGGATTTTCAGATCTGAGGTAAGTTATCTACTTGATTCCCTACATTTCTATTGATCTAGGAAAGCAGCTTGTATTTTGTACTCATTTGTTCTAGATCCACTTGGACTATGAAGATCTTGCTTGAGTCTGCTTGAATAGATTGTCCGTAAACAAAAACTTATGCTCCCTTAGCAAATGCAAAGCCATTCTAAAGTGCTCTTAGTGCTCTTCTTCATTCTTGGAATAAATAAAAATGTCATCTAGAAATACAAGAACAAACTTGTCCAAATACTTATTGAAAACACTATTCATGATACACATGAATGTAGCTGGTGCATTTGTGAGACCAAATGGAACCACCACAAACTCATAGTTCCCATACCTTGTTCTAAAATATGTCTTGTGAATTTCTTCTTCCTTGATTCTGACTTGATGGTAACAAGACCTCAAGTCAATCTTTGATAACACCTTTTCCCCTCTCATTTGATAAAAAAGATCATCAATTCGAGGAAATGGGTGCTTGTTATTCACTGTAACCTTGTTAAGCTTCCTGTAATCAATACATAACCTGAGTGTTCCATATTTCTTCTTCACAAAAAGTACAGGTGCTACCCATGGAGACACACTTGGCCTTATGTACTTCTTTTCTGTCAACTCTTGCAGTTGCATTTTCAACTCTAATAATTCTAGTGTACTCATCCTATAAGGATTTTTGGAAACTGGAGCAACTCCTGTAACAAGATCAATTGTAAAATCAATGTCCCTCTTTGGAGGAATTCCTCGAAATTCATCGAGAAACAAATCCTTGAATTCTTGTAAAACATAATGGTCTCCCAACTTGGGAATTTCATTTCTTGTTTTCTCCAAAATACGGGCTGCATACAAGTGGAAACCTTTCCTACATAATTTCTTCAACTGCATGGCTGAAATTTTCCTAACAAAAACTACCTTTGGAATGCTCTTTACAACCCTTGGGTTTCCTTCTTCATCAATACACTCAAAAGTCTTGTTGTAGAAATCAAGTTTAACTCTATGAGCTTCCAACAAGTCCATTCCAATGAGAATGTTATAGGAACCAAGTGGAAATACATTCAGATTTGAAAAAGTGGACAATCCACCCATTTCCAATGGAAATTTCTCCACGATTTCGATAACCCTCCTTTTAGTTCCAGTGGCTAGTTGGACTTACCATAACTTGCTATGCTTTGATTTCTTAAAAGCACAAATATCAACAATTTTAGGATTGATATAACTTTGAGTAGATCCGGGGTCAATCAAAATAGAAATAGATTGCTTAGGAATCTTACCTTCAAATTCAACCACAGTTGATTAATGGTATGCTTGGCAGTCCTCTAGTGTTGCATAAATCCTAGGTACGGTCCTTTCCACTTGACCCACTGTTTCAGCTCATTGCATGTTGTGAACTTGCTTTTCACTCCCATTCCGATGTAGACAGTTCCTAAGCATGTGGTCTGTTCCACATCCCCAACATTGAAGAGGATCTATTGGATCTCTTGGATTGTCTCCCAACATCCTAGTTGGCTTAGTCACACCCTGTGGTGGCTACCTTGGATGATTTCTAAATTGAGGAGGCTTGAATCCCTTTTTCCTTTGGTCAAAATTTTCATTTTTCTTGTCCTTCCATGACTTATTAAATTCTAGTTTTGTTTTGTTTTGATCATAACAATACTTGGCCTTTCTTATGGCCTCCTCTAGAGTTCGAGGTTCATCAAACTCAATTCTATCTTTATATGACTGGGACAGTCCACTTAGAAAATGTTGAATTTTCACCTTATCATCCCTGATATATTTGACATATCTCAACAACTCCAAGAATTTGTTTACATATTCTTCCTTTGTCATTTGTCCCAATTTCAGTTCATGGAACTCTTTAATTTTTCCATCATAGTACCTGTCATAAAGGTACTTTTCCCTTAATTACTTCTTGAACTGCTTCCAAATAGTTTTTCTTTGATTGATCCTCTTTACTTTCCTAAGGTGTTCCCACCATATAGATACTCTTCCATTCTGATTGAATATGGGCACTCTTTCCTTCATATTTCCTGAATAGTCTTGTACTTGGAAATACTTCCTCATTCCAAGAATCCAAGCCTCGGCTTCTTGACTAGATTTAACCTCACCATCAAAAGTAGGAGGTTTGGCCTTCTTAAATTCTCCATGAGAATTGTTCTTGGAATACCTCTTCATCTTAATCTTATGAGATGAAGAGATTGAACCTTAAATGGATTCCTTAGAGTCAGATGACTCACAAGAAGATATTTCCGGAGTATATGTCCTGTCTCTAGAAATCCTTCTTGAACTATGGGATATCTTGTGAGAATGCCTCCTTGAGCTATCCCCACTCTTTTCCTTATTTTCTGAATTTTTCCCATGGTTTATCTTCCTTTGAATGTATGTCAAGCTTTGAAGCATAGCTCCATTCAAATGCTTATGCTCCTATTGGGCTCTAATCATCCTTTCATTGTCTACTCTACAACTTTGCAGCTCCACCCTTAAGCTCCTCATGGTTTCTACAATGTCTGGGGGAGTTGCTTGGTTTCTTCTACCATTAGATTTTGTCTCTACATTATCAACCTGTACATTCTATCCCATTGCATCTATCTCAATATCATAAGGATCTTGTGTATCCTCCATGATGATACTCTTCTTCTTGGTCCAACCAAGTTCGAAAATTCCCAACTACACTAGACTAAAATGCTGAACCTTAATTGTCACTGTGTTGTTGCTACAACACCCTTCCCCAATTTTTTGAACATGTTGGGGCCCCTCCTTCTACACATTTTGTAACAAGTGTTTCTCTTTTCTTTGAGGCTTATCCTACTCCAACTTGGAAAACTTCAACACTTGCTTCCCAAAAGTTTTTTTCTCAATTAATTTTTTCTAAGGCAAAGTCATCTTTACCCTTCGGCGCAAATTTTGACCATAAGTCTTCTGCTTGTTGGCGCAAATCCTAAACATAAAACCTTTAGGCTTCGACACATTTTTTAGTCTTAACGCTGCCGCCTTTGGCGCAATTTTTAGACATAATTATGCTGCTTCAGTGGTAATCGCAATTCTTTGTTGGCGCGTTTTCAAATTTTTTATGTCTCTCCTGCACATTTTTTTAACTTAAAAAATCCACTAAGTCGTGCAAAATCTAAAATTAAACCGGTCGCCTTTAGCGCAATTGAGAAGCTCGTTCTGGTGTAGATCGTAATCCTATCTCGGCCGCCTTGGCGCAATTGCTAACATTATTTGTTTGGGCGCTTCAGCGCAAGATTTAACCCTAAAAGGGACGCCGACACGAAAACCCTTTGAATATTTTTTGACTCGTTGGGGCACCTTTCATCGGTGCAAATGTTGTGACTAAATATTCCGTCGGTGCAGAGAACTTATCCCCAAAAAATCCGCTATCGTGCTTGTAGCTCATCTTTGGAAGCAGCCCTGAGTTCAACTCTTGGCACAGCCCGTCATCACAGAACTTAACTATAAAATCGCCACTTTTGCGCAGAGATTAGACTTGGGCATATGTGTGATTACGGAGTTGGTAGGGTCATTAGTATGGCCATGTGCCATTTTAAATTCCTGTCTACCTTGAGCCCCATGTTCATCAATTTGCCAACCTATCAACTCACGAGAAATTAATGCTTCCCCTATATGAATGCATAGAACGGATTTTAAAAAAAAAAATCATTCTACCAATGCCAAAGGAGAACATAGCTCATCGTTCGATATTGAACCTCTAACTGCACTGTCGCCTGTCTCGGAACATCTGCCAGCCACCAGGAGATACCGCGAAACCGATAGGTAGGTTTTCTTCCCCTCCCCTTTGTGTTATCCAAGGTTTTCAGTTAGAGTTATACTCCATTTTGGGTATCCGTTTTGCTATATATATATGCGCCGACGAAAACCCATACACATTGAGTGGTTGTTGATGTGAAACGATGAGGACGCGGAGCCATATTATGGGAACTAGAGCCTGGAAGGCTATTTCCTCACATACATGACCCAGCCTCTTCCCATTATCGCTAACTCAGCGTCTTAAGTAGGTTTCCCCATGCGGCATTCCCTTTGATAAGAAAGCGATACCTAGAAACTCTCATTTATAGCTTGACGGCCGTGGTTTGATCTCATAGACTGTACAGACCACATCCAACGCCCATACATGTAGCAAGCGCTTGTGGAAAGGAACACACCCCAGACGATATAACCATTCACTCCCAAGCCGTAAAGGCAATAGTTCCTCGCACGATCGCTTCCCTATACGGAGGACTGAAGCAAAACCCGCATTTTCTATCTCATGGTCGATAGTCACCAATAATGCTTGTATAACTAGTGAGTTGTGGAACTGGTGTGAAATATGTCCGCACTACCCCTACCCATAGACAACGTTGTTTGAAATCCAAAACCGCCTTAGAACATGTTAAGAAATCCTTTTGGCCCGCACTAGTAGCAACATGCCTAACACTGCATTCTTTTGTAAAAGTTCGCGACAGCATAATAATAGCTGTATCTATGAATTAGTTGATCAGTTTTCAAAACAACTTTCATATTGTGGAAATTGCACATTCTAGAAATTTTATGGTTATTTTGCTAATGCTTAAAAAACATTTAGTTAAAAGCCAATCCTGTCTTGATTTCTTTTACAATCTGTAGGAAGCATTGCGTTTCAATAATTGCTAAATTTCTACATACCCCTTATTTGTACTAACCGGTTCACTGCAGGTTTGACATGCATAGAAAATCTGCAAGGAAGAATGCCGCGCAAAAGGTTGAGTCAAATTCAGATGTAGAGATCCTGCTAGATACCTCACTTGAAACCATGTTCACTGATACACAAGCTACTACTAATGTCCCCTTAGGAAGCTCTACCCCAGAGTTTCAATGGGGTGACTTATATAGATTCATCAGAGATCAAGACAACTCTCGAAACTCCATAGAGGACACTATGGTATATGCAAATATCAGAAGATCATGTCTCCATAAGGAAGCAACTTTTCCTGAGTTATTCCCATGTTCTGAAGTGTTTGGCTGGCTGATCACTCATGTCAAGACTGACACCAGGTTTATAAATGATAAGAATGGAATGAACCTAGCATCTTTTGCTCCTGAACATATCATGGCTACCTACAGATTGAACCAGGCCAGAGCTTGGCTAGATAATGAATGGATAGCAGAACACGCTATGGACCCATTGGAATCCACGAGGAAAATGATGATAGTTGACAGACAGATAAGGAAAAGGCAAAATAATGAGTATGAGAGAAACCTCCTAAAGAATCCTTATAGAATCATCGTTCTGATGTTGAGTCGGATCTTCGGCATGCCAAATGGAAATATTTTTAAGCTCGAATGGGTGCCAGTAATATTCCATATAGCTATGAATGGTACCATTTTTAATTGGGCTGATATAATTTCAGACAGTTTGGTCTCACAGTTAAGTGTTGTCCAGGGAGGAATGACTTAGAAGAAGGCAGACTTCTTTATGTCTTCATATTTGATAGACTGCCTATTGTGCAAACACACCTTCCTAGACTTGGGTTACTCATGGAACAGAAAAGAAACACCTCTCTTCATGGCCTACCAACTCACATGGGCAAGCAAATATGAGAGTTATTACAAGCAGGTTTGCAAGAAATTCATCATGCCTTTATATCAACTCATTTTTGTAGAGGAGCCAGATTGTATGTCAGAGAACGCCATGCCCATTATTGAGGAATTCGGTGATTATTACCATAGTCAAGAAGGTACCTATATTTGAATGAGTGGAGGATCCGTAGCCCCCTTTGTACTTCCCAGATATGCTACAGATTTTGTGTTACATAGGGAAGCCTTGAGGAAACTCTTCAGCGTTGGTGGAATCAGTAGAGTCCTCATTGAAAGAAAGAAATTGATATATCTGCCAATGCCTTTCACTATAAGAGCATACAACCTCCCGAGGGCCAAGGAAGGAGAAAACTATGTCCAGGATTTAGAAAGTTTTCATTTTGGCACAAAGTTCTTCAGAAGGCATGACCCTTGTGGTAAAATTGCCTAGTATATTATTGATGCAAAAACCAGCTTTGAGTACGCTCATCTTATGGACCAAGATGAAGAGTTCTTCCGTGGTGCTCGAAACCTAACAGCATTGGGAAAGCGCTATAAGAACGCCAAGAAAAAGAGCTCTGGCCCCAGGCCTTTCGGCCTAATCCAAAAGGAGCACGAGGCATCAGTGTCCCAATCAGGAGATTTAACAGGTATGGAACAAGAAGAAGAGGACAGGATACTACAAGAACAAACTATCAAACAACAGCAAGATCAGGAAGCAGCAAGGATTCAAAATGAATGGGCTGCCAAATTGCGACAAGATGAAGAGATTGTTAGGATTCAAAATGAACAAGCCACCAAGTTTCAACAAGAAGAGACAGCAAGAATTCAACAGGAGCAGGCTATTCAATTGCAGCAATAAGAAGAAGCTACCAGAATCCAGAAGGAAGAGGAATTAAGGGTCCAGAGATAAGAAGAAGAAAGGATCTTCCAGGAACGGGATGCTAAACAATAAGAGGAAGAAGAAGGGAGGCTTTTGTTGGAGGAGGCAGACATATTACAAGCAGAATTAGCAGAGCTAGCTGAACAACAAGAAGAAGAGCAAGTGAGAGAACTCCCGAACAAAACCCGTCCAGCCCACAAGCCATGGAATTAGATATGCCGAAGATAGACCAACTAGGGATTGCTCATGCATGGGTTGTTTCTACTGATGAACTGGCACTGACCCCATACAACCCCAGAAAGCAGCACCAAGTGGCCAACCTCGATTCCGTCTACTTTTACGAACGGAAGAAGGATATCATTAGCAGAACAGTGACGAAAATGGAGATTAATCCTGAATCATTTGAATTCAGAGTTTCAGAGACCACACTAGTCCAAGGGACTGACATTGATACTTCATTCCAAGCAGGATGCACTGTAGCATCAGCCCAGGCAAATAAAGCCAATGTTGATCGGCTAATGAGCAAAGTAAAAAGTTACAGAGAGAAATGCTTCAAAATAAAAGTTGACTAGAAGAAAGAGGTGCTAGAAGCAAATGAAATGAAGAAGAAATATAAGGAACTGGTAGAAGATAAGTTAAGGACAACTTCAAAAGCTCTACAGCTCGAAAATGAGAAGAATTCACTGGATATGCAGTTATCCATCTCAGAAGACGAGCAAAAGAAATTAAAGGTTTGTATATCAGAGTTGGAGAAACTCGAAGCCAGCAGGGATCAGCAGACTCATATCTGCAAACCTCAGTTTGAAAGGTTGTTGCAGGAAAAGGAAGAGTTAGTGAAACAGCTCAAGGAGATAACAGAGAACAGGCGAGATCTGTCCACCTTCTGTAAGCAGGCCAGTGATATGCAGGGGAAGATACATCAATTACTGGTATCCATTTCTGAAGAAATTTGTGGGATGAAGGAAATGATCGCAAAGATGACATGCATTGAGATTGAAGCACTTCGGATTAAAGACAAGTTTGCTCAATATGCGGTCCAGATTAAGGAACAGTCAGAATGGAGAAAAGGAAAGTCAAATTTTCCCCCAAATCTGCGTGTTTTAACCGATGAGGAGCTAGATATGGATATAGGAGTCTTGGAATTTTGCAGAGATTGTGGCGACAGATTAAGTATTGAAATCCGGAAGACAATAAAAAATTGCTATGTTATCTATTCCAAGATCCGAGAGGCTCATGAGACATGTCAGATGCCTCTACAACAGAGCATTTATGAATTTCCTGAGAGAGACCAATGCATGAAGGAGTTGGAAGATAATCTGAATGCAGAATTGGATTATTTGAAGAAGATAGAAGCTATAGCCCCAGAAGACCTCCATCAATTCAATGGGCAGATTGCTGTCCAAACTCACTTTCTAGAAATCTGTGCACAAAGGACTGTAATAGGGACAACAACTATCATATCATATTTGTGCAAACATAAGATAGCGCGGAATGTGACAATCTCATTGAGAGGGAAAACCATTTCGAGAGAAATTGGACAGTGGGAAAGCTATATTGAACAGGAGGATAAATCAGCACCATCAAGCGAGCCTGTGGGAGCAAGTGAGCCTGTTGGAGAAAGCAAGCCTGTTGGAGAAGGTGAGCCTGTTGAAGAAAGCGAGTTGATAGGAGAAGAGCAACCCAATGAATCAGCAGAGACAGGTGGGCCTTAATTTGTCTTATTATACTTTAGAAAATTAAGCTGGAAAGTTTTTCATGTGTAAATACCTTAAGAGACAGCTGTACTTTATTTTTGTCCTATGTGAAAAGTGCCCACAAATCATTCAGCTTTGTAATTACACACTAAAAGACAAATTAGAAGTTTCCAGAACTTTAGGGTACACTTGTCAGCTCAAGAAGCAATTTGTAAAACTACATATAGAGGGATAAGAGAACGAACAAAGACTTTTGGCAGGTAAATGAAATTTTCTTCCTTGTACGTGAACTACTTTGCTACTTGCTCCAAGAACTGGATTTTGCCTAATGAAAGCCTGGGAGAAGGCGTTTTTTCCTGGAGAATGTGTCAAATGTGTGTTGGATTATTCTTGTATCATCTACATTTTTCTGTGAGATCATTCTTTGCTATCATGAACTATTTATATGTGATGAATGCTCTTACTCTTTCCTGTGCGATTATGTTTATCTCAAATGAGTAATAGAACGTATTAAATGAATTAAAGCTATCTTTAATATCTTTCATTTTCTGCTGTAGATACATCTTTATGATTAAATGGCTAACTATATAATCTTTAGGTGTTTTCTGCAGTTTATTACTCATCTCTACAGTTTGCTCCTTACAAGGATAGAATAGATTTGCTTACACAGTTTTTAGATTAATTTAGGTTAAATTGTATTCATTTTCTGCTGTAGATACATCTTTATGATTAAATGGCTATCTGTATAATCTTTAGGTGTTTTATGCAGTTTATTACTCATCCCTACAGTTTGCTCCTTGCAAGGATAGAATAGATTTGCTTACACAGTTTTAGATTAACTTAGGTTAAATTGCATACACTTAGCTTAGGGCACTTGCATTTCATCTTAAAATAAAATACATAAACGGTGGATCGGGCCGCAAACAGTGTAAAGAACCAAAATCTTTAAATCTTACAGTAGCCGGAACCGTTAACCGGACGGATTCCCTACATCAAACGGTGGACAATCTAATTGGGACTATTTACCGGGGAGAATCCCTTGCTAATTGATGCTACGATTTCTGAGGCATCAACAGTTTTTGGCGCTAGAAGGAGGGCCACCAGTGTATGGCTGATACAGGAGACTCTTCTTTAAGAGGAGATCCATCTGGAAACCCGTTTAAAACAACAATCCCAGACAATTCAGATATGGAAGTGACAAATCAAGAAAATCCCAATTCTGAATTTGAAAATCAAAAAAATCAAGAAACACTGTATGCTATACCTTTTGAGGAAGTAGAAAACCTGAGAATCCATACTCGTGCTTACGTTAAACAGCTTGGCGGTTTAAACGTGATTCCCTTTCTTCCTCAAAGAAGAGCTCCTAGAAGGGAAAGACAATACACACGCGATTCTATTTTGGTCCAGAACTTTGAAGAATTAGTACGTTTATCCTTGGAAGAAATCACAAAACCTCTTGGAGAAATTGAACTTGAAAACCTTCAAGATCTTGAGGAACCTTACACCCCAAAGAATTATCTGCCTCACACTCCACACGATACTCCACCTAATTCCCCACGGGGAAATATGGATGTTCTTGCATGGAGAGCAAGAGGAGCATTAAATTTAGTTGGACCCTTTCATAATCTTCCTAAGAATCCTGAGAAATATTTGCCTAAGTATGACCCTGGAAAAGGTATCTCTGTTGAGGATCACCTTAAGAGCTTTTATTTAGCTATAAGTCTTTTGAATGTGCAACACGAAGATGTAGTCTGTAGACTCTTTCCATATACTTTTGAGCCTAAGGTATCATCCTGGTACTTTAGTTTACAAGCTAGCTCAATCTCGAATTGGGAAGAATTTGAGAAATGTTTTTTAAAGAAATATGGGAATCAAAAGACAGTAGCTACACTCATGAAAGAGTTGTTGTCCATGAGAATGGAGAATAAAGAAAAGGTTCAAGAATTTAACCAAAGGTTCACTACACTGTTAAATAATTTTAGTGAAGCAACTAAACCCGCAGAAGAATCTTTAGTTGAATATTATACAATAACGCTCGATCCCCCCATAGCAATGTTTGTTAAAAGAACCAAGAAAACTACCTTAATAGAAAATTTTGAAGAATCTAGGAAGGTAGAGGAAGAAGCAGATAGCATTGCTAAACACACTCTTGATATAGAAGCAAAGCCAACAACTACTAAGAAAACCCTGTTGTTAACAAGAAACAAAGAAGAGCCATCGGCGGACATGGAAAATGTAGTCAAAATGATGCAAAAGCTATCAAATAAAATTGTAGACCTTGAAAAGGATAGAGCGGCTAGTACATCCAGGAATCCTTTTTAAGCCTTTCTACAAGAAAAAGAAGAAAATGACCAACTGCATCCGCCTATGAACAACTCTCCTATTTTAAATTTAAATGAAGTAGGAATGGAACATTTTTGCACTTTTCATCAGGAACCACACTCTGAAAAAAGCTATCCACAATGGATAAATTCAATGAGCTTAATGATGAACCAAATGTTGGACTCACAAATTCCGGATCAAGACAATCCTCCGGAAGAGAAGACTCCCGAACCAGAAGACCCCGCCCCAGACACCACTATGGTCTTATGGGACTGGGTACCTTTAACTGAGCTGATGGAAGATGACCTCGAAGAAAGTCAAGTTTCAGCTGTCAATATCACTACCCATAGTAAAGGTTCTATCACCGATCCAAGCTCAACCACGGCCAAACCTAAAGCCTCCAAAGAATTGCCTAAAAGGCACATCACAGTTATTCCATAGCAGCCCAAGGCTAACCAAATACCTACCAAAAAACCAAACGTAGAAACGACATAGCAAACTAAGGTAACCTTAAACAAGACAGACAATCAACCAAAATTTGTAAAGGAATGTGACATGGGATATGATATAATCGAAGACATAAAGAAAGTAAAAGCAAACGTATCTATATTCGATATGTATAGTTTTCCTCAGCAAAGAAAGAAGTTGTTACAAGCTCTTGAATCTCAATCGAGCGCTCCATTAGCAGACACTCAAGAAGATCCTGAAATAAATGAAGCTAGTATTGGCGGGAAATCTAAATCCCAAACATTACCTTTTCTGTTGACCTTTGAAATCTTCAATCACAATGTGCATAATTGTTTAGTAGATTCTGGGGCTTCCTCGAATGTAATGCCTCTGTCTATTTGTAGAAAGATCAATGGGCAGCCAATTCCATCTCCAACCCATATTATTCAGCTGGATAGAACTGCTGTTAAAGTAATTGGGGAAATGAAAGATGTGCTTATTAGATTGTCTGTTGATTCTAGAGTGTGTCAGTTCATAGATATAATGGTAGTTTATATTCCGGAAGCTTATGGTTTGATCTTGAGTAGGGACTGGTCTACAAAACTAGATGGTTATTTTGCAATAGATTGGTCTCACTTATGGTTACCATACCAAAATAGGCAAAATCAGATCAAAGTACTACGAGAACCACACATGAAGCAGAATGTGACTCGGCTAGAAGAAAAAAATGAAGCTTTAGCTTTTTCATCTTCAGTCTTGGGAAATTGTTTCTTGGAAATTGAACTGGGTAATTATCAATCCGAAAGTGTTTTCCATGAATCAGATGAACAGTCCGATCTCCTTCAATTCTCCCGGAATGATGATATTGACTGTAATATAGTTAGCTTAATTGTTGATTTAGAGGATAAAGATACTAACTTAGTTAGATCAAAGAATGTTTTCTAGGTATTATATTTTGATAGTTCCAAGACCTCGGAAGGGTCCGGAGCCAGATGTGTGTTAGTTGATCCTAAAAACAACAAATATTTCTTATCATGTAGATTAGAGTTTGCTTGTACTAGCAATACTGTTGAATACGAAGCTTTGGTCCATGGATTAAAGAAAGCCATCGGTTTAAAGGATAAATACCTCACAGTCTTTCGTGATTCGGAGATAGTTGTCAGATAGGTAAGAGACACGATCCATTGTCTTTCACCACATCTGAAAGGATATCAGTCTGAGGTATGGGATCTGATTACAAACTTTGAAGCTTTTAATATAAAATATGTTCCCAGATTACAGAATGTTGTTACTGACTTATTAGCTACCTCTGCTTCTAGGTTGGTGCATACTAATAATAAATGTTCTATTGAATTGGTTTTCGAGCCTTCTGTTCCAGATAATATAACAAATTTCAGGGTGTTCGATGATGACAACCAAATCATTAGTTTCCTTACCAATGAAAACATGTTTCAAGAAGCTGTTATAGATGAAGAAAAACATGATGCTGATCTGCAAGATAAGGACACAGTCAAAGGAAATTTCATTCCTAAAGGAGTGAGATCACTTGAAAGTTTGTTTGATCTGCAAAGCAAGTTCAAGAGACTAGAAAATGTGAAAACTCATAGTTCTACTATGCAGCATCAATTGATAAATCTAGGTACAGAAGCCGAGCCAAAATATTTCATTCTTGGTAGATGTTGTTCACCGGGTGAAAGAGGCAAATTCATCAAACTTTTTCGGCAATATAAATATGTGTTTGCTTGGACATATGAAGATCTAAAAACATATGACACTTGTATCATTCAGCATGTTATACCAATGAAATCAGGTGTTAAACCTTTTCAGTAGCAACTCAGAAGGATGCACCCTACTCTCGAGCCTTTAATTTAGAAGGAATTAAAGAAGTTATTAGACACTAAGATCATCTTTAAAGTCTAGCATTCGGAATGGGTCGCTAATTTAGTTCCCGTAAGGAAGAAGTCTGGAGAAAAAAGACTATGTGTAGATTTTAGAAACCGAAATAGAGCATCTGATAAAGATAATTATCCTGTTCCTTCAATGGAACAAATTTTGCAAATGGTATCAGGAGCAGAAATGTTTTCTCTACTAGATGTTTTCTCTACTAGATGGTTACAATCAAGTTTTGGTAGCAGAAGGAGATCGTCTTAAGACTACTTTCCGCACCAAGTGGGGAACATATGCATACCGAAGAATGCCTTTTGGCTTGATAAATGCAGGAGCAACTTTCCAGCGAGCAATGGACATTGCTTTTCGAGGATTAGGCAGTCATTGTGTTGTAGTCTATCTGGATGATGTAACGGTATTTTCAAAAAAAAAAAGAAGACCATGTTTTCCATTTAAAACATATTTTTGACCGATGCAGGAAATACGACATTTCTCTAAATCCCAAGAAAAGTGTCTTTGTTGTTCTTTGAGGCAAACTTTTGGGCCACATTATCTCAAAGAAGGGAATTTCGATAGATCAAGAGAGAGTGCAAGTTATCAATAAAATTCCCATGCCCCATAACAAAAAATATATGCAGTCATGTATGGGCACTATCAATTTTGTCCGAAGATTTGTCCTTGATTTCGCTCAGACTGTTAAACCTTTGCAGCAAATGGTCAAGTAGAGCATACAGTTCAAATGGACAGACTTAGAAAAAGATGCATTTAGAGATATTAAAACAGCCATAGCTAATGCTCCTTCCTTAAGAAGCCCAGATTTTGACAAGGATTTTATCTTATATACTTTTGCTTCAGATGACTCTCTCACGGCTGTGCTCACAAAAGGTAGAATTAGGAGATGAATACCCAATCTCTTTTATGAGCATTGGTCTGCAAGGTGTTGAACTGAACTATCCTGTTGTCGACAAACATGCGTATGGCATATTCAAAGCAGTAAAGCAGTTCATACCATATATCCTTAAGAATAGAACTAAAGTTATAGTTCCCCACCCAGCTGTCAGATCCCTTTTCGTTCAAAAGGAGTTGGGAGAAAGAAGGGGAAATTGGGTCACATCTCTTCAAGAGTATGATTTGGAATTTAAACTAGCCACCATTATTAAAGGTCAAGGCCTACGTAAATTACTCACTCAGCACCCAATATATGAAGAGCGAGATTGGGAAAATGAGGCCGAACTAAATGCAGTTGACGTATGTCCCATTTTCACAGCTCCTGAATCATGGTATAGGGATTTAGGGCATTACTTGCAACAAGGATACTTACCAGAACATTGGAGTTCTAAGAAAAGAAGGACACTCTGTTTGAAGTCAGCAGCCTATCAGATCATTGACGGAATACTTTTCAGAAAAAATTATGATGGAGTTCTTCTCAGATGTTTAGAGAAGGAAGATGCAAGTAAAGTCGTCAAAGAGTTACATGATGGCCCTGCTGGTGGACATTATTCAGGGGAGACAACAGCCCACAAAATACTGAGAGCTGGATATTATTGGCCCACTTTATTCCGGGATGCTCATAACTATGCACAGAACTATGATGTGTGCCAAAGGAGTGCTGGGAAATTACCTAAGGTAGCAGGACCATTGCAGCTGGTTATCATCTCGGAACCTTTCGAACAGTGGGGTATAGATGTCATCGGAGAGATAAAACCGAATTCTTCTCTGCAACACCGATACATCTTGACAGCCATGGACTATTTCACCAGATGGACAGAGGCTGCTCCATTGCATAAGATCAATGAAGATGCAGTCATCAGTTTCCTGAAGGAGAACATCATAACCAGGTTTGGGGTTCCAATTTCCCTAGTATTTTATAATGCCACTTATTTCTCATCTTTTAAAATAAATGAATTTGTTTATGAAAGGGGAATTAAATTACACTACTCAACCAATTACTACCCCCAGGGAAATGGATTAGCTAAATCTTCAAACAAGAAACTCATCCGGATTCTAAAAAAGACTGCGATTGAAAATCAGTGAAGTTGGCATATAGCCCTCCCAAATGCCTTATGGGTAGATAGGGTCACTCCGAAGAATGCATTAGGGGTTTCCCCTTACACCCTTTTCTATGGCAAAGAAGCCATCCTCCCTCCTAAACTCTTACTTCCATCTTTGCAATTGGCCCCAGCCTCCTGAGGTAACAGTAGTCAAGTGTTACAGTCTAGAATTGGCACTTTACTGAAACTCGAAGAATCTCGACAGAAAGCGAAAGACTGGTTCCACCAACACCAGGACATAGTGAAAAGATGGTTTGATAAAAAGAAGTCTGGTAAAAGAAATTTCGAAGTAGGTGACCTAGTTCTGAAATGGGATCATCCACACGAAGGAAAGGGAATGCATACAAAGTTCCAACATCTATGGGTCAGCCCTATAACATCCCAAAATTTCATAAAAATTTAAAAACTTTTAAAAACAACATTAAATGTTAATAATTACAGTTGCGGAAATAATAAATGCTGGATAAGACGAAAATGATTAAAGAAGTCATTAATACTGAACATAACTTAATTACTGAGTCAAAAAACATTTTAAATGACAGTGACACATCATACTTTTGAAAACATGCTTAAGACAATAATTGCTCAAGTTAACTGAAAAGTTGGAAATATGATGTGAACAGGTTTCTTTTTTACAAGACACTGACAGTGTGTTTTCTTGATGTCAAAGGGTGTCCTACGAGGTACCCTGGAGTTTACTTAGCTGCAAAAGCTAAGGCATTTGAAATGTTTCTATGTGCAGACAGCAGGTAAGACGTTCTACGACCACAAGTGTTAAGAGTACGTGTGTCTTTAAAAATCAACGTCGATGTAATAATAAAATGCTATGTACTCCCTTGCGAAACAAGTCACTTGAAGATATGAATTCTTGGTTCAAAAAATAGCTCAGGCGCTGACTCGCATACCCTTCTAAGTTTATGAAAAAGCGTCATCTATTTAGTTCTTATGATGTTATGTTTATTATCATGACTATCGTCATTAATGTTGAATGACTTTACCAATGTCTTAAGGTAATTCTATTTGTATGTTGTAGATATAGTATTTGTACTACTAATTCATCAAATACTTTGCACTATAAAACTATTGCGTGACGTAAATAAAATTATCATAGTGTTTATTCTAAATAATTAGCATTAGTTAGCTTGAGAACAAAACACAAATCCTACCCTTTTCAATTGTTTGCAATTTAAAACAATATATGAAATATATAAAGAATATATTGTTTATGTTATAACCTAGCATTATAATTTGTATAAATAGAAATCCTAACTACCTATAATATCCAATTATCAAATAATTGACAAGGGTTGGCTAATATACAAATGTATAAGCCTTACCCTATATGACTTAAACACAACAAAAGAAATGCGATACAAACATTATAAAGTGACGTGGCATAACTCTAATGTTACGAAGAAAAAAACACTAAACTTTGAATCTATACAAAATGTACATATCGAAACTAACATTGTATATGATGCATGAATGCTAACTTTGAAACTATACAAAAGATATATATTGAAACTAACTTTGTATTGAATTCGATTTTTGACAGGAGTTTAATGCCCAGTACATGGCATACTTTTCAACCTAGCGTTGATGGCGTCCCGTCCATGCATTAATGGTTCAGACCAAACTACGTAGTGGAAAGTGCTGTTTGCACTCCACGTAATACCATCCACATGAATGTGGTGGATAAAATCACTATGAATCTAACTGTGCAGGGTTATTAAGTCGACTCTACTCCAAGTTGGATGCAGTATTGTTCCTTGGTATGCAAAGTTGGCACCGTCATGGTTGTTTGTAATTAATGAAATATAAATGTTATGGTTTCCCGACCTCCAATGTAGCTCGCTGTCACCTTCTTGCTCGTTGATCTCAATAGATTTGGATCGTTGAAAGTGTAACCCTAAAATCTCGTTGTAAGTGGTGAAGGAGAGTTTCTCGGTCTTCATTGTTACGTTGGTGTTTGAGTGATGAGGCCGACAGGCTGCTAGAAAGTAGGGTTAGACAATGTAACCCGGAGGTTTCGATCATGTGACCTGTAGGTGGTGGTCTTAATAGTTGTAGGTTCACCCTCGGTGTCATGGTGATACGATACAGTTAGTATTTGCCGTGTTCGGTGTTACTGCTGTCAATTGATGAATTTGTAGCTCGATTCCTTCAGTTAGTGGAAGAAAATCTGCTATAAAAAGCTCATAGCCTCAGTCCAAGCCATCAAGCTTGTCATTTTTTCTGGTGTAATGTACAAGACTCAGAGCGTTGATTCTAAAGGTAAGCACTCAACCATAAAACGTATTGCTGCGTTTTAAGCTTTCATACTTACGTTTTCTTGTTTTAATCTTCTTGACTATGTTTTTGGCAGGCACCGGTTTCGTATGAGGTTGTTAGCATGGTTTTGGAATGGAATGCATGCATCCAATTCTGAGTAAGCTCTGGTGGTCCTCAAACCCTCGTAGGTGCCTTTGGACTTGGTTTTGATGATGATTACTGTTACTGAGAGTCGAAACTGTTCGACCTTGTTTTTCGGTGATGGCCGACTGTTGAGTTTTAAGGTCTTATGTTGACACAAAAATGTACAAAGGGTAACCCTTGAATGTTTAAGTTGCTACTTGGCCTTTTGATGCCTAGCTGCAGCGTTGATAAGAGCTTCGCACTCGTTTTTGTATTGCTAAATGTCAAGGGTATAACCCTATGTAGTTTATGGATAAAATGACCTCGTTTGATGTTTGTTGATAAGGGTTAATCTTCTGTATACTGTTTGGAACCTTGACAAGTCCGTAATGTGAACTCTGATTGTGAAATGAGAGCCGAGGGTTCTCTTTCTCAAAAACAAATGATGGCTCATTGAAATGAAAAGACTTGTTTTAAAATCATGGTGTTCTATTTTGATTTACGAATTAAATCCTATCTGATGCCTTCGTTATGGTATATGTTTCCATGCTAGGGTTTGTCCAACTTTTACTTTCGGCTACGTGAAAATATTGATGTTTAAATACTTTGTTTAAAAATAGAAGTATTCGAAACCTCGAATTGGTTTCTCACTTATAAAATGTGAATGTTTCAATGCTGTCTTTGCTTTCTTACTAGAGTTGTAACCTGTCGTTAAGTAATGATGGTGAATGTGCATTCTGCTGAGTGAAGCTTACTGTAATGTAGAAAACTCGAATGCTAGTTAGGTTTTGGAAAATCTTAGGGTTGATCCTGCTGTACAGTTAGTTTGTAAAGAAAAATCAAATGTGATAGTTAATGAAGAAAATAAACATGTATAATTAAAACAAATCTATATAGAATTTGATTTTTGCAACTGCTAAAAAATCTTGGAAATGTAATTGCTTGAAAACATGAAATGTATAATATTGAATGCATTTGTTTACTATCTACACTAGATAGAGTTGGAAAAGATATATAAAGGACTGTACAGAAACAAAATATGTTTTTCTTAATACAAAGGAATCATATGAATTTTATGCAGCTATTTATACTATATTGCAATGTTCACTGTATTTATAATTATGTAGAAATTTAAGAAGAACACTATTGCATTCATCTTTTCAATCAATAGCATTCTGCCTATCACTTATCTTTCTTAAATCACTTCTCTATACTGGAGTACAATGCAGATAACAGCATGTGGAAAAATATAGAGATGGTTATCGATTCAATCATTTCATAAAAACTCTTTCATTGAGAATAAGAATTAAATCAAAAAATAGAATAGTTTCTACTATATGACTGTAAATAATTTTATTATACAGAAAACATTTAACTCTAAAAACAAAAGTAAAAATAGTAAAACCTGGTTGACTGTAGAAGAAACAAACAGCACAAGGAACCTGTTCCGCCCAACCAATTCCTGAAGACAGCCAAGTTACTTTCCTTAGGACCCCTGAGCCTATTCATTGAACCACCAGGAGGAATAAACTTAGAAGCTTAGGACCTCAACTTGCAGTAGCAATATTTATCTAGTCTTAAAGACTTAGCAATCAAGGGGACCTGCACTAGCACCTCTGGTTCTCCTTCTCAAAATAATTTGCAAACTTACAGTTTCACTCTCACATAGCCTCCCTATTCGAATCTCTCAGTGATCACCTAATGCACTTGAGGAATATTTATGCGGAAAATATTGTGTAAGAGTTGCCTGCTCAATTCGAATTTGCCTTATGCAGGTTGCCTAGGCCTTTTAGTGGTTAACTGGTCATTTAATGAGCGGCCTACTCACTCCCACCACCTGGGGGATAATACCACATTTTTAGGGGTAGTTGTCCCATAACCAACAGCTAGTGGTGAAGTGCAATTGCTGCCATCTGTCCCATGCCTTCTAACAGCTTCCATTCCTCCTAGTGGGTCAGTGAACACTCATTTAATAGTTCCCTTGGGTGTTTGTCTCCTACTTTAATTTATTAAATAATAATAATCAATAATTACATTCATCCTTGACCAAACTTGGTCATAATTACAAAACTTTGTAATTAAATTTTAACATAAAGTATTTTTCCAATAAAATAATATTTTCAAAATTTGGGTAGGTGACATACACCCCCCCTTAAGTCTCAACATTGTCCTCGATGTTGGTTAATCACTCTCTAAGTGTTCCTAAAACAGAGTTGGGTATGTTGCCTACATACTACTATCCAACTCCCAAGTTGCCTCTTCCGGGCTAAGGTGCTTCCATTGCACCTTCACTTGCCCAATGGTGCGATTCTGGAGCAAAGTTTCCCTCCTTTCGAGGATACAGTCCGGTTCCACCTGAAAATCGTCGTCTTGTCCCACCTGTACATCATTCCAGTTTACAACATGAGTAGCATCGTGTACATACTTCTTTAAAAATGATATATAAAAAATATTATGTATCTTTAAATTTGGTGGCAAAGCCAGTTGGTATGCCACTGGTCCAACTCTTGACAATATTTCGAAAGGACCACAATACATGGGTGCCAACTTGGCATAGCTTCCCATTTTCAATGAACTCTTTTTCAGTCTTACCTTAAGAAAAAAATGTTCACCAACCTGGAACTCTTTATGAGTCTGTTTTAGATCTACTTGACTCTTTTGCCTATCTTGGGCAGCTTTTAGATTTTCTTGTACCTGTTTCACAATTAGTTCTAACTCCTGCAACAAATCAAGTCCTAAAACAACTCTATTTATTGGGTCATTCCAAGAAACAAGTGTATCACATTTCCTACCATAAAGAATTTCAAATGGGCTAAGTCTTGCTGAAGCATGATAATGGTTATTATATGCAAATTCTGCTAAATGCAAGAAGTCTTCCCACTTACCAGGCTGATCTTTAACATACATCCTCAGCAAGTCTTCCAATACCTGATTCACTCTTTATGTCTATCCATTCATTTGTGGATGAAATGTTGTGCTGAAATTTAAGGTTGTATTCAACCCTTTAAACAAAGACCTCCAAAAGTTTCCAGTAAACTTAGAGTCACGATCTGAAATTATCACTTTCGGTATACCATGTAATCGAAAAATATGCTTCATAAAGATTTATGCAATTTCTGGAGCCTTATGAGTAGTCTTCACAGGTATAAAGTGTGCTACCTTACTGAGTTTATCCACTACCACCATGATAGAGTCATTTTGTTTCTGATTTTTGGGTAGTCCAGTAATAAATTCTATGCTTATCACTTCCCATTTCCAGCTGGGTATAGGCAATGGCTGCAACAATCCAACTGGATGTTGATGTTCAACTTTCACCTTTTGACAGTGAAAACACTTGGTTATGTACTCTGCTACTTCATCCTTCATTCTGGGCCAACAGTACTCTTTCCGTAGCATAGTGATGGTTTTCTAATAACCTGGATGACCAGAGTAATGGCTTTTATGCATCTCATTTAGAATCATAATTTTTACTTCTGGTATGTTGGGTACATACAATCTGTTTTTGTACAGTAGCAAGCCATTTTCTTTCAAATTGTAATATGCCATAAAATTTTCAGAATTGTTACTTGCTGTCTTTTCTTGTAATTTTCTGTATTCTTCATCTGTTTCACCCCTATCAAGAATCTGATTTTCTAAATCTGTTGAGTAAGTACTGATAGCTGAAATAAAATTCAGTTTTTCTTTACGACTTAATGCATCAGCAACTTTATTCTCTTTCCCTTTAATATGTTGAATTTCGAAATCATATTCAATTAGAAAAGTTAACCATCTAGCTTGTCTAGCATTCAGATTTGTCTGATCTAATAAATATTTCAGACCCATGTTGTCTGTTAATCAGGTAAATTTTCTGCCAATAAGGTGGTGACGCCACATTTTTAAAGCATGAATTACTGCTAATAACTCTATATCATAAGTAGAGTAATTCTTCTCGTGTATTTTCATCTTTCTAGATTCGTATGCCATAGCATACCCTTCTTGTGTTAGGACTCCACCGAGTCCGTCATTACAAGCATATGTGCAAACTATAAAATCCTTATTAGGATCCGCTATCCTCATAATAGGTGTTGTAGTCAATAATTCCTTTAACTTCTTAAAACTGTCTGTGCATTTCTGATCCCACACAAATTTCTTCCCTTTCTTCTGCAAGGAGGTTATGGGGTTTGCAATCTTCGAAAAACCCTCTATAAATTTTCTGTAATATCCAGTAATACCCATAAATGATCTTACATCCGACACATCCTTAGGAACCGGCCAATCATTAATGGCTTTTATCTTGTCGGGGTCAACCGAGATTCCTTCTTTGGAAATTATGTGTCCTAAATACTGAATTTTGTCCTTGTGGAAGTCACACTTACTAAACTTAGTGTATAGTTGATGATCTCTCAGAACTTGTAAGATAATCCATAGATGTTCATCATGCTCTTCGTTGCTTTTAGAATACACTAAAATGTCATCTATAAACACAACAGCAAACTTATATAAGTATTTGTGCATAATATTGTTCATCAAACACATAAATACAGCCGGGGCATTAGTCAAGCCAAATGGCATGAATACGAACTCTTAATGTCCATATTGAGTTCGGAAAGCTGTTTTGGAAATATCCTCATCCTTAACCCGCACTTGATGATATCCTGACCTTAAATCCATCTTTGAAAATATCGTTTCTCCACGCAGCTAATCAAATAGATCGTCTATGCGGGGCAACAGATATCAATTCTTGATTGTCATCTTATCAAGCTGGCGATAATCTATGCACAGTCTTAGGGTTCCATCTTTCTTCTTAACAAATATAACAGGTGCTCCCCAAGGAGACATGCTGGGTCTTATATAATTCTTATCAATCACTTCCTTCAACTGTGATTTCAATTTGTTTAATTCCAGTATATTTATCCTATATGGAGCTTTAGAATTCAGTACTACTCCTGGTATTAACTCGATGGTAAAATCTAAATCTCTTTTAGGAGGTAATCCTGGAATATCCTCAGGAAAAACATCCTTGAAATCCTTTAGGACAAGTATGTCTTCTAGTTTCAGTTTTTCCTCTTTACAAATAAACTCATCATTTACTACATTTACTGCAAACAACTGACATCCTTTCCTAACTACCCTCTTAACTTGCATTGCTGAAATATGTCTAAGGGTTGTCTTTCTTAGAATACCTTTTACTATCTTCTACAGTTTCTCCTTCATCATTAAAACATGTAAAACTTTTCTCGTAACAGTTCAGAATGACATGATGGGCTTCTAACCAGTCCATTCCGATTATGATATCATAAGATCCTAAAGGTAAAATATTCAACTTGATTTGTGTCTTTAACCGGTTCATGGATAAAGCACAACCTTCAATAAAATCTGATACTTTTCTCTTTGTTCCTGTTGCTAGTCTAACTAACCAAGATTTACTGAACTTTTCTGTTTTCAGTTTAAAAATTTCCACAATATCTAGTGATATATAACTTCAGCTAGCACCTGGATCAATCAAAATAGTAACAGGATGATTTTGTAGCATACCTTCAATCTCTACCATAGAGATTTGATGATCTGCTTGCCTGTTGTCGAGTGCTGCATTGATTCTGGGCATCTCCCTCGCCAAGTCTCCAACAGTAGGTTCCAACTGAATAGAGTGAATGTTGTTAGTTGTCTGCTTCCTCTTGGGACATTCTGATGCATAGTGAGGACCTTGACACTCGAAACATTTGATAGATGCCTTTTGATCATTATTTCTGGTAGCATTGGGAGTGTTTCTAGGAGCTGTAAAATTCTGTTGTTGACTGTTTCCGGAATTGTTTCATTGGAAATTCCGATTCTGAAATTTTTTCTTTTGGAAACCAGAATTTCCACTAAATCTGAAATTTTTCTTTTTCAGCTCAAAATTGCTAGGTTTATGACTTTTCCAGTTTGACATTCCTTCTCTTTTCTGATTAGCGTCATAACAGAAAGTTGCTTTCCTCATGGCCTCCTCTAAGGTTTTTGGACTGTCATACTGGATTTTGTCCTTGATATTGAAAGGTAGACAGCTCAAGTATCTTTGGATCTTTGGTTTTTCTTCCATGAGGTATGGCACATATCTCAATAAGTTCAAAAATTTACTGTTCATTTCCTTCATGTTCATACTTCCCAGCTTTAAGTCATAGAACTCCTTTGATTTTTCTTCATAGTATTGTACTGATAAGAACTTCTTTTTGAAATATCATTTGAAAGTACTCCAGTTGATGTCCTTGTCTTTGATGCCCTTCACTCTCTTGATGTCCTGCCACCAGATATCTGCCTTGCCGATCAAGTTGTAGATTGCCATCTTTGCCTTCAAAGATTCAAAATAATCATATATTTGGAAATACTTTTTCATGTTGGACAGCCAAGCTTCTGCTATCTCTCCTTTTACAGTTTCACCATTGAAGGCTAGGGGTTTGATTTTCTTGAAATCCCCATAAATTTGCTCATACTGTTTGTGACTTTTCCTTTTGGGTTTGTAGTCCCCCTGGCTGTTGTCACTTGAATAATTTCTTTTATTTTTTCGTTTTTCATGAGCAGCTTCTGATGATATCGAAATGTTGTTTGCATCATCAGTTTTCATCTTTTTACTTCTATCTGGATGAGGTAAATCTTCAACCTTGGAAGTATTCTCAATTACTCTATTTTGTTCATCAGTTGGGCATTGTTCGAACAGTACTTGATTTAACTCTTCTTGTGCCTTCAGGATTCTCTCATTGTCTTGTTTTACAGATCTGATTTCTGCCTTTAATTCTTGAAATGCTCGTTATAATTCTGACAAATTGTTGTTTACTTCACCATGAAATTCTTCTCCTTTGAAATGTCTTCCCGTGCTATGACTGTTGGGTTGAAATTTGTCTTCAAAATGTTCAGCTGATCCTTCCATACCTATAACTCAAAATAATTTATGTATAACACAATAGTTTAATTTTTTTTGAATTAGTAAAAGTTTTGCTATAAATAAATTTTTTTGTTGCGTGTTCTTGGACCTTTTTCAGGCCTAGAGTTCAAACATGAGCTCTGATACCACATGTAACATCCCAAAATTTCATAAAAATTTAAAAACTTTTAAAAACAACATTAAATGTTAATAATTATAGTTGCGGAAATAATAAATGCTTGATAAGACGACAATGATTAAAGAAGTCATTAATACTGAACATAAATTAATTACTGAGTCAAAAAACATTTTAAATGATAGCGACACATCATACTTCTAAAAGCATGCTTACGACAATAATTGCTCAAGTTAACTGAAAAGTTGGAAATATGATGCGAACAGGTTTCTTTTTGACAAGACATTGATGGTTTGTTTTCTTGATGTCAAAGGGTGTCCTACGAGGTACCCTGGAGTTTACATAGCTACAAAAGCTAAGGCATTTGAAATGTTTCTATGTGCAGACAGCAGGTAAGAAGTTCTACGACCACAAGTGTTAAGAGTACGTGCGTCTTTAAAAATCAACGTCGATGTAATAATAAAATGCTATGTACTCCCTTGAGAAACAAGTTACTTGAAGGTATGAATTCTTGGTTCAAAAACTAGCTCAGGCGCTGACTCGCATACCCTTCTAAGTTTATGAAAAAGTGTCATCTATTTAGTTCTTATGATGCTATGTTTATTATCATGACTATCGTCATTAATGTTGAATGACTTTACCAACGACTTAAGGTAATTCTATTTGTATGTTGTAGATATAGTATTTGTACTACTAATTCATCAAATACTTTGCACTATAAAATATTGCGTGACATAAATAAAATGATCATAGTGTTTATGCTAAATAATTAGCATTAGTTAGCTTGAGAACAAAACACAAATCCTACCCTTTTCAATTGTTTGCAATTTAAAACAATATATGAAATATATAAAGAATATATTGTTTATGTTATAACCTAGCATTATAATTTGTATAAATAGAAATCCTAACTACCTATAATCTCCAATTATCAAAAAATTGACAAGGGTTGGCTAATATACAAATGTATAAGCCTTACCCTCTATGACTTAAACACAACAAAAGAAATGTGATACAAACATTATAAAGTGACATGGCATAACTCTAATGTTACGAAGCAAAAACACTAAACTTTGAAACTATACAAAATGTACATGTCGAAACTAACATTGTATATGATGCATGAATGCTAACTTTGAAACTATACAAAAGATATATATTGAAACTAACTTTGTATTGAATTCGATTTTTGACAGGAGTTTAATGCCCGGTACATGGCATGCTTTTCAACCTGGCGTTGATGGCGTCCCGTCCATGCATTAATGCTTCAGACCAAACTACGTAGTGGAAAGTGCTATTGGCACTCCACATAATACCATGTGAACGTGGTGGATAAAATCACTATGAATCTAACTGTGCAGGGTTATTAAGTCGACTCTACTCCGAGCTGGATGCAGTATTGTTCCTTGGTATGCAAAGATTGCACAGTCGTGGTTGTTTGTAATTAATGAAATATAAATGTTATGGTTTCCCGACCTCCAATGTAGTTCGCTGGAACCTTCTTGCTCGTTGATCTTAATAGATCTGGATCGTTGAAAGTGTAACCCTAAAATCTCGTTGTAAGTGGTGAAGGAGAGTTTACCGGTCTTCATTTTTATGCTGGTGTTTGAGTGATGAGGCTGACAGGCTGCTAGAAAGTAGGGTCAGACAATGTAACCCGGAGGTTTCGATCATGTGACCTGTAGGTGGTCGTCTTAATAGTTGCAGGTTCACCCTCGATGTCATGGTGATGATACAATTAGTATGTGCTGTGTTCGGTTTTACTGCTATCGATTGATGAATTTGTAGCTCGATTCCTTCAGTTAGTGGAAGAAAATATTCTGTAAAAAGCTCATAGCCTCGGTCCAAGCCATCAAGCTTGTCGTTTTTTCTGGTGTAATGTACAAGACTCAGAGTGTTGATTCTAAAGGTATGCACTCACCCATAAAACGTATTGCTGCGGTTTAAGCTTTCATACTTACATTTTCTTGTTTTAAACTTGTTGACTGTGTTTTTGGCAGGCACCGGTTTCGTATGAGGTTGTTAGCATGGTTTTGGAATGGAATGCATGCATCCCATTCCTGGTAAGCTCCAGTGGTCCTCAGACCCTCGTAGGTGCCTTTGGACTTGGTTTTGATGATGATTACTGTTGCCGAGAGTTGAAACTGTTCGATCTTGTTTTTCAGTGATGGCCGACTGTTGAGTTTTAAAGTCTTATGTTGACAAAAAAATGTACAAAGGGTAACCCTCGAATGTTTAAGTTTCTACTTGGGATTTTGATGCCTAGCTGCAGCATTGATAAGAGCTTCGCACTCGTTTTTGTAATGCTAAATGTCAAGGGTATAACCCTATGTAGTTTGTGGATAAAATGACCTCGTTTGATTTTTGTTGATAAGGGTTAAGCTTCTGTATACTGTTTGGAACCTTGACAGGTCCGTAATGTGAACTTTGATTGTGAAATAAGAGTCGAGGGTTCTCTTTCTCAAAAACAAACGATGGCTCATTGAAATGAAAAGACTTGTTTTAAAATCATGGTGTTCTATTTTGATTTACGAATGAAATCCTGTCTGATGCCTTCGTTATGGTATATGTTTCCATGCTAGGGTTTGTCCAACTTTTACTTTCGGCTACGTGAAAATATTGATGTTTAAATACTTTGTTTAAAAACATAAGTATTCGAAACCTCGAACTGGTTTCTCACTTGTAAAATGTGAATGTTTCAATACTGTCTTTGATTTCTTACTAGAGTTGTAACCTGTCGTTAAGTAATGATAATGAATGTGCATTCTGCAGAGTGAAGCTTACTGTAATGTAGAAAACTTGAATGCTAGTTAGGTTTTGGAAAATCTTAGGGTTGATCCTACTGTACAGCTAGTTTGTAAAGAAAAATCAAATGTGATAGTTAATGGAGAAAATAAACATGTATAATTAAAACAAATCTATACAGAATTTGATTTTTGCAACTGCTAAAAAATATTGGAAATGGAATTGCTTGAAAACATGAAATGTATAATATTGAATGAATTTGTTTACTATCTACACTAGATAGAGTTGGAAAAGATATATAAAAGACTGTACATAAACAAAATATGTTTTTCTTTAATACAAAGGAATCATATGAATTTTATGCAGCTGTTTATACTATACTGCAATGTTCACTGTGTTTATAATTATGTAGAAATTTAACAAGAACACTACTGCATTAATCTTTTCAATCAATGGCGTTCTGCCTATCACTTATCTTTCTTAAATTACTTCTCTATACTGGAGTACAATGCAGATAACAGCATGTGGAAAAATATAGAGATGGTTATCAATTCAATCATTTCATAAAAACTCTTTCATTCAGAATCAGAATTAAATCAAAAAATAGAATAGTTTCTACTATATGACTGTAAATAATTTTATTATACATAAAACATTTAACTCTAAAAAAAAAGTAAAAATAGTAAAACTCGGTTGACTGTAGGAGAAACAAACAGCACAAGGAACCTGTTCCGCCCAACCAATTCCTGAAGATAACCAATTTACTTGCCTTAGGACCCCCGAGCCTGTTCACTGAACCACCAGGAGGAAGAAACTTAGAAGCTTGGGACCTCAACTTGCAGTAGCAATATTTATCCAGTCTTAGAGACTTAGCAGTCAAGGGGACCTGCACCAGCACCTCTGGTTCTCCTTCTAGGAATAATTTTTGCAGACTTACAGTTGCACTCTCACATAGCCTCCCTATTTGAATCTCTCAATGATCACCTGATGCACTTGAGGAATATTTCTGCAAAAAATATTGTGTAAGAGTTGCCTGCTCAATTCGAATTTTCCTTATGTAGGTTGCCTAGGCCTTTTAGTCATTATCTGGTCATTTAATGAGCTTCCTGCTCACTCCCACCACCTAGGGGATAATGCCACATTTTTAGGGGTAGTTGTCCCATAACCAACAGCTAGTGGTGAAGTGAAATTGTTGCCATCTGTCCCATGCCTTCTAACAGCTTCCATTCCTCCTAGTGGGTCAGTGAACACTCATTTAACAGTTCCCTTGGGTGTTTGTCTCCTACTTTAATTTATTAAATAATAATAATCAGTAATTACATTCATCCTTGACCAAACTTGGTCATAATTACAAAAATTTGTAACTAAATTTTAACATAAAGTATTTTTCCAATAAAATAATATTTTCAGAATTTGGGTAGGCGACAGGCCCGTATCTAATTTCCGAAAAACTTGGCCCATCCACTTACAAGCTAAAAGACCTCCAGGGAGAGGAAGTAACCCTTTCCCTCAATGGCCTCGCCTTGAAACAATACTTTGCATAGCCTCGTTGAGGTTTTCTGTACATAAATAAACAGTTTCTTTGCTTCTTGGTTTTCATTTCTTTCTTTGTTTCTTTTTTTTGTTTGTTATGAACAATTCAAGTAGTTTGGTCTGTTTTAAACAGTTTGCTCTCCTACTTGTCCTTTCTCTTTTCTATACTTCACTTAATCAAGCCAACCTCGGCGCTTGGCATAGTTGCAAGGCAAAACTCTGAGAAAAAATATTGAAAGACAGAATTTCGCATATAAAGAAAATATAGTTCTGTGACTTTGCCTTCACTGATCAGCCTTTAGGAATGTATAGATCTTTTTCCTGTCTGGTCAAAATAACCCTAGTTAAATGGCTAATGATGCAGTATTTCTCTCTCACTATCTTAAGGCTCCACCCACTTTAATATTGATTCTTGTCTCAAGGTTTTTGCTATTATGGACCCATGGAAAGGAAGCATGTTTCACAGGTGTTTAGCATTTAAAATGATCCCATGCTACCAATAAAATCCCAAAGAGATTACATCAAGGAGTCTGATTTCCAGAAATTCTCGCCTCAATTAAAGCATGGCTGAGATGAAGCAAGATGTTCAATCTATAAAGCTGATCAAGTAATTCAGCCCAACCGAGGTTCTTCTCCGTACGTGAAGCTTGATAATCAAATAAAATCTCTCGCTCACACAAAAGGACATTATGGATTGAAGAACCCAGATCAAAATATTGAAATTTTAAGCAAGTTATTTCTGGAAGGCTCAAACAGCTAAAGCTGTCAATTTAAAAGACATCAACAAAATATGCACATAGCATGGGAATGAGGAATAAACGAATGCCCCTGTGAGACATTGTTACAATCTTGTGGAGTCCTCCTTTAGTCAAAACACCATAAAGATAGCTCCTAAAAGAATTAACTCCATATCCCGGCCTTGAGAGAGTTTGAAACAAGTAGAAGTCTTAGTCTACTTTTCCCGAAAGACCGATATGATTAAGAGATCACTACATTCTTGGAAGTTGAACTGAAGGCATTTTGTTATGCTTGAAGCTACTAATTAAAATTCATTATGATCATGACGAGATTTTGTTTTAGAGATCTGTGTTCGCCAGCGAATCGCCAATTGTTGTTGCTACAACACCCTTCCCCAATTTTTTGAACATGTTGGGGCCCCTCCTTCTACACATTTGGTAACAAGTGTTTCTCTTTTCTTTAAAGCTTATCCTAATCCAACTTGGAAAACTTCAACACTTGCTTCCCAAAATTTTTTCCTCAATTAATTTTTTCTAAGGCAAAGTCATCTTTACCCTTCGGCGCAGATTTTGACCATAAGTCTTCCGCTTGTTGGCGCAAATCCTAAACATAAAACCTTTAGGCTTCGACACATTTTTTATTCTTAACTCTGCCACCTTCGGCGCAAGTTTTAGACATAATTATGTCGCTTCGGTAGTAACCGCAATTCTTTGTTGGCGCATTTTCAAATTTTTTATGTCTCTCGTGCACATTTTTTGAACTTAAAAAATTTGCTAAGTCGCGCAAAATCCAAAATTAAATCGGCCGCCTTTAGTGCAATTAAGGAGCTCATTCTGGCACAAATCATAATCCCATCTCGGTCGCCTTGGCGCAATTGCTAACATTATTTGTTTGGGTGCTTTCACACAGGATTTAACCCTAAAAGCGACGCTAACACGAAAACCCTTAGAATCTTTTTCGACTCGTTGGCGCACCTTTCATCGGCGCAAATGTTGTGACTAAATCTTCCACCGGCGTGAGGAACTTATCCCCCAAAAATCCGCTATCACGCTTGCACCTCATCTTTGGATGCAGCCCCGAGTTCAACTCTTGGTGCATCCCGTCATCGCAGAACTTAACTATAAAATTGTCGCTTTGGCGTAGAGATTGGATTTGGGCATATGTGCGATTACAGAGTTGGTAGGGTCGTTAGTATGGCCATGTGCCATTTTAAATGCCCATCTTCCTCGAGCCCCATGTTCATCAGTTCGCCAACCTATCAACTCACGTGAAATTAATGCTTCCCCTATTTGAATGCATAGAACGGATTTTTTTTTTTTTTAAATTCTACCAATGCCACAGGAGAACATAGCTTGTCGTTCGATATTGAACCTCTAACTGCACTGTCGCTCATCTCGGAACATCCGCCAACCACCAGGAGATACCGCGAAACTAGCAGGTAGGTGTTCTTCCCCTCCCCTTTGTGTTATCCAGGGTTTTCAGTTAGAGTTATACTCCGTTTTGGGTATCCGTTTTGCTATATATATATGCGCCGACGAAAACCCATACACATTGAGTGGTTGTTGATGTGAAACGATGAGGACGCAGAGCCATCCTATGCGAACCAGAGCCTGGAAGGCTATTTCCTCACATAAATGTCCCAGCCTCTTCCCATTATCGCTAACTCGGCATCTTAAGTAGGTTTCCCCATGCGGCATTCCCTTTGATAAGAAAGCGATACCTGGAAACTCTCATTTACAGCTTGACAGCCATGGTTTGATCGCATAGACTGTACAGACCACATCCAACGCCCATACCTGTAGCCATGGTTATTTTGCTAATGCTTAAAAAACATTTAGTTAAAAGCCAATCCTGTCAAGATTTCTTTTACAATCTGTAGGAAGCATTGCATTTCAATAATTGCTAAATTTATGCATACACCTTATTTGTGCTACCCGACTCACCACAGGTTTGACATGCATAGAAAATATGCAAGGAAGAATGTCGCGCAAAAGGTTGAGTCAGATTCAGACATAGAGATCCTGCTGGATACCTCACTTGAAACCATGTTCATTGATACACAAGCTACTATTAATGTCCCCCCAGGAAGCTCTGCCCCAGAGTTTCAGTGGGGTGACTTATATCGATTCATCAGAGATCAAGACAACTCTTAAAACTCCATATAGGACGCTATAGTATATGCAAATATCAGAAGATCCTGTCTCCATAAGGCAGCAACTCGTCCTGAGTTATTCCCATGTTCTAAACTGCTTGGCTGGCTGATCTCTCATGTCAATACTGACACCAGGTTTATAAATGATAAGAATGGAATGAACCTAGCATATTTTTCTCCTGAACATATCACGGCTACCTATAGATTTCCCCAGGCCAGAGCTTGGATAGATAATGAATGGATAGCAGAACACGCTATGGACCCATTGGAATCGGTGAGGAAAATGATGATAGTTAACAGATAGATAAGGAAAAGGAAAAATAATGAGTATGAGAGCAACCTCCTAAAGACTCCTTATAGACTCATCGTTCTAATGTTGAGTCGGATCTTCAGCATGCCAAATGGCAATATTTTTAAGCTCGGATGGGTGCCAGTAATATTCCATATATCTATGAATGGTACCATTTTTAATTGGGATGATATAACTTCAGACAGTTTGGTCTCACAGTTAATTGTTGCCCAGGGAGGAATGACTCAGAAGAAGGCAGACGTCTTTATGTCTTCATATTTGATAGACTGCCTATTGAGAAAACACACCTTCCCAGACTTGGCTTGCTCATGGAACAGAAAAGAAACACCTCTCTTCATGGCCTACCAACTCACATGGGCAAGCAAATATGTGAGCTATTACAAGCAGGTTTGCAAGAAATTCATCATGCCTTTATATCAACTCATTTTTGTAGAGGAGCCAGATTGTATGTCAGAGAACGTCATGCCCATTTGAGGCATTCGGCGATTATTACCATGGTCAAGAAGGTACCTATATTCGAATGAGTGGAGGATCCGTAGCCCCCTTTGTACTTCCCAGATATGCTACAGATTTTGTGTTACATAGGGAAACATTGAGGCAACTCCTCAGCGTTGGTAGAATCAATAGAGTCCTCACTGAAAGAAAGAAATTGATATATCTGCCAATGCCTTTCACTATAGGAGCATACATCCTCTCGAGGGCCAAGGAAGGAGAAAACTATGTCCAGGATTTAGAAAGTTTTCATTTTGGCAGAAAGTTCTTCAGAAGGAATGACCCTTGTGGTAAAATTGTCCAGCATATTATTGATGCCAAAACCAGCTTCGAGTACGCTCATCTTATGGACCAAGATGAAGAGTTCTTCCGTAGTGCTCGAAACCTAACAACATTGGGCAAGTGCTACAAGAACACCAAGAAAAATAGCTCTGCCCCCAGGCCTATTAGCCTAATCCAAAAGGAGAAGGAGGCATCAGTGTCCCAATCAGGAGATTTAACAGGTATGGAACAAGAAGAAGAGGAAAGGATACTACAAGAACAAACTATCAAACAACAACAAGATCAGGAAGTAGCAAGGATTCAAAATGAATGGGCTTCCAAATTGCGACAAGATGAAGAGATTGTTAGGATTCAAAATGAACAAGCCGCCAAGTTTCAACAAGAAGAGACAGCAAGAATTCAACAAGAGCGGGCTATTCAATTCCAGCAACAAGAAGAACCCACCAGAATCCAGAAGGAAGAGGAATTGAGGGTCTAGAGAGAAGAAGAAGAAAGGATCTTCCAGGAACGGGATGCTAAAAAACAAGAGGAAGAAGAAGGGAGGATTTTGTTGGACGAGGCAGACAGATTACAAGCAAAATTAGCAAAGCTAGCTGAACAACAAGAAGAAGAGTAGGCTGAGAGAAATCCCGAACAAAACCTGTCCATCCCACAAGCCATGGACTTAGATATGCCGAAGATAGACCAACCAAGGATTTCTCATGCAGGGGTTGTTTCTACTAACGAATTGGCACT
The DNA here is from genome assembly GCA_027924585.1 of Larix kaempferi. Taxonomy (NCBI): domain Eukaryota; kingdom Viridiplantae; phylum Streptophyta; class Pinopsida; order Pinales; family Pinaceae; genus Larix; species Larix kaempferi. Next base: position 7,209,304 of record BSBM01000821.1, on the reverse strand, counting down.
GACCCCATACAACCCCAGAAAGCAGCGCCAAGTGGCCAACATGGATTCTGTCTACTTTCACGAACGGAAGAAGGCTATCATTGGCAGAACAGTGAGGAAAATGGAGATTAATATTGAATCATTTGAATTCAGAGTTTCGGAGACCACTCTAGTCCAAGGGACTGACATTGATCTTTCATTCCAAGTAGGATGCACTATAGCTTCAGCCCAGGCAAATAAAGCCAATGTTGATCGGCTAATGAGCGAAGTAAAAAGTTACAGAGAGAAATGCTTCAAAATAAAATCTGACCGGAAGAAAGAGGTGCTGGAAGCAAATGAAATGAAGAAGAAATATAAGGAACTAGCAGAAGAGAAGTTAAGGACAACTTCAGAAGCTCTGTGGCTTGAAAATGAGAAGAATTCACTGGAGATGCAGTTATCCATCTCAGAAGACGAGCAAAAGAACTTAAAGGTTTGTATATCAGAGTTGGAGAAACTCGAAGCCAGCAGGGCTCAGCGGACTCATATCTTCAAACCTCGGTTTGAAAGGTTGCTGCAGGAAAAGGAAGAGTTAGTGAAACAGCTCAAGGAAATAACAGAGAACAGGCGGGATCTATCCACCTTCTGTAAGCAGGCCAGTGATATGCAAGAGAAGATACATCAATTACTGGTACCCATTTCTGAAGAAATTTGTGGGATGAAGGAAATGATCGCAAAGATGACAAGCATTGATATTGAAGCACTTCGAATTAAAGACAAGTTTGCTCAATATGCGGTCCAGATTAAGGAACAGTCGGAATGGAGAAAAGGAAAGTCAAATTTCCCCCCAAATCTGTGTGTTTTAACCGATGAGGAGCTGGATATGGATATAGGAGTCTTGGAATTTTGCAGAGATTGTGGCAACAGATTAAGTATTGAAATCCGGAAGACAATAAAAAAGTGATATGTTATCTATTCCAAGATCCAAGAGGCTCATGAGACATGTCAGATGCCTCTACCACAAAGCATTTATGAATTTCCTGAGAGAGACCAACGCATGAAGGAGTTGGAAGATAATCTGAACGCGGAATTGGATTATTTAAAGAAGATAGAAGCTATAGCCCCAGAAAACCTCCATCAATTCATTGGGAAGATTGCTGTCCAAACTCACTTTCTAGAAATCTGTGCACAAAGGATTGTAACAGGGACAACAACTATCAAATTAGATTTTCGCAAACATAAGATAGCGCGGAATGTGACATTCTCATCAAGAGGGAAAACCATTTCGAGAGAAATTGGACAATGGGAAAGCTATATTGAATAGGAGGATAAATCAGCACCATCAAGCGAGCCTGTGGGAGCAAGTGAGCCTGTTGGAGAGAGCGAGCCTGTTGGAGAAGGTGAGCCTATTGGAGAAAGCGAACCTGTTGGAGAAGGTGAGCCTGTTAAAGAAAGTGAGTTGATAGGAGAATAGCAACCCAATGAATCAGCAGAGACAGTTGGGCCTTAATTTGTCTTATTATACTTTAGAAAATTAAGCTGGAAAGGTTTTCATGTGTAAATACCTTAAGAGACAGCTGTACTTTATTTTTGTCCTATGTGAAAAGTGCCCACGAATCATTCGGCTTTGTAATTACACACTAAAAGACAAATTAGAAGTCTCCAGACTTTAGGGTACACTTGTCAGCTCAAGGATCAATTTGTAAAACTATATACAGAGGGATAAGAGAAGGAACAAAGACTTTTGGTAGGTGAATGAAATTTTCTTACTTGTACATGAACTACTTTGCTACTTGCTCCAAGAACTGGATTTTGCCTAATGAAAGCCTGGGAGAAGGCGTTTTTGCCTGGAGAATGTGTCAAATGTGTGCTGGATTATTCTTGTATCATCTGCATATTTCTGTGAGATCATTCTTTGCTATCATGAACTGTTTCTATGTGATGAATGCTCTTACTCTTTCCTGTGCAATTATGTTTATCTCAAATGAGTAATAGAATGTATTAAATGAATTAAAGCTATCTTTAATATCTTTCATTTTCTATTGTAGATACATATTTATGATTAAATGGCTATCTGTATAATCTTTAGGTGTTTTCTCCATTTTATTACTCATCTCTACAGTTTGCTCCTTGCAAGGATAGAATAGATTTGCTTACACAGTTTTAGATTAATTTAGGTTAAATTGTATTCATTTTCTGCTGTAGATACATCTTTATGATTAAATGGTTATCTGTATAATCTTTAGGTGTTTTCTGCAATTTATTACTCATCTCTACAGTTTGCTCCTTGCAAGGATAGAATAGATTTGCTTACACAATTTTAGATTAATTTAGGTTAAATTGCATACACTTAGCTTAGGGCACTTGCATCTTAAAATAAAATACATAAACGGTGGATCGGGCCGCAACCGGTGTAAAGAACCAAAATCTTTAAATCTTATGGTAGCCGGAACCGTTAACCGGACGGATTCCCTACATCAAACGGTGGACAATCTAATTGGGACTGTTTACCGGGGAGAATCCCTTGTTGATTGATGCTACGATTTCTGAGGCATCAACACACTGATAGGATTCTGAATCTGCAAAAGTGTTTATAAACACATTTGTTAGATTTGTTACAGTCTTAGAAAATCATAACATTAATATTCATGCAACCTCAGAACAACCCATATTGACAATCACAGAAATTTATCACACTCAATGACATATGAGGGGGACAACGGGGGTCAAGGGGGATTTCAGGAAATCTGGCGCATAATATCAACTTCATTTTTCGATTTCGGGCACCGAAAAATCGACTGTGAAAAATGTTGCTTTTCCCTCGATCTGCACCCTTTAGATGCCACCTACCCTGCCTTACCACTATCAGGCATAAGCAGTTTCAGGGTCCCAAAAGAGCGGTTTCCTGGAACTACTTTTATGTGCCTAAATACATGAGAGAGTGACACGTGGATAGGGTGGTTTTATTTCAGGGCCGCAAAAATAAATTAAACTGTGTGCACCTTCATGGGCCTAAGTCAATCCTGGCCATTGATCTGCATGATTCTTCCAAAATGACATGATCGCCATGGGTCCCATCACCCCTAACACCTATGCACTTCATGTCTGTACCCAGCATTATATCACTGCTTGTTAGGTTGAAAGCGGTTTTAGGGTCTAAAGACAGCGGTTTCCTAGACCCAATTTTGCAAGCCTGAATGCGCAAGGGAGTGACACGTCATCGAGCGATTTACCGCTTCAGGGCAGTGTTGCTCTGTTATCCTTCGTGCATGTTCAAGGCCCTGAAACACTATCATCCATTGATCTTGATCTGTAGGATATCTCACAACTTACATGACTGAAGAGGGTCCCATTCCTTCTGACATTACTACCTGTCACATCTCCCTATGTCACGTCACTCCCTGTTGGACCCAAAAGGTGGTTTTAGGCTCCGCGAGAAGTGGTTTCCCGAGACCGCTTTTGAGAGCATGAATTCCTGAGATGATGACATGTGGATGGGACGATTTTCATTCAGGGCCACCAAAACAAGTTAACTCTCGTGCACATTTGAGAGCCTGAATCACTATCGACCATCGATCTGCCTTGCTACTCAACGACCAGATATTCTCCGCATTCACACACCATCACTAACGGTCACCTATGCACACAGATCTAATGTGGCTTATCCACATCACACCTTCTACCCACACAACTCTTCCATGTCAGACCTCTCACCCACGTGACTGCTCCACGTCACCTTACCACCTGGAAATGGTGGGGCCAAACTAAATTTTCCCAAATTTAAAATTTCGAGTTTATGCAAGTCTTTCATTGGGAAATAAGGGGAAAGTTTTGAAATTGATTTCAAACTTACTCCATGAACCTTAACTTCCATTTAACAAAAACAGATTTCTACAGCACTATTTCTGATTTTTTTCCTGTAAATCATGATTTCTGACCCATTTATCTCTGGTATTGCAACCAAAAGCTTTGATACCACTTTATAACATCCCCCTGACCCAATCTGACCATCAGGAGGGGACGCTAGCTAATATATGAGCTCTCAAATTTCACCCCAAGTCCATAATATGATTTCAACAAATGCAACGTGTGCATAAATGTAACTAAAGATGCACAACGGAATTAAAATATATCCACACGCATCTAGCATGCAAATACACAAGCATAACATTACAGGCGTGAAATAAAAACACTTTAGAATCAAATGCATAAGAATAATTATCTTTATCCAACGCAGATCCGAGCAACTAGCTATGTAAGTGGGCTTTTCAACCCAACCATAGGCACTCCATCCAGCATATACTCTTTCTGCTTGGAGGCCACCCCCAAGCTGGGATATGAAGCCACCGGGGTGAAGGAAAAACCTAAAGGTGGTTCTATAGCAGTCGTATCAAGTTGTAATTATTCTATGCACACACTGGAAGCACCCAGCAAGATGGATCACCCAAGAGAATCATGGATTGGTGAAGGGGATGCCTAAGCTAGAAGGGTGTTGTGTGGGGTAGGTATTGTGGAATCCAAGGATGTGAGGGATTAGTGAGACCCCTGTAGAGCTATGTATGAGCATTTGGATAAGCACCAAGAGTAGAATGGGTTGTGGGATGAGAGATAGAATCCTGTAGGTGTTTCCTTCGCCTTAGTGGCCTCATAGCCCAACTTGGGGGTGGACTCCCAAGAGAAAGAGTATATGTTGGACGGAGTTCCTATGGTTGGGTGGAAAAGTGCTCTTACACAACCAGTTTATTGGATCTGCATTGGATAAAGATAAGTATTCTTATGCATTTGATTCTGAAGTGTTTTTATTCCATGCCTGTAATATTATGCTTGTGTATTTGCATGCTAGATGTGTGTGGATAGATTTTAATTCCGTTGTGCATGTTTAGTTACATTTCTGCACACATTGCATTTGTTGAAATCGTATTATGGACATGGGGCAAACTTTTAGAGCCCAGATCTTAGCTAGCGTCCCCTCCCGATGGTCGGATTGGGTGAGGGGGACGTTACAACTTTGGGGAATTTTTGTGCTATATCTTGGACTAATTTTGTGCTAAGAGCTTGAGTAGTATTGTTTAGGACTTTGGTTAAACACTTTGGCAATAGTGCTCTAATACCACTGTAAGAATATGAGCTAAATTTTTATGAACTGCTTTCTAAATTTGATTCAGGACTTTCGTCAAACAATTCTATGACCACTGTTGTTTACCACTATTTTGTTCCCTTGCAAGATATGTCTGAGTTTTATGTGTATTTGTTTGGGTGTTTGCACATTATATAATATACATGGTGATTTTTTTAACATAGAAGCCACATCAAATACTTGCTTACTAGTGCATTTAATACCAAAAATCACTCACAATAAATGCATAGAAAAATTGAAGATTTAACTAGTCGCTACAACTGACTAATAGAAACCACTAACTCAACTTTTATATTGATAAAAGCAGACCTGATTACAATCGTAGATGGCCCACCTAGTGGACAAATTTAGCTTGTAGTTGATGGTATGAGTCTCCAGCTCCTTATGGGTTTAGATATGTTTTTTTTTGTAGCATTCTTCATTGTAGATTCCTATCATGGTCACACTTCCATTTTACCCTACCATGCACCTACTCTCTACCATGGGGTGCTTCTTGTCAGCAACAATTTCCTACGATCGTTTTGGAGAGAACCCTAGTTGCCTCAACCTATGGCCTTCTTTCACCCCTCGGCCATGTGGTTGGATTCTGTTTCAAGATAACACCCCAAACATGTGCATATTTAGCTAAATTTCTTAGGATTTCCCATATATGAGGCCTCATTACTTCCCAGAATTGGAAGTATGCTTCTTGTTGCTATTTCCTATGCCCATATTTGGATATAATAGGGTGTTATTGCTACTTTTACCCATAGGTCCACTCAGGAGTGCCCAAAAATGAACTTAAGATGTATGAAGACTGTTGTTTGAGGCACGTTTCAGTGTAAACAGTGGTAAAAATTCCATAATTCACCCCTACTTCTAGTTGTTATAATAGAATGTTAAGGCTAGATGGAAAAGCTCTATGTAGCAACATGTATGGTGGTTCTTCCTCACAATGCAATATTTGGTAGTGAAGGTACTTTCATGGGTTTTGAACACTTTTTTTGCAAAGAGGTGTTGGAGCAACTACAATTTCATCCATAGTGTGAAGAAAAACACTTTGAATGTAGATTGAATAGAAAGCTTGGTTTATGTGCGCTACAACTTGAAGTTGTTGTATGTTCCATTTTTGTGAGGAGACGAAGGTTGATAAAACGTATAAACTTTAGGAAACAATATAGAGGATAATATGGAGGACGACACACTTGGAGGCTTACATATTTGTTGACCATCAAAATGTTTATTGTGTAGGAAGAGACATAGGAAAATGAAATTTAGTAGGAGGGAAATTATTATGAAACTTATTTGGATGCTTTCATTAGTGTCATCAAGGTTCAAAACTATATTTTCACTTTTGATGCTAGATTAATCGAAATAGGGAGAGGTCAGGGTAGTAGAATTTAAACTCTTAAGTCGCTGATTGTGGCATATGATACCTTGAACATTAGATATCTCAAGTCCTTTTTAGAATATTTGAAGTCATGAAAAATCTAGGAGAACGAGAATTTTTTTGGAAGGATAAAGTAATTCAAGTGAAGAGTTTAAAGATAAGGTGATTGATAGTGATACTAATGCTTCTTTTTGTTTGGAGTTCTATGGCATCACTTGTTTTTCTCTAGTTGAAATTAGAAAAGGTTCACAAATTTTGTTGTGGATAATGTGGAGAACATCATGTTTTGTAAAGACTAGTTTGACATCTTACATAGACTTGAAGAGTGATTGAGGATGAGTTTCTTGTGTTAAAGGTCAAAGAGATCATGGTGGGCCCACTTAGAGAGTATATTAAAAATTAGGTGAGTCACGCTGTTGATATTGTTGGTAGGTCATTGTGAAAATAGTAACAGTTGAGGAAGTTAGGGCACTCAGGCACCATTGGATTGATTTAAAGACAACATATAAAGAATTCTCCTCAAGGAAGAAAGGGAATTAAATAATATTTTTTCCTCCACACTTTTGTAATGGTTTCCAAGGTTTCCATTTTTCTATTTTTTCATCTAACTATTCTTTTGCCATCATTTAGTACACAAGAAGAAAATATTTTTCCTCCAGATCCTGCCACATGGCTACTACTTTTGGACAGTGAGACTTATCTCAGACCAGATTCACCGGGTTTTCTAGAGCTTCTGATTAGTTATTTATCATGAGATTCTTCGCTTTGGATTAAATGTTATGAGAGATTACTTTTTGGGGTGGTTGACAGTTTGACCTATACCACCTAGGTGTGGCATCATCCCCCCCATGCCCATGTCATATTTGGAAGCTAGGAAAAATATATCACATTAGTATTCATCTTGAAATCATAAAAGTAAGGAGAATATCAATATTGTTATTGGCATTTTATACTTCTTAAACTAGTTAATTTGTTAATAAAATTGTTAGCTAGTTCTATTTTTTGTACTTTCTTTTGTAGTTATATTAGTGCGCACACACATATTAATTTCAATTGTATTATGCTTTGTTTTACTTTGGTATGATCTAATATTAGAAATTTATTAGAAATATGCATTGTGGTATGAAATTAAAACTAACATCTAATATTCAATTTTTTCAGATCACAACAATTGATGACTCCATACATGATCATCCAAATTATGTTCATCCTGCTTCAAATATAAGAGAAGGAGAAGAAGACGATGATGATGATGATGATGATAATGTTGACGATGGTGATGACGCTAATCAAGATGGCAAGTTTGATTATCATTACGAGGATCATGACCATGTTGGTGGTGCTAGCTAGCTAGCTACTGATACTATGCATGAGCATGCTACATTTTGGATTATATTTACATGTATTATTGTTGATATATAACTATGTTATATTTATCATTTTGGCTTTTATATATATGTATATGGATATGATATAACTTATTTATGATCAGATTGGTATTTAAATCATATATATATATCATTTCTTTTTACTTTACTATAATGATATCCATGAAATATTTTGATATGTTGATCATACATTTGAATTTTAGTTGATTTGATTAAAGATGGTGTTGATATTATCTGTATTGTCTTGTTACTTTATTTATAATGGAAATTTCCAATGTTCTTTCGATGAAGAATTAGTATGTATGATGATATTACTACTTTTAGATGGATGTTGTGAATTTCCCTTAAAATTCTTTAGAAATGTTATGCTATAAATTTGAATTCTTAATGATATTTGAGAACTTTGACATATTTCAATATTTAATTGAAATTAATAAAATGGACGCAAAATCAATACAAATTGATATATTTCACTATTAATAATTGAAATTAAAATTCTTAATTAATAATGGACACAAAACAAAACACAAAATGGATGCAAGATTAGATGCAACACTAAATGCAAAATTGGATGCAAAATAGGACACAAAAGTGGATGTCACACTAAACACAAAACTAGATGCAAAAAGAGACTCGACACTAGACACAAATATGGGTGCAAAGTTGGGATAAAAACTAGACACAATACTAGGCCCAAAACCAGACACAACTGTAGATGCAAAAGTGGATTCCTAACTGGACGTGAAATTGGGCTCTATATTGGGCACACAACTGGGCACAAAACTGGATGTAGCACGGTGTAAAATCCGATGCAATAATGGGAACAAAATTTAGTAAAACACTAGGCGCAAAATTCAGTGCAAACAAAGATGTAAAATGGGACGCAATATTGGATGCAATATGAGATGCAACATTGGACGTGACATTAGACGTAAAAATGGGTGCCAAACTAAGCACAACAATAGGCACAAATCTAGACGTAAAAGAAGACATCAACTATGATACAACACTAGGCATAAACCTAGAAGCAAAAGAAGGTGTAAAACATGATGCAACATTGGGCACAAACTTGGATGCAAAAATGATGTAAAATGGGATGCAACATCAAGAGTAAAAATTGATGTAAAAATAGACACAATACTAGGCCCAAAATTGGATGAAAACCTAGACAAAACACTAGACGAAAAAGGGAAATGCAAAATTGGGCACAAAACACAACGTAAAACTAGGAGAAAAATTGGACGTAACATTAGATGCAAAACTGAGAACAAAACTAGGTACAAATAAGGACGTAAAAAAAGATGCAATACTAGATGCAAAATTGGGCACACATAAGGGCGTAAAAAAGATGCAAAAATTGGGCGCAAAGTTGGACATAAAAATAAACATTAAAAAGGACACAAAAAAAACACTCTAGTGTTAAATTTTGAGCATTAATTCACAATACTCTAGGATCTTTTCTGAGAGAATAACATATACAGTATATCAATGCATGACAATCACAATAAGCATGACAAGCATCACAAGAATCAAAAGCATGAGAGACAAGAGACACAGAGTTTCCATGGGGAAAACCCTAAGGTGAAAAACCCCACAACTTCCTCAGAGATAGAGAGAACAATGGCTCAACCAAAGTACAACCAAAATACACTGAGATAGTCTCCTAGTAGCAGATGATCCTCCTCCTCACTAGTGTGCCACTTTCTGAGTGAGAGTGAGTTACTTTTTCGAATGAGTAAAATAGCGATCTCCGATCTCTATTTATACTAACCTTTTTGCCCAGTGACCTTATGGGGCCGACTTGTCTAGCTAGGTACATCCACATTATAATATATATAATTCAGGGCCGACCCCACATGGTGGTCTAATAACCCATCGGCAAGTACACACACTTGCGACACTTGTCAATCCACATGACGACACTTCCTTATAGAGGAATGACACATCTCTTGTAAGGGTACAATAAATATATATAAAATACACAGATGAAATACATTCCGAGGTTACATATACATCAACACTCCCTCTTAACTAGGAAGGTATTTCTCCACACAGTTCTGCTAGACAATTCTTCTTCTCAGGATCATCGTCATCGTCATCGTCACTGCTGTTGCTATCTCAACCAATATCTGACTCTACTCGTCATAGGAAGTTCTACAGAGACATTCCTTTTTCATAATGGATGTAGGCCCACCACCTGCAGGTCTTCATCATCACTGGCCATACTGTGGAATTCTCAGGACTCATTACGTGCGTCACAAAACCTGGCTGCAGCATCCCAGGCTATTACGAGCACACAGCTCTACCTGTTGGATCTCCCAGGAGCACATTACATGTGACCCATCACAAAACCTGGCTGAAGCATCCAAGGCTGTTACGAGCACACAGTTCTACCTGTCGGATCTCCTAAGAGCACATTACATGTGATCTCACCACAAAACCTGGCTGAAGCATCCCAGGCTATTACGAGCACACAGCTCTACCTGTTGGATCTCCCAGGAGCACATTACATGTGGTCCACCACAAAACCTGGCCGAAGCATCTGAGGCCTTTTTCATCCTATCCAGATCTCCCAGGAGCAAATTACATGTGGTCATGGCAAAACTTGGCTAAAGCATCTGAGGCCTTTTTCATCATGTCCAGATCTCCCAGGAGCAAATTACATGCCATAGGAAAAAACCTCGTAAGAGCATCTGCCAGATATCCCAAGGCACGAATTACATGCCATAGGAAAAACCTCAAAAGACTATCTGCAGATCTCCCAGGGCACAAATTATATGTCCTCCCAAGCAAAACCTCGAAAGAGAATTTTCCAGATGTCCCAGGGTACGAATTACATGCCATAGGCAAAACCTCGAAAGACCATCTACAAATCTCCCAGGGCACAAATTACATGCTTACCTGCACAACCTAATCCACGGCCACAAAGTATCATCTAATACTCATCATACATCATCCTGATGTACCCATGATCATCCTGATCATCATCACTGCAACATTCTACTGCATGTCATCTGGAGAAGCTCGTCATCCACGATCATCCTGATCATACAATGCATCCATTTGATGCACACCAAGTATCTACCTGATACATATCATCATACACAGTGTATCCACCTGACACATAGATACATGATCCAAACAATGTATCCATCAACATACATGATCTACCTAATAATACCTGATACATATCAATATACATGATCTACCTGATCATACAATGTATCCACCTGATACATATACAGATACATGGTCCAAGCATCCAATATGATGATATACAAAAATACATACACATGATCCAACCGATCATATCCAGCATCCAACATGATGTGTACATACATATAAATGATCCAACTGATCATATCCAGCATCCAACATGATGCGTACATACATATAAAATGATCCAACTGATCATATCCAACATCCAACATGATGCATACATACATACATAAAAATGATCCAACTGATCATACAAAGCAGAAACCAGAACATCATCCTGATGCTCATCATCCAGCGCTTACATCCACAGCCATGTGAAGGATCCTCCTTCCAACATGCTTGGAATGGCTTCAGCAAATGTGTCCATCACTTCTTCCTCGAAGTGTCATCAATCTGAAGAACGCCAAGCCTCTCCCTGAAATACTCGAACTTCACCCTGGCTAATGGCTTCGTCAACACATCTGCAATCTGCTCGTCCGTCGCAATGTACAGGAGCTTCACAGCTCCTCTCTGCACCATATCCCTGATATAGTGATATTTGATCTCTATGTGTTTCGACCTGTCATGAAACACTGGGTTCTCGGACAGCTTCACACAACTCTGGTTATCACAAAAGATACCAGTAGCATCCAACGGGAGATCAAATAACTCAGACAGTAGCTTCCGTAGCCATACTACCTCACAACTAGCTGAACATGCTGCAACATACTCTACCTCAGCTGTACTCAGTGCTACGCACGACTGCTTCCTGCTAAACCAAGAGATCACACCTGATCCCATACTGAAGCAGCATCCAGATGTGCTCTTCCTATCTGCAGCACTGCCAGCCCAATCTGAATCAACATAACCCTGCAAGTTAAACTCTTGATTCGCTTCATACTTGAGCCCATAATCCACTGTACCCTTCAGGTACCTCAGAACATGCTTTATAGCAACCAGATGAACACTCCTCGGATCTGTCAGGAACTGACTCAATGTGTTCACAGCAAAGCAAATATCTAGTCTCGTGTTCGTCAGGTACATCAAGGACCCAATCATCCGACGATACATAGAGACATTAACCGACTCAGATGAAGCATCACATAGAAGCTTCAGATTCGATGCCATAGGTGTGGCCATGGCCTTGCAATCCATCATTCTAAATCTCTTCAGGATATCTTCTGTGTACTTCCCTTGACCAAGGAAGATCCCACTTACACTCTGCCACACCTCCATACCTAGTAAATAGTGCATCATTCCCAAATCTTTCATATCGAATTCAGCAGCAAGCTTCTTCTTAGTATCTGCAATCAGTCTGTCATCTCCTGTTACAAATAAGTCATCCACATACAGGAGTAGAATCACAGGATTCCCTTCCTCAACCTTGTAATAAAGGTTGGAATCTGCTTTACTTTTGGTAAAGCCCAAACTAGATAGGAAACTGTCCATCCTACCATACCAAGTTCTGGGAGCTTGTTTCAAGCCATACAAGGCTTTCTTCAATCTGCACACATGTGACTCCTTGTTAGGTCTTGGGACTGCATCCCAAACATCTTCTTCATGATCAACGGATCATGGCATTCCATTTCTTCATCCCAGATCCTGGGAACTTCAATATATTCAATATCCTTAATAGATATCTTTGTTGCTGGAACAAATGTTGTAGTCCTTTTGTAGGTGAAGATATACGGTCTTTCCTACAAAACAAGTTAAATTGCATGATTAGAAACATCTCATAATTTTCAGAACAAATTCTTTACACATAAAGAAATATGTCATGCAGTCATGCAGTTATCTTATCCAATGCTTCAATACAACATTTATCCATGTTCCACAAGTTTCTAGATGTCTTCCAGTCTCTACCAGAACATTGTTAAGAGTTTGCACTACTCCCAACATGTCAGCAAAGAGGTTTCATTCTAGATAAGTAGCACTGGAATGTTGTACAGTGCCATAGGCCACTTACCCATCACATGCATATTAGTAGTATACTGTTCATTAATGCAATCATTCTAATATGCACAATACATCTCCTAAGTCTAGGAACATAAGCATAATATTATTTAAACAAACAAAATAGGAAAGAAATGATAATTGAAATACTTATCTTTGTTTGTTTGTTGGGTGGACTCCCTTTGAGTCTTTACTTCCTGGCAGGGGCTGCTGAAGTGTTCTCCCTCTTGATCTTTACTTCCTGGATTACCTTTCCTTGAACTTATATTCATCCTTGCTGACAACAATCTTCTTGAACCCAGAAAGGACCTCTTCTGGTATCTTGATGTCCAATATCTTGCGTGGTGTTCTGTTCTGCACATATACAGCTGTTCTAGCTGCTTCTGCCAATAGATGCATAGGTAGAAACTGGTCATGCAGCATTTCCCTTGCTGCTTCCATGATAGTTATGTTCTTCCTTTCTGCAACTCCATTTTGTTGAGGATTATAAGGAGCAGTCAACTCCCTCTTAATCCCTGAATCACTACAAAGCTTCTTGAAGTCACCTGAGATGAATTCTCCACCATTGTTGGATCTGAATGTTTTGATCTTCTTGTCAGTTTGATTCTCCATCAAGGTTTTGAATTCCTTGAACTTATCAAACACCTCATCTTTGTTCTTCAAGAACTATACCCAAGTCTTCCTTTTGCACATCCTTTGCAAACACCTTCATGTTTGGTCTTGATTTCGGGAAGACCCTCTATAGCCTTGCTTGCAATTGAAAGTGCTCTATAGTGCATATGAGCAAGTCTTCTATGCCAGAGTTCACTTGGCTCCATGGATTCATGTACCATGGCATGTTCAGGTTGTCCCTTCAATTTATACAGTCCTCCCTCTTGCTCTCCAATCACTACTACATCATCTATGGTCTTTCCCTTTGGCTACATTAGGACTTGGCCATCCACAAATGCAACCCTCATACCTTTTGCATCCAATGCAGAGATGGAGAGTAAGTTCTTCTTGAGCCCAGGTACATAGAGGACTTATTTCATCTTCAAAGATTTTCCAGAATCTAGGTTGTAGGAGGCTTCACCACTTCCTTTGATTGGGTATTGATAATCATCCCCAAGTTTCACCTTATGGGGTGATTCATGTTCAGATAGATTCACAAAAGAATCCTTAAACCCAGTGATGTGTTTGGAAGCCCCACTATCAATCAACCAATCATTACAACCATGGGAGATGGTACCTGTGAGAGTAGAGATCAGAACATACTCTTCTTCACTTGATGAGTTATCATCACTTTCTGCCCTAGCCTTCTTCTTGGGTGGTTCATCATCCTCGGCAGTATGAGCATGAAACCTTCTTTTGCTGCCCTTATTCTTCTTGTTGGAGTTGTTGTTGTCCTTCTTGTTCTTGGGACAATTTATGGCAATATGTCCTTTCTCATTACAGGTGAAGCATATTCTTCTTTCTTTGAAGTGATGTGAATATTTCTTGGAGTGAGATGGCTCTCTCTTGGACTTCCCTTTCTTGGTGTGAGTTGCGAGAGCTTGATCTTCATTCCCCGTCTTTTCTTCTCGAGCCACAAGCCTTGCTTCTTCTTGTGATCATTCTTCCTGTAGTCTACTGAAGGAAATCAACTTCTTCCTTGCACAAATTCCTTGGATAAAGGAATCCCATGACCTGGGTAGGCCATTTAGAGTGGTCATCACCACTTCACCATTCTCCACCATTTCATCCACTGCTTCTAGTTGTTCCTTGATCTGGGAGACCCTAGAAAAATAAGATTGAATGGTTTATCCATTCTGAAACTTTACTCCTTTCAATTGGTTCCGTAGGGTCATCTTTCGATTTATGTTCTTCCCTTCAAATAGTTTGGTCAAAGAGTCAAACATCTCCTTGGGTGTCTTTAGAGAGGACACATGGGGTATGAGATGATCTTTAATGGAATCAACAATGATTCTTTTTGCCTTGACCAAGTTCTTCTTATGCAATACCTTGGCCTCTTAATCCTCTGGGATAGGGATGTCTTCTTTCACATATGAGTCCAACTCATTCTCTTCCAGGATTAACCCAATCCTATACTTCCAAGCTCGGAAGTTATCAGCTCCTTCAATCTTATCCTCAAGCTTGGTGTGGTGAGACATCTTAAAGAGTACTTCAAATGGAAATAGAAAAGATTTAGATCTTACCACTTGAAATGCTGAAAACTGGATCTGGTCTCGGATTAGGGTTTGTCGAAAAAACCCTAAAAATTTAAAATGTGAATTTCAACTTTCTGAAAGTATAGAAAGATGCGCCTTGATGAGCTGATCAGCCTGGTGAATTAGGGTTTGAGTTTCCCGGAGATCTACCCAGCCAAAAATCTTGATCCAAAGCTCTGAACTTGGATTTTTGCAAGGAGCTTCCAGCTGTGTCTTCAGATTCCAGAAATTCCTATTTTTGTGGAAACCCTAATTTTTAGGGCCAAATCTGAAAATGCTCAGAATTGAATTCTGATTGGATAGATAGATGCGCCTTGATGAGTAGAGTCAATCTACTGTACTGCTTTTCCAAAATATGTGGAGAGAAACCCAATAAACAAGAAACTCAAGTTTTCGTCACTGCAAAATGTCTTCTTCTCAGGTTAGCTCTGATACCATGTTAAATTTTGAGCATTAATTCACAATACTCTAGGATATTTGCCGAGAGAATAACATATATAGTATATCAATACATGACAATCACAATAAGCATGACAAGCATCACAAGAATCAAAAGCATGAGAGACAAGAGACAGAGTTTCCGTGGAAAAAACCCTAAGGTGAAAAACCCCACAACTTCCTCAGAGATAGAGAGAGCAATGGCTCAACCAAAGTACAACCAAAATACACTGAGATAGTCTCCTAGTAGCATATTATCCTCCTCCTCACTAGTGCGCCACTTTCTGAGTGAGAGTGAGTTACTTTTCCGAATGAGTAAAATAGAGATCTCCGATCTCTATTTATACTAACCTTTTTGCCCAGTGACCTTATGGGGCCGACTTGTCTAGCTAGGTACATCCACATTATAATATATATAATTCAGGGCCGACCCCACATGGTGGTCTAATAACCCATCGACAAGTACACACACTTGCAACACTTGTCAATCCACATGACGACACTTCCTTATAGAGGAATGACGCATCTCTTATAAGGGTACAATAAATATATATAAAATACACAAATGAAATACATTCCGAGGTTACATATACATCAACATCTAGCCGGCGTTTTATGAAATTGTACAACAATGCCAACTTCAGCGCCAGATTGTTCACCAAAATTAGAAAAAATTACACTAAAATCCGACGCTAAATCCTACACAAATTCCAATTTTTGTTGTAGTCCATGCACTAGTTAAAAGCATGGTGATGTTATGAGTATGATGTAAAATGCAACGATGAAATAGTAAAAATAGATCTAGGAGGATGAATGTGTCAACACTATCCACGAAGGGAGGGAGTGGAAGGCTTGTGAAGCCTTGAGAATTCTAATGATGTCTGGATGTCATCATGGTACCTTTGGGTGCAGAAAAGGATTGAGTTGAGAACATTCACTTTTTATCCCAAGTTAGTGGGTATGGCTATGAATCTTACTTTTAACCTTTGATAATTATGATTCATTCGTGCGAGGAAGAAAATGGAGTATTATTAGCTCATGGGTGTAAATGATCCTTGTTAGGTGGGAATATTTTCGTTTAATTCCATTGTAGTATTCGCCCAACCATTTAATTTGTCAATCCGAGGTTCATAGGCTTACGAAGCACACGCACAATATATGCAAGACTGAAGTTGAATTAATCTAATCTAACCCCCCCTGCTAATTGCTAATTGCTAATCTAATTTCCCCTTAAGCTAAAACACACGACTGAAAGTAAATTGCATGAAAATAAACTAACTAAGAAAGCATGAAATTGCATAAAGGAAATACAACATATGAAGAGCAACGAGACAACACATGTGAGCTCACATTAACAATAAAGAAATCTTAATTTACATCACACAAATCAAGGACAAATCATGAAAGCATCAAAACTAAGATTATGAACAAAAGCTAAGAATCCCCTTATCCATATTACAAAGTCAAAACTCACTTCTACAATCTGAGACTAATCTTCTCCTAATCTACTCTCTAATCTCCTATCAATATACCACCTCAAATGAAGAGAGAGCACTCCCTTTTATACATGAATTTCTTTGAGAAGAAGATAACCATCTCATAATGATAGATCCACTATTCTCTCAACCACTCTCAACTAATTTTCTATTATTACAAAGTATGATCCATTCAAATCACCCACATGTCTCTCACAAATTCTCCACATGTTTCTCATACATCCTAAATAAGATATGCCAACCAAATCTCCATGATCTTCTCCTTGGAATATTCTTTGAATAACTATCTCCATGAAATGGTGGAGGAGATATTCAAGGAGTCTTTCTTTGAATTGATCCTTCCATATTCCTACACATTACAAAGCTCATCCATACTTGAGATATTAGTGAAAAACATGTTGTTTTCCAATATTTAATCATAAATTCATTTATAATACTAAAATGAATAAAGTGGAAAATAATAAGATGAAACTCAAGTATATCTATGGAAATGGTATGATGAAAGGTTAATGGGATGATGAAATGTGAAGAATAGCGAAAGGTAAAGTGGATGAAAATAGGACATTTCTGAGTCCCGACAATCCTAAATAGAAATTGATTGGTTATTAATGCGAACATAACTAATAACACCCAAATATGACTATTGCAATCCTAAATGGAATTAAATGATTATTATTATGAGTAACTATCTCGGTTTAGGAAAGAGACACCCCTAAAGTTTCTAATGAAAATGAAATCTCGATGAAGAGAAACCATTTTCTTTTCAAGAGCAGTTTAAATTAATCAAATAGCTAATATATTATTAATGATTAAGAGACATTACCTTAAATATGAAGGTGAGGTGAAGCTCACTTCATATATTGATAGGATACTCTCTCTCTCTCTCTCTCTCTCTCTCTCTCTCTCTATCTATATATATATCATAGAAAGGAAATGTGTAGTTCCTTATGGATTTGGTTAGGGTGTGCATACAGTTAATTACTATTATATTCATAAATAGAAGGGATAAAATGATAATGCAGTGGTTAGAGATGCTTTAATTTCTTGTTAATCGGTTATGGGAAAAAAACTGGATGTAGCACTGGGTGTAAAATTCGATGCAATAATGGGTGCAAACAAAGATGTAAAATGGGACGCAATATTGGATGCAAGATGGGATTTAACATTGGACAAGACATTAGACGTAAAAATGGGTGCAAAACTAGGCGCAACACTAGGAACAAACCTAGACGTAAAATAAGACATCAACTAGGACACAACACTAGGCATAAACCTAGAAGCAAAAGAAAGCGTAAAATAGGATGCAACATTGGGCACAAACTTGGATGCAAAAAAGATGTAAAATGGGATGCAAAATGGGATATAACATCAGGAGTAAAAATTGACGTAAAACTAGACAAAATACTAAGCCCAAAATTGGATGCAAACCTGGATGAAACACTAGACGCAAAAGGGGATGAAAAATTGGGCGGAAAACACAACGTAAAACTAGGAGACAAATTGGAAGCAACATTAGATGCAAAACCGAGCATAAAACTAGGTGCAAATAAAGACATAACAAAGGACGTAAAAAAATATTCAATACTAGATACAAAATTGGGCGCACATAAGGGCGTAAAAAAAGATGCAAAAATTGGGCGCAAAATTGGACGTAAAAATAGACATTAAAAAGGATGCAAAAAAAGACACAATATCCGGCGTTTTACGAAATTGTACAACAACACCAGGTTTAGCGCCAGATTGTTCACCAAAATTAGAAAACATTACACTAAAAAACGATGATAAATCCTACACAAATTCAAGTTTTTGTTGGAGTCCATGCACTAGTTAAAAGCATGGTGATGTTATGAGTATGATGTAAAATGCAACGATGAAATAATGAAAATAGATCTAGGAGGATGAATGTGGAAACAATATTCACCAAGGGAGGGAGTGGAAGGCTTGTGAATCCTTGAGAATTCTAATGATGTCTGGATGTCATCATGGTACCTTTGGGTGCAGAAAATAATTGAGTTGAGAAAATTCACTTTTTATCCCAAGTTAGTGGGTATGGCTATGAATCTTACTTTTAACCTTTGAGAATTATGATTCATTCGCGCGACGAAGCAAATGGAGTATTATTAGCTCATGGGCGTAAATGATCCTAAATAGAAATTGATTGGTTATTAATGCGGACATAACTGATAACACCCAAATATTACTCTTGAAATCCTAAATAGAATTAAATGATTATTATTGTGAGTAACTATCTTGGTTTAGGCAAGAGACACCCCTAGAGTTTCTAATGAAAAGGCAATCTCGATGAAGAGAAACCATTTTATTTTCAAGAGCAGTTTAAATTAATCAAATAGATAATATATTATTAATGATTAAGAGACATTACCTTAAATATGAAGGTGAGGTGAAGCTCACTTCATCTATTGATAGGATACTCTATATATATATATATGATAGAAAGGAAATGTGTAGTTCCTCATGGATTTGGTTAGGGTGTTCATACAATTAATTACTATTATAATCATAAATAGAAGGGACAAAATGATAATGTAGTGGTTAGAGATGCTTTACTTTCTTGTTAATCAGTTATGGAATAAATAACACCCATATCATTTGGTTAGGGGGAAAGTTGACCTCCCTTTACTTTTTAATTGTTGATCTCACGGTGGAGAAAGGGGGATCGATTGAACTTATGGTTAGGGTTCTTCCTTTTCAGGGGCTGGGAAACAAGATTGTGGAGGAAAAAGAATGATGGGTGTGAATTTTCCTTGCTGATAGAAAGGAAAATAACCAAAAACTCCTTGAGGAAGGAGGCGCTGCCTTCGAGAAAGCTAGACTCTATTTGTACTTATCTTTTTAAGGGAGGTCTGTTTGTGAAGAACACCAGGTTTCACTCTTGAATATGCTCTTATTTGTTATGTTTTTTCTTTACTTCTTATGAAGATTCAATCTCTACTTATGAATATATCATCTCTGTAATGAGAAAATATCAGACGGTTCCCTATAGCAGAAGTCAACCCAAACCCTATCCCTTGCAGCTGATATAAATAAGTACTGCTGAATATGAATATCTCTTGTAAACTAATAAAATAATTATTGTTTAAGAATATACCTGTTATTATGGTGTTGCTGTATATCCATTTGTATATCCATTTAAAGGGCGATATTCCTTAAGGAAATTGATCCTTGTTAATTACTATATTACCGCAATCTCTAAATGGGCGTCTCACAATGTGATCCAACTCTACCTTTATCTTGTCTTATTAATAAATAGTGGGTGTCCTCTATGAGAGAGACAACCCATAATAAATGTTCTTTATTTAAATATGTCATCTAAAAACGAAGGGGTGATCTCTTTCTCAGAAGAGAATATTGCATCTATTTTGTTTGTCGAACATTTAATTGTTGTGGGGAAGCAAGAAATGCTCTCTCTCTCTTCTCTCTCAAGATTTGATCCCTATCTACCATGGTTTCCACACATCCATTTTTTTTTAGAGGATCAAGAGGGCGATTCCTTTTGGAAAGGTCGATCCCTATACATTTTTGTAAGAGATCGATCTCCTTGGAAGTTTCAACCCACTAATGATATCACTGTTGTATATGAAGAAATGTATCATATGTCATTTTTTTTTTAAAGGGTCAACCTCTCCATTGATACTTCTAATATTGAGTTAATTTTAGAAAGGGAGGCTGATCCATTAACTGTTTCACATGCAAGGAAATCTCTTACAGTAAGAACTCCCCCACTTCAATTAAATACATTATCTCTTGTGTGCGAAGGAACGGTCTCGTTTGGAAGAGAGCCAATCTTTTTTAATTCATTATATATATATATATATATATATATATATATATTATATTATATTATATTATATTATATTATATTATGGTGTGAATATAGATGGAAATTTAATTGTATAATACATAAGAGTTGAATGCTCCGTTTCTTTTGTTATTTAGAATTGAATCCTATATTTATAGGTTGAGAGCCAAGTTTAAATGGGAAATATCTATTTTTTTTTGTGGTTGGAAATAATCTTTAAGTGTTCTATTTGTTGCAAGGGAACTTTATGAGTTAAGAGATGAAGCTTTATTTAATTATTTAATCAGTTGAAATACAAGTCTATGAATTAAGAGCCAAGTTCTAATTCCTTAGCTAGTGAAAGATGTTGTGAGTTTTCCATTTAGACCATGGTGAGGAATTCTTTGAGAGAGATTCTTATTGTCTCCATCGCCCTAGTGGATACCTTGGCTAGCTCATTAGTGGCCTCTTAGCCAAAAGAGTATAGGCTGGATAGAGTGCCTAAGGTTGGGTAGAATGTTGCAGTCACACATTCATTCACCGGATCAAATTAATTGAGATAAGTGTTCATTATTTGTTATGTTGCTATTTCCAAATTTCAGTTAATAAATAAATGTTCTTTAATGATGTCTAGCTATACCATTGTTATACCTATGATGATAGTGTTGTCAAGGGAGCACAATTATTATAATTCAATGATTGCAAATAACGGATGTATGATATTCTAAGACTCTATATTGATATAGAGTAGCTCTTTATGAGAATGAGTCAACCAATAGAAGATGTCGATAATGATAAAGGTATTTGAATATCCGTGTACTTCTTGTGATAAGTTTGGGGTTGTTCAATTAGTCTTTATAGTTTAATTACAAATGAAGAATAGGAATTTAAAGAAACATGTATGCTCTGCCTGACATGTGTGCTTATAATTTACTCACTAGTAAATTGAGTATTATTTCCCATGTAATTATTGTGCCCAACAAGGAAATACTAGCCAGAAATTTGACATGGCATCATTCTCGTTATGACAAGTAGATTATTATTAAGTGTCTTGATTAAATAGAGAGAGTTTGTGATTATCTATAAAATTGAATTGTGGTCTTGGCTAATTGCTAGATAACCCTTTATCTATGATGAGTTAATATACAAACACTTTAGTATATGTTCCCTCCAATAAGGATCATTACATTTGATGCATCTACATTTAAAAGATAACCAAATCCTGATGATGTTGACATCGTGATCAGATAGTAATTAACTAACTATACTGTACGTTCATGTATGGAAAAATTTAATTGAAGGATTTAAAACTATTACTTATTGCATCGAAGTTGTTAGTGTTGGTTGTGGAGCTTGATCTTCCTGATTCTGAGATGTTGTTGTTCAGCTGTGTTTGTACCCCATTTTTATATGATATGCAAGTGGACTATACAATCACCCCAGCGGGGGGTGTGGGGGGGCATCGCCCCCAAAGGAAATTTTTGGGTTGTTTCTCGCCAACAGATTACGAGCCCATGGTTTTGGATAACCCGTGGTATTTCCCCTTTAAAAGAAAGACTTTGTAATATGGCTAGGGTTGATGGATTAGGTATTTTGTATTGAAAAGATCTATGAGATCGTGTAAGAGAAACTGAGAGAGTGTGAAGAGGAAGTTGCAGCGGATGTGTTGCGGGTTGTATCCCTTCATTTTGCTGGATGGTTAATAATAAGGACTGGAAATTTATGTGTGGACGTATCCCATCTTGGGTGAACCACGTTATATTGGTGTCTCTCTTGTAATGTGTTTGTGTGATTCTATTTGCATCTTGTTTATTGTTATTGCTCTGCGATCCTATTTTTCTAACAGTTAGATGATACTTAGCTAAGAGATTATACCTTCAAATACAAGTAATCATACTGAACCTTATATTATTCCCCATGTAACTTTAATATCATGAATGTTCTTTGTTGATCATGCTACAATAGTTAACATTGTTAAAGAATGAAACCAATGCCTCGTTACACAAGTGTGAGTTGTAATATACAATCACTATGGAACCTTGGGAGTTAGTATTTGTTAAGAATGTTATCTCACCTTGTTTAGATATATTGTGATTTTTTTATACCACATACTCCAATTGAATAACTGAGGGTAACAGGTATGTTACAACTACGAAATCACAACATTTTACAAGACAAATTTTCCAAAAAATTATCTTCGGGGGTGCTTCCCCTGAACTCCCTCCACAAGGGGCTCCAAAAGGTGTCGTTGTCCCCCCTGGACCCCCCTAATGACAATATAGGGGGGCCAATCCACCCCAAACCCCCTCTCCAGGTACCCCACAACCCCTCTCCAAGTACTAGGATCCAAACACAACTGAAACAATCCTTTGAGTTAGGAAGATAATCAAGCTCCATAACCAACACATGTTGCACTCCATGCTTGAAATATTTGACCCACTTAAAATAAATAATTTTTTTATTAAATTTGGAGGGAAGGTGGAGGAATATGTTCTCTGCATCCTGTAAAAAGTTTAAACTCTGATTCCAAATATTGGCTGCATGCAAGGAAAAACATTGAACCCCTAGTTTCCGAACACTCTCCATATGGTCTCTGAACATGGAGCAACTTGTGCATGGTACTTAAACTCAATAAATTTTGATTAAACTTTGTGAGAATATAAAAACAATTGTGTCCTCTACAACATATCCAAATTTCAGGCCTTAACTCCAAATTATGAGAGCATGCTAATCAAAATACTAATCATATGTTTATGTAGAAATATTGCTTGGAGCACACGACATGTAGGGTTTGGAAGGTTGTGTGGTATCCAAATATTCTAGAAACATATTAATAGGTTTCCTTGACATCTTGTATAAATTCCAGGTCTTTATTCCAAAACTTGAACGCATGATGATCAAAATACTAAGTATTTGTCTGCCATGCTAGTTCTAGGCTTGTATGTAGGGTGTAAACTCCATATATTCTTCTAAAATTTGTGTAAATGTATAGTAATATCTCTTCTATAACATATCCAAAATTCAGCTTCTTATTCCAAGGCTTGTGCACACTCCAATGAAAATACTAGAACACTATCCTATGTGTGGGCAATTTGAAAAAAATAAAACAAACTGAAAATATTATTTTGGTGATGTAGGATTGTTAAAACCTTGGGGATTATCCTACATCAAGTATTCTATGAATCAATGTTTCCCTTCATAAATTCACACCCTTGATTTTTTCCCAAATGAGATGCATGCAAGTCATGGTATGTGCAAGGAGAGTTGGTTACATCAACATATAATGGTTTATGACGATAAGAAGAGTCTACTAAATTAAATCATGAGTAAAGTGTGGGTCCATACCTATGGGGAGATTTAAGAGATGAAGGGATCCAATTTGTTTCAACCCTTCATTCAAATAATGATATTGTATTCCAAGGAAACCATAGTAGAGGAAAACTAGGAATATGAGATAGGGCATCTCTTAGAGAGGACTGCTAATGGACTATGGAAGGAATATATAGGGGAAAATATTGATGATGGGATGTGTTTTTAATATTAGATTCCTTTAGTGAAAACGAAGCCTCTAGAGGTAGTAACTTGTATTCATACTCGATTTTCCCAACACAAGTAGATTTTGGATCTTAGATGTTGAAAAAATAAGAACTACTAGGAGTAGTTATAAGTGTCTCAAATGTGAAGGGACGGTATCTTGGGAAGAATAACAAGGAAGAAATAATTTTTCAAGGGGAGATGAAGAAACAAAATCATTCATAAGGATTTTAAAATAGAAAATAAGTTTCTATGGTCAAATTTCTTTAGTTAGTCACAGTTCCAAACAAATAATTTTTGGCATAGAAACTATGACCATAGGAACTCTAATGAAGGAATTATGGTTGTGGAACTATGATCAACATGAACTATGACTAACGAGAACTCTGATGAAGGAACTATGATTGATAAGTGGAAGGAACTATGGCCAACAAGAATTTTGACCAGGGAGCTATGACCCATAAGAAATTTGGTCAAGGAACTATAACCAATAGGAACGCTAACCTAGGAACCATGACCTACAAAAATTATGATCTATAAGAAATTTTATGAAGGAAATTTGACCATTGGTTATATTTTCAAAAATAGCTATGACTTATTGTGGATTTGACAAAGAAATTAAGATTGACAAGAGTTTTCACAAAGGAATTATGACCGAGAAGAGCTATGATGAAGGAACTATGATGAACAAGAAATTTGAAAAAGGAAGTATGATCGATTTTTTTTATGAGAGAACTATGATCAACAATAATTCTAATCGAGGAATAATGACCAGTATGATATTTAATCAATAGAAATTATCATTGGAAATAAATTAATGAAGGAACTTTGTTGGGCATAGTGTTTTCATTGAGGTCAAGGGGATTGATTTTAAGTGTAGTCATCATTGAAGGGATTTTGAGGTCAATAAATGAGAGCAAGTCGAGGAAAATTTGAAGTATCAAAGATCTTTGAAGCAAGCCCCAAAGATGTCACATAGCCCTTATTAGAGACAGAATTTTGTAGCCTTGGTAGATCAAGATGAATGGAATCTTTACCCCTCTTAAAAGACCTATCCTATAGCCAAGAAGAAGTCGATGAAGAGAACCTGAGAATGGTTGAAGAACATGTTCAGGTTTTAGACAGTCAAATGGATAGTCCAAGCAAACTTTGAGACAATTTGAGATCTTGAGAAAGAAATCCTTGTAGCCTCAAGTACGAACTAAAGTAGTTTAAAAAAATCTTGAAGAAGTCTTGAAGAAACGTTGAAGAAACCCTTGAAGTTCATTGAATCCCTTGAGAAGACCTCTAGTCGGACCCTTTTAAATATAGACAAACTAAGTTACAAAAAGATGAGAAATCAACCATCTATAATGTGTTGAAGAGACAATATGGTCTGCCCTAGGAAAATTGAAAGAATAGGCCAGCCCATTAAAAAATACAAGTGAAAGGTCAGCTCAAGAAATCACATTGACCTGTATAAATACCAAATAAATGTGCCTCGTTTGTGTGTGGTTCTAAGCTGAAATTCAGGTCTGAAATTATAGAAAAGTAGTGTGCCTCTATCTCAGGTCCAAAATTGCAGATAGGATGTGAAGGAGTAGATCGATGAAGATGATGGTTGCAGGATCGAAGATGCGAATAAATTTGGAATATGAATAACATTGATCAAGGGTGGACTAGCAGAAGGACCTAGATCTAGCAGAGGCACGATGTTTCAGTTGATGACTTAAAAAAGACCAAGTGATGAAGAGTACAAATCAGGGATATATCAGTTGTGCCCCTAACGTATGTAATATCAATCTAGGACTTATACTTGTTTGTATGTATAAAACATAAGTTTGGATGAGTTTACATTGAAGTGTTACGAAGTTTGAATACTATACAATTTGGGGTTCTTCATTAACATTGTACTCAAGATAGTTTGAGGTCATGTGAAAGAGAACTGTGTATGAGATTATTAGACATAATTTGATTGGTTGAGCAATCTGAATATTGAACAAGGAAAAATATATTGACCACCATGCACAAATGAAGAGAATACTCAAGATGATACATATTTTGCATGAAAATTGGCTACATGGGATGTTAAAACAATATTCCCATCATATACATGCCATGGACCTTCATTTTTTTCTACCTTGTGTTATTTGGCCTTCGAGTGCCTAGTCTAGTGTCTTGGACCATAGTTTGTCCACATTTGACCACCTTAGACTAGTGATATATCCATGAAGCCATGTTTTTCCACTTATCCACTCATTTCCATCATTTTGGGAGTTAATGCGCCCCACTACCTTGCATTTATGAGGGATTTATTTCATTCCCATGTTTTAAGGAGATGGAGTGCGCCCTCTTGAGGATTTGGTCAACTTGTGCATTAATGGCCACTACTTAGCCAGCTACTCACCCCATGTGCCCTCATAATGGTACCTTTCACACTATTTTGACTAGCCTAACCTCCTCATGGTCCATCTATGTTCATTGAACCTCATTATGGCCCAATATAAGAGTTACACTTGGCCTCATCTCATTGATGGGTGAATTGGTTCAATCTAAGCCTCATTATTGTGAGCTACTCAACTTGCCACTAAACCTCTCAATTTTGTCTCTTGAGAGCATCTATATATTGTACTCATGTTGATGAATAATATTAGAGTGGAATTCTTCCCACTAGAGTGATTTTCCTCTAGTGTTCTATTCAATATTCCTTCTCTAATCTTGTTATCTCTTTTTGCAAATAATTATAAGTGAGATTGTGTTTGCTATCTAGATCTAGGTTGGATTGTCACATGTATTAGAACCTAGTGTTGTGATTTTTGTGCAATCTAAATTCTAATATGGGATGTGAACAAGTAAGTGCAGAGTTAAGAAGGTCCAGAATGCAACTCTGGGTAAGGAGGGGCTTGAGAAATAGAACTAGTTATGGTTTCTCTTAATTGAAGGCCAAGGGAAAAATCTTATATTACGAATCGACAGATCATCTTCTAGAAGAATTCATTGTTGCAGAGCTTGATTGTAAAATCCCTTATTGCAGATATTGAAAAGACATCATCGTATATTTGAAAGAAGAAAATATAGAAGCCTATAACAAGTGATTGGAACATAGTATCAAGATTGAAACCACATAAGGAAGAAAACAGAGAATCAATTTGTGCATACTTGTTGAGGAATTAATTGACAGAGTTGATTTATTAGACTTGTATGTGAAGAATGACACACATGCAGACTTGAAAGGAAGATTGGTTGTGGGATTAAGAATATTTTTGAACCAAAACTCAAGTTTGAAGCTTGAAGAGGGTGAAGCCCTTTCCAGTTGTAACTGAAAAATATGGAAGTTACATAGTTTCATGTCAGTTGGAGATAACTAAGACTAGGGGGTTTTAGCCTCCTTCCAGTTGGAGCTAGAAAAATAGGGTGTTGGAGCATCCCTTCAGTTGGAGCTGAAAAAACAAGGAGGTTTGAGCCTCCTTCCAATTATAGCTCGTGATAATTGCAGATTGAAGTCTCCTCAATCTGATGTAATCCTTCATATGGTTTTTATCAATACTATATATTGTGTTTTCCATATACATTCAATGTATTCTCTCATTAATGATGTATTGATGCATATGTCCTTATTGTTCGTTTGATGAATTAAATCAATAAAAAGTGAAATAGTAAGTTTGCAGGAGATACATATTCACCCCTCTCCCTCACTATCTCGATGTGTTCTACAATTGGTATCAAAGCAGGTCCTTCACACTAGTCTAACCAATTGGGAGGAGATTCTTGAATGCACACAATGGCTAGTTAAGTAATTATTTCCATAAATGGAGCACCATTGCTTGATGGGACAAATTATGCCTTATGGAGTATAAGAATGAAGTAGTATTTGAAGGCATTAGGAACCGGTGTTTGGGATTTAGTTTTTTTTATATGTTCCAGCAAAAGGAGCACCAAAGACTGTATCCAAAAGGGATCTATAGAAGAACCATACAATGGTAATGAAGGCCATTCTAGAAGGACTGAAAGATTCTATGAAATAAATATTGGAACAACGCAAATAAGCTAAGGAGATTTGGAACAAGTTACAACATAGTTACTCAAAGGAAACTTCTACCATGGAAACAATACAGGCTTATCAAGAAGAAGTGAAGAAATCCAATGAAGATTGTCTCATAACATGGGATGATGGTCAAGATAATCTAAAGGAATAATCTGATACATAAAATGAAGAACATATTGAAACAACTGATGAAGTAGAAGCTGAATCTTGAAGAAGAACTCATTTGTGCCCTAGACGAGTTGCGTAAAGAAAGGGATAAAAATGAGATACTAATGGTACAACATCAGTAGCTTCAAGAAAATAATACATTGTTGGAAAAGACTATGGAAACATTAAAGGAAGAAATTAAGAAGACTAGCATTGTTCAAAACATTAGCAATAATAACACTGAAAAATATGAAGAAGAATTTACTAGTCTCAAGGAAGAAAACAAGGCACTAAAAGATCAACTACAACAATATCAAGAAGAAGTTTGTAAACACCAAGAAGCTGAAATTAACCATCTGAGAAAGAAACTAGTAGAGAATAATACTCATATAAGAAATATTGAGAAAAGTGTTGTAATCAAATTAGAAGATGCAAGAAAAATTGAAGAAAGTTTGGCAAAATAACTAAAAGAAAAGGAAGAACTCAGTCATGAACATGAGCTTCAAATTGTTGGTCTAAGAAATGAATTAGAAAAGGAAATCACTACGAACTTGAAGTTTAAAAACAACTCAAATATATTAGATGACCTCGTCAGCTGTCATATATCTCCTCATGATAAAAGTGGCATTGGATATAATCGCAAGCATAAGAAAGATGAAGATGTAGAAAAATTCAAGAAACTAGAAAGAAGTGTAGAGAAAAAGGTATAGAATGGATATGTTGGGATGTTCCAACCACAATAGAGGAAACAACAAGGAAAAAGGTCATAGACATAATTTTAGAGGACAACACCAACAAGAAGATCATTTGCTTCCAGGTATGAAAAAAAAAATCTTGGCTAATGTTTCTCATGTTTTAGACACAAGGCCATACATTGCAAAACCTTTGGAAAAAGATAATTTAGTAAGAAATAGAGGTATCCATATAGAATCCCACAATGTTGAATGTTACAAGTATTACACCTATGGACACATAACATGACATTGCAAAAGTAGTCCCTCGATACCTTCTAGATAAGAACATGCAAAATTATAGAGAAAGAAATCTATTGATTCAATCAACATGAGACCCAAATATCTTGTACATGAAGATACAAAAGTATGGAAGAAGAAATCAATTGGAAAAACTGTTAGAAAAACAGGATCGCAGAGCAATAACAATAAACAAGATGCAAATACAAATTGCACAAACACATTACAAGAGAGACACCAATATATCGTGGTTCACCCAAGATGGGCTACGTCCACACTGAAATTGCCAATCCTTATTATTATACCATCCAGCAAATGAAGGGATACAACCTACAGCACATCCACTGCACTTCCTCTTCACTTTCTCAGAGTCTCTCTTTAAGATCTCAGAGATATTTACAATGCATAATACCTAATACATCAACCCTAGACGTGTTACAATTTCTTTATTTTATAGGGGAAATACAATGGGAAAATACCATGGGTTACCCAAAACCATGGGCCCGTAAACTCTTGGCGAAAACAACCCCAAAAAAATTTATCGAGGGCTACGCCCCTAAACCCCCATTTCTCGGGAATGAGTGTACAGTAAGCCTGGGGTACAAACATGAATGAATAACATATCTGAATCTAGAATATCATGCTCCACAACCAATAATCTCCCACTTGGAGACTGGTCACAGCAAATCCACTACTGCTGGACTTGGAAAATTTCTCGTCTTCACCTTCATGCTAGAAGTCCAACTGAAACTGAGCAAGAACTCAGTTTATCTCTAGTCACTACCTTTGTGAACATGTCTGCAGGGTTCTGGCTAGTATGTTTCTTTTCTAACTTCAACAGTTCATCTTCCAGAATAGAGCGTATGAAATGGTACTTGAGTTGTATATGTTTAGTCCTGGAATGGAATGCTAAGTTCTTTGCAAGATGAATGGCACTATGGCTGTCACTATACAACCTGCTATCCTTCTGCTTCTTACCCAACTCCTCCATAAACCTCTGCAGCCAAATCATCTCTTTACTAGCCTCAATAACAGAAACATACTCTGCTTCCATTGTTGAAAGTGCAACAACCTTTTGCAGTTTTGAAATCCAACTTACTGTTGTTCCACCTATAGTAAACACATACCTTATGGTGCTCCTCCTGCTATCCTTATCACCTGACATATCTGCATCAACATATCCCTGTAGAACAGTGTCTGAACCTCCAAAACATAATTCCTGAGTGGTAGTAGTACCTCTCAAATACCTGAGAATCCACTGTACTACCTTCCAATGTTCTTTACCTGGATTGTTCATATATCTGCTCACAACTCCCACTACATGTGCAATATCTAGTCTTATGCACACAATGGCATACATCAAGCTGCCAACTACTGATGAATAGGGAATATTGGACATGTAATATGTCTCTTCCTGTGTCTTGGGACACATTTCCTTACTTAGATTGAAATGGTTGGCCAAAGGTGTACTAACTAGTTTTTCATTCTTCATTATGAACCTCTCCAACACCTTTTGTATGTACTCACCCTGAGACAATGTCAATTTGCGATTTTTCCTGTCTCTTGTTATTCTCATACCAAGGATTTGTTTTGTAGCACCCAAATCCTTCATCGCAAATGAATTAGCTAGCTTCCTTTTGAGCACATTTATATCCTGTATGTTTGACCTTGCAACAAGCATGTCATCCACATACAATAACAAGATAATATATCTTTCATTATCTGGCCTCTTGAAATAAATACAATGGTCAAAATGACATCTACTATAACGTTGTTCTGTCATAAACCTGTCAAATTTTAAATACCACTGCTTTGGAGCTTGCTTCAAGCCATACAAGCTCTTCTTTAACCTGCATACCAGATCCTCCTTCCCTTTGACCTCATACCCTTGTACTTGCTACATATATATCTCTTCCTCCAAATCCCCATGAAAAAAAGTTGTTTTTACATCTAACTGTTCAAGATGCAAATTTTCTACCGCCACTAGACTTAAAATAGTCCTAATTGAAGTCATCTTAACAACAGGAGAAAATATTTCATCAAAATCTATACCTTTCTTCTGTGCAAACCCCTTTACAACAAGTCTGTCCTTGTACTACTTCTTGCCTCCTTCTTCTTCCTTCAATCTGTAAACCCATTTGTTCTGCAATGCTCTTTTTCCAGCAAACAACTAAACCAAATCCCAAGTCTGATTTCCCACCAACGAGGCCATCTCCTCATTCATGCCTTGCTCCCACTTCTTTCTAGTTTCCACCTGCATTGCTTCTTCATAAAATTCTGGTTCACCAACATCAGTCATCAATAAATAATACATTGAAGGAGAGTATCATTCAGGGATTCTATTTAACCTGGTAGATCTTCTTACACTTGCAGGAGTTTCAGGTACTTGCTGTTGTTCTTGATTTTCTGGCACCTTTGGAACTTCATTTTCTTTAATTTCATCAAGTATTGTGTACTCTGTGTTTTCCTTTTTCTGTTTCTTTTCCTTCAACTGATCTTTATACATGACCTTATCATTGAATATCACATCTCTACTCCTGATGATTTTGTTATTTTCATAATCCCATAAATGATAACCAAATTCATCAACCCCATATCCAATAAAGGTACATTTCTTGGATTTAGCTTCAAGCTTTGTTCTATTTTCTTTATCAATATGGACAAATGCTTCACAACCAAAAGTTCTTAGAAATTAGTAGTTTACCTTTTTACATGTCCATGCCTCCTCTGGAATACCACCATCCAAAGCACTAGAAGGCCCTCTGTTTATTAAATAAACAACAGTATTTACAACATCTGCCCAAAACTTTAAGGGCAACCCTGCATGCAATCGCATACACCTTGCACGCTACATGATCATTTTATTCATCCTTTCTGACACACCATTTTCTTGTGGTGTTCCTGGGATTGTATTCTCTCTACGAATCCCATGGTATGAACAGTAACTATCAAACTCCTTGCCGCAGAACTCACCTCCATTATCAGATCTGAGACACTTCAACCTTTTTCTGTATCATTCTCAACCAAAGCTTTCCACTTCTTAAAAGTAGAAAACACGTCAATTTTATGTCTAATGCAATAAACCCAAGTTTTTCTAGTTGCATCATCAATAAATGTAACATAATAATGAGAGCCACCAAGAGATTGTACTATTGGAGCCTAGGCCGTAGCTATGGTAAAGCTGCGAATTTTGAGGAAAAAGCACAAGTATTGAAGGAAAGTGCTAATTTTGAACAAGCACCAATTTTTGGGTAGAAGCAAATGGTGCGCAGTACGGTGCCAGATGGACGAGCTCAGCGCAGATTACGGACCGGAAATCGTGGAGCTTGCGCGCACACGTCAAAGGAGAATAAATGTGGCCGAGTAGAGAGCTCAACTACCATAATAAATGAAGCAATGGAGTAGAGGGCTCAGCTACCCTCATTAAGGATAAGTACAGAAGTTATGGTTGCTCTAACCAAGGAAGAGCAATGGACCAAAGCATTGAAGGCGAAGGACAAGGAGCGGTAAACGATGAAGCGGCGCCCAGACCCGCAATCTACGCCGAAAGTCATGGAACCTGCAGGAACGGCGACATGACTGCAAGCGGCGCCTACAGTACACCTAGCCATGTCCGTGGTTAGGGTTTTTGGGGAATACTGCTGGGAAAGGCCCACAGTTTTGTAAAGGTGTGACCGTCATGGCCACCTATATATATGTGTAATTGTAAAGGATAGACGTTAGTTGGTTAGTCAGCCTGTTAGTAAGCTAGCCATTCAGTCTTCTATTGAGTTGTTAGAAGACAAGAGTTAGAGCTGGGATAGCCGTGAAGTTAATCCCTGAGTTGTAGACAGTCTGAGTTGACGTCTGAACTATTGTAATCTCTGTAGAGGAAGAGACTAGATTGAGAGAAGGGCTCCCAGCTGTGTGCGTGGAGTTTCCTGGAAAGATCTAAGGCTGCAGCTGTGTGCGCAGCAGGATTGTAATTCCTATTCTGTGATTAATATAAGATACTCTCCCCGTGGACGTGGTTTCCCCCGCGGAGGTGAACTTCATAATTTCCCTTATTGCGACATTGTGTTGTATGATTGCATGATTAATTCACTATCTGTGTGTACATGAACTTTGCGTTATCTTTATGAATATGCTAAGTAAGTTCACAAGCTTTCTTGGTAGCTATAATTGTTAAGTGTCGAAGAAACCTGTAGAACGCTGTCGCTGTGGTGATTGAAGCATACGTTACTGCGTTGGGCGCGCAAGCAGGAACGATACATAAGGTATCGACGCGGAGGGAAATCGCCTCATGCGCTGGAAATGAGGGACCTCGCGGTTAAGCTGGTACGAGTTGCAGCGCTGTCGCGCTGAGAGCTACAGAGGAGTAAGACATTCCACCCGAGAACTCCCGCAAGAGGGGAGAATACTGCAGTCTCCGCATCGCCAAGGCTGAGGAAGCTTGATTCCTTAGCCCCCCATAGCCACTTCGGGTGAGACCTCGAGCTACTGCGCAGCTCGTTGCCGAGAGGGCCAGTGCGCCAAGGGGTTTTGTTGCTGCGCTTCATTAAAACCCGGGTCTGTCCAAAAAGCAGC
Organism: Larix kaempferi; assembly: GCA_027924585.1. NCBI lineage: Eukaryota > Viridiplantae > Streptophyta > Pinopsida > Pinales > Pinaceae > Larix > Larix kaempferi. The sequence continues at coordinate 7,175,140 of BSBM01000821.1, read as the reverse complement.
CAACATGTACCTAAGCCGGTCCCCATACATCTGTATGCACAATCTCTAACTTTTCATTCTTCTTATGTTTCCCAACCCTGAGAAATCTTACTCTCTTCTGTTTTCCATAAACACAGTTCTCACAAAATTCCAAACTTACCTGCTTCAAATCTGGCAGCAACTTCCTTGAGTGGAGAATCTGCATCCCCTTCTCACTCATGTGGCCAATCCTATGATGCCACAATGTTGTATCTGTTCATGTGGAATCTAAAGAGATAGAATGGTCAGTATTATGCGGACATAAATACAGCATACCTACCCTGTCTCATTTTGCTATCACCATTGATCCTTTAGTGATCTTCCACCACGTTTCTCCAAACATAGATAGAAAGCCACCATCTCCCAACTGCCTTGTTGAGATCAGATTTCTTTTCATAGCAGGAATATGCCTAACATATTTTAGCATCCATTCAGTTCCATTCTTAAATTTTATCCATACCTTACCCATTCCAACAATTTTGCATGGCTCATCATCACCCAATAAAACAAGTCCAAAATAGCCTGGAACATAATCATGAAAATATTTCCTATGGGGTGTAGCATGATATGAAGCCCCTGAATCTACTACCCAATAATCACTAGTATTATCTAATGCAAGAATCAAAGCATCTTGTAACACATCACCTACTACATTTGCTTCCTGGGTAGTTTCTTATTGTCCATCTCCTTTCTTCTTTAGAGATATGTAGTCTTTCTTCGCATGTCCTTTCTTTCCACGGTTCCAGCACTCTATTTTTCTCAGTCTGGACTTGGATTTTCCCATTTTAGACTTGCCACGATTACCTTGGCTCTTTCCTTTCTCCCTTTGTCTGCCCCTGCTCTCCATGGTCAACGCATTACCTTATGTCTCACCTGTTCTTTTTCTTCGCATTTCCTCGCTAAGAATAACACTAACAAAATCATCAAATATCGAGGTGTTTGAACCAGATACAGAGTTACTTACAGCCATGACCAAGCCATTCCAGCTTTCTGGCAATGAACACAAGATTAGAAGGGCCCTAACCTCATCATCAAAGTTCACACTTATAGAACTTAGTTGATTTGTAACCATATTAAATTCATTTAAATGATCAACAACAGATCCACCTTCAGACATCTTCATATTAAATAAACGCTTCATTAGAAATACCTTGTTGGAGGCCGAGGTTTTTTCATACAACTTACCCAATGCACTCATCAAACCCTCTGTGTCTTTTCTTTTGAGATATTGAAAGCCATCGATGAAGCCAGGGACAAGCGTATTGTTCCCAGTGCCTTTCTGTCAAGAACCTCCCATTCTTCGTCCTTCATAGTCGCCGGCTACTTTACTCTTCCTCCCAATGGTAGGAATAGATCCTTCTGGTATAGATAGTCCTCCATTTGTATCTTCCATAACTGGTATTTTTGGCCATTAAATTTCTCGACCTTGAACTTTCCTTCTTCCGTCATTGCTCCCACTCGAACCAAAAACCCTAGTTTCATGTGGGTTTATCTACCAAATAGACCTTTGGCTCTTATACCAATTGTTAGAAAAATAAGATCGCAGAGAAATAACAATAAACAAGATGCAAATACAAATTACACAAACACATTACAAGAGAGACACCAATATATCATGGTTCACCTAAGATGGGCTATGTTCACACTGAAATTGCCAGTCCTTATTATTATACCATCCAGCAAATGAAGGGATACAACCTGCAGCACATCCGTTGCACTTCCTCTTCACTTTCTCATAGTCTCTCTTTACGATCTCAGATATATTTACAATGCATAATACCTAATACATCAACCCTAGCCGTGTTACAATGTATTTCTTTTATAGGGGAAATACAATGGGAAAATACTACAGGTTACCCAAAACCATGGGCCCGTCAACAGAACTTGAAGTTTAAAAACAACTCAAATATATTAGATGACCTTGTTAGCTGCCATATATCTCCTCATGATAAAAGTGGCATTGAATATAATCGCAAGCATAAGAAAGATGAAGATGTAGAAAAATTCAAGAAACTAGAAAGAAGTGTAGAGAAAAAGGTATAGAATTGATATGTTGGGAAGTTCCAACCACAATAGAGGAAACAACAAGGAAGAAGGTCATAGACATAATTTCAGATGGACAACACCAATAAGAAGATCATTTGCTTCCAGGTATGAAAAAAAAATCTTGGCTAATTTTTCTCATGTAACAATTTTAGACACAAGGCCATACATTGCAAAACCTTTGGCAAAAGATAATTCAATAAGAAATAGAGGTATCCATATAGAATCCCACAATGTTGAATGTTACAAGTGTTACACCTATGGACACATAACATGACATTGCAAAAGTAATCCCTCGATACCTCCTGGATAAGAACATGCAAAATTATAGAGAAAGAAATCTATTGATTCAATCAACATGATACCCAAATATCTTGTACATGAAGATACAAAAGTATGGAAGAAGAAATCAATGGAAAAACCTAGTACTGAAGTAGTCCAAACTACTCAAGATAACAAGAGTGAAGACAAGGAACTAGAATAAGGAGATCATGAAATATATTCTATATTATTTTGAATGATTATCTCTTAAATGACTGGGAGGAGAAAGTCTAGGAACAACACCATGAAGAATGATGAAAGTAGACAAACATTGTTGTTCCTTGATGATGGATTAGAAAAACTTTGAAGGCTGGCCCGAAGACTGAAATAATATTGTGCATACATTTTTCAAGGGACTTGCAAGTCTATGGAACTATTGAAGTATGCCATGAATATCAAGAACTGAAGAATTGATTCAAAGGATAGATTAGAAGCAACAAAAGATCTGTTTTTGAACCAATCTTATAAATCTTACTGCAAATCCTAAAACAACAGTATTTGAGAAACATTGGAGAATTCGATGTAATATTCCATCCAAGGATATGCCATAAGATCAATTCAAACACCCAATTTTAGTAGAGTTTTAACTAGTAAGTTTTAACAATTTTTTTATGGTGTGCAAGGTGTCAATGTTGAATATTGATTCACTGGTAAAGGGTTATGGGAGTGACTTTAGGTTCTATTTTTTGTATGATTAAGTGTGCAGAAGCAAGGTATATCAGGGCTAAACACTAAGTCCTATGCACAAAGCACTGGAGCCATTTACCTTTCAACAATCAAACAAATATGATGTCTACTCAGAGGATTTCTGGGCCTTCCAGCATATGCATACTAGACTACAGAGTTTTACTGGATGGTAAAAGAGGTATATCAGGAAGAAAAATATGTAAAATGTACTGGAGTAGAGTTCATATGTATTTGGGAGGTTACAGGTGGATTTGGAGGCCAAATGGACAAGTGCTCTATTGGGGATTGCACAACTAGGAGATTTACATATCCCTCCAAACAGTATTAGATGCTTCCAAACACTAAGGGTAAGGGTTGGAATGGCTTGTATACTATCTTAAGAGACTCACATAACCTTCAGATATTAAAACTAATGCACAGATAGTGATTAATTACAATTATGGAAAAATTAGTTAATTAAAATTGCACAATGAGCTAGTCTTGCATGTCTTGTTCCCAAATTTCCTTAAAGGATTACTAAACTCTGTCCTAAAGCATTAAATGGTTATGATAAATGTCAACTAACAGAAAAATGTCAAAATTGGAAGTCCATAATACATATTTGATATTTTATTACATTCAAAATTACAGGAAGTTTCCAATGCTAGGAAGATCTTACACACTGAGAGAGAATGAGTGTAAGATGAAGAGAAGAAGAGGGAATTATGCTCTGGATATGCTACATGACTGATATAAGGTATGATATCTGAATATGAAGGGAGAATTGGTCTTCTTGAGCTGAATTGGGCGCATTCACTGGACTGGATCTCTTCTACTGGGTGAACTCCTTTAATACTAGCTCCAATGGCACTGGAACTGTGGAATAAGCTCTGGATGCTTATGATTATTCAACAATGGCTGATGTAAACCTATATATCAGCTATCCATGGCTGCAAGTGATGAGATAATATCATAGAAAGAGAAGTGGAATAGAAATAATGGGGCTCATCTCCCATTGCTTGGCTAGGGCGCACCACCTTCCCTTGAGAAGCATAAAATGCTCACACATAAATTCAAATTGACAAAAGTTGTGAATAGGATTTGCTTGGCTTCTTTTGTAGAAATAATGGTGACCTGTTGAGAAATTTGACCTGCTTGGTGACCTATGAGAACCCTTCCACATGGGCCACCCATGAATGAGTAGACTTTGCTTGATTTTGCCTTCAAGCTTTTCTCTCCTTAAGAAATTGCACCCCCCTTTGTCTCCACATGTTTCCTGCTTTGTAAAAGTTGTCTAATTTGTAAACTGGCCTTCCTTTTGGAAACTACGCCCTCCTTTTTCTTTTATAGTTGTTTCCAATTTTTAAACTGAGCTCTCCTTTAGAAAATGCACCCTCCGTAGCTTTTCCTGGTTGTTTCCATTTTTCTGCTTTTGGCATCCTCTTACAACTTCTCTTCCTTTCATCTTTTTCTATTTTCTTATCTCTAGTTCCATTTTGGAAACCTTATCCTCATGAGGGTGCCCTCTTGGCCCACTTGCTCCATTATTTAGGAATTTAATTAATTAAAATTAATAAAAATAATTCCTTCGCTTGACTTTGGCTAAATTTAATCCTATACATACATGATGAAATACAATTATTTACCTAGGGGTTATTTTGTCCCCTTTTTCCCGTGTTACCTGAATTAGCCAAAATTGGGGACATGACATTCCTCCCTCCCAAAAAAATTCTTGTCCTCAAGAAAAATATCCCAAGAGTCCATCATGCTTTTGTTGCACTACTCTGATCATAGTCATCTCTCCAAAAACAAACAATTCCAAGATCCCATTGCTTGTATTACACTCCCATGGATCTGAATACCCTCGAACAAAATATATCGAGAAAAAGAATGGATGAATCCCACTACTTCAACTGCAAGTTTCCAGGTAGTAGTGTCATGTGTGGAAAGCTGTCCTCCCATGGAATACCAGGATCCCACATTGGAAAATCATCATTTCCAATGCAGCTCTTAAACTTTTAGGGCTCCTCAATCAAGATATGAAACTATTCATGGTAGGACCCAATCAAGGAAAAACTATGCACCACCAAATATGCCTCCAAAGAGTGAGGCCAAACCTCATCAATCATTTCCACTCCAACAAGAAATTTCTCATGTTTCCCATGCACACAAGAATAAAAAATGTCATCACTATAGCTCAAATGACGAGGGTGGAAGTCCCTTATCCAATCATGAGAAAGATAGGCATCATACAAACACCATGTCCATCCAAGAATACTGAGAGCATCATATAGCATCCATAGATGCTCATGCTGCTCACTTGAAGTGTAATGTCTGTCATAAAAAGCTCCATCCATGTAAGCAGTAAGGTCAAACATGTGCTTTTCCATCCAAAGAAAAAGTGAAAAGACACTCCATCTAGTCAAATTAAGTGGGAAGCAAAGTGCTTCCCCAAGTGAAATCATCCAATGGCTCAACTCTCTGCCATTGGCCAAAGGGTGCAAGCATCCATCCACATATGCCACCTTCTTCTAGATAAATGTTTCATTAACTTCTATTGGCAACTTGCTTTCTTAGCTACCTCCCCCTTACCATGAGTAGAAATTCTTCTACAGGGATATTCCATGTCTAACATGTAATATTACACCCAATCCATATGTGGATGAATGGCATCAAATGAAATCAATATGTGCCTCTACTGCTAATCATAAAACATGTCAGTGTTAGGAGCATCAATAAATTTACAAAAAAAACTTTTACCTCCTAGAATCTCAAACTGTGAGATGCATCTATCCATGGGTGGATAGACTTTTCTGCTGCTTGATCCCAATGGATTGAGATCATCATGATGGTTGCTAGTCCTAGAATAAATGCATTCATGTATCTTCTCCATCCATGAATCTTCCTCATCTATATAAATCTGATGATCTCCCAAGCATGGTACTAGTGCACAATTCCAATGGCTCAATTCTATGCCATTGGGTTCACTCAATTGGTACAAGTGAAAGAAAGAGGCATCAAGGAATGCAAGTGGCTTCCTTGGATGTTTTTGGGAAGCAAGTAGTGCATTTACCCAATCATTATGGACAATTTTGGGAACCTCCTGTTCCACATGTGGCACCAACCAAAAAAAATTCTTCACCCAATGTTCATCCCCACTTGATGTGGTTGAATCTAGGATCTGGGAAAAAGAAATGTGAACCAAACTCATATCTCTGCAACAAAAATTCCTCAAACTTATGGCTGCATCTTATTCATTACTGGCTGGTCCAAAAGAGGTGATCTCATCTGAATCCTCCATGGAAGAGTGACTTTATCCAAGGAACAACTCAGGTTCACTCTGGGAAAGATCAAGTGCTTGGTTATCCTTAGGCTGCTTTGCACACTCCTTAAGCACATGCAAAATAAAATGATCCTCATAATCCACCATATCATGAGGTTCCTCCATATGATAAAAAATGCAATAACCAAGTGAATATGGATGAATTTTGTGTAGGAGGGCAGGTGTGATATTTGCAGATTCTTGGAGTGTACATTGAGTGCTTTGCAAGGAATCTTGGGTGATCATCACTTCTTTTGTGAGATTGAAAATATCCTCTCCATACTGTAAGGATGCTCCATGTAACAAATGAACAAGATCAAGCAGATAATTTTTGTCAAAAATCATATCTAAGAAATTACCTTGGATTGTAGACATTGCTCTCTGAATTTTCTCCATGGATTCAAGGAAAGTTGAATCTTCCAATGAAGCAGCTCTCCAAAAATATTGTGACACTGAAACATGTGTGTCATGGAGAATGTGTAAGTCCTCGTTGATACTTCTTTCATTCATCTTTAGTGGCCTTTCAAAAGGGAAAGGTTGAGAATCAACCTCCTCATCATTTACCAATGGATCAACCTCTTGAAGCTCGGGTGGTGATTTTGAGATTGATACTGTGACTTCTTCCTCCACTGCAAGGAATTCATCTTCTTCAGTATTAGGGGAAATTGTACTTGCAACAATCTCATCAAATGGTATCTCTATGTCACCCACATAGAGAGATGGACATCCATCAGAATATGTCTCCTCAAAACTTAGGCACCCATCAGTAAGGACCTCTTCACAACATCCATCAGTAGATGCTTCTTCAGAATTTGAGCAACTGTTAGTAGATGCATCTTCTTGGAATCCATTAGTAGCTACTATCTGATCCATACTTTCTTGATTCTTAGCAGAAATGGTGATGGATTATTCATGCTTACCCCCTTTGGAATATCTGCTTGAAGAAAATCCAAACAATCTCATGAAGCTAGAGGATGCAGTTGGCTTATTTTTTCTTCCTTCTTCATTACTCATAGAGGTAGAACAAATTGGTTTCTCCATGAGTAGTTTATTTCTGCAAAAATCAGAACTTTCATCATGCTTATACTTGGTATATCCCTCTTCCTTACTTGGAGAGAGAGAGTGATCCATTTCCTCCTTGCACTGGTTAGCACAACAGTGATTCACTTGTGCCTCAACTTGGGATCCCTTCGGTACTACTAACCCCACTTATGTGCACACACTATCAACCATATGTGCAATCCTTACTTAATTTTCTTTGCAGTAGGGGTCCTTGAAAAATCTCTTTATCTCCAAAGAGTAGAAGTCTTGGAAAGGAAGAACCTTCCTTATCTCTTTCTTCAAGGCACTATATTCCATGGGATATTGGAATGATCCCTTCATCTTCTTTCCCCATGAAACTTTTCCATTTTCCCAATTAGACACATGTATATAAGATCCTATGTCCTCTTCAAACATATGATCAGCAAGATAATCATATTCAAACCTATGAAAACAATAATCTCCCACAGAGGACATCTCCTCTTCTTCATCTGGCTCAAAATCAAATTCTTCCATTATTTGTAAGAGCCTCATACTGCAACTTTTGAAGAATTAGATATGCAATAGTATTCAACCAAGGAGCTTATTTCTTTCCAAATGGGCATATGATACCACTGTAATATTCCAGCCAACCAGAATATCAATGCAAACACCCAATTTTAGCAAAGTTTTTGCTACTAAATTTTAACAATTTTTTTATGGTGTGCAAGGTGTCAATGCTGAATACTGATTCACTGGTCAAGGGTGATGGGAGTGACTTTAGGTTCTGGTTTTTGTATGAGTAAGTGTGAAGCAGAAAGGTATATCATGGATAAACACTAAGTCCTATGCACAAAGCACTGGAGCCATTTACCTTTCAACAATCAGACAAATCCGATGTCTACTCAAAGGCTTTCTGGGCCTTCCAGCATATGCATACTAGACTAGGAGTTTTATTGGATGTTAAAAGAGGTTTATCAGGAATAAAAATCTGTAAAATGTATTGGAGTAGAGTTCCTTTGTATTTGGGAGGTTACAAGTGGATTTGGAGGCCATATGGACAAGTGCGCTACTGGGGATTGCACAACCAGGAGATTTACATATCCCTCCAAACAGTGTTAGATGGTTCCAAGAACTTAGGGGAAGGGTTGGAATAGCTTGTATATTGTCTTAAGAGACTCACTTAAAATTGATGCACAGATAGTGATTAATTACAATTATGGAAAAACTAGTTAATTAAAATTGCACAATGAGATAGTCTTGCATTTCATGTTCCCAAAATTCCTTAAAGGCTTACTAAAATCTGTCCTGAAGCATTAAATGGTTCTTATAAATGTTAATTAACAGCAACAGGTCGAAATTGGAAGTCCAGAATACATATTTGATAGTTCATTACATTCAAAATTGCAGGGAGTTTCCAATGCTAGGAAGATCTTACACATTGAGAGAGAATGACTGTAAGATGAAGAGAAGAACGAGGAATTCTGATTTGGATCTTCTAGATGACTTATATCAGGTATGATATCTTAATATGAATGGTGCACTGGTCTTCCTGAGCTGTACTGCGCACATTCACTGAATTGGATCTCTTCTACTGGGTGAACTCCTTCAATACTAGCTCCAATGGCACTGGAACTATGGAACAATCTCTGGATGCTTATGATTCTTCAACAATGGCTCATGTAAACCTGTATATTAGCTCTCCATGGCTGCAAATGCTGAGAGAATATCATAGAAAGAGAAGTGGAATAGAAATAATGGGGCTCATCTCCCATTGGTTGGATAGGTCCCACCACCTTGCCTTGAGAAGCATAAAATGCTCACACATAAATTCAAATTGACAAAAGTTCTGAATAGGAGTTGATTTGCTTATTTTATATAAGTCATAGTGACCTTTTGAGCAAGTTGACCTTCTTGGTGACCTGTGAGAACCCTTCCACATGGGCCACCCATGAATGAGTAGACTTGCCTTGCTTTTGCCTTCAAGATTTTCTCTCCTTTAGAAACTGTGCCCCCCTTTGTCTCCACATGTTTCATGCTTTGTAAAAGTTCCTAATTTGTAAACTGGCATTCCTTTTGGAAACCGTGCCCTCCTTTTTCTTTTCTGGTTGTTTCCAATTTGTAAACTGAGCTCTCCTTTCAAAAATGTGTCCTCCTTAGCTTTTCCTTGTTGTTTCCATTTTTTTGATTTTGGCATCTTCTTACACCTTCTCTGCTTTTCCTCTTTTGCTATTTTCTTGTCTCCAGTTCCATTTTGGAAACCTTATCCTCGTGAGGGCGCCCTCTTGGCCCACTTGCTCCATTATTTAGGAATTTAATTAATTAAAATTAATAAAAATAATTCCTTCACTTGACTTTGGCTAAATTTAATCCTATGCATACATGATGAAATACAATTATTTACCTAGGGGTTATTTGGTCCCCTTTTTCCCATGGTCACTGAATTAGCCAAAATTGGGGACATGACATTCGAAAGGAAAAAAATAATAAAAAAGTATGGAAAGGACAACACAATGAATGAACGAGAGGTGGCAGTTCCCTTAGCACATGAAAAAGGACTTGTAGGAAGTGGAGTTGATTCTTCTAACATTGACATCATTATGCCTTATGCAACATAGGTTGGTCTTTTGAAGACAATGAGAAGCAAAGAGATGAAGTTGAAGGATTTAGAAATTTCTACAGTTGATGGATATTAGGGTCAAGAGAAGGAAACAATAGTCATATAAATGGTTCATTCTAATGTAAAACATGAGAATATTTTCAGGAGAATGATGAGTATCTAAGTGCCTCAGAATATCTTACTTGAATTGTAATAGTACAAAAATCCTTAGCTAGAAAATATGGTGTACAAACAATAGGATGTCGTTATCCCTATAGGTGGACTAGTACTGAGTTCAAGGAATAGAGTGCACATTGAGTAGAGTTGGAAGAGGAAAAATAATGTAGAAGACTTGAGATGAGCTTATAACAGATTTGAAGTAGGGACATTTGTTAACACCTAAAAAGTGCTCACTAGCTCATTCCCTTACCCACATGACCCATTTGTCCACTTTTCCACCATCTGAGCCTCTGAAACCAACAAAAGGTCACCAAAAGACCTTGGTACACCCCTTTTTCCATTAAAAAAGATTATTTTTCCAAGAAAATCATAAAAAACCCTCAAAAAGGGTCCAAATTCCCAAAAATATTAAAAAGGGAATTAAAATATTATTTTTATTCAAAAAAGGAAAAAGGAGGGAAAATTACCTAAACCATGTTGGTCAATACCATTGGTTTCCACAAAACCACAAATGGTATTCCTCACCACCAAAACCTATAAAAAGGTGGTAGGGGCTCCTCATTTCATATCCTTCCATTATCTCATCCTTATGCTGCTGAAATCTCCCATGAGCACTTTTAGCCATTGAAGCAACCTTGGAGAAAGAGACCTATTGGAGTTTGGAGCTACTCATCTTGGGAGTTGCTCAACATCAACCTTCACCATTGAAGGTAATATCGCAAGCACTTGCTTGCCCCCCACTTTTCAATACAAAAAATTATTTCTTATGTTTCTTGTTCTTGATTTTGAAATATTTACATTATTTGCTTAGATTCTTGTTTAGATCCATGAAAAGTATTGTTTATTTAGTTTAATTGTTTTTATTTCTATTGAAACTGCTACTACTAGTTAGTAGGTGCCCATAGCACTAAGCTTGGTTGCAAAACCGAGCCAACAGTTTTTGGCGACTCCGCTTTGGTTTGAACTTTAGATCTCTAGCTTTGCCATTTAATCTTAGTTTTTAATAGTTTTTAACCTTTAGATCCATAGATCTGCCATCTTAGACAGCAGATCCATTGCTGATCTGAGATTTGGCCCCAAAAACAGCCCTAAAAATTCATTTTTCGGGTTCGTTTCTCGGTTTCCGTGCACGGCTTCCGCCTCGCGGCTTTTTGCCAGACAGTCGCGCGGTCCATCGCGGCTTTTCTGCATTTTTCCGCGCGGTCCATCGCGGCCTTTTTCCAGACAGTCGCGCGGTCCATCGCGACTTTTCTGCATTTTTCCGCGCTGCTCATCGCGGCTGTGCGGCCAAAACCTGCGCGGCTCATCGCGACTGTGCGTCCAAAACCCGCGTGGTCCATCGCGACTGTGCGGCCAAAACCCGCGCGGTCCATCGCGACTGTGCGGCCAAAACCCGCGCGGCCCATCGCGGCTGTTCGTCCAAAACCCGCGCGGCTGAATTTTTTCATTCGGCCATCCCGATTTTGAAAAATATTTTTTACTATACTTTCTGCCCATAGCACATTTTTTACAGTATCAAATTCTGCATATTTTCCAGATTTAGAAAAAAAATTTACTATTTAAAAGTGCATACATAGAAATCTTTTTAAAAATTTTCAAGAAAGTGAAAGAAAGATTCATTTTGCATTCTTTATCTAGATTCAAATTTTTTCTTGTTTACTTCTTTAGAATCTTGCCCTTAGCAAATTTTATTGAAACAAAGAAATCCATTTATTTCTTTTAAAAAAGAGTTTATTATTTGCTTTCATAAAATCCAAGAAATCCTTTATTTTTTGAGTTATTTTTTGAAAAAGCATATTAATTCCTTTTAGTGAAAATAAAAAAAAATAAAAATAAAAAAAAAGTCTTAAATATTTGCTTGTTATTTTTCGAAAAATCCTTTATTTTTTGAAAAATTTCCCTTAAAGCATTTAATTTTTTCAAAATTCAGTTTACAACACCTCACGTGCACTCACACGATCACTTAACTGAACTAAGACTTAAAACTTACCCTAATTTGAACACACTCTTAACCCCACTTGGGGAACACGAAAAGAATTCTTGTAGCTAGGTAGTATTGGGGGGATAGGTGTTCCAATAACACCCCTCAGTTCATACATCTGAGACATAGAATTTGTCCAATTAGGGAGCTAAAATCTCTTAGTACTTTTTGGCGCGGTCACAACCGGTTTGTGGGAAGGCCTCTCCCCTAGGAGGGTTGAAGTCGCGAGGATGGTTCCGGAAGCCTGAGTGGGATACCGAAACCCATTCAGTAACCGAAGGGCTACCATTCGCAGTTCTCGGGATATCCCTGTATTGGGATATTGCGATCAAAGGACCAAACGGCAGATTTACCTTTTCTCGACGCGTCATGAACGGAGTATCCTAGTAGCCTGTCTTTTTAGGATTGATTACCCGGTGTCCCTCCCGGTAGGGGGATATCTAGCCGTTGTCTCTACATTCATATTGTCTGACTTGGATTTCATCACCTTGCAGGGGATATCGTCTGTTTGAGTCACAATACTTTTAGATTAGGTGTTTGCATGATCTTTACCACCTTTTGAGTCTAGTTACACCTATTTTTTCTAGGAGCCGCTTGCATGTTGGTATTCTGACCGGTTGTTGCATTCCTCCACTTATTGTAGCACAGCTGCTAGAATAAGTGCATTTTTTGAGGATTGATTTTTTGGCCTGTGAGCCTTCTTTTTTCACTCCCCTTTTTGCACCCTTGGTTGCATTAGGGTTTTGAGTCTTTTACATATATATCACCACCTGATACTTAAAACAAATTTTTACATAAAAAACGTATTCTCACCATTGAGAATTCTAGACGTTCTCGTCGTCTACGGGGCGAACTCCCAGAGTTTAGTCCACTTGGCTCTCCACGTCACGGACGCAGAGCATTATCCCTTGATTCGACACATCGTCGATCATCTAGACGGTCATCCGATTCTGACATACCCCACTTCACCTTTGATTTGGAGGTAGAATCCGAAAACCCCACAGAGTTACCACCAACCACAATTATGTCTGGAACACCAGATGATCCACAATATACATTAACCATAGGTCAGACATCAGCAGACCTTTCTGCGGGAATACCATCCATGACAACATCCACCCCCTTGGGTATGCCCAATATGGGTACCACTCCACATTCAGGAATGCCTAACACAGGACCACCACCTGTCATGGGCATGCCCAACATGGGAGTCATACCCCCTTCGGTTTCCACAAACCCCATCCCAGGAATCCCTAGTACGATTCCTAACCCAAGTGTAACTCCTGTTGCACTTGGGAATGCTATCCCAGGAATCCCTAGTGCGATTCCTAACCCAAGTGTAACCCATGTTGCACTCGGTAGTGCTATACCAGGAATCCCTAGTGCGATTCCTAACCCAAGTGTAACCCAAGTTGCACTTGGGAGTGCTAACCCATATCAGGCCACACCTTTTGGAGGGCACATACCCTCCATACCTAGCATACCTATAGGCGCTACTGGACCCCTACACCATACCACAATGGCTAGGCAGGTCCCGGTTCCGGTCACCACATCCGCTAGTCTACCATACATGGCAAGTCTCAACCTGCCAGATTTAGCTAGGCTCACAAATGACCCCATCAGGCATGACCCTGCTTGGCCCCATATGCCCACTAAGCTTCCCTCTGACATCCCTAAGTTTGAGGGAAAGGCCGGAGAAGACCCCCAGAACCACATCATGTCTTTCCACTTATGGTGTTCCTCCAACTCCATAGTGGACGACTCTGTCCGCCTCCGTTTATTACAGCGCACCTTCACTGGCTCTGCAGCCAAATGGTATATCGAGCAACCCCATGGGACGCATTCCACATTTACCTCCCTTGCCTCGACCTTCCTGCAGTTCTTTCAGCTACCGGTCCGCTATGATGCGGGCGTCGAAATCCTACTGTCTTGCAGACAGAACACGGCCACGCACATCACTGACCATATCCATGATTGGCGTCGGCGCCGAAGCCTATGCAAGATCAAATTAGACGACCGAATCTTTTTAGACTGGTTCCTTAAATCCCTCCTTCCTCTCATTGCGAAGGATGTAGCATCCGAAAGACCCCAGTCTGAAGAGGAGGCCATCCTTAAGGCCCAACAGTTTGACCTTATCTATGCCCAGTCAGGTTACCTATACACCATCATACCTGACGCCCCACGAGGTGACTCTGCACGCGGTGACACACCGGGGGCATCCCATGCCGCTGATGGCATTATTGGCCAAATTACACCGCACGCAAAACCTTTCAGTATGGTGAGCACCATGCCCGCCCCAGACCTTTCTAGGGCTACATCCAGTTCCGGAGCGACAACTTCTTATGCTCCAACAAACCAGACCCATCATGTTCATGGACCCTCTTGTCCACAACATTGTTATGGCCAAGCGCCATCAGCATATGTACCTCCTACATACTATGCTCAACCTACAGTACAAAACCCCATGCAGTTTCCACAACAGCCCATGCATTACCCACAACCGGTTGCACCGGCTAACCTCACACCTCCACCAGCTCAGGGGTACCAACAACCCCAACAGGCAACTGGACCACCTCCAGCTCCACCTGCATACTATCCACCGCAACCTGCTCCCGCACCTGCGGCTCCTCAGAATCCCCCCAATGCTCAAGGGCATGTGTACGCACAACAACAGCAGCCCCAATATCAAAATAACCAACGCAACCAGGGTGGACAACCCAACCGCGGAAGAGGACGCAACCGTGGAAACAATCAAAACCGTAACCAAGCTCCACAGCCTACCCAGCCCCCGCAAAACAATAACGCGGCGCCCGCTCATCAGAATCCTGATCGGCCACCTAAGCAACCTAAAAATGCTAATTTACGGACAAACCATCCTTGTTCCATTTGCGGTGTCTATGGCCACTATACCCACGCTTGCCCACATCTCGAGCGAGCTCGACAACTATGGACAAATGACGCCCATCGCCAAGGGCAGGCGGCTCCTCAGCCACCACCCAACCCCCCACCACCTCCACAACAACCTCTGGTTCTCCAAAACCCCTTTCCAACACAGGGAGTGGTAAACACCCAGCCGTTAGCCCCCCAACAGGGCAACGTGCAACCACAACAAATAACTTACACAGCTCCTGATCAACCCATGTTTGATTCAGGCACCCACCACTTATTGATGATGTCCACCGCTGACGTCAATATCCAAACCCGTCGGAATCAATACGGACCGACTTCTGAAGCCCCCCCCCGCCGAAAAGGATACCACTGCTAATCCCACTGATCAGACATTGCGTATACCTCAGGTTCCACTTGATGGCGCTTCTAAAGCACCTCGCTTCCCCCTTCGCCGAATCAACAACAACCCCAATGCACGAGCTGCGTCCAATTACAACATCGTAGATGACTTAGCTCAATCTCCCGCAGCCATGTCTGCGTTAGAAGTCTTAAAAACCTGTCCTACTCAACGCAAGACTTTACTTTCCGCCATTGGGGCGATTGACCCAAATGATTCGAACTTGATGACCTTTGATTTAGACCAATCTGAACCACGGCTGCCTTCTACCATAGCAGTCCAAGTTTCCGTTTCTATTCGGAATCTTGTCATCCATCGATGTATCATCGACGAGGGTGCCTCCACATGCGTCATGTCCACTTTTGTTTGGCAAAAGTTGGGCTCCCCTGCTCTCCAGCAATCCACCACTGCATTGCGGTCCTACGACGGCCGGTCAGCTCAACCTCAAGGTTTATTACCCAAGGTACCCGTCCAATTAGGTGGGAAGACTGTGCTCATCGACATAGAGGTCATTAACGCCCAGCTTGACTATAACCTTTTACTTGGCCGTAGTTACATGTACGCCATGAAAGCGGTCGCCTCCTCCGTCTTCCGCACCATGATGTTCCCCCATGAGGGCCGCGTGGTCAAAATTGACCAACTCACCTACTATGACCCCAACGCCCCTGCAGCACCGGAGAATGTTCTCCCCATGATTGAACAACCCGCTTCTAGTGCAGTTACCTCCTTTGTGTCTTCTGTGGCACCCGGACTGTATTCAAATACACCAATGACCTCTACATTCCAGGCCATCCCACCACCGTCACCGGAAACCCAGGTCGCAAATCTCTGTACTGTTTCGCAGAATACGCAAACATCCGGCGGTCAACCACCATTGATCCCCAGTCACATTGGTGTTACACCCATCCACACCATCCCCTTCCTATTTCCTCCTTCGGGTGTAGTAAGCGCCCCGGTTATGGCTACCCTTAGCCTACCCGGGCTAACATTGGGATTACCCGTGTGGTATATTCCGCCTCCCGTTCGATTACCGACACCAGACGTCATCCTCCAACCGGTACAACCTATTGTTACCACAAATCAGCCTCCTCCTGGTGTCACAATCCCCTCGTCGTCAACGACACCTCCTCCCAACCTCAATATCCCTTCGTTGTCAATGAAACCTCCTCCTGGTCTCACGATCGCTTCAACGTCAAAGGATCCCCCTCTTCTTACTAAGCCCACTGGGGGCAGAGGTCCAAAACCATACACTGCTATACCACCTCCTAGGGCAGCCAAACCCCCACCGGTGTTTCGAGCTCCCCCCAAATGTTCATTATGCGATGAAATTGGCCATCCAACTCACCAATGCCCACATTTACCGGCACTCCAAGAACATATGAATATGTTGGACGATGACATAGGAATCCCAGTAGTCAAATTAGAGCCACCTCTACAGCCTCGCGACAAATCACTGCGCACTAACCATCCCTGTGCTATATGCAGTATTTACGGCCACTACTCTCACCATTTCCCTGATCTACCTGACTATAGAGCAGCGTTGTACGAGTTAAACAATGCCGACTTAGAGATATCTCCTCCCCTCATCGAAGAGATTCACCCTCCACCATCATCCTCGTCAGAAGAAGTCAATACGATATATATGATTTCGACAACCTTCAAACCAGAACCCCTTGATTTATGGTCTGACTACTTCAATACTGACGAACAGATTTTGGAGACACTCACTGCACCCGACTACCCTTGGGATGATATGCATCATCGCTCCTACTTCCTCCCGGAAGCATCTACCTCCACCACATCCAACCAGCTATCAGTCGAGTCGAAAGACTTCATACCCGCTAAGGTCGATTGGTTAAAGGACCCCATCCCAGCACCGGATGCCTTTGAAGAAGGGAACATGTCCAACATTTCCCCCACTATACAGATAGACATTTCCACAACACCAGGGAAACCTGAGCTCATCTCGCTGGGCGCATCTTGCACTCAAGCAGAAACTCAGGCATACAAAAAACTCTTTCAAGAGTTCCGAGACGTCTTTGCCTGGTCCTATACCGAGATGCCTGGTCTCGACCCCGCCATTATTGAACACCACATCGATACATGGCCGGAAGTACCCCCTGTTCGTCAGAAACAGCGACCTATTCACCCTGCCAAGCTCCCCGCTGTTAAGGCTGAGGTCGAGAAACTTCGAAAAGCAGGGTTCATCTACCCTATTCCGTACACCACCTGGGTGTCGAACCCCGTTCCTGTCAACAAAAATCAAGGCACCCTTAGAGTATGCACTGACTTCCGCGATCTAAACCACGCTTGTCCAAAAGACAATTTCCCCACGCCATTCATTGACCAACTCATTGATGAGTGTGCGGGCCATGAGGTCCTATCCTTCATGGACGGGTTTTCCGGATATAACCAGATTCACATCCGCAAGGAGGATCAGTACAAGACTGCCTTTACCACCCCATGGGGCACCTTTGCCTATCGCGTCATGCCATTTGGCCTTAAAAATGCTGGTGCCACTTTCCAGCGAGCCATGACTTATTGCTTTCACGACTTGGTCCATATCCTGCGAGTTTATCTTGACGACCTCACAGCTCGTTCCCGAAAACGATCAGACCACCTTAACGACCTCCGGCAAGTTTTCCTGCGTTGTCGTAAATATAAAATCCGCTTGAACCCACACAAGTGTGTCTTTTGCGTCCCGGCAGGCCGGTTGTTGGGTTTCATTGTTTCCCAAGACGGGACCACTGTTGATCCCCTGAAAGTCAAAGCCATCTTAGAACTTCCCCCTCCTCGCACGCTTCGGCAGCTTCAAAGCTTGCAAGGTCGGTCCAATTTTCTTAGGCGCTTTGTTCCTGATTACGCCACCAAAGTCCATGGATTCTTACGCTTACTTCGTACCCACATACCCTTTGTTTGGGACGAACAAGCAGACACGGCATTCGAAGCCCTCAAGAAGGCTCTCACACAAGCCCCCTTGATATCCCCACCGGATTTCTCCCAAGACTTCACCCTTTACGTCTCGGCATCCGAACATGCCGTATCCGGAGTTTTGGTCCAAGAAGATGCTTCCCACAAAGAGCATGTAATTTATTACGTCAGCCAGACCTTGTCTGGCCCACCTCTACGTTACCCATACGAGGAAAGATTAGCCCTAGCTGTAGTCTTTTCCGTACAAAAACTACGACACTACATTTTGCTTAGTCATACCACGGTCGTGGCCGACTCCAACCCCATGGTCTACCTCCTCACCAGGCGGCTCCTTCAGGGTCGTGTCGCTAAATGGGTCATTATCCTCCAGGAATATGACCTTACTTTCAAGACTCCCAAAAGCACCAAAGCCCTCGCGCTTGCTCACCTAATTACAGATCTCCCGTCCTCTTCGACATCACCCGTTATCCATACGGACCTGATTGACGAGCAGATCTTCGTCATTTCGTCGGACGACCCTTGGTACGGAGACATTTTGACTTACCTTCGTACGCAAAAATTCCGACCACACATCGATCGTGATGGACGCCGTCACATACGACACCACGCACCCCGATACCTACTTATTGGAGATGTACTTTACCGACGCGGCGTTGATACTATCTTACGCCGCTGCCTATCCCATAGTGAGGCAGAACAAGTCCTCAATGATTGTCATAGCGGTGCCTGTGGAGGCCATTTCTCCGGCATGGCTACCGCCCAGAAAATCATTCGGGCAGGTTATTTTTGGCCATCATTGTTTACTGATTGCATCACCGCAGTCAAGCATTGCCAGAACTGCCAGCTCTTTTCCCCCAAAGCAAGGACCCCCCCTGCCCCCCTTCATCCAGTCATCACTGTTGGACCATTCTGCAAATGGGCCATAGATTTCCTCGACTGCAACCCCCCGTCAGCCGGCGGTCACAAACACATAATCGTGGCCGTAGATTATTTCACCAAGTGGGCAGAAGCCATGCCGACCTATAACTGCAAAGCCGACACTGCAGCGCCGTTTTTCTTCAACCACGTCATTGCTCGTTTCGGAGTACCACAACAGCTAGTCTCTGACCACGGCTCTCACTTCGAAGATGTCGTCTGGAAAGAATTATCAACCATGTTGAAATTCGAACACCATTTCTCTTCCGCTTACTACCCCCAAGGAAACGGCCATGTCGAAGCGATCAATAAAATCTTGAAGACCATTCTCCAACGCACTGTAGACAAGCACAAATCCAATTGGCATCACATGCTTTTCCCAGCACTCTGGGCTTACCGCACCTCGACCAAAACCGCCACCGGTTTTACCCCTTTTCATTTAGTTCACGGCGTCGAATCTGTCCTCCCTATTGAGTGCCAGATCCCAGCCTTACATATCGCCGTTGAACTCCTACCAGACACTTCCCCGATCGAGCAACGTTTGCTGCTCCTAGAGCAGGCCGACGAAGATCGGCGCACAGCCATTCAAAACATGGAAGCTGCTAAACAACGATCGAAACTAAGTTACGACAAACGCGTCCACCCAAGAACCTTTTCGGAGGGAGACCTTGTCCTCGCTTACGATCAAGCTCATGATAAAACTGGAAAGGGAAAGTTCGTGTCTATGTGGCAAGGCCCCTACATCATACACACCTGCCTCGGGCAGGGGGCATACATTCTGACCGATTCAGAAGGCAACACCTTACGCAACCCACGCAACGGGTTGTACCTTAAAAGATTTTACCCATAGAAAATCTCATGGGCACCATCGTCCATTTTTTAGTATAGGCATACGTTTTTCGTTCACAAAAAATTTTCAAAAACCTAAATATTTGTTTTCCCTGCATGACCACAGATGGAGCCTCTTCCACTCTGCCATATCGGTTTCGCTGATGGTGCAAGCCGTTGGTCTCCCAATCTCGCCTCCGCAGCTTGGGTAATATACTCCCCTTCACACGAGTTAATTCACATTGATGGAGTATGTTTAGGTGCCGCCACCAATAATCAAGCTGAATACGATGCCGTGACCGGTCTCCTGGCCGCTGCTCTCCAGATGAGCATACGTCACCTCAACGTTTTCTTGGACTCACAGCTCCTAGTTTCCCAGCTCAACAATGATTACCAGGTACGCGATCCCTGTCTGTTCAGAAAATTCCTGCGCACTAAACAAATGGTTAGACAGTTTGAATCCATTACATTCACACATGTCCCAAGACACCTCAATAGTGTAGCAGATAATATGGCCAACAGTGTCCTCGACTGGCACACCAATCACATCATGTCATATCCATAAACAAACATGCATCCAGGTGCAAAACATGTGCCTCCACGGGCATATACAAAAAACCAATATTGCATCCACGTGCATAACATGTGCCTCCACGGGCATAAAACAAACAAACCAAAATAATGCATCCATATGCATAGCATGTGCCTCCACGGGCATATATAAATCTACAAACACACTGCATCCACGTGCATAACATGTGCCTCCATGGGCATATACAAAAGACAAAGTGCATCCACGTGCATACACAACAAAATATCCAAAATATATATCCACATATATATACGAACCAAATAGTCTACATGTCATAAGTGCCCTCAGCACTCGATATACACAAAATACATCTGTCATACAAAAAATGCTTCCCCATATGCTCATGAGCATTTGGGGGCAGGTACAATGACATCTAATCATCAGGATCCTCCGGATCCTCAGGCTCCTCCTCCGGCTCCTCCTCCGACTCCACCTCCGCTGGCCCAGCCGGGTCAGGACGACCCCGAACTCGCCGCTCGGCTGGCCCTGCTGGGTCGTCCCTCAGACGTATCCTCCCCGGTGCCGGCTCTGCCGGAGCATCTCCTCCACCACCCCCGTGTCTCGCAGCAAGCACCGCTGCCCTCAACAACAGTGACTGCCACTCAGGCGGTGCACCGAGACATCCCTGCAAAATGTCCCGATCAAGGTCCCTCCAGCCATCCTCCGGAAGTCTAGCTACGATCCGGGCTAAAGTCCGTCGAACACCATCTATAGCATCGTCCTGAGGGCCAACCCCTCGCCCACGGGCTCCATATCCTCCACCACGAGGAGGACGTACAGGTACTGGGGGACGAGCAACCACCATCGCCCGCCCCTGCCGAGCCACATAGTCAGGTGGTGGTACCGGACCAATATCTGCACAAAGCAAGTAGAACCATCAGATACTATACAACGGATATCATCATGATCAATCATAATACATATGATATAACATAACATAAGACACAAAAACATACCGTCTAAGCTCCAGGCCTGTCCTGGGGCACGTGGCATCTCTGGGTCTCCCCGGTAGTCCATGCCGGCGTATGGATAGTCCTCGATCACCAGTGGCATCTGCTCCCACTGCTGGAAAAAATCCTCTGTGAAGAAGCCACGGATACCACCGCCAGCACGGGGCATCATCTGCCCCCACCTCGTCATACGAGGCTCACTAGGAGGACCAGCACGAACGGGTACGTGTGGCCGTAAGGTCGGCACCCGCTCAAAGAAAAAACAACATAAAAAAGAGGCGTAACAGAACGCACCTCCCTCTCTCACGGCCTTGTCCAGATCTCTCCGGACACCGGCCAAGAACATCTGAGCCCAAGCATATTAAGTACCCCGTAGAACGGAGTCCACCATCATCGTCTGCCCCCCAGACATACGATGTGGTGCAGCAGCACCCAAAACCCTCAGAACACAGGCACCAACGGCCCGCATATCCCACTCACGTAGGAACTTCAGACTGATAGAGCTGTTCACCAAAACAGCGTCATCCCCACAGAAGGTCTGTAAGAGGTCCTCCATATCCACGCCTGGAGGCAACCTCGGAGAGATATCACCCACCTCACCCAAGCGAGGCAAACCGGTCAAAAAATATACATCAGTGAGAGTAATCTCCAACCTCTCACCACCAATAATAAAGGCACCCTCTGCCGGCACCCACCACTGCACGAGCTTGTTCAGGAGTCTCCTCACTGAACGGATAGGAGGTATCTGAGCGAACTTCAAAAGTCCGCTCATGGCTAGGGTCTGTCTCACCCCCCCATCATTCTCGATCCTCGCCACAATCTCGGCATCAATCTCTCTCTCCCGCCATACGGACTGAGCCCTCCGCAACATCCTGTCAAGAAAACACAGAAAATTTTAGCCCCAGCATAAAAATTTTAGAAAAAATCCCATCGCGGCTTTTTCACAAAAAGCCGCGATGACCATCGCGGCTTTTCCACAAAAGCCGCGATGACCATCGCGGGTTCCATGAAAAAACTCGCGATGAACATCGCGAGTTTCGTCCAAACAGTCGCGATGAACATCGCGACTGTCACCCATGAACACGCGATGAACATCGCGGGTTCCGACCTCACAGTCGCGATGATCATCGCGACTGTGATCCTGAAACCCGCGCGGTTCATCGCGGGTTCCGCCCCGAAACCCGCGCGGTTCCACGTTGGAGAGTCAACGTGGAGTTTCGCGGCCTTCGGGGGCCCACCGCCAAATAAAAAAGACATAATTGACTAGGTTAAGGCGAATAGAGTTACCTGCAACTCGCTAAATCGAAAACCAACGGTGAAATCTCCCAGAAATCGAGAAATAGCTCTGACTGCTCTATCAAACTCGCACGTGACAATGACAAGTCATATTGGGCCCCACGTCCTATTTATAGAAATTCCACAAATTTCAAACAACCATTGCGGTGTCATACGAAGTCCATTTTTCAAACCGTTGGTACCGTTGGGATCAGCACAGCGAGAACTTCATAGAGGTTCCTCCCGTTTCCCGTTTTTCCCGGGGTCCATTTTTGACCATTTCTTAGCCCCTCTCGTGGCCTCGGTTTGCGTGCCACATCGGCCGTTCTCCGTTTTCGATGTGCCTTATATGGCCGGATTCAGTTTTCCGCGCTCGTGATGATGCTTGAGACCATTTCTCGCTCTCACCTTTAGATTTTCCGGGCATTTTTTCCACGCCCCCTCGTCGCCTCGGTTTGCGTGCCACATCGGCCGTTCTCCGTTTTCGATGTGTCTTATATCGCCGGATTCAGTTTTCCGCGCCCTTGATGATGCTAGAGATCATTTCTCGCTCTCACCTCTAGAATTTCCGGGCATCTTTTCCACGCCCCCTCGTCACCTCGGTTTGCGTGCCACATCGGCCGTTCTTCGTTTTCGACAATCCTTATGTCACCGGATCCAGTTTTCCGCACAGATGACAATGCTTGAGACCTTTTCTCGCCCTCGTCAATCCATTTTAGTTCGATATAATTTTACCCCTTTCTCGGGCCGAGCAACCCCTTTTACGAAAAAGGCACTTAGGGAGTTTCTGTTAAGCTCTTTTCTGACTCCTAAAACAATGAAAAGATCGCCGAGCAATCTTGCTTCCTTTCATGCTCGATAAACGTATCTGAAAGGGCGTCTACCTGGTATAAGTTTACCCCTTTTCCGGACCTTGTAGACTAATTACGAAAAAGGTATACTCTAGTCACATCGGCTAGAAGAGTTCTCCATCCGCATCATTTTATGCTTTTTCGGGCCTTGGAGACTAAACTACGAAAAAGAACACCAACAGAGTCCACTTACCGTTTTCAGACTCTCTAAACATGAAAGCAACCATGAGCATGAGCCGTCCTGGGCTCACAAAATCCATAGGACCGCACCATTTCAGAGCACACTTTTATCCCTTTTTGGAGCTCATTAAAACTACGAAGAAGGAATCAATGGTACCTCTTGGCGCCACGACAGATCATATCTACTCGCATAGCAGCTTCCCCATTTTGGTCGCCTTTGTTCAGAGTATTCTGCAGTATGTCACCCTGAAACTCCCTCGACAGCTACCATCAGCTTGTCCTCCCCCCCCAGAGTCAATATATACCATTCAGTCAAAGCTATGATCCCTGCACCTACAAGTCAGTTCCCTACGCTGCCAGGTCAACCATGTCATCATGCTTTGAACAAAGGAAGTTTGAGTCTACCCATTTTTTGACCCAGTTATTTCCCATCCCCACAAGTATGTCAGTCCTACCAGCAGTACTACATCACTTCAGGTCTACACCTCGTGCTCCTATCAAGGAAACATCATTGCCTTGTTAGTTGCTGGTCTCCCTCTGTCGACGACAACCACATTAATTCCAGAGGATAGACCTAGAGGCCCCTGTGTCTTGGACTCATTACCATTTATGATGAGTGCCTACGAATCATTTCGAGAGGAATCCTCAGTGCCTCTCCCAATGGTTGTTTCTCACATGCTCGACTTCAACACCTTGATCGCATCGTTGAGACTCGCACAGGGTATTGGTCCGTTCACTTATTAGTCGAAGACCCCGGATACCTCCTGACTCCTCCACATTTGAGAGTCTTCCTATGGATAATATCAGTTACACTTTTCCTATAGTTATCCGGGCTGCGCATGGCGACAGTATTCAGATTCACACCTGTTTCATACTCCCTTGAGTATACAGTTACATTTATTCCCAGATTTGACTCATAGTCTTTGAGTCCCTACAGATGTTGGACACCTTCAGTTTCAGCAGTTCCACAGTTGATCCAGTGTATCAGTTATTGAGATCATTCATGATCATGAGTATATCCCACAATCATGTCCCCTCTGGACCATTATGATGTACCAGTATATTTCTTCACCTATTAGATCCCCCTTCTTGGGACTAATTGTTTTGTATATGCCTTGATACGAGCATGGGAATGCCCGCCTCGTCCTTTATCAGAGATTATACCTCATTCATATTGAGGCCATGTAATATTTTTTGTTTTTGCAGCTTCCAAGGGCCGTGGCTCCAGTCTCCAACCGGTCTCTTCTCTCCCCTAAACCCAGAAAAAGGACAAAAGAACTATGATGTCTATCGGCCATACGATGAGCTCCTGCCCTCACACATCAGGGGGCAATCTGTTAACACCTAAAAAGTGCTCACTAGCTCATTCCCTTACTCACATGACCCATTTGTCCACTTTTCCACCATCTGAGCCTCTGAAACCAACAAAAGGTCACCAAAAGACCTTGGTACACCCCTTTTTCCATTAAAAAAGATTATTTTTCCAAGAAAATCATAAAAAACCCTCAAAAAGGGTCCAAATTCCCAAAAATATTAAAAAGGGAATTAAAATATTATTTTTATTCAAAAAAGGAAAAAGGAGGGAAAATTACCTAAACCATGTTGGTCAATACCATTGGTTTCCACAAAACCACAAATGGTATTCCTCACCACCAAAACCTATAAAAAGGTGGTAGGGGCTCCTCATTTCATATCCTTCCATTATCTCATCCTTATGCTGCTGAAATCTCCCATGAGCACTTTTAGCCATTGAAGCAACCTTGGAGAAAGAGACCTATTGGAGTTTGGAGCTACTCATCTTGGGAGTTGCTCAACATCAACCTTCACCATTGAAGGTAATATCGCAAGCACTTGCTTGCCCCCCACTTTTCAATACAAAAAATTATTTCTTATGTTTCTTGTTCTTGATTTTGAAATATTTACATTATTTGCTTAGATTCTTGTTTAGATCCATGAAAAGTATTGTTTATTTAGTTTAATTGTTTTTATTTCTATTGAAACTGCTACTACTAGTTAGTAGGTGCCCATAGCACTAAGCTTGGTTGCAAAACCGAGCCAACAACATTAGCATTATGAGCAGCCTTGAAGACTTGTTGGTCAAGTACTGTGTGATTCTTTAGGAATATGGAGACATGACACCTTGATGGAAAACCTTGTCCACACCGGAAGTATTCACTTGGATTTCATTACATTGGCTTGGGATGACATGGAGATTTAGAAGGATATTATTGAAAATGGTGAAGTTATGAAGTGAGACAAGATACATATGCTCATACACATAGATGGACCATATTCAAGTGTTCTTGAAACTCCTAGAAAAAGAATTCACTGGTGCCATAAGGTATGGAAATAATTATCCAATGAAGTGTTGAAATAAAATGGTCATTAAGTTAAGTTTACACTTATTCTTGAGACAGTTAGGTCTGAACTAAACCTATACCCATTGAGTGATTAAAGAACAATTCATTTTAAGAAAGGTTAAAGAGCAGTAAGTACTGTATCTTCATCATTGAAATCCAGGCTCATTCTAATAGACATAATTGATGAGAATGATCATGATCCGGTATTACATAGTGGCCTGAAAAGTATTGAGGCATACCTTATATTTAAGCTAAAGGGATTGCTATAAAATTTGAAGTAATTCACCTTGAAAAACACAAATGATAGAATCCTTGAAGGACTAATTAGAGGCTACACTTTACTGTGAATGTTGAACTCCTCTAAAGGATTGATAATATACTTCAATTGATGGAAATGTGACCTATGATACAAGTACATGGAGGACTATGCTTTGAAGGGATAAAACAATATTTTTTTAAACTACTTAGAACTCCCAAGCTCATGAAAAGACTAAGGTCACACAGTAAGAAAGCATGATGATGTTAAGTTTTGTGTGAACTACTACATATCCAAGAGCAGATCTGGAGAGTTTTGAGCATAATAGTTCAATGGAAAATCTAAATATTGAAAGAAGTTTTCATTACGTGGATTGGTTGTATAAGGAAAATTTGAAGTATGAAAGCATAAAAAACTAGTAATTACATCTGACAATGGGAGCAAGAACAAAAATTGTCATTGAAAAGAGGAGAGCCATGCAAAATACTAAAGGCACAAGAGAAGAAAACTTAAGGAAAAAGATCAAGAAGGGGACGTCATCAACAATGGTAAATCAAGAGGTCATATTTCCTTAGAAGATCAATAATAGATGCTGTTGTTTATAGGAACATATATGAAGGTTGAGTTGTCACAATTCAAGCATAGCTATAGCTATGTGTATACTTGACAATTCTTAGGACTGATATGACCTTGATATGTTGAAAAAGGATATGAAAGTGCATGAAGAGCTCTTTCAAAGAAGTAATATGAGAAGGTAAATGAGTGACTCATTGAAGATGGAACTCTTGAATACTTCTTCAGATATGAAGATGCCTACATTCAATTCAACAGCTTGTAAACAAACTGTAAGCCAACTATTGATACTTTTCAGATGATGAAATTCAAAAAGGATTAGGACTATTTAACCCTCTTTCAGTATTAATTGAAAGTGACTGAGCATTCAAACCCAAGAGGGAGAAGAAACAATTCATATATATGGGTGGATAAATGTGAATCTTTTGGGTAGTGTTAAATATTATTAATACACTATTGCATTTACTTATCAAATAGATCCAAAATTATGGAAATACATGATAGGGGAGCATCCAAGGAAAATAATACTTCCATAGAAAGCTAATGATTTGACAGAGAAGAGGTTACTAGAAGCCAAGATAATGAATATTTCTTTAAGTTGCAGATAGTGAGAAACTGTGCTATGAAAAAGTGATAGAGGACTGAAGGATTACCATAAGCAAAGATAAATATGGGTAACATGGGGAGATGGTAGACAACTTTTCCATTGATGTCAAAGGGAGAGAAAGGAAAGCTAGTAAAACAAGATGTGTTGGTCCAAATTTGATGATGAAGAACTAGTTCGATGATGACAAGACTTATGTTTTACTAAGGGTTTGCCATCAATAACAAAGGGGGAGATTGTTGGACATAGTGTTGTCATTGATGTTAAGTGTATTCATCATTGAAAATATTTTTAGGTCAAGCAATGAGATTAAATCGAGGAAACTTTGAAGTATCAAAGATCATATTTGAAGCAAGCCCCCAAGATGTCCCATAGCCCTCACTGGGGACCGAAGTTTGTAGCCTTGGTAGACTAAGAAGGGTGGGATATTTATCCCTATTAAAAGGCATATCCTATAGCCAAGAAGAAGATGATGAAGAGAACCTAATAATGGTTGAAGAACATGTTCAGGTTTTAGATAGTCCCATGGATAGTCCAAGCAAACTTTGAGACAGCCCGAGATCTTGAGAAAGAAATATGATCTTGAGAAATAAATCCTTGGAGCCTCAAGGATGGACTAAAGTAGTTTAAAACAACCTTGAAGAAGTCTCGAAGAAATGTTGAAGAATCTTATCTGAATTTTAGGGGGCATATGATCTAAATTCGGATGTATAAGTCATAAAGGCATTAAATGGAGATGTCACCCTCTCCCATTCATCATAAAATCATTAAATGGAGAGGCCACCATCTCTCATCCATGGTTTTGGAATCGTCCATGCAACCCACGGTTTAGAATACACCCATCCATGGTATTTGGTAGCCCATGGTTTTGTTCCATGGTATGGCTTCAAGGCACATTGTAATAATATTATATAAAGGGATTTATGCCTTCTTAATAAGGCAAGCTATTATTTTTGGCATCCTACCTTTCTCTTATTTTATTGAGTTATTATTGGGTTATTGGTTCCGAGTGCCTTTCTTAGTATAGTTTGAGGGGTGAGGCTCAATCAAATTTAAAGTATATTTTTGTACTTTATCTTGTCACGTGATTGCACTTTTTAAAGTGCAATCAAATTTAAAGTATATTTTTGTAACATGGCATTGTATTTCATATGAACATAACACAAAAGTCTTATTGTGTTGAACTATATTTTTATAATTTTTTCACTTTTTATATCATATCAAGTAAGATATGAGATTTTAATATTTCATTTAGTTATTATAAATGTTATTTCAAATAAAAGTTGCAATTATCATTATAAGAAATACTATTATGATTTCAACATAAAAAGGTATTGACTGGTAAAGTAAGACGTCTAATTTCAATTATAGTGAGAAGAAATTTCATTTTATATAAAAATAAAATAAGAATAAATATCATATAATAAATTCCTCGGTGCATAAACTAGTTGGAGATAAGGTGCTACTTGACCAAATTTATTGATTCCCCACTTACAAAAAAATCATATACTAAAATGTTAAAGATTAGAAACCATCAAAATAAAAAATTTAGATACAAGAAAAAATATATCCATCAATATTAAAAAACAATAAACATAATCAATATATATTATGAAAAACAATTGTATAACATGTATAAATTAAAGTGAGCATTCTCGAAGGGACATGGTTGTTTAAAGTGAGCTACGGATTCTCGAAGGGACATGGCTGTTTAAGGAGGGGTCTTTAAATTTGAAGCGGTGGCATTTAGAATTTGATCCCATCCACGAACGACAAGGTTTAAGACATTTATGGATGATTGTTCCTGCTCTCCCAATTGAAATCTGGACGGAGGAAACAGTGGCTGGGATTGCAAATTCTGTGGGCAAATGTATCAAGGTGGATAAGAACTCTGTTCTCGGCATTGACAGGCGGTATGCCAAGGTACTTGTAGAAATGGATGTGAGAATGGGGCTGCCGGCCTCTATTGAGATTGCCTGGGGTGACCGTTGTTGGACACAAAATTTGGATTTCTTCAGTATCCCTTTTCATTGTTATATTTGTCGGGAGATTGGTCATACTAGGGCGAAGTGTCCGGCTCGTCTGACAGGTCTGAAGATGGAGGATCGACAAGGTGCTGATAACACAAATTCTTCTGGTCCAGTTTCTACGGTGAAGGGTTCCTCTAACCCTACCCACTCTGGTCCGATTACATTGGAGCAGACTCCTCAGAAGACCTTGGTTCCTGGTATGATATTTCCTACCCTGGATGATACATTTAACGATCTCACAAATGAGGAATTGGAATTTATCACTGATAAAGAATCAGACTTAGATAGAAGAATTTCTTTGGGAATGGTTCAGTTGCGGCATGGTTTGTCCACTCCTGGGTCTGTTATTGGGAAGGTTGGTGTTGATAACTGTCAAAATTCTGTGGGTGAGACAGAGCCCATTTTGTGCCCTAGCTCTTCTTCCGAAGGAATTCCCTTTGGGGATACACAGACTGTTTCTGTTTCCACTCCTGAGCATACTAGTATAAATTTGGTTGATTCCTGTCAGGAAAAATTGGTGGATGTTTCTGTCTCTGAAGCATTGGGGGATTGTAGTGTCAGGGGGGAGGGTGGTTTGGAACCTCTCAGCATCTTTTCAAAATTCCCTGCGAAGGATTCCAATGTATTATCGATACCACAAAAGTTTCAGAACGTGACGATCAGAAAAGCCAAGAAAAAGAAAAAAGGGTCTGATCTTGAGCCTTTAAGGAATGACGGAGTTATTGTTGACGAGGGGGAGTCTTCTGTTGGTAATGAGGTGGGTCTTAGAGCACAGATACCCATTGTAGACATCTCCTAATGTCTATTGTCTCCTTGAATGTTCGTGGGTTGGGTGGGGTTTTGAGGGCTAGGGCCCTATCCAACCTTCTACAAATTACTAGACCCGGTATTGTGTTGATGCAAGAAACAATGTGTTCTGCGGTTGATGCTGTGACAAAATTGGGGAATATTTTACCATACTGGGAGATTTCTGCTGTAGATGCCTCTAGTCTCTCAGGAGGTTTGGTTGTAGCTTGGAATCCGTTGTTATACTCTTTCATTTATTACAATACTGAGTGGGGGATTTTGTTAAAAGGACAGTGTATTGGTTTGAATCTCGGCTTTTCTGTTTTCAATTGTTATGCTCCCTATTCGAATCGACTGGTTTTTTGGGACTCTCTTTCGGATTCTGGTCTTCTGCAAGATGAAAATCTTATTTTCGCTGGAGATCTAAATTTCACCTTATCTCCTTCGGAAATTTGGGGTAGAAGGGCCAGACTTTATCCCTTGGCGGATTATTTCAGCAGATTTCTATTGAAGCATGAGCTTATTGACATTGTGCCTACTAATATGAGTCCATCCTAGAGTAATGGCAGGGGGGGAGATGATGGCGTACACAAGAGATTGGATAGGTTTTTGGTTAAGGTTTCCTTGCTAGGGAAGTTACAAAGATATCGGGCTTGGACTCATGGGTATAAGGTATCAGATCATTGGCCCATCTATTTTCAGTTTGATGATTACGGATTTAAATCTAATATTCCGTTTAAATTCAACCATTCCTGGTTGTTGGAGGATGAATTCTGCAAATTGGTAAAAGATTTCTGGTTGAGTGCTGATGTCGTGGGGGAAAATCCTTTGGATTTTTTCTGCAATAAAATGAGAAGTCTTAAAAGATTGGTGAAAGATTGGATTAAGAAGAGGAAGGATGCTGATAAGAAGGACCTCATTCATATTGAAGATGAAATACATAAGATACACATTGAAAATTATATGGGTAGTTTGAGGCAGGAGGAGTTTGAGGTGGTGAAACAGCTTGAGAAGAATCGTGCTGACATACTGCTTAGGGAGGAGATGGAGTGGCGTTTAAAAAGCAGGGCATTGTGGATAAATCATGGTGCTCAGAATACTAAGTTTTTTCATTCGTATGCCTCAGCTCGTCACAATATGAATGCTATTTGGGATCTGGTTGATGCTGAAGGAAATACCTGTTCTGGGGATGAGGATTTAAAATTGGCAGCTTTTAAGCACTTTGGGAATATTTATAAAGAAGATGGCATCAGTGATCTTAGGGAGCAAATAAAAATTGCTGGTCTCTTTCCCAGGTTCTTTGATGATGACGAGGCTGCTACTCTTGGCGGGGAGGTTTCCCTTGAGGAGGTGGAACACACGTTGAAGCTTTTCGCAGGTGAGAAAAGTCCTGTCCCCGATGGGTGGCCGGTGGAGATTTTTACTCATTTCTTTGATATCATGGGGTCTGATTTACTGAAAATGGTGGAATATACAAGGACGAGGGGTTTTACATCAGGTGCCTTAAATTCTTCCTTCGTTACTCTAATACCAAAGAAAGGAAAACCGGAACACTTTGGAGATTATAGGCCTATTGCCTTGTGCAATTTGGCTTATAAATTGGTTTCAAAAATTATTGCACAAAGAATTAAAGGGGCTCTTTCTGTTCACATTACTGCAGAACAGTGTGGATTTTTACACAATAGACAGATTCATGATGCCATTGGGGCTTCACAGGAACTTCTCCATTCTATTAAGAGTAGAAGAATCAGTGCTATGTTGTTAAAACTAGACCTGGAAAAGGCTTATGACCGGGTGAACTGGACCTTCTTGCGGCTTATCCTGATCCAAATTGGAATGCCCCCACTTGTTATAAATTGGATTATGTCTTGTGTAACAACTGCTAGTATAGCCATCTTGATCAATGGGTCTCCTTCCTCCTTTTTTAAGTGCACTAGGGGGATCCGGCAAGGATGTCCACTGTCTCCTTTATTGTTCCTGTTGGTTGTTGATGCTCTTAGCAGAATGATAAATTTTGCTAAACAGGAAGGACTACTTAAAGGTGTAGATCTGGGTTTGGATTGTCTTATTTCTCATTTAATCTTTGTGGATGATATACTGTTGGCTGGATTGGCTACGGCTGCGGAATGGAGGGTCTTTCGAAATATACTGGATTGTTTCTGCAGAATATCGGGGATGAAGGTTAGTGCTACAAAGTCCAGTTTTTTTTACCAGAATGTGGATCCTGATATAAGACTTGCTATTGCATCCATTCTGCCATACAATTGCTTTCCTTTAGAGGATGGCCTTATGTATTTGGGTTTTTTCTTAAGACCTAATAATTACCAGATTAAAGATTGGTGGTGGCTGGTGCGGAAATTTGAGACTAGGATTTCACATTGGTCAAATAGATTGCTTTCGGTGGGTGGCAGATTAATTCTGATTAAGGCTGTGCTACTTGGGGTACCTGTGTATTGGTTATCTCTCCTTGAAATACCCAAATATATTCTAAATGTTATCAGAAAACTGATTTTCAACTTTCTATGGAGTGGGAGTTCTGACAGGGCATCTTTGGTGATGACGGGCTGGGAATCGATCTCCAGACCTGAGGTTTTTGGAGGATGGGGTATAAAGGATATTAATGCTTTTAGCGTGGCACTAAGGGCAAAAAGTCTTTGGAGGTGCCTTTTCAATCATAATCTTTGGTCCAGGATATCCTTTGCAAAATATATTAATATGAATCTAGTGGATTGGATTAGATTGAAAATGCCACGGAGTCAGGGATGCTCTCCTTTATGGCGTGGGATGTTGAAAACCTCAGGTTGGATTTTACGTGACATGAGATGGCTTGTTGGAAATGGAAAGACTATCAGGATTGGTAGAGATGATATATTGGGTATTATAGATCCTGTACAACCCAAAAATAAGATCCTGGATTATTTGAAATTATATGGTATGTGTACTTTGGATCGTATCAGAAATACATTTAGACAGAAGTGGCTTCAGTCTTCGGATTTGGGTCTTATTAACGAAGATGCCAGATCTTGGGATAACTATATTAGATCTCTGGAAGTGGCTGGTATCACTCTTACACAGCATGAGGATAGATTGGTGTGGATTGGGAATGAGAGAACTGGTATCGTTACGGCCAAATCTGCTTATGACAGGATTATGCAGGAGAAATTTATCTATCCACAACACTGGTGGTATAGAAAAATATGGAAGTGGAATATTGCTTTGAAGCATAAAGTTTTTCTGTGGCATGCTCTCCAGGGTACACTAAAGACTTGGGATAATCTTTCTAGGCGTGGCTGGATGGGACCTAGCTGGTGCATTTTATGTAAGGATAATTCGGAAACTATTAATCACCTGTTCCTCCATTGCTCCTTCGGGTTGAAAGTCTGGGATTTCTGCTGTGCTAAACTCTCTATCACTAAGGTGTGGGGGGAGAACAAATTTTGGGGAAGAATTGTTGTGTTGGTTCCGTGAATCCATAAATACTATACAGGTTCCTGTTTTCTTATCTTGGGCACTCTGGTATTATCGGAATTTATGTACATTCCAGGATAAAGATCCAGATGTTTTGGCTTGTGGGATTATTGTTTTGAATTTGATGAAGCTTTATTCTAAACATTATATACCTGCAGTGGTCAGAAGGGATGAACCTTTTTCTTACATTGTAAACAGACCCATATGTTTCTTTGATGGAGCTGCACAGGATGGTCTGTGTGCGGCTGGAGGTGTTATATATCTAAATGAGGAACATTTCTTTACTCTTTGTCTCAACTGTGCCCGGGGCAGTAATATGAAAGCAGAATTATTAGCTCTCTGGTGTGTGCTGAGATGTGCCAATATATTTGGACTGGTTAATTTAATGGTATTTGGCGATTCAAGGGTTACTATTAAATGGGCCTTAAATGAATATGAAATAAATGTTTTGGCTCTTACACATTGGTGTAAACGCGTCAGAATGGAGATAGATCTGCAGGAAAGGATTACATTTTCACATATCTTCCGGGAACATAATGGAAAGGCAGATGAATTATCAAAGCGAGCATTAACAGGTATTGAAGGTATTTTATCTTGGGAGGAGTGGATGGACTCCAGCATCCAGGATTGTGGTGAATTTTACTTTTTCTAGAAGAATTTTGATAAGTCTTTTTGTAGTCTATTACAAATAACTGTTCTGTAGGGATATGTGTCTAGATGATATGTATTATGTATATGGATTGATGTAAATTGATGGAATTCTATGGGTCCACTCTCTTGCTTATGCAGAATGTACCTCTCTCTCTTGAGAAGGTGAATATCTTTGTACTATTTGATTCGATGAATAGCAATAGTACGTTTTTTTTTCGGTTAAAAAAAAAATTAAAGTGAGCATGCTTCATCATGATCATCTAGAAGGTTTTGAGAGAGGAAGTTGATCGAATATGGAAGGAAGATAGAAGATATGATACGGATGGATAGAACATGTACAAATGGCTCGGTTTACCAAACTTTGTTGTTAGTTAAGAGAGTGAAAGAGAGTTAATAGTATAGTTAGTTTTATATGAGAAAATGCAGAATTCGTATAATGATTCTAATTACAGTGATAGGTGTTTATATCTTAAAATTTGGGGTGGATTATTATTTATGCATTTCGTAGATTGAAGGACGATGGGAGAAGTGTACTCTCCAAATTGATTTTATGGACGTCGTTCAACCCATTTAACTAAATAATGTAACAAGTAGTTGAAGCATAGACAACAACAAGTGATTATAACTAAGCATGGAGAACAAGTAACACATAACTTGTGATTTATCGGTGTTCACCAGCCACAAATTAAGTGACTATACTAGTATAATACATGGAGAGAAATCATGTAAGTGGACGGTCAAGAGAGAGCACAAAAGGAAGTTCAAAGTTCACTCCAAAACATGATTAGCATAGAAATTGACACTGAGAGCGATGTTGCTGAGTCCACTACTTTTACTTTTTATATTAATCGTTTTTAGCATTATGGGATATTCAAGCTTACTTTAAGCTGGTTGGAGGTCAAGTGTTTTGACGTTTGATAGGCGGAATGGAGCAATGGCCTTTTACAGGCTCTCCTTTGCATCGATCGGTGCCACATTTGTGGAATAGTCACAAAGCTCACATAGTAATCAGTGGAAGAATTACAGTGTTTGCCAACAGGCTCAGTCTGCTCTTGTGCTTCTCTGCGGCCTCGACTCCGCTTCTACCCAAATCTATTCACACCTATACCATGCCTGGCACTCTTCTTTTTGACGGAGGAAGGTTACAAGAGGCGGTCGACCTGGTTTGATAAAATGGTGGAAACTGGCTGTCAACCAAACACTCATTTGTTATACTAAATTAATCATTGGGTTGTACAAAGAACGCGTGCTGAAAGGCGCAAACGAATTATTCAAATATGCCTTTCTATATGTTCAAGGGTTTTCATGGGCTTCAATGTTCTCCAGCATTTTGAGTGCACAGGAATTCTGGATTTTTGGTACTTCAAACCATACCGCGCAAGAAGACGGGTAGTTATTTACATATTGGTAAATGTTCATGAAGTTCGTTTTACAACTATCCTTTCACCGCGTTTTTTTATAACAGAGCATACCCACAAGTCCACAACCCATGCAGAACTAACCCAAGCCTGACATGAAAGTCATGGAAGAAGCTTTCCAAATACAATTGTAATGGGTATGGGTTGTGTGCGTATCATATGTTTTTTTTTTAAACACAAAACAGGACTCCATGCCAATGGTAGGTATTTCAATGAGGAAATGTTGAATGTATTGGTAACAGTATATGGAGCAACCAAAACGCCTCAGGTTTGTCAGAATCCAGCAAAGGAGCAACTGCCTCAGGTTTGTCAGAATCCAGCATTGCTCAAATCGCAATGAAAATTGTCAGAATCCATTAAAGGAACAGTTGTTCAAATCTCAATTTTCATTGCTCAGATCACAATTTAGAAGATTTGGGTAGTTCCAGAAACCATCATTTAATCTGGAATGTGTATTTGCAATTACTGAAATTGCATAATTACAAACTTCTGACAAGATTTTGGTTTAAAAAATGGAGGTTTATGTGTACTCTCTTATTCTCTCAGGTATACAAAATCTATGTCGATCAAAACTTGGTCGGAATCCGGGGATATGAAATCTAAAAATTTGGTGATTTGTGTTGATTAAATGGTTTTTCTGAACATCTAGATGAATTCAGCACCTTCGAAAACCCCAAGACATGCAAATTATACACGATTAATACTGTTACTTGAGATTCTAAAAGTTCTATCACAAATTCCGGCAAATTTGTATCTGAAAAAACAATTTTCTCTCGACGCGAAGTTATAAACAACTCGTTTTCTTAATAAAGAAAACGTTGATTGTTGTATTATTTTCTTAATTTTTCTTAATCACATGTATACCACATTATTTAGTCCTCATTGGTGGTTTTTTACTCAAGTGTTTTTAGTGTAATGGGGCATTCATGTTATGAAAGATTATAAAGGCCTGTGATATTTGGTTCATGAAGTTGTGTCTTAGGTGAAACACTACTTTAAATATAGCGTTGACATTTTTAATATATAAAAATTTTGTATATATATATATATATATAATTTTGAGACAAGGATGTGATGTTTCAATTTCATCAAATTTACATGTTTATTATGAAAAAATATAAATATTTTTAAAATTAATATATTAATATGTTATACTATACATGAATTAAAATCATTCCAAGAATGCACCAAGACGGTTAAGGTTTGGTGGAGAACCTTGAGGCAATTCGGCCACCTCCAAACCTCAATGAATTTGTTTTTCGAACACTGATTTCAGCCATGCATAAACCAAGAGGCCATAAGGAAGCAACTCGTTTCATTAAAAAAACGGATATAACAAAAGTTGTTCTACCTTCCTCTGCAGCTAGACAAATGGCACTGGCAATGCCAAAAAGAGGATTGATAGGTTAATTCACTAGAATTTGGCCATCACCTAGGTCAATGGAGATCTGGTTGCAGAAAAATTGGATATTCCTAATTCGGGGAAGAATGACTCATTATTTTTGTGGCAGAGTTTTTTATGCTTTCCTGTTTGAATTCAAAGAAGATAGAGATCTAATTTTTAAGAGTAGACCGTATTTTTCCAGTAACAGAGGTACGTTTCTCAATAGTTGGACCCCATATTTTGATCCAAACTAAGATATTCCTTTTATTGTTCACATATGGGTAAGACCACCTCATCTTCCTCTCCATTGTTGGGGGAACGATTCTTTAAGAGATATTAGAAATAAA
The DNA here is from genome assembly GCA_027924585.1 of Larix kaempferi. Taxonomy (NCBI): domain Eukaryota; kingdom Viridiplantae; phylum Streptophyta; class Pinopsida; order Pinales; family Pinaceae; genus Larix; species Larix kaempferi. The sequence continues at coordinate 7,137,305 of BSBM01000821.1, read as the reverse complement.
TTGAAAAAATATATAGGCAAGTCTAGACCTAAGCAAGGAATGTTTCACCGTGCAAGAATCTATGTGGAAGTTGACCTAGAAAAAGGGACGTCCTAAAGCTATTCATCTAGTTCTGGACAATTGGAGCCACTTTCAACAAATAGACTATGAGAAGTCACCTTTTAAGTGCAAATTATGCCATGCTTATGGCCATTTTTCCAAAGATTGCAAGAAAGAAGGGGGCATAACGCCAATCCTCCCAAATCAAGAAGAAGAATGGAAAGTAATGTGAAAGAAGGCAAAGAAAACCATGGAAACATCTTCAGTGGATATTCCTTCTTCGTCATCTTTACTAGAAATGTCCAAGAATCTAGTAATATTAGTCAATAGATTTGAATCCTTGAGTCAAGAAGCTCCACTAATCTTTTCAGAAGTAGGTTCCCCATCTATAAGAGAACATGGATTAGCCTTTTCGCCTAGATTATCTTCTATCATGTATGAGTTGGATCAACAAGTTGAGAAAGTAAATAAAAAATAACAACTATTAAATCCAGTAGCATACGATAAAGGACCTCTAGAAACGCAGATGATATCAGTAGGATATTTAACTAGAAATCAAGAAAAATTAGCAACAACAGATGGAGAAACAAAGATGAATGAGCGATAGGAAAGAATGACTCAAAAAGGGTGAAAACCAGGGAAAGAAGTTAGAGAAGCTACAAATGAGGAAAAAATGATGGGGTTACAATCAACTCTCGATCAAAATATAATTCCAAAAAGTAAAGCAGTAAGTAATCCAGTAACTCTAAGCTCCCAAAAGGGAGATAATACCAAGCCATCTCGTAAATAATTCAACTAGTCTCTTGGAACTATAGAGGGATGGGAACTAGAGGAAAAGAAGAAGCAGTTAGACAATTGATAAATAGGGAGAAACTTTCAATCCTTCTAATCCAAGATACTAAATTGCAAGACAATGCTAAGAGAGAATTAGGTCGACAACAATGGAAATCAACTAAAAGTGCAGCAATGAGATCGATAAAAGCATCTGGCGAAATTTGTACATGGTGGAACTACAATGATCTTGAGCTAAAGGAAACAAAGCATACTCAACAATGTCTTTGTACACAAAATTGGTAATCATTGTGTTGTTGTTGCAACACCCTTCCCCAAATAATTTTGAAGTTATTTGGGGCCCCTCCTTCTAACACTTTTGTAGCAAGCACTTTTAGTTCATCTTTCAGGTTCACCTCCAACTAATCAGAATTTCATCGCCTGCTTCCAAAAGAGTTTCTCATTTTCTCTAAGGCAAAGTCATCATTTTCCCTTTAGCGCAGAGTTTGGTCTCAGCTTCCTCGCTGTAGCGCAGGTTTTAGGCCTAAGTCCACCGCAGCTTTGATGCGCCTTTAACCATAAGTCCCTCGCTCGGCGCAAGCTCAAATCCCAAGTCCGTTATCTGCTATCTGGCGCAATAAGCCGGCCACTGTTAACACAAGAGATAATTTTTCTCCTACACTCGAGGCGCAAGAATTATCACTATCACCCCGCCTTGGAGCTGCGCTTCACTTCCTTGGAAGAATTAAAAGTCAGCGCATCACTCCCCAGCGCAACTATGATGATAGAGTCGAATCCCAAGCGCTAGAGATGCGCTTATCCTTCCCCCTTGCAAATCCGCGCACGTCTTTCAGGATAACTCATTTCTGGCGCGATTTTTCTGAGCGCAATCCTAATGCCGAGATTGCCGCTTGAGTGCAAAACTTATCTTTGAACGTGCGCTTGCCGCATAGCGCAAAACATTACACTCCCCGCTTGGTGCCAAAGCTGAAATCAATACTCGACGCGAAAAGATCTCCTCGATCCCTGTGCACCGACAGAGTTGGTAAGGCTTTTAATAAATCCATGTGCCACTCTTAATGACTGATTCCTCGAGCCTCATGCTCTTAACCCCGCCAACTTTAAACGTGCGTGAGCATTTAACTCTCCCCTATTTAACGCATGCAACGGCATTTTGGGTTTTATTTGGTCATTTGCTCTCGGAGCGCTTGCCATCTGCGTCGAAGTTCAAAGCTGTCGTTCGCTGCAAACAGTTGAGGTCTCGGAGCACCCGCCATACTGACAGGTAGGCTCTTTCCCAATCCTGCTTTTGGATTAGTAGGATAAAAGAATAATCCACGCATAGTTAAATAGCTCAAACGCCCTTTGTTTTACTTAGCATGAAAGCTAGAAAGGACGTAGAGCAGCCGTTGTTCTTTTCCCTATGAGGATACGAAGCCACCACCTTCAGACCAGGGCAGAGACGGCCCCATCTCACAGGCACACAAGTCTCTCCCCTCTTTTGCGTTTTCGGCTTTCCTAGCTTGTCCGACAGAGTTTTCATTCACCAAGAAAAGCCTGAGGCTCCCCACGACCGCATGTTGAAAGTTTATGTGTTTTCTTGGTTGCGTAATAGTTTGGGGGTTTTATTTTTCCTTGAGTAGAGTCGTTTTTCTGAAAGTATGAAGTGCCCCGGTCATGAGGTCGAGTCGTCCCAATAGTATTTTTAGTGGATTCATAGTTTTCGCTCAGACCCGTAGAAGCCACATCATTCCGATGCCTCGTTTGCAAAACTCCTGTCCAACCATCCTCTGCGCGTAAGGCCCAAACCTTCTCGCTCCTGGAAATTAAAGTTTCATGCTGTAAATGCCTAAAATTTCAATTTGCTCGGGCGAAGCTGCCATGGGAGATGTGTTAAATCAACCATTTAGGCCCATTTAGAAACTCGAAGTCATGACTCGATCCTTAGCCGATAAAGCCTGCGGCTGCGGAACTTATCCATTTTCAGCGTAGCTTCCACTCTAATAAGCTGCCGACGCATGAAATGTTAAACACTAACGCATAAATAATTTCGCATGCATTATGTTAAGCGCTAGCGCAAAAGTAAGGATAGGAAGCAGCGCATTCGAAAATATGTAAGCTAGCGCGCGAGTGATTTTAGCTTTGGCACACAAACGAAATTATGGTGTTGGCGTGCAAAATATTTTAGGTCTTAGCGCAGGAGTATATTTTTGCTCGACGCCCGAATAAGTTTAGGCACCGGCACGACTGGAACGTTTATTCCAGCTGATGCCCCAAAGCATGCTAGGTCGCCAATCTCAGCGCGCGTATTATCCCAAGCGCGGCACAAAACTTAATTTAGCCGCCAACACAGAAGTTTCCATCAGAACTCGCGCAAGAATTTGTTTCACAATCCTAGAGATGCCTGCACGCCGAAAATGAATCGCACAGACCCAAAATGATCTTGCTCTTTGTCCTGTTTTGTTGTCTTTGTTTCAACATGAAGGGACATTGTCTAATTAAGCTTACATGTGAAATAAAGATAATTATGTTTGTTTTAGACAGTCTCTAGTTTATGAAAGTGTCATGTTCTGGCTTTGTTTTAGAATGTTGTCGATGTTTGGAAATGGTCTAAACTAAAGTTTTGTGATTTTTCCTTGCTCGTCGCAGGATTACCATGCAAAGGAGGTCAGCCAAAAGGAAGGCAGCGTAGAAAGCGACCTCAAACTCAGAGGTTGAGATTCTGTCGAACACTGCTCTCGTCACAATGTTTGCTGACACACAAGCTACCACTGGTGTTTCCCTTGGGAGCGTTGCCCTTGAATTTCAATGGGGTGATCTATACAGATTCATTTTGGCTCAGAATGATTCAACGGCCTCTATAGAAGATGCTCTGGTATATGCCAACATCAGAAGGTCCTTTTTGCATAAGGCGACAACTCGGCCAGAGCTATTCCCTTGTTTTAAAGTTGTTGGATGGCTGATTCCTAACATTCAGACCGACGCAAGGCTTATGATTGATAAAAATGGATTGGTCCTGGCTTCCTTCGCCCCCGATTATGTCACTGTTTCCTACAGATTACCTTCACACAGGGCTTCTTTGGATGATGAATGGATGGAAAAGCATCAAATGGACTTGTTAGAAACTGCCCGTAAGATGACTATAAATGGCAGGCAAATCAGGAGGAGACAAAATACTGAATATGAGAGCAATCTCCTAAAAACCCCTTACAGGCTCATCGTCTTGATGTTAAGTAGGCTCTTCGGCATGCCTAATGGCAATATCTTTAAGATTGGATGGGTGCCAGTGATGTTTCACATAGCCACAAAAGGCACCATCTTCAATTGGGCTGAAATAATTTCATATAGCTTGGCCTCACAGTTAGTAGCAGCCCAAGGAGGATTGACCCAGAAGAAGGCAGTTTTCTTCGTGTCTTCATACCTAATTGACTGCCTGTGAAGCAAGCATTCATTCCCAGACTTGGGTTGTTCGTGGAAGCCGAATGAAACAGCTCTCTTCATAGCCTATCAGTGCACATGGGCGAGTAAGTATGCAAACTACTACAAGATGATTTGTGAAAGGTTTATCATGTCATTGTACCAGCTCATTTTTGTGCAAGAGCCAGATTGTATGTCAGAGAATGCAATGCCTGTCATTGAACAATTTGGAGACTATTATCATAACGCAAAAGGCACGTATATCAGGATGAGTGGAGGGACTCATGAACCATTTATGTTCCCTCAGTATGTTACAGACTTTGTTATTCATAAGGAGGCCGTGAGGCAACTCTTCGGCACCGGTGCCATAAGCAGGTTCTTAACAGAAAGGAGGAAGGGCATGTACCCTCCCATGCCATTTACCATAGGAGCCTACAGGCTCCCAAGAGCAAGAGATGGGGAAAATTATGCTCAAGGCTTAGAAATATTCCACTTCGGCTCTGTCCCTTTTAGAAGGCATGACCCTAACGGCGCAGTAAGCAGGCATTGTCTCGACCTCAAGGTTTCCTTTGAGTACGCTCATGCAGCAGACCGAGAAGAAGAATTCTTCAGAAGCGCCCGCAACCTAACTGAGTTAGGAAAGCGCTACAATACAAAGGTTGTGAAAGACCCAAGCCTCAGGCCTATTGGTTTGATCCAAAGAGAAAAGGAGGCCTCCACCTCACAATCAGGGGAGCCATTGGAGTTGGAGAAGGATAGAGTGCACCAGGAGCAGGCTCTCAATCAGCAGCAGGACCAAGAGCAAGCAAAGATTCAAGGTGAGCTAGCTGCCAAGCTTCAACAAGAGGAGGATGCAAGGAAGCAACAGGACCAAACCTCCTAGTTGGAACATCTAGAAGAAAACACCAGGATCTAGAAGGAACAAGAAGATCAGGTGCCCCAGGAGCAAGCTTCCAAGCAGCAGACTGAGGAGGAGCAGGGGCCCCTGGGTGAGAAATCTGACAGATTACAGACTCAACAAGGAGAGTCTGAAGAAGCAGATGGATTGCTGACTCAGCAAGGAGAATCTGGCAAAGTAGATGGATTGCAGACTCAACAAGGAGAGTCAGCAGGAGAGAAAGATAAAGAACAGACTGAGAAGTCTCTCGACCCAGAGCCATCTACTCTGACAGATATGGAGATTGATCCACCATTGATATGCACCCCAGGGGGAACGCAAGAAAAGGGTGCCTATTCAGGAAGCTTAGCGCTGACTCCATATAACCCCAGGAAGCAGCGCAAAGTAGCAGACTTGGATACTATATATTTTAGTCCAAGGAAAAGGGCCATCATTGATAGGAGGGTGCAGAAGATAGGATAACAGAGAATACATTGGTCCAAGGAACTGATATCGACCCTACATTTCAAGCCCAATGTACCATGGCATCGGCTAAGGCAACTAAAGCTAACATTGATTTCTTGAAAGAAAAGATAAAGCATTACAGAGAGCAATGCCTTAAGATCAGAGATGACAGAGTGAGGGAGGTATTGGAAGCAAACAAGCTGAAGGAGAAATACAATCAATTGTTAGGAGAGCATATGGTGCTTAAGTCGAAAATTCTCCAGCTCGAAAATGATAAGAACTCCTTAGAAGTGCAGGTGGATTTCTCTGAAGGTGAGCTGGAGAATCTGAAGGCTCGGATAGCAGAGCTAGAAGAACTCGAAGTAGGCAGGGCTCAACAGATCCAACTCCACCAGCATGAATGTGAAGGGCTGATTCAAGAAAAGGAACAACTAGCAAGACAGCTCAAGGAGGCAGCGGAGGACCAGCAAGACTTGTCCACATTTCACAAGCATGCATGTGATATGCGGATTAATATCCATCAGCTGCTAATGCTGATCTCGAAAGAGATTTGGAGCATGAAAGAGATGATCAAGAAAATGACAACAATTGAAACCAAATCCCTAAAGACTTGAGAAAGGTTTGCAAACCATGTAGAGGAGTTGAATCGGAAATCTGAATGGAAAAAGGGAAAATCTCAACTACCTTCACACTTGCGCGCCCCTACAGGAGATGAATTGGATATAGATATAGGGATTCTTGAGTTCGCCAGAGACTGCGACACCAAACTAAGTGTGGAAATCAAAAGGACAATCCACAAGTGTTGTTCCATCTATTTCGTACTTAGGGAATCGCTTAGCAAGTGTCATCTGGTTATCCCCGGCTCCATTTATGATTTCCCTAAAGAAGAAGACCGAGTGTTCAAGTTGCAAAACGAGCTGGACCAAGACTTGGCTAGTATCAAGAAGATAGAGTTTTTGACTCAGGATGAATTTCAGCGGTTCATTTGCCATCCTGCAATGCATATTTATTTCCTGGAAGCAATGGCAAAAGAGGCTACGCAAGGAAAAGCACTGATCAAGTCAGACCTTCGTAAGCAGGAAATAGCATCCCAGGCAACGGTATCTTCTCCTAGCAGGCTCCTCGTAAGGGACATCACCAATGGTCTTCATACATTCAAAGTGTAGATGGCCCAGTAATTTCAAGCGAGCCGGTTGATGGAGGCGTGTCTTCGAGCCAGCCAGCAGAAGCCCCAGCAAATTAGACAGATCATTCTTATTCTGTTTTAAGCAGGCAGAAAAGTGGGATTTCCACCTTTGTGTAATTTATTTAAAAGGACAGTTGGTCTCTAGTTGTGTCTTATTTGTAAAACCTTCCACGTATTCATAGGCCTTGTAATGATGCGATGAAAGCCGAAGGAAGGAGGTTTTAGAATTAGGGTACACTTGTCAGCCCAAGAGGCGCTTTGTAAGATTATAAATAGAAGATTAGAGGGAATAGATAAGGACTTTTTTGGCAGGGAAAAGAAGCTTCTCAGCTTGTACGAACTATTTTGTAATTAGCTCTGTGGAAGCGATTTTGCCTAATAAAGAGCCTGAGGGAGACATTCGTTTTGCCTGGAAATGGATATTGGATGTTTGTTGGATTATTCTTGTGGCGTTCATATCTTGCAGTGAGATCTTTCTTTGCTATTCAGAATTATTTATGTGTGTTGAATGAACTTACTTATTTTTTGTGCAATGATGTTTCTCTTAACATGAGTAATAGAATGCTTTCACATGGATTAAAAGCTATCTTTTATATCTTTAATCTCTTGTTGTAGATGTATCTTTGTGATTTAATGGCTATCTGTTGATCTTTAGATATTTCCTTCAGCACATTGCTCATATTTACAGTTTGCTCCTTGCAGGGATAGATTAGATTTATTTCAGTCTTAGACAGAGATTTGTTTCAAGCTCTGCATTTAGATTAAATTAGCTTAGGCACTTGCACATCATTTTAATAATAAAATCAAAAATAACGGTGGATCGGGCCATAACCAGTGTAAAAGAAAGCAAATCTAACGGTAGCCGAAACCGCTAACCGGACGGATTCCCCATACCAAACGGTGGACAATCTAATTGGGATAGTTTACCGGGGAGAATCCCTTTCTGCTTGATGCTGCGATCTTCGAGGCATCAACAGTTTTTGGCGCTAGAAGGAGGGCCTAAAGTGCATGGCTGATAAAGGAAAATCTCCCATTGCCAAAAATGTTACTGAAAACCCACTTAAAACAGGAATTTCAGACAACCCAAACCTTGAAATAACAAATCAAGAAAACTCCATCTCTGATTCTGAAAAACAAGAAGTCTTGTATGTTGTGCCTTTTGAAGAAATAGAAGATTGAAGGAGACATACACGATCTTATGTTAGGAAACTAGGTGGTTTAAACGCAGTAAATTTTCTCCCTAGGAAAAGTGCTCCCAGAAAATAAAGACAATACACTCGTGATTCGATTCTTGTGCAGAATTTTGAAGATCTTGTAAACTTAACCTTGGAAGAGGTTACAAAACCCCTAAGAGAAATCGATCTTGAAAACCTTGAAAATCTTTCAGATCCAGAAAATCGTGGAGAACTTGCTACTCCAAAGAACACTCTACCTAATTCACCACACAATTCTCCACCCGATCCCCCATGTAGAAACATGGTTGTGCCTACTTGGAGAGCAAGGGGAGCATTAAATCTAGCTGGGCCATTCCACAATCTACCTAAAAATCCAGAGAAAGTCTTGCCTAAATTCGACCCAGGAAAAGCCATTTCTACTGAAGATCATCTCAAGAGTTTTTATTTAGCCTCGAATATTTTAAATGTACAGCATGAAGATGTAGTTTGTGGGCTTTTCCCATACACATTTGAGCCAAAAGTTTCTTCTTGGTATTTTAGCTTACAAGCTAGCTCAATTTCCAGCTAGGAAGAATTTGAAACATGTTTCTTAAAGAAGTATGGAAATCAAAAGACTGTAGCTACACTCATGAAAGAATTACTGTCCATGAGATTGGAAAAGAAAGAAAAGGTTCGGGACTTCAACCAAAGGTTCACAACACTCTTAAATAATTTCAGCGAATCAAACAAACCAGCAAAACAATCTCTGGTTGAATATTATACGACAGCTCTTGAAGGGCCAATAGCAATGTTTGTCAAAAGATCGAAGAAAACCACCCTGATAGAAAATTTTGAAGAAGCTAGGAAGGTGGAAGAAGAAGCAGACAACATTGCCAAACATACTTTAGATGCAGAGACAAAACCAGCAACTAGTAAAAAAACCTTGTTGCTCACCAGGAATAAAGAGGAGCCATCGGCAGACATGGAGAATGTAGTTAAGATGATGCAGAAATTGTCCAATAAAATTGTAGATCTGGAGAAAGATAAAGCAGCTAGTACCTCTAGGAAGCCTTTCAAACCATTCTACAAGAAAAGAGAAGACAACGATCAGCCTCGTCCACCTATGAATAATTCTCATGTTTTAAATCTAAATGAAATAGGGATGGAAAACTTTTGCACCTTTCATCAAGAGCCACACTCGGAAAAGAGCTGCCCACAATGGATTAACTCTATGAGTTTAGTCATGAACCAAATGCTGGATTCACAGATTCCAGATCAAGACGATCCTCCAGAAGAACCAAGCTCTAAGATAGAGGAACCATCTCCAGACACTACCATGGTGCTATGGGATTGGGTACCTTTAACAGAGTTGGTAAAAGATGATCCCGTGGAAAGCTCAGTCTCTGCTGTAAATATGAACACTCGCAGTAAAGGTCCCATTACAAATCCTGTGCCAAGCTCGACTATTCCCAAGCCTAATATTTCAAAAGAATTACCTAGAAGACACATAACAGTCATTCCACCACAGCCTAAAGCTGACCCAACATTGGCCAAGCAACCAAGCATTAACACAACAGTTCAACAACCGAAGGTCACGCTGAATAAGACAGACCATCCAACTAGAATTGTAAAAGAATCTGATATAGGATATGACATTATTGAAGATATAAAGAAAGTAAAGGAAAATGTTTCAATATTCGATATGTGCAGTTTTCCCCAACAACGAGACAAGTTGTTGCATGTTCTTCAATCCCAGCCCAGCACTCCATTAAGGGATACTCAAGAAGACCTTGAAATTAATGAGGCTAGTATCGGCGGGAAATCCAAATATCAGACATTGCCATTCCTTTTAACTTTTCAAATATTCAATCACAATGTGCACAATTGTCTCGTAGATTCTGGAGCATCTTTGAATGTCATGCCACTATCTATCTGTAAAAAAATCAACGGTCGGCCAATTCCATCTCCTGCCCATATTATTCAGTTAGATAGGACTGCTGTCAAAGTTATCGGAGAAATGAAAGATGTCCTCATTAGGTTATCAGCAGATTCTAGAGTTTGTCAATTCATTGATATAATGGTAGTTGACATTCCTGAGTCCTATGGTTTGATCCTAAGCAGGGACTGGTCCACAAAGTTAAACGGTTACTTTGCAACTGATTGGTCCCATTTGTGGTTGCCATATCAAAATAGACATAATCAGATCAATGTCCTAAGAGAACCACACATGAAACAAAACGTAACTCAACTAGAAGGAAAGAATGAAGCTGTAGCCTTCTCATCCTCAGTTTTGGGAAATTATTTCTTAGAAATTGATCTGGGTAATTATCAGTCTGAAACTATTAGCCATGAATCAGATAAACAGTCCAGTCTCCTTCATTTTTCTCGGACTGATGATATTGACTGTAATATAGTTAATTTAGTCACTGACTTAGATCATAGAGATACTAACATAGCTGAATCAAACGATCTTTTTTGGACATTGTACTTCGATGGTTCTAAAACTTTGGAAGCATCCGGAGTCAGTTGTGTTATGATGGATCCGGAAAGAAATAAGTATTTTTTGTCCTGTAGGTTAGAATTTGATTGCACTAACAACACTGTTGAATATGAAGCTTTGGTCCACGGGTTAAATAAAGCCATTGGTTTAAATGTTAAGTTTCTGAAAGTGTTTGGCGACTCAGAAATAGTTGTGAGATAGGTAACAGATACCATTCACTATCTCTCACCTCATTTGAAAGGTTTCCAGGCTGAGGTATGGGATATAATTATGCATTTTGATGCTGTCAATATAAAGTCTATTCCTAGATTGCAAAATTTTGTAGTTGATTTGTTAGCAACATCCGCTTCCAGATTGGTGCCAACTAATAACAAGTGCTCAATTGAAATAATTTTTAGGCCTTCTGTCCCTGACAATATCACAGACTTCAGAGTCTTCGATGATGATGAACAGATTATCAGTTTTCTAACAAATGAATACATCTTCCAAGAAGCTATGATAGATGAAGAAGAACACGATTCTGATTTACAAAAGAAAGATGCAGCTAAAGGCAATTTCATCCCCAAAGGGGTGAGGTCGCTTGAAATCCTGTTTGATCTACAAAACAAGTTCAGAAGACCAGCAAATACCAAAACCAATAGCTCATCAATGCAGCATGAATTGGTTAATTTGGGAACCGAGGCTGAACCAAAGTTTGTTAACCTTGGCAAATGTTGTTCACCAGGAGAAAGAGATAAGTTCATCAAGCTATTTCGACAATATAAAGATGTTTTTGCATGGACTTATGAAGATCTGCAAACATACGACACCCGCATTATTCAGGATGTCATACCAATGAAAGCAGGTGTCAAGCCATTTCAGCAGCAATTAAGAAGGATGCATCCTACTCGTGAACCTCTCATTCAAAAATAATTGAAGAAGCTATTGGATGCTAAAATAATCTTTAAAGTCCGGTATTCTGAGTGGGTTGCTAACTTAGTTCCCGTGAGAAAGAAGTCAAGAGAGATAAGACTATGTGTTGACTTCAGAAATTTAAACAGAGCTTCAGATAAAGATAACTATCCCATACCTTCAATGGAACAAATTCTCCAGATGGTGTTAGGGTCTAAACTATTCTCTCTTCTTGATGGCTTCTCTGGTTACAATCAAGTGTTAGTAGCTGAAGAAGACCGTCTTAAGACCACTTTCCGCACTAAGTGGGGAACGTTCGCATACCGAAGGATGCCCTTTGGCCTAATAAACGCAGGATCTACGTTCCAGAGAGAAATGGAAATCGCCTTCCGAGGATTGGGTGGCCATTGTGTCATGGTCTATCTAGATGATGTGACAGTTTTTTCGAAGAAAAGAGAAGACCATGTTGTTCATTTGAAGCACATTTTTTATCGTTGCTGGAAATATAGTATTTCTTTAAATCCCCAAAAAAGTGTGTTTGTTGTCCTTGAAGGTAAGCTTCTTGGCCATATCATTTCCAAAAGAGGAGTATTAATAGATCAGGAAAGAGTACAAGCTATCAATAGAATTCCAATACCTCATAACAAGAAATCCATGTAGTCCTTTATGGGCACTATCAATTTCGTCCAAACGTTTGTTCCAGATTCTGCGCAAATTGTTAAACATTTGCAGCAAATGGTCAAGCAAAGCATACAGTTCAAGTGGACAGAATTAGCAAAGGATGCTTTCAGAGACATTAAGGCAGCCATAGCTAAAGCTCCTTCCTTAAGAAGCCCAGATTTTAACAAATATTTTATCTTGTATACCTTTGCTTCAGATGACTCACTTGCAGCGGTGCTCACGCAAAAGGTGGAATTAGGAGATGAGTATCCAATCTCGTTTATGAGCACTGGTCTGCAAGGCACTGAACTGAATTATCCTGTCGTCGACAAACATGCGTATGATGTTTTCAAAGCAGTCAAATAGTTCAGACCATATATTCTGAAGAACATAACTAAAGTTATAGTTCCTCACCCAGCGGTCAGATCCCTTTTCGTTCAAAAGGAATTGGGAGAAAGAAGAAGAAACTGGGTCACAGCTCTTCAAGAATATGATTTAGAATTTAAACCAGCCACCATCATCAAGGGACAAGTCTTGTGTAAATTGCTTACAGAGCATCCAATTGATGAAGAGCTGCACTGGAAGAATGAAGCCGAATTGAATTCAGTTGAGGTTTGTCCCATTTTCACAGCTCCTGAATCGTGGTATAGAGATCTAGTGCATTATTTGCAGCAGGAATATCTACCAAAACACTGGATTTCTAAGCAAAGAAGGGCACTCCGTTTAAAATCAGTGGCTTATCAAATTATTGATGGTATACTTTTCAGAAAAAATTATGATGGAATTTTGCTTAGATGTCTAGAAAAAGAAGATGCAAGTAAAGTTGTCAAAGAATTGCATGATGGCCCCGCTGGTGGACATTATTCGGGAGAGATGACAGCTCACAAAATACTCAGAGCCGGATATTATTGGCCCACCTTATTCCGAGATGCTCATGCTTATGCGCGGAACTGTGATGTATGCCAAAGAAGTGCTGGGAAATTACCTAAGGCAGCAGGACCTTTGTAGCTGGTTATTATCTCAGAACCTTTTGAGCAATGGGGTATAGATGTCATAGGAGAGATAAAGCCAAATTCTTCTCTTCAGCATCGATACATCCTCACAGCCACTGACTACTTCACCAGATGGACGGAGGAAATCCCATTGTGTAAAATCAACGAAGATATAGTCATCACTTTCTTGAAGGAGAACATTATAACTAGGTTTGGGGTTCCAATTTCCCTAGTATTTGATAATGCCACCTATTTCTCGTCTTTTAAAATAAATGAATTTGTTTATGAGTGGGGAATTAAACTGCATTATTCAGCCAATTATTACCCTCAAGGAAATGGATTAGCTGAATCTTCAAACAAAAATCTCATCCAGATTCTCAAGAAGACTGTGATAGAAAACCAGCAGAGTTGGCATATAGGTCTCCCAAATGCCTTGTGGGCAGATAGAGTTACTCCAAAGAACGCATTAGGGGTTTCTCCTTACACCCTCGTCTACAGCAAAGAAGCTATTCTACCTCCCAATATCTTGCTTCCATCTCTGCAATTGTCCCAAGCCTCTCGAGGTTCTGGTAGTCAAGTTTTACAATCCAGGATTGATACCTTGCTTCGACTTGAAGAAGCCCGACAGAAAGCCAAAGACCGATTCCATCAACACCAAGACATAGTCAAAAGACGGTTCGATAAGAGGAAGTCTGGTAAAAAGAGTTTCGAAGTAGGGGATTTAGTCCTGAAATGGGACCATAATCATGAGAGCAAGGGGATGCACACTAAATTCCAACACTTATGGATAGGCCCTTACCAAATCTCTGCAAAGTTGGTCCCATCCACTTATAAGCTAACAGACCTCTAGGGAGAGGAAGTAACTCTTCCTCTCAATGGCCTCGCCTTGAAACAATACTTTGCTTAGTCTCAATGAGACTCTCTGTACATAAATAAAGTTTTCTTTATTTTGCTTTAGTCTTTGTTTCCCGTGTTTCAACTAGATTGCTCTCCTCTCTTAGTTTTTGAGCTTTTTGTACAAAATTTGTCTCCCTGGGTCACCTGCAACTGGGCCTTCCGTGAAGGCAAATCTCGCAAGAGAATTGCACACCTCGTGAAGCTGGAAATGTATCCTACAAAGAAAGTTTACCCATGCATTAGAAGCTTTGTTGATCGTTCTCCAGAATGAAGAAGATCCTGTTCTATTGGTCACGCTAACCCTTGTTTAAATAGCAACGATCTGTGATTATCTTTACCACTATCTTCGGGCTCCATCCACCATCACACTTAAAAGCATCTCAAGAATATCACTGTGGTTGGACCCATGGAAGAGTAGCATATCTCGAAGGCATATGGTATTGAAATGACTCCATGCTGCAAATCTGAAAGCCAAAATGGCTTATAATCAGGGGTCTGTTTTCCAGAGATTCTCGCCTCAATCAAAGCACGGCTGAGATAAAAGCAAAGCATATAGGTCAAGAAAGCTGTCCAAAATACTCAGCTCAAAATAGGCTCCTCTCCGTCCGTGAGGCTTGATAAAACAATAAAATATCTCACTCACACAAAAGGGCATTATGGATTGAGGATCCAAAATCAAAGACTGTATTTTAAAGAAAATAACTCTGGAAGGCTCAAACAGTAAAGCTGTCAAATATATGAACATATAAATAGATGCAAGCGGCATGGGAATGAGGAACAAGAGAAATGGTGTCTATGAGATGTTGTTGCAAAATCCTGTGGAGTCCAATAGCAGTGGTCATCTGAAAGACGAATCTTCTAAAATGAACCCCATATGTTGGCCCTTGGAAAGTTGTAAAGATGTCTTCATCGAAGCTACCTTCTCCCAATGACCAATGGATTAAGTGACTTCTTCCTATGCCGAGATTCGAACACTTAAGTCGACTGCTGCACACAAGGTGAACAATTTTTAAAAGGAATTCTTCCGATAAGCGAGATAGTCTTCAGAGACCTGTGTTCGCCAGCAATTCGCCAATCGTTATTGTTGCAACACCCTTCCCCAAAAAATTTTGAAGTTATTTGGGGCCCCTCCTTCTAACACTTTTGTAGCAAGCTCTTTTAGTTCATCTTTCAGGTTCGCCTCCAACTAATCAGAATTTCATCGCCTGCTTCCAAAAGAGTTTCTCATTTTCTCTAAGGCAAAGTCATCCTTTTCCCTTTAGTGCAAAGTTTGGTCTCAGCTTCCTCGCTGTAGCGCAGGTTTTAGGCCTAAGTCAACTGCAGCTTTGACGCGCCTTTCACCATAAGTCCCTCGCTCGGCTCAAGCTCAAATCCCAAGTTCGTTATCTGTTATCTGGCGCAATAAGTCGGCCACCGTTAGCGCAAGAGATAATTTTTCTCCTACGCTCGAGGCGCAAGAATTATCACTATCACCCCGCCTTGGAGCTGTGCTTCACTTCCATGGAAGAATTAAAAGTCAACGCGTCACTCCGCAACGCAACTATGATGATAGAGTCGAATCCCAAGCGCTAGAGATGCGCTTAGCCTTCCCGCTTGCAAATCCGCGCTCGTCTTTCAGGATAACTCATTTCTGGCGCGATTTTTCTGAGCACAATCCTAATGCCGGGATTGCCACTTGAGCGCAAAACTTATCTTTGAACGTGCGCTTGCCACACAGCGCGAAACATTACGCTCCCCGCTTGGCGCCAAAGCTGAAATCGATACTCAGCGTGAAAAGATCTCCTCGATCCCTGTGCACCGACAGAGTTGGTAAGGCTTTTAATAAAGCCATGTGCCACTCTTAATGACTGATTCCTCGAACCCTATGCTCTTAACCCCGCCAACTTTAAACGTACGTGAGCATTTAACTCTCCCCTATTTAACGCATGCAAATGGCGTTTTGGGTTTTATTCGGTCATTTGCTCTCGAAGCGCTCACCATCTGCGTCGAAGTTCAAAGCTGTCGTTCGTTGCAAACAGTTGAGGTCTCGGAGTGCCCGCCATACTGATAGGTAGGCTCTTTCCCAATCCTGCTTTTGGATTAGTAGGATAAAAGAATCATGCACGCATAGTTAAATAGCTCAAACGCCCTCCGTTTTACTTGGCATGAAAGCTAGAAAGGACGTAGAGCAGCCGCTGTTCTTTATCCTATGAGGATACGAAGCCACCACCTTCAGACCAGGGCAGAGACGGCCCCATCTCACAAGCACACAAGTCTCTCCCCTCTTTTGTGTTTTCGGCTTTCCTAGCTTGTCCCACAGAGTTTTCGTTCACCAAGCAAAGCCCGAGGCTCCCCATGACCTCATGTTGAAAGTTTATGTGTTTTCTTGGTTGCGTAATAGTTTGGGGGTTTTCGTTTTCCTTGAGTAGAGTCATTTTTCTGAAAGTATGAAGTGCCCCGGTCATGAGGTCGAGTTGTCCCAGTAGTATTTTTAGTGGATTCATAGTTTTCGCTCAGACCCGTAGAAGCCACATCATTCCGACTCCTCGTTTGCAAAAATCCTGTCCAACCATCCTCTTCGCGTAAGGCCCAAACCTTCTCGCTCCTGGCAATTAAAGTTTCATGCTGTAAATGCCTAAAATTTCAATTTGCTCAGCCGAAGCTGCCATGGGAGATGTGTTAAATCAACCATTTAATCCCGTTTATAAACTCGAAGTCATGACTCGATCCTTAGCCAATAAAGCCTGCGGCTGCGGAACTTATCCCTTTTCAGCGTAGCTTCCACTCTAATAAGCTTCTGATGCATGAAATGTTAAACACTAACGCATAGATAATTTCGCATGCATTATGTTAAGCGCTAGCGCAAAAGTAAGGATAGGGAGCAGCGCATTCGAAAATGTGTAAGCGAGCGCGCGAGTGATTTTAGCTTTGGCACACAAATGAAACTATGGCGCTGGCGCGCAAAATATTTTAGGTCTTAGCGCAGGAGTTTATTTTCGCTCGGCGCCCGAATAAGTTTAGGCGCCGCCGCGAGTGGAACGTTTATTCCAGCTTATGCCCCAGAGCGCGCTAGGTCGCCAATATAAGCGCGCGTATTATCCCAAGCGCGACACAAAACTTAATTTAGGCGCCAGCGCAGAATTTTCCATCAAAACTCGCACAAGAGTTTGTTTCACAATCCTAGAGATGCCTGCACGCCAAAAATGAATCGCGCAGACCCAAAATGATCTTGCTCTTCGTCCTGTTTTGTTGTCTTTGTTTTAGCATGAAGGGACATTGTCTAATTAAGCTTACATGTGAAATAAAGATAATTAAGTTCTTTTTAGACAGTCTCTAGTTTATGAAAGTGTCATGTTCTGGCTTTGTTTTAGAATGTTGTCGATGTTTGGAAATGGTCTAAACTAAAGTTTTGTGATTTTCCTTGCTCGTCGCAGGATTACCATGCAAAGGAGTTCAGCCAAAAGGAAGGCAGTGCAGAAAGCGACCTCAGACTCAGAGGTTGAGATTCTGTCGGACACTGCTCTCATCACAATGTTTGCTGACACACAAGCTACCACTGGTGTTTCCCCTAGGAGCGTCGCCCCTGAAATTCAATGGGTAGATCTATACAGATTCATTTTGGCTCAAAATGATTCGACGGACCCTATAGAAGACGCTCTGGTATATGTCAACATCAGAAGGTCCTTTTTGCATAAGGCAACAACACAGCCAGAGCTGTTCCCTTGTTCTGAAGTTGTAGGATGGATGATTCCTAACATTCAGACTGACGCAAGGCTTATGACTGATAAAAATGGATTGGTCCTAGCTTCCTTCTCCCCCGATCATGTCACCCCTGCCTACAGATTACCTTCACACAGGGCTTCTTTGGATGATGAATGGATGGAAAAGCATCAAATGGACTTGTTAGAAACTGCCCATAAGATGACTATAAATGGCAGGAAAATCAGGAGGAGGAAAAATACTGAATATAAGAGTAATCTCCTAAAAAACCCTTACAGGCTCATCGTCTTGATGTTAAGTAGGCTCTTCGGCATGCCTAATGGCAATATCTTTAAGATTGGATGGGTGCCAATGATGTTTCACATAGCCACAAAAGGCACCATCTTCAATTGGGCTGAAATAATTTTAGATAGCTTGGCCTCACAGTTAGCAGCAGCCCAAGGAGGATTGACCCAGAAGAAGGCAGTTTTCTTCATGTCTTCATACCTAATTGACTTCCTGTTAAGCAAGCATTCATTCTCGGACTTGGGTTGTTCGTGGAAGCCGAATGAAACAACTCTCTTCATAGCCTATCAATGCACATGGGCGAGTAAGTATGCAAACTACTACAAGATGATTTGTGAAAGGTTTATCATGCCGTTGTACCAACTCATTTTTGTGCAAGAGCCAGATTATATGTCAGAGAATGCAATGCCTGTCATTGACCAATTTGGAGACTATTATCATAACGTGGAAGGCACGTATATCAGGATGAGTGGAGGGACTCATGAACCATTTATGCTCCCTCGGTATGTTATAGACTTTGTTATTCATAAGGAGGCCGTGAGGCAACTCTTCGGCACCGGTGCCATAAGCAGGTTCTTAACAGAAAGGAGGAAGGGCATGTACCCTCCCATGCCATTTACCATAGGAGCCTACAGCCTCCCAAGAGAAAGAGATGGGAAAAATTACGCTCAAGGCTTAGAAATATTCCACTTCGGCTCTGTCCCTTTCAGAAGGCATGACCCTAATGGCGCAGTAAGCAGGCATTGTCTCGACCTCAGGGTTTCCTTTAAGTATGCTCATGCAGCAGACCGAGAAGAAGAATTCTTCAAAAGCGCCCGCAACCTAACTGAGTTAGGAAAGTGCTACAATACAAAGGTTGTGAAAGACCCAAGCCCCAGGCCTATTGGTTTGATCCAAAGATAAAAGGAGGCCTCCACCTTACATTCAGGGGAGCCATTGGAGTTGGAGCAGGATAGAGTGCACCAGGAGCAGGCTTTCAATCAGCAGCAAGACCAAGAGCAAGCAAAGATTCAAGGTGAGCTAGCTGCCAAGCTTCAGCAAGAGGAGGATGCAAGGAAGCAACAGGACCAAACCTCCCAGTTGGAACATCTAGAATAAATCGCGAGGATCCAAAAGGAACAAGAAAATCAGGTGCCCCAGGAGCAAGCTTCCAAGCAGCAGACTGAGGAGGAGTAGGGGGCCCTAGGTGAGAAAGCTGATGGATTACAGACTCAACAAGGAGAGTCTGAAGAAGCAGATGGATTGCTGACTCAGCAAGGAGAATCTGGCAAAGTAGATGGATTGCAGACTCAGCAAGGAGATTCAGCAGGAGAGAAAGATAAAGAACAGACTGAGAAGTCTCCCGGCTCGGAGCCATCTAATCCGACAGATATGGAGATTGATCCACCATTGATATGCACCCCAGGGGGAACGTAAGAAAAGGGTGCCTATTCAGGAATCTTAGCACTGACTCCATATAACCCCAGGAAGCAGCGCAAAGTAGCAGACTTGGATAATGTATATTTTAGTCCAAGGAAAAGGGCCATCATTGATAGTAGGGTGCAGAAGATAGGGTAACAGAGAAGACATTGGTCCAAGGAACTGATATCGACCCTACATTTCAAGCCCAATGTACTGTGGCATCGGCTAAGGAAACTAAAGCTAACATTGATTTCTTGAAAGAAAAGATAAAGCATTACAGAGAGCAATGCCTTAAGATCAGAGATGACAGAGTGAGGGAGGTATTAGAAGCAAACAAGCTGAAGGAGAAATACAATCAATTGTTAGGAGAGCATCTGGTGCTTAAGTCGGAAATTCTCCAGCTCGAAAATGATAAGAACTCCTTAGAAGTGCAGGTGGCTTTCTCTGAAGGTGAGCTGGAGAATCTGAAGGCTCGAATAGCAGAGCTAGAAGAACTCGAAGTAGGAAGGGCTCAACAGATCCAGCTCCACCAGCATGAATGTGAAGGGTTGATTCAAGAAAAGGAACAACTAGCAAGACAGCTCAAGGAGGCAGCGGAGGACCAGCAAAACTTGTCCACATTTCACAAGCATGCATGTGATATGCGTATTAAGATCCATCAGCTGCTAATGCTGATCTCGGAAGAGATTTGGAGCATGAAAGAGATGATCAAGAAAATGACAACAATTGAAACCAAAGCCCTAAAGACTCGAGAAAGGTTTGCAAACCATGTAGAGGAGTTGAAGCGGCAATCTGAATGGAAAAAGGGAAAATATCAACTACCTTCACACTTGCGCGCCCCTACAGGAGATGAATTGGATATAGATATAGGGATTCTTGAGTTTGCCAGAGACTGCGGCACCAAACTAAGTGTGGAAATCAAAAGGACAATCCACAAGTGTTGTTCCATCTATTTCGCACTCAGGGAATCGCTTAGCAAGTGTCATCTGGTTATCCCTGCCTCCATTTATGATTTCCCTAAAGAAGAAGACCGAGTGTTCGAGTTGCAAAACGAGCTGGACGAAGACTTGGCTAGTATCAAGAAGATAGAGTTTTTGACTCAGGATGAATTTCAGCGGTTCATTTTCCAGCCTGCAATGCATATTTATTTCCTGGAAGCAATGGCAAAAGAGGCTACACAAGGAAAAGCACTGATCAAGTTAGACCTTCGTAAGCAGGAAATAGCATCCCAGGAAACAGTATCTTCTCCTAGCAGGCTCCTCGTAAGGGACATCGCCCAATGGTCTTCATACATTCAAAGTGTAGATGGCCCAGTAATTTCAAGCGAGCCTGTTGATGGAGGCGTGTCTTCGAGCCAGCTAGCAGAAGCCCCAACAAATTGGACAGATCATTCTTATTCTGTTTTAAGCAAGCGAAAAAGTGGGATTTCCACCTTTGTGTAATTTCTTTAAAAGGACAACTGGTCTCTAGTTTTGTCTTATTTGTAAAACCTTCCACGTATTCATAGGCCTTGTAATGATGCGATGAAAGCCGAAGGAAGGAGGTTTTAGAATTAGGGTACACTTGTCAGCCCAAGAGGCGCTTTGTAAGATTATAAATAGAAGATTAGAGGGAATAGAGAAGGACTTTTTTGGCAGGGAAAAGAAGCTTCTTAGCTTGTACGAAATATTTTGTAATTAGCTCTGTGGAAGCGATTTTGCCTAATAAAGAGCTTGAGGGAGACATTCGTTTTGCTTGGAAATGGATATTGGATGTTTGCTGGATTATTCTTGTTGCGTTCATATCTTGCAGTGAGATCTTGCTTTGCTCTTCAGAATTATTTCTATGTGTTGAATGAACTTACTTATTTTTTGTGCAGTGATGTTTCTCTTAACATGAGTAATAGAATGCTTTCACATGGATTAAGAGCTATCTTTTATATCTTTAATCTCTTGCTGTAGATGTATCTTTGTGATTTAATGGCTATCTGTTGATATTTAGATATTTTTTTCAGCACATTGCTCATATTTACAGTTTGCTCCTTGCAGGGATAGATCAGATTTATTTCAGTCTTAGATAGAGATTTGTTTCAAGCTTTGCATTTAGATTAAATTAGCTTAGGAACTTGCACATCATTTTAATAATAAAATCGAAAATAACGGTGGATCGGGCCATAACCTGTGTAAAAGAAAGCAAATCTTACAGTAGCCGGAACCGCTAATCGGACGGATCCCCATACCAAACGGTGGACAATCTAATTGGGATAGTTTACCGGGGAGAATCCCTTTCTGCTTGATGCTGCGATCTTCAAGGCATCAACACATTGAAACTATAAAGTGTCGCGTCCCCTCCCATTAATCTGACCGACGGAGGGAACCTAATCGATTCGTGGGGTGCTACAATTCCCCTCTAAGGCAGTATGATCAATTTCATTTAAATTTAAATACGTGTGCAAGTGTATCATAACAAACACAATGGAAATTAAATCAATTACACACACACAACGGGCATATACTAGCATGCTCATCACAGGCATAACGGTAAAATTATGCACATAAATAAACTCATCTTATGCTTTCTACATGCATTCAATTGTAACAATTCAAATTGGCTCATTCATTCAATTTAACATAACCAAACAATCACTCATAATACATAAGTTTTCGCATAATTAAATACAACAGTGAACACTTATCTTTTAATTGAATTTGTCTAAACAACTGGCTATGGAAGAGCAACGTTCCACCCAAGATTAGATCTATGTCCAACATATATTATTTTAGTTGAGAAACCACCCCGGAGCTAGGCTACGTATCCACTAAGGAGGAACTACTCAGGCTCACTCACAACCACAGTCACAAATACGCATGCTAAGCCAGAACATGCATGGGTTTGTCAAGCATGCATGGAGATAGGGAAGGAGAATGCTAAGCTAGTGAGCTCAACCACAGAGCTATAAGCATATCAACTAATCTCAGACAGCCTTGGCACCCACAATACCTACCACACCCAACACAAGGAAGGTTCCCTTCTCTACTACACAGTCCCTCAAGCGCCCCTTCCCTCCAATGCTCTTGAGGGTGGGCATAAAAAGGTCTAGCTACTAGATCCAAAGAGATTCTTTCCTTCATTGGGTTTATTAAGCAATTCCAACCTCTGATTTCTCTTCCAATTTGATCCACTCTTGAATTTTTCCAATTCTGACCACGTGACTCCCAAAAACGGAATTGAATTTCCCAACTTCCAAATCTAAGTTTTCCAATGGATTTCTGGGCATTTGACACTCTCAAATTCATCACAAGGTTTATGTCTATGGATTCCCCATCGGATTTTGCTGCTCACATCAAATTCTGGGTGATTTTGGAGCTCAAAATCGTGGTTTCTTTCTTGGTTACGATTTCTACAATTCTTCACTGTTGGGAATGCATAATGGCCGAGAATTGATGTTTGGTTGGTCAAAAATGGAATGGGGATGATGGAAAAAATCAATTTCCAATAGTAATTTAAATTCTGGGCCAAGTAAACTGAGCCTATAACCTGCCATACAAATTTCTGAGCTTGCCCATGCTCCATTAATTTCATGACCTGACAGAATTAAATGTCAGCATACTAGTCAAGATGGGTTCTCAAGATGACACTTGGAAACAAATGATTGAATCCCCCAACCTATCACCTCTCCTTAGTGGATACATTCAACCCCCTCATTTTTAGTTGCTTCCATAGCCATCTCTTGGAATTTTATTTACATCTTAAATATGTACATGATTTTGCAATTCCCATGGTTTACTAACACATGGTTCACGAAATATAAAATAGTTTCCTTTACAAGTCATGCGTTCGCTACTGAGACCTTCGCCTTGAGCTCCACGCAAGGAACCATAGACTGCATATTTACAATATTTATACATTAAGCCAACAATTCCAAAGGTAAAAATGGAGGTATTACAGAAATCATTTCAATCTCTTTAATCTTTATGTCCCAACACATTATAAAGAAAAGGAATAATGTTGGAAGTCATTAATCAATGAGAGAAACATATTGGGATTAGGGAATATAATTATGGCAAGGGATTTAAATACAATACTATCAATGGAATAAAAAAGGAGAGGTGCTAGTGTTAGAGAATCCTCAAGAGAAGTACTAGAGTAGCTTATTACAGATTGGGGTCTAGTGGACATAAAACCAAAAAAAGGAAAGTATACTTGGTCCAATAGAAGGTTAGGGAAAAAAATATCTTAGAAAAAGTTCGACATATTTTTAATCAGTAGTAACTTCTTATAAGAGGATTTGGAAATATCATCTTTCATAATCCCTTCTACTACTTCTGACCATAAGCCAATAAGTCTCTATTTCTGCCAATTATTTTTATGGACCATTACCTATTAAATTTAATCCTCTATGGCTTAATCATTTTGAGGCTATTGAAATAATAAGATCTACTTGGCAAAGGAAGTGGGAGGGATCCCTAATATTTATATGGGAATCAAAGCTTAAAGTTGTTAAAAATCACTTAAAGGTTTGGTCTTAGTATATTCTGATCCATTTAAAGAAAAAAAACAGATTCAAGAACAATTAGATGCAATTCAACATCAAATTGAAGAAGGAACTTTAACCTTAAATCAGAGGCTTGAGGAGCAAGAAGCTAATAGTAGAATTCAAAATGTTTATTGAGAAGAGGAAGAACATTTGCGGTTAAAATCTAGAAGTATGTGGCTTCAATCGAGAGATAGGAATACAACATTCTTCCATATCTAGGGAAAAGCAAGACAAAATAGAAACAATGTCAAAGAAATTACTAATATGCAGGGAAACCAAATCAGGGATCACAAAGAGATTAAAGCTGAAGCCTATCTTCACTTTAGAAATCTATTATCAAAGCAAGAATAAACAGATGTAGAAACAATATTTGACATGTTGGTGACACATTCCTACTCTAATTACCCAAATGGAGAATCAAGAATTAGACAAAGAAATACATGAAAATATGTCATTTCATCTATTTGGGACTTAGATCCTGATAAAGCTCTAGGACCATATGGATTTACCATGTCTTTTTATAGAAAATTTTGGGATGTAATAAAATATGCTCTTTGCAAAATGATTAAATGGTCACTAAAAAATGGTAAGTTGGGAGGAAGCACAAATTCCTCATTTTTAGCCTTGATACCAAAAGAATAAAATCTAGAAACTTTCTCCATATTTGGGCCAATTTCTTTCTACAATTAGTCTTATAAAATCATAAGAAAGATTCTAGCTAAAAGAATCAAACCTCTTTTGCATCTCCTAGTCTCTGACAATCAAGGGGGATTTATACCTAAAAGGAAAATTCTTGATAACATTATTTTAGTGCAAGAAGCAATCTATTCCAGTAAAGAAAGGAAAGAAAGAGGAATGGTTATAAAAAAGGATATGGCCAATGCCTTTGACAGAGTGAGGCACTCCTTTTTGTTTTTGGTACTAAGAAAATTTGGCTTTTGTGAGTTGTTCATAAGCAGGACACAAGCATGCATAACAAATCCTTGGATTATACTACTGGTAAAGGATGCCCACTTTCCCCAATACATGGTTTCAGTTGATCCATCTTCTAATTCGAAATCTGAGCAAGAGATGTGAGCTACTACTCTAGAAGTTGAAGAGACTTTCAAAATCTCTACTTCCCATGAGCCTGTTGATGTGCAAGAGGATGACCTACTGAGTATTTTGGAGGTAAAATCAGATTTGGGAGGCAATGCATTCTCCCTCCTTGATCAAATTCTTCCTATAGACTCCTATTTGGTCATTGGCACATGTTTTCAGAGTTTCACTGAAGATGGAAGACACCATAATTCGCTTGGGTTCAAGTCTCATGCATATCCTTGTTCATTTGATTTTTATCTCACCCCTGTTGGTTCAAAGGAGATATCAAAGAACTATCTACACATTCGTGGATTTGATTCTACCTCAGTTGATTTGAATCACTTGCTCCATAATGATCTTCATATTTTTGGATTTGTTCTCACCATGCTTGGTAGGAAGAGCAAGTTCAAGAAGCCTCTAGATTCACTTGCATCCATTGTTGGAGAACTCAAGCACATGTTTTTGGAGCATGATCCACTTCTTCCCAAGAGGAATATAACTATTTTTGAGCGAATGCTAGAACTAGATCCACAAGAACCTGAAGATCTAGCACCTGGCAGTGAAGATGAGCGAATGGAAGATCCAGATCCACAAGAACCTGGAAATCTTTCACTTGATGATCCTCCTCTTCCGAGATGGGCAGCCACTACTCTTAGATCTTCTGGATATCTTGTGGGAGATCCACTTGATCAAAGGAGAACCAGATCTGATTTTCAGAATGGAAGGTTTCATCCTTATTACATTACTGATCCATTTCTTGCCAATCGATCATTCTTCGGAAAAGAGGTTCGCTTGCCTCCTTCTAGGGTGAGTGATGCCATGCTACATTAGCATCCTTTAGTCTATTTTGAGGGAGGGATTTCTTCCCACTGGGTTTTCCCTCTTTCCTCACTTTATTATTTAGATTGTTGTACGAGGTGACCTTTAGTCTCAATCACCAGGGCCCTACTATTTAATTTCTTCTGTTATTACCTCATAGTATAGCTTACATGGCGGTGTTGGAATATTATCACCATCATTTTTTATATTTGCATGCATGCATGCATCTATTCATCATGCATGCATCCAGTCATCAATATGGTGGTCTCCCCAGCACCTGGAGCCTATTTTCATCCCTTAGAGCCTGTCTTCATCCCTCAGTAGCCCTCCTACCTACCTAATGCGCCTTGTTTTCCTCACCTGGATGAAATATGCACCTTATCTCACCTACCGAGAGTTTAACAGTTAGTTAGAGCATTGATTGACCAGTTCTTGCATTTATTGCTCAATTTAACTGCATGTAGCTCCCAATTGTCTATTTTGGAGTGCCACTTGACCTTCTAATAGCCTCATGCCCCCTCCTTGGAGTCTCCATCCCCTGATTTGTACTCACATGGCTCAGTTAGACTTAGTTAGACTCATTTGACTGACTTTTGACTATTTGTGACTACTGCCACTAATTGGATGATGTCTCTAATGCTATCCAAGATACATGAATGAGGATGATTGGAATGACCTTTGGATTATTCGAATTCATTTGACAATTATTGTATTGTATTCAGTTATTCACAGTGCCATCTTACAGCTGATGTATGATTATACTGCTATTCTCCATTTTCTGTGTTAATGAGTGATTATTGATTCATCTATTCTTCTTTCTTCTTTGCTATTCTTGAGTGAGATTAGTGAGATTTTCTCCTGTTGTGTGATCTTTCCTACTGAATTATCACACCCAAATGTGTCATTTTGATGGCTAAGGCTTCTTCATCTTCTGTGCAACTATGAAAATCAGTGCTAGTAATCATATAGGAATACATAATAAGCATGGATCCAAGGAGGGAGAATGCTACAACTCCAAGCTTTGATCCTTCTTGCATAACATCCAATGGATCACTCTTTCGCACACTAGAAGAATCAATAGAATAATTGAAGAACAATGATGAGAGATGGAAGGACATCTCTTCAATAGTATTGATGGAAACAACTCGTATATTATCTTCATGGAAAATAGAGGAAGCCATAGAGGAAGAAAGTTGAACTGGATCATTTGTTGAGTCTTCTACCATTTCTCCATGTACCTGCAAACAACAATCTTTGAAATTCCTTACTTCGATAGCATGCTTGAGAAAGGCCAAAAGGTGAAACCAAATGACCAAAGGTAATAACTGGAAGCAACTATGGAAATTGTTTTGCATCATACTAGCTCTGATACCATGTGAAATTTTGGAATGCACACCAATCACGACTCTAGGCTCCGATACATGTGATAGAACAAACATAGATATAGATCTAGATTCAATAACAACTTCACTTAGAATATTTCAAGAGATAGTAGAAATATGAGAAGACGAATATTGAGACAAAACTAGAGAAATTCACTCTAGAGATTTATTTATATTATTGCATTGTTGAGCAAAAGCTAGTACAATATATAGATGCTCTCAAGAGACAAAATTGAGAGGCTTAGTGGAAAGTTGAGTAGCTCACAATAATGAGGCTTAGATTGGACCAATTCACCCATCAATGACATGAGGCCAAGTGTAACTCATAGATTGGTCCATAATGAGGTTCAATGAACATAGATGGACCATGAGGAGGTTAGGCTAGTCAAAATAGTGTGAAAGGTATCATTATCAGGGTGGATTAGGTGGTTTAGGATTGAGTGGAAGTTAGGCAGCCAAGGAGTGGCCAAAATAGCCAAGAAAGGGTCAAAATGACTAGATACAGTGCATGGGTTCCTATGATCAAAGACAACTCCTTAAAACAGGGGAATCAGGGTGCCTTAGTTCCAGGAGTGGTAATAAATGCTGGAGGTGGCCATTAATAGGGTGCCCAACAGCTAGTTTGATTATACTTTGGCCCATACTTGGTGGATAATTCATCATTTAACCCTAAATAACTTATAACAACCCATTATAAGGAAATAGGCACACTTGTGGACAAACTTAGCATTTATGGTAAACCACTCATAATATGTGGACAAACTCCCTAGACTAGGCACTATGAAGCCAAACCATGGAACAAATTACATTAAACACTTGGAACCTTATGCAAGGATTATTAACCAAGGTCTAGATTGGAATTATTTTCCAACAGTGACTAGTCCCTCAGAACCTATCCACTTCTATCTAGGAATTACATAGTGGAATCAAGGATAAGTAATGGACTCTACTAGGAACTATGAAATATTTATTTCATGCTCTCAACACAAACAACAATGTCTCTTGGTTCACAAGTTACTAGCTTACTAGCTTCCCATCACATGAGAACTTTCTTGGCTAGCTTCACATGAGGATCAACCAAGTATTTATAGACTAAGGAGGCAAATTCAACCCAAGGGAGTGAAATCAAGTTAGAGAGAGGTAGAAAGTGTGTTTAGGTCCCACTAACTCAAACCCATGAGGCTAAGCTTGAATTAGAGAGAGGCAACTCGAATTAGTTAGAGTGGAGGCTAAGAGAGGGAGTTACAAACCCAAAATAGTGAGGAGTTACACAAATCCAAGTAAGGAGGATAAATAGGGAGCATACATGAGAGAGAGAGAGGGTCCCACACCATCATAATGAGCCTATAAGCACAAAATAAGGGAGAAGCACAAAAAGAGGAGTGGAGGCATAAAACAAGGAGGTGGAAGCACCCAACAAGGAGATGTAAGCTAGATTCTAGGGAGAGGGCGCAATTGTAACATCCCCAAATTTCGTAAAATTTAGAAAAAAAATTGAGCGGTTTAATCGTCAATAAATGCTATGTGGAAGTAAAAGTGTTCAACATTTATAATTATTGTTTACAAAAAAAAGGGACATTTAAACATCTTTATAGTTTTTCATTAATTAATTAATTGTCTATACGACAATTAATAGATAGTATCGTAATAATTAAATACTTACCTGTCCATAATGCATGTTGTAACAACACTTAACTGAATCTATAATCCTACGTATGATTGATATAATACTTCCTAGTTGTCATGTTACACTTACAGAAATTCTTGACTAGAATAATTATCCTCATCAGGTATAATAAATTCATTTGACCCTAGCATTCTAAGTGTCGACATTTATTTAATTTGTTCTCTTTGCCACTAGTACCACTATGTTTCCATTTTAACTTATGTATAAAGGCATAAATCAAATTCTATTTGCGACGTTGAGTTATTGTTTTACATTAATGTATCTTATGACGTATTTTAGCTCATATGCACTTGCTTAGGCTTTATGAAAGAAGTGTTGAGCTTATAACAATAAGGGTTGGTAGAATACGACTCTCATTGTTTGACAGGAGATAGCTTGGCGTACGCCTAAGACTTACTTATCTTTAATGCTAATGCATGATAACCTTCTATTATGTCCAGGTTATAGGCTTATCCTAGCACGTGTTTGATAAATTTCATGTTTTAAGTCCATCTTCCAAGGCAAGGATGCATACTAAAAATCATTATATTTAAGCTTTGGAAGGTGCTAGTATTGATGGTGTTTAGACAACTCCATGTTTCGAGATCCTATACTTATACAATAACGTGATCAAACCAATGTTATAGTTTATTAGAAGTATGCACACCAACTATATGCTCTGCATATGTGGTGGCTCAATGATCAACAATGTTGACATTTATAAAATCGACGAGCATTGAATATAAACTATATAATATGTAAATGTGTGGGTCATATCCGAAAAGAAGTCTGGTTTATTAATTCAATGAATATTTGCAATCACGAAATATAGGATGGTGGGTTCATATCTCGGTTGGTGGATGACAAGGCTTGGACTTTAATGCAATCACGTGATCGACATTAATGATGTCTCGGGAATTCAAAACCCTACCGCGAAGCTTCAGGGTTTGGCCATTTGACAATTTTGTTTTGGTTCTGCGTGGTGATGGTGAGCTGAGCTCCTCTCGACCGCCATGGTTGTTGGGCACCACTCAGTGAGTTGGTTGTAACCATATGGGTGTTAGTCATGGGTATTTAAGGTGCTTATCGTGTGCAATGAGTTCAACTTCCCGGTTTTCCTCGTCACGCGTTCGAAACCTTGCAGGTAACATTCTTTTCATGGATTTGTTCTTTAAAGGTTTATAGTTTAGGTTCTCGTTTTGATACGGAGAAATGTTCATCCTCTAATCATGTATTTGTTATAATGACAGGGGATTTTTTAAAACCCTCGGTGATGTCACAATGAAAGAAGTAATGGTTCCTGTGGACTGTGAGCCCCGGTAAGTCTCAGGCTCATTCCAACAATGCCTCTGTCATCACTTTAATGGTTTTTAATGTTGTCTCATCGTTCTTCAGCGTAGACATGTTTGTAAAAAGAGCTATGAAAACATTAAGGCAGCGGTGCTGCAATAGAAGGGTTTCCCCAGCACTTCCCGAGTTGGGGGTTTTTACTTGTTAAGTTAATGTACAAGTTTATATACCAGGATTACCCTTTGGTATCCTTAAGCGGCTGGACTGTGATTTGTAATGTTTCACCATGAATACAATGGTTCACTTCGTTTCTTAAATTTTACTCTCTGCGTTGGAAAAATGTGAAGCCTTGCTCTCGGCTCTGTCATTTTTTAAGTACATGCTGGCTAAGTAAAGAATGCTATTGACTCGAACCCTACCTTTATTTTCGATAATTATAATTATAGTTGCATAATGTATCTTGATGAAGCTCGAACTGTGGGTTCGGTGTTCATTATATTTAGTTCCAATGTCATAGGCTTTAAGCCTTAGCACTGTACTAAGTTTTTGTTTGGTATTTTTAGCATTACGTTCGTTGTAAGAGAGAATGCTCCAAATGGAGGCTTGAACCCTTGATTCTCGTTTGAAACCTGTGTAACGTCAAACGTAGGGAACTGGCAGTTATTTTATTCCTGTTACAGAATGTGGGTTCTTATTGAACCTTCGGATGAGCCTGTACAGGTCTTGATCTCGAAACTTGATAGTTTATAAATATACATTGGTAGCTTAGAAAGTGATTTTTGGTGTTTAAATCATGTTTTGTTGAGATACGATTCTGATAAACATTAAATTTGGGCTTAAAATGTGTAGTTGGGCAAGCTCCTTCCGAGAATCGAACCCTAAGTTACTGTTATAGAATCCTAAATATATGCAATCCTGTAAGGGTAGTGTATTAATAATTTTTTAATGGTGAATCTCAAAGTTAAACTCTTAATCGTATTACTATATGATTAGGGTTCAATACTTTATCCTATAGCATGATACAGGGTATCGATTCGGTTGCTATTGATATAATTTGTAAATGATTGTGTGCTTATAATGTGCCCTACTTTTATCCATGGGATTTAATATTTATTTTATAATCCGAAATGGATAATACTCGGTTTACATGGAATCGATTTCTATTAAATATATTAGTTCTATCTTTTGTATAGATGTAGACATATCACTGTAAATTTTATTGATGAGGAAGTTGTTTGTAAAGCTTACTTCATTTAGCATAATGTTCTAATATTTTGTTTAAGAATTGATAACTCATTCCTTGAATATATCGATATTGTCTTAAAAGGTAAGTTCGTTAAAGCTTTCTGTTTTGCACTGCATTAGAATAGTCGAAGGTTTCTGATAATGAATTATTATTCAGTTTATACAATAAACAGTGAGTGCTTAATCTAGGGTTATATTTTCGCATTTCTTTGATAAATTCTAGTTAAGTGGAAGAATAAGACTGTATAAAATTTAGTGTAGTTCTGATAATAACCCATCATAAGAGACCTAGGTTTTCATTTATTTTTCTGAGTAGAATATGATATATAAAAAGTATAACTGAGTTTACAGGCATAACTATTTTCATGCAATTACTATATTGTCTAGCAAAATAAATAATTCCTAGTTCTGTTTTTAACTTCTACTGCAATTTATTATTAGAAAGAAAAACTAGAAGACTTAAGAAACTAC
The DNA here is from genome assembly GCA_027924585.1 of Larix kaempferi. Taxonomy (NCBI): domain Eukaryota; kingdom Viridiplantae; phylum Streptophyta; class Pinopsida; order Pinales; family Pinaceae; genus Larix; species Larix kaempferi. The sequence goes on along the minus strand of BSBM01000821.1, from coordinate 7,105,602 downwards.
TACTACTTCTGCAACTACAGTAATTAATTTTGATAACATCATGGAAATAAAAGACACGTACATTTCATCAGTATTTAGAGATCATATCTAATCTATGTAAATTATCTCCCTCCCTGTACTAGAGTACATCGCTAATGGCGAAAGGAAAAATACAGGGAGACATTTATTTTTCATTCTGCTCATTCATTTTAATAAACAGAATAGATCTAACAGTTCAGATTGTTTAACATTTTTAACAACTAAATCATATCTAATAAACAAACAGTTTTTCAAAATAGTTCAACAATTCATAAATGAAATAATTATAACAAGTAGAACCTGATAAATTGATAGGGTGGAAAAACACCCAAAGAGGCATGTTCCTCCCAACCTTCTCCAAAAGAAGCAGCCAAATCACTTGCTCCCTTGAACCCCCGAGCCTGTTTACTGAACCACTAGGAATAAGTCTCTGTGTAGAAGCAAGGCACTCAGGTTGTACTTCAGCAATCAATGGAGACTTGCATACACACCTCACATATGTACTTCAGCAATCAATGGGGACTTGCATACATATCCAAAACCTCTGCACTCAGCAGAAATAAGACAGTCTTACTCTGCAACCCAAAACATAGCTTCCCCTCATCGAATCTCTTGTGTGCAATTTCCAGCAAAACCACAAGGCAAATTTTCTCATCAGAAAAAGTGTGAGCCTCTACTCAAATTCGATGGCTTATAAAAGATGCCTAGGTCTTTTGGTGGTCAGTTTTCAATAAATGAGCCATAAGCTCCAGTTCCATATTCCAAGGAACTTGACCACAATTTAAGGGAGTTGTCCCATAACAACAGCTAGTTACTGAGTTCAGATGTTGCCACTTGTCCATTTCCTTCTACCCCATATTCCATTCCTCCTAGTGGGTCAGTAAACACTCTTTCAACGGTCTCTTTGGGTGAGTGTCTCCTATTTTATTTTATGAAAGAATAATATTATCCGTTTATAGTCATCCTTAACCACTTGGTCAAATATAAAACTTTACAATAAAAGTTAAGATAACGTTTTTCCACAAACATAAAATGTCTCAAGTATTGGGTATGTTACAGAAATAGGAAAGTAGGGCCCACCAAATCTCTCATGAGGGGCGTATTAGGAAAGAGAAGGCTAATAAACCATGCATAAGGTCCAATAATAACTCCAAAGGCCAACATAATCAATATTTGTTTCCAACTCTAATGTTCGAGTGACCAACATCTATCCAAGGTACAAACATGAACTAGGAGGTACAAACATCGAGTCTAAGTGCTAGGAATGTCCCCATTTCCCCCTCACACTATGTAAGCATGGCCTCCCATCTCATTTGTGGTTTCTGGTGTGCTAGCTGTTTTAATTAATTATTTATTTAAAATAATAATAATGTTCCTTTGTCCATAAGGACCCTTGTCTCAGCACCTAGTTCCTCAACAATAAACAATTACAACTTACACATGTCCAGGGGCTTAACATACGTGGTATTATATTTCACTCCCCCTCAAACAATGCATCCTCCTCGATGAATAACATACTTTCTTTTAAAAAAAAATCAAAATGATACATCAAACATGCCCATACATGCCTCACCATAATACTTCCCACTACCACATGATTTCCAACCATCTAACCTACCTGTGGAATGTGACTCCTTTCACCGTGCTAGTACCTTGGGATATCATCATCCCTTCACCCCACCAGTCCCTAGGGACATCAACATCCCATTTCCTAGTTTTCCAAGACTCTAGGCTCCATGATAAGCAGTGGACTCAAGGAATCAAGGTCCAGTCTTCAGTCCCCATTACAGGTTCTTCAAACCTCATTACAAGGCCTTCAAACCTTGTTACAAGACCTTCACTTCAATCTTCAACAAAGCTACATCCACCTGAAAATCATATTTTCATCACCCATATGATTAATATTAGGTAAAATACATGATATAGGATATTCTTCAACAAAGATACTTTCTTCACATTTCATCAAAACACGGTTAGCATCAACATATACATAAAATACATCTCCATATACAAGATAAATTCTAATTAATCACATGAAATCAATTCCTTTTTAATTCATCAAAGATACATGAAATCAAAACAACTGAAAATGCATCTATCTAAAACACATTCTGATCAATTTCAATTCAATTTCAATCATGCATTAAGTACACATTCTAAGTTATTTTTAATGTATGAGAGATACAAGGATTGCATAAAAATACTTTTACAACAAGGATTGCTAAGATACTTCCAAAGAAGATTACAAGGAAAATATCACAAATTACTCTTTCAACAAAGATACTTTCAAAAGAGATACTTTTAACAAGGCCATAAAGACACTTTCTAACAAATATAAAAAGATCATAAAGATAATTCTCTGACAAATATACTCAAATAACAAGAAAAACCACATGCACTGTAATTCAACAAGCAAAGTAAACTAATACGCTACAACTCCATTCTAACTAAGAAACCAAAAAGGCCATAACAACTAGCAGCTAAAGAAGATCTCCAATGATGTTAATCTTCTCCAGGATGTTTCCCCTCTGCGGGAAATACTTGAAGTAATGATTCCCATTACATCCCCAACATTTGTTGTCTCTTCTAACTCTACTTTGTTCTAGTTGTTCTTGTTGCTTATTGTTTCGAGGTTGAAATATTTTCTTCTTTTGTTCTTGCTTGTCTTCTTTCTTATCTTTCCAGCCTTTCTGTTGTGGGGTTTTGTTCTTATTTTTATCATACAAGTGCTCAGCCTTCCAAACAATTTAATTAAGGTTCTTCGGCCTATCATACTAAATCTTGTCTCTATAGAGATCAGGTAAAACAATGAGAAATATTTGAATCTTCACCTTTTCATCCTTCACAAAGTCTGCATACTTCAAAAGCTCTAGGAACCTTTTTTCATATGCTTCCATGGTCATGCTACCTAGTTTGAGTTCAAAGAAGTCTTCCATCTTCTTTTCAAAGTAATATTCTGAGAGATACTCCTTCTGGAAGTATTTCTTGAACTTCCTCCAAAAGATCCTTTCTTCATCAATGTCCTTAAGATTGACCATCTAATCCCACCAAATAGAAGCCTTACCATGCAAGTGGTAGATAGCTACCCTTGATTCCATGTTTGGTGAGTAATGATGCAACTAGAAAAACTTCCTCAGTCCCAACAATCAAGCTTGCACTTCCTCACCTTGCTTTGCTTCTCCATCGAAGGTTGGAGGATTATTTTTCTTAGTTCTCCCACCAACTTATCTTGTGAAAATATCCTCTTCCCATATCTAACTAGGTATCTTTTAGGACTAATATCGGAATTGTACGATGAATGTCTTCTCTTTATCACAGTGGAGGGAAAATGGTAAGGTTTTCTTGAACCAAATCTGGATCTATCATTATCCCTTCTTGGCACACTTCTTCTTGGGGTTACTTCTTGCAATTGTTTCATACCATGAATGATCTGTTCTTGTGCATCTATGATCTAAATTTCATTGTCTTTTTTTGCAGGTTCTTGTCGGAAGGTGGTGCAAGGAAAAGATGATGCCCTGGCGCATCATGGAAATATTAAATTAATCATCTGCGAGGAACTGTTCGGCCATATCCTTGAACTTTCTTGGGAATAATTCATACATATTTCCACTGACGATGTGCAAAGAATGAGTGGAACTCTAGGTTTGGTCTCAATCCCCATTACAGGATAGAAAGCAAGGAAGGGTCCATGCACAGAAAAGAAGGCGGCCACTCAGTTAGGGGCTAAGAGAAAGATTGAATTGGAGATAGACGACAATGAGATCGTTGTTGAAACCCTAGTAAAAATAAATCATTCCAAAGAAGCCTCTGTATAGAAACAACCATGGTCATCCTCTAGAGAATACGAGTTCAGACGATAGAGCATGAGGCTTAAGAAGGAAGCAAATATCAGGGAAGAAAAAGAGAAAGAAGAGAAAGAAACGAAGATCAGGGAAGAATAAGAGAAAGAAGAGAGGGAAGCAAAGGAGAAGGAAGAAGATGAAGAGGAATATAGGCATTCACCCCCAGATCAACAAGACTCAGAGGACTATGAGATGGAAAAGGGAGAACCTTTTGTGTCTATGGAAGAGAAGATGTTAATCAAGGGAAGCACATCAAATGGAGAAGAAACGCTAGTCAAAGAAGATTATTCTAGCAAAGGCATTATCAAAACTATCAAGGGTTAAGGAAGAATTGGCAGCACTGAAGCTTGCAACACATTCCCCTGTGACCACGAGGGTGAGTGGGAAGGTTGCGACTTCAATAGAAACTCCAGTCATCCATGAGTTGATTTAGATTTTAAATATGAAGCATGCTTACCAGTAAAAGCGCTTGGAGTAGCAGAACCAAGCATTACAGGTGGAATTGGGGAAGGCTCAAGAAAGGATAGCAGAGAAAGATCAACAAATATCAAAGTTGGAGACTACCCTGGATCAAACTACCAAGATTTATGAAGAAATTGTTGGTTATAGACCCTCGTCTAGAATTTATATTGTATATCTCAGAGAGAAGTGGTACAGATTTCAACTGCAAAGGTTAAAGAATAACTTGCCATTGGAATTGGATAACCCAAAATATTTTATGGATTCCTCGCTAGACAACACAGATCTTGAAAAATACCAGCTGTGTGAATTCTACCTCCATAACTTGGTTGTGCCTCAGTCATCTGACTAGACACCGAACCCATACATTGGTGATTTTCAGTTAAGAGTACTTTGTTCCTGGATGAACCATGGAATAGAAAGAGCACAGGATATTCATCTCTACCAATAAGAGAAATGGGTGAATACATTATGGGTTAGAGGAGAAGCATATCACCTTGGAACATTGATCCACAATCACAATGCTCTAATAGTTGATGAGGACTTAATTCCTATCTTCGAGGAGAAGCAGTAGGAAGCTATTGAAAATTTTGACAAAACCATTCAAAGTACCCTTGAAGAGGTGAAAGATGCCATAAGGGACAGATGGAAACGAATTTCGGGATATTTGAAGAAGAGGGAGCCAAATTCCCCCCATAGGTTGGATGTTTCTATGTTTAGGGCATGAATGTTTAAAGAATATCTAAAAAAAAATAAACTGAAATGGATTGGAATGAAGATGAACCTGCCATTTTTTCTTCCCCTGGAAATCAAGGAAAACATTGATGAGGAAGAAGAAAGGAGGACTTGGGACAAAGAAGAACAAAACACAGGGTACTACCAGCAAACAGAGGCACCCAGGATCATTACATCGGATATCAAAGGGGCCGTTGAACATCGGGGAATTCCACCAGGCTAAGAGGATAGGTTACACAAGGATGTGTAACCTCTTCAAGTTTGGGGGAGATGATATGGACACAATATAGGTATCAATTGCAGTCATAAATCCCCTTTCTAATGTTATGGAGTAGCAATTAAGCATAAAATCACCCCTTTTTGTAGGCCAGGATATGGTTATAATTAATTATGAAGTAATTACAGTTCTGTAGTAATCTTTATTTTGCTTAGCATGTTTTAATAAGCTAACTAGTGGATGAGTGTCATTTGCAAATAAGAATAGGTTTAATGACAACCATGAAGACAACATATTGTACCTTCCCAAGTTACACATATACAGAGCTCGACAAATTCAGTACCAATTGACCACATAAGGAGAACTCAAGATCAATTCTACCAGTTGCCCCTGATTTCCAATGATGACAAATCTAGTGGATATTGATGTCGTGGTTTCCAAAGAAGACGTTTTAGGATACTTTTTTTGAAATTATGTAATAAATAGGGACTCACGCATAGCATGAAACTCTCTCGGGTTTTATTGTTTCTGTTTAGACATTTTCCTTTACACAACACTCAAGTTTTGTACTACTTTGATATGGATTCTCAAACAACTTAATGGAAGAACTACATTTCACATCATCTATGAGTTCATAGTTTAAATTAGCTCCTGTAACGCGCTCTGAGTTGGGCCCCCTCATTGTGTCGAACAGGAGTTTTGTGTTTTCTTTATCGTTAGTTTAAAAGCATTTATTTGTTTTGATCCATTAGATAGTTGTACTTCATTTAAAAGATCATTTGATGGTTAAAATAAAATTTTGGAAATTTTTATGTTTTCATCTGTAGCTCTGTATAACGATGTTTATAGTCCTAATATATGGCGTATGTAGCCATGTAGGTGCATTGCGCAAAGATAGTTTAAACATATTTACATTTCCATGCATTGGAACAATTTAGTCAGATTTATGATATCATGCATTCCAGCTTTAGTTTAGATTAGTTCTTTTTGTAATTTCTTAGATTAAAAACTTCAGCTTTCATATAAGTAATTTTCATTGGTTTAGATTAAATATTTCAAAGCATTTCTTAGGATAAACTTTCCTGCTTTATTAGATTAATCATTCCCTATTTTCAATTTAATTTCAGTTTTATAAATTAGATTAATTCTTTCAGTAAGTAGATGCTATTGTTAAACAGATTTTCATGCTTTCATAAAATAGAGGATTTATCTGATTTTCTTTTATCAGTCATTTCCAATTCCATAGAATAACTCTTTAGATAGGATTCTCTGGGCAGTTGCACATGCAGTGCATAGTGCCTCTTAAGTTTGTATGATCCCTGGTCAATAATTAAAGTAAGACTCCTGAATTGTAGGCCTATAAAAAGGTTAGCATATCAATAGACCACCACTTTTTGGCGTCGTTGTCAGGGAGGTGCTGAAACTCTAAGGGAAGACTAAAAATAAATAGAAAAAAAAAACTTTTTAGAAAATCTTAAAAAAAAAAAACACAGAAAAACAGAGATTAAAAACCTAGATGTTGTTTACCATGAATTCCTCGACGAAGGAGAGACGCATTTGGACGTTTTCTGCCTAACAATCCTATGAGTGAGACTAGCGTAGAAGCCTTCAACTTAAAAATTTTCCCCTTTGGCGAAGTTGATTCCAGCTACAACCTAGATTGTGATAATTTCTTTGCCAGCTCTAGTTCCAGTACCACTATGGCTGATGAAGAAGAAGAACCCAAGGATTGGTTCACCTTTCCCGTAGGCGTACACCAAGGGGATGCTCGAATGAAAAATATCAATCCCACCAATCTCCCGAATTTCCATGGCTTGACCTCAAAAGACCCTGATACCTTTTTGTTCGAATTCGAAGTAATATGTAGATCCTTTGGCTACATAGCAGATGCCCAAAAGCTAAGAATCTTTCCCTCAACACTAAAAGATCTATCACTCAAATGGTTCATCCTGAGACCTTGACCCTCAATCCTTTAATCCCTAATCATTAATCCTTTAACCCTTAATCCCTTAACACCTAAACTCCTGACCCCTAACCCCTAATACCTTAAACCTTATGTCATTAACCCATAATCGCTAAGCCATTAACCTTTAAGCCCCCTAATCCCCTAACCCCTAAGCTCTTGACCCTTAATCCATTAACCCCTAATCCCTAATCCCTTAACCCTTAATCCATAAACCCCTAATCACTAATCCCTTAATCCTTAAGCCCTAAACCCTTAAGCCATAAACAAGGCATAATACTTGACCCTGTAACCCTTAATCCCCCTAACTCCTAACTCCTTGAACCCTAAACCTTCACCCCTAAGCCTTAAACCCCTAGCCCCAAACCCCTAATCCATTCAACCTTAAGCATTTAACCCATAATCCCTAAGCACTTGATCCCTAATTACTTAACCCATAATCCCTGAATCCCCTAACCCTAAGCACTTGATCCTTAATCACCTAAATCTCTAATCCCTAATCCGTTAATCCCTAAACCCCTAACCCATAATCCATTAAAACTTAAACCCTTAACACATAATCCCTAAGCCCTTAACCTTTGAACACCCTAAGCTCTAATCCCTTAACCCCTAATCCCTTGACGCTTAATCCCTTAACCCCTAATCCATAATCCCTTAACCTGCCATAAACCCCTAGTGGTTTAATCCCTTAACCCACAATCTGTTGATGTATATGTAACTTCGGAATGTATTTCATCTATGTATTTTATTGTACTCCTATAGAGATGTATTATTCCTCTATACGGAAGTGTCGTCATTTGTATTGACAAGTGTCGCAAGTGTCATAACTTGCCGATGGGTTATTAGACCACCATGTGTGGGGTCGTCCCTGATTAAGTTAACCTGGGGTTATTAGGCTGAGTTAGACAAGTCGGCCCCATAGGTTTATTAAGCTGCTCATAACAAGTATAAATAGAGAGCGGGATCTCTCTATTTGACCACTTCACTTACTCACTTATCCATCACTCAGAAAGTGGCGCACATGTGAGGAGGAGGATCAGCTGCTAGGAGGAGTCTATCTCTTTGTACTTGGGTTGTACTTTGGTTGTGCTATTGCTCTATCTATCTCTGAGGAAGTTGTGGGGTTTTTCACCTTAGGGTTTTTCACCTTAGGGTTTTCCCCAAGGAAACTCTGTGTGTCTATTGTCTCTTATGATTGCATCTTGTGATGATTGATATGCTTGCTATGATTGATATGCATTGATATACTGTACATGTTATTCTATCAGTAAAGATCCTAGAGTATTGTGAATTAATGCTAAAAAATTAACACAATCCTTAAACCCCTAATCCCTAATGCCTTAACCCATAAGCCTTGAATGCCCTAATCCCTAAGCCATTGACCCTTATTCCCTTAATCCCTAATCCTTAATCCCTTACTGCCTAATCCCTAGTGGAGTCACCAAAAAATGTAGCTAGATTATTCACACTAGCTAGTGCAAAAATGCACTTACTAATATTTGTGAGCACTTACTAAAAGTTGTGATCTAGTTAGTAACAATTCGTGAATGTGATGTGATGTGCATGAAAATAAAAACAGTAAAGGTAAAAATGCTAAGAGTTACTGCAGTAAATGAAGTCAAACTATCACAGACTTGAGCTCTGCAATTTTGAGAGTCGATTTCTTGTTTTAAGCTTGGGCGGCCAGGGTTTGACCCAGCCGCCCCCCCTCCTCTGTGCATAGCTGTGTTTTTTTTTTCTTCTTGCGGGTGAAGGGCGGCGACCTTTCTCCCGGTGGAGGCTTCTCGGGGTTCCTGTCATGGGGTTACAGGCTCCTGCTTCTTCTTCGGCGGCTACTATTCAATGGCGGCTAACCTTCGATGGCGGTTGTGGTGGCGGCGTTCTCCTGGATCTGAATCGGAAGAGGACGCGAGGTCGATCTCCCAGGGTCTTTTAACCGTGGGCTACAAGATCCCGCGGGCATTTTCCTTCGCGCCTGCAGCCCGGGGACCGTCGGACCAAGAAGGCCGTCGCCGTGCTTGAATCGCAAGTTGAGGGCATCCAAAGTCATGACTGAAAGGCAGAAGTCTCTGGTTCAGATCCTTCCGCTTCCCGAGAAAACAAAGAACCTCAACCCAAAGATCCGGCAGGCAAAGATGGGCGGCTCGGAGCATGCTGCAATGGACCCCAGTTAGTCGGCGATACCCCCAGAATCGTTTGTCATCACATCGGGCAAGGGAGGCGTTGGCAAGACCTCGACAACGGAAAACATAGGGTTAGCCCTCGCGAGGCTGGAATTCAAAGTGGTAGCCATTGATGCAGACGTCGGGCTTCGAAACCTGGACCTCCTGCTGGGCCTCGAGAACGTCAACTGCACACAATGGAGCCGAGCCGGGCAGAGGAGAGCGGAGCCGAGCGGGGCAGAGCTGAGAGGGGACAGAGCCGTGCGGAGGCCGAGCCGAATCGAAGATTTCTTGATTTTTGTACCAATCGACTCTTGCTCTACATGCAAACGCTCATGGCAAGACCCATTGCTACGGCGGTGCTCTGGTTCTGTCTGGCTGTTTTCTTCATCAGAAGATGCTGGCTGAGTTCGCCGGTTTGGGAGATCTATAGAGTCTGCTGCTCGTCCACAGACTTGGATCTACTATTTCTTCTGTTGAGGGTTTCGGTTCTGATGGGAGCTGAAGACATATTGCTAATTGTCAAGGGTTCTTGTAGAGGCACATTACAAGCTCTTCTTGATGTTCTTGCTGTACAAGCTCTTCTTGCTGTTCAAGATTTACATCTTATTGTGGCGAAGTTTTACTTTGGGTTTCTCTTTTTTTGGCTCAGTTCTTAATAAGCTGTTGTTTTTGCTTATATGGGACACAAATATGTGAAAATGTAGGGATCCTTGTTGATTCCACTACATCTGCAATATGTAATTTTAATCATCTTTTTGAAATAAAATTACGGACATTTTCCCAGGAAAAAAAAAATGAAGTCAAACTAAAATATTAAACACCCATGAATCAAATAATGTTTTTTGTATTATAGTAAAAAATGGATTTGCAACGTGGGTTTACCTCAAAATGGTGAGAACATATGGGCCCTTGCAGTCGTAGAAGTGATGGTGCTCCGGGTCTCTAATGTCTTTTTCTCTCTACCAAATGTTCACAGGTAGACAAAACTCAACTAGAATGGGGAAACACAAGCTCAAAGGGAGGCTAGGGTTTCAGTAGGAATTTTGGCAGAGTGTCGGTAGGAAGAGTGAATGTATGTGAAAATAGGGGCCTCCACCAACTTTTTATAGCAATTTTGGGTGGTGGTTTCTTGTCCCATGGTTTCAGGTAGCCGTTAGTATTGGCTAGTGGTATTTGACGATTTCCCTCATTTTTCTTTTATTTTGAATATTTTCCCCTTTTTCTTTTTCTTTTATTTTTCTTTTTGGGGGATTTTGAATTTTTTGGAGGAATTTAATTAATGTTTTGAGGGAAATAATGATTTTTTGCCCATTTTCTTACCAATTTAGGGATTTTGGGTTTTTGGAGGCCAAATATGTAGGAAAAGGGGATAAATGGATTAAGTGACTAGGGGGATGAGCTATATGGTCAAATTTTTTGTGTTAACACTCTTGACTTGTATTCCCTTAACCCTTAAAATCCCTTAATCCCTAACCCCCCTAAACCCTAAACCCCCAAACTCTTAAGTCCTTAAACCATAACCCTTCAACCCCTGACCTCTAAACCCCTAAGCACTTAAACCTGTAACTCATAAATCCCCTAGCCCCTAATCTATTAGCCCCCTAAACCATAAATTCATTAACCCTTGTCCCTTGAACCCCCTAACCCATAATCCCCTAAGACCTAACCCCTTAAACACTAACCCCTTCACCTCTAATCCCTGAGACCTTAACCCCTAAACCCCTAAACACTTAACCCTTAACCTCTAACACTTTAAACCATACCTCCATAATCCTCTAACCCCTAAATCCCCTAATCCATAAACCCCATACCCCTAAATCCCCTAATCCATAAACCCCATACCCCTAATTCCTTAACCCCTAAAGGCCTTAACCTTAAACCCCCTAACCCGTAACCCATGGGCCCTTAACCCATAATCATTAAGCCCTTAACCTTTAAACCCCCTAATCCATAAGCCTCTAATCCCTAATCCCTTGACCTTTAATCCCTTAACCCATAAGCCCTAAACCCCTAATCCCTAATCCCTTAACCCATAAAAAATGAATCCCCTAATCCCTAATCCCTTGACCCTTAATCCCTAATACTTAACCCCTTAACCCCTAAACCCTCAACACCTAAACCACTAACCCCTAACCCCTAATACCTTAAACCTTATGTCCTTAACCCATAATCCCCAAGTCATTAACCTTTAAACCCCCTAAGCCCTTCACCCTTAATCCCTAATCTCTTAACCAGTAATTCCTACGCCCCTAATACCTTAACCCTTAAGCCTTAAACCCCTAATCCCTAAATCCCCTAATTCCTAAAGCCCTTGTCCCTTTTACTCCCAATACCTCAACAAATTAACTATTTAGGCATAGTAGGTGTTATGGAAGGTAAATAGGATGCAAAACTAGAAGCTACAAAGGAATCTAAACTTGAAGCTAAAAAGGAAGCTAAGAAAGGAGCAAAAAAGGAAGCTAAACTGAAATTTATACAAGAAGCTACAGAAGAATCCAAATCAAAAGCTAAATAGGGCACTAATTGCACCGACTAGTCATACACGATGCAAATAACTCTAGAAATAGCGTGAACCCAATGAATAGCACCAACTTTTTCTAGCAAATGGAGAAAAATACATTAAAACAATTAGTACAAGCAAAAAAGGGAGCTAAACAAGAAGCTAATCACAGGGTTTTGTTCTAGTGGTTAGAATGGACAAAAAAACAGGAAATTTAGAGTTGATAGAATATTGAGATGCCTACCAAGAGGGTTATTTAAGTTGTCCTTCTCCTGCAAGTGGATAATACCAACACAAAATCCCATTAACCTGCTCACTCTCACTCATAATCCACCTTGTGGAAAGAGAATTAATGTTATTTTCCATCATCAAGTTAACTCGATCTGATACAACCACCTCCCCTTGTCCTTGCAACATATCAACTATCCCATCCATCCTTCTCATTTGCATGCTAATGTTCCAAGTCACAATCACCAACGAGAGGGAGATGTACCTCTTCCCTTGTTTCACCTAGATGCGGGGGTGCCACTTGGATGGCATGCCCACCACCATATAACCTCCCTATACCCCATCCGAGGGAAAATATAGAGAGATAATAATAAACTAAATAACATCAAGTTCTTCTCTCCATCACAATATGTGCATGGATTAATAAATTAAATTAAATTATTTTTTTAAATTTAAATAAATGGATTAATATGTAAAAAGGGAGTTTTCCAATTTAAGAAGATATGGAGAGAGATTGTCTTTTGGTGTAACTGTAAAACTGGAAGAGACACTTCAACAATATTATTTAACATTTATTTATGTTAAGTAATGACAAACAAAAATGTATTTGTGTTAAGTAAAAAATAGCAAATTGAAATCTAGTTGGGAAACCTTGGCCAAGTTTGTTAATGACATCGATTATTTTTTTTTCTAGAAGATCTTGAATAGATAACACTCCAAAATATTGAAGTCATGCATTCGTTAATGCATATGAACCTCCATGTGTCCTCCTATTGCATGCATGCAATCGTTGCTTCCTTGAAATCACAACATGGATTGATTCCATATCTCATCGACTTTCCAACACCTACTAAGGTTTGTTAAGCCATATTTGCAGCTTCGTCTAAGCAGCTTGAATGACAAAACCCACAAAGCCATACTTTGGTATAGGATGACGAAGAACCTTTATTTGAGGTTGTGTAGACTTCAAAATTCGTTGAGTGTTGCTAGCTATTAAAATAATAGATTGAAGTTGTTGGAAGAGTTCACCAAATCTGGTCTTCCAATCTCTAATTTCTTCATGGATTTTGGGGTTGCGGAAGAGGAAACAACTAAGACATCATCCTCTTTTTTTTGTTGGCACAATTAATCAAGTCTCTATCATCTTGAAGGGAATTCTTAAATTTGCCATGAGTATAGGGCAGTGATCTAACAAGACTTTCCAAGTAATCTACTTCATTCCTGCAGAGTTATTATACTCTTGTGAGATGTTCTAACAATGGATTTCTTTGTTCCATCTTTTTTAATGATAAAATATCTCTCCCGAGACTCTCCATGAGACATGAATCTAATTACCAAGCTTGAAATAACAAGATGCCTCCAAAACCAAAATATGAGTTCAAAAATATTCTATCAAAGTAAGGTAAGTGGGGTGGGCTTAATGAATACATATATAGAGAGATTATTGAGTTGTATATGAAGCCATGTGTTGTTCTTCTCTATATATGTGAACAATATGCGTTTAAACATTGCAATAATTTTAGTGGAGTTCCAATTCTCAATTGCCATGTCTTTCATGACATGTATTAATATCTATTTGACAGTTGTACAAAGTGGCCATCTTCTAAACATACACCCTACAAATAATTGGTGAGTAACATATATGTTTGCCTTTGGTGTCCCCAACAACTGATGGTGATTCTTCTAGCATGGATTCCATATAACTAGTGTATCGACATTGACTTGACCACCACTATTCTTCTCGATTTTGGAATTTTTTACACATATGTGCTAGATGTGCCACACTATAGAATATTTGAATTCGATGATTTATTATTATTAGTTATATATTAAGTTTAAAAAAGAGATATGATCTTTGAAGTATTTTTTTCTAGGTAAATTATCTCGGGGAAAACCCCCAAGTAATTCTCCTCATTTCGAGGATGTTACCCAGGGTGAACCCTAGATTCTTTAAGGCACACAACCATCACAACAATATACTCATTATGAGCTCAACATGTCAGTTACAACTTATAACCTGGGTGAGGAGAATAACACTCCATCCCACGACAACTTGAACTAAACCCAATTGACAAGTCTTTGAAGTAAATATTGTAACATGGGTTGTTTTTTTTATTTTTTGGACATGGATTAGAGATATGGTTCTGAAATAAATATTGGATTGGGAAACCTTACCCACATTTCTTAATTACATCGATATGCATTTTCTTTCCTAGATACCTTGACCAAATGATGCTCCAAACTATCAGAGCCATCCATATGTCAATGCATATGAACCACCATTTGACCTCCTACCACATGCATGCAATCCTTGCTTCCTTAAATTTGCTCGTGGCTTAACTCCATAACTTGTCAGGTGTCCAACACTTGTGAGGTTTTTTAAGCCATATTTGTATCTTTGTTTAACCAACATCAATCCCTTGTTTGATTTAGTATGGACTCCATAATCTATTGAGTAGTGGTATCTACTGAAAGATCATATTGAATCTTTTAGAAGAGCTCACCAAATATGGTCTTCTAGTCTTTGATTTTTGCAGGGATCTTGGGGTTGTAGAAGAGGCAACAACCAAGAAATTGTCCGTGTTGTCTGTTGGTGTGATTGATCAAGGATTTGACATCTTGAAGGGCATTCTTGACTTTGTCATCTAGTGATTTGATAGGATTTTCCATGCAATCTACTTCACCCTCATAGAGTTGTTATCCTCGTGTGAGACATTCCAACAATGACATGCTTTGTAATATTCTTCTATATCATTTACTTAACTGAGAGTGTTACCATCATCTCACCTTGTCCTTTACTCATGAATATAGCATAGGTTAACACCCTATAAAGATATCATACACTAGATGTCTTTTCCTTGAAAGCTCCATTAATTATACCCATTTTCTAACTTTTGCCATCAACATTTTTCAATTATATACTTCATTATATAGAGCACCATATCTACCTCAAATACACATGACACAATGGTTGTTGATATATGATATGAAGGCTTTTCCTTTTGCATTCACGTGGTCAACATGCATGATAGACAACAATGAAAACAAAACGCATGCATGGGAATAACCTCCAAAAAAACATGGCATGGTTAAACAAACAAACAAAATGTTACACTGATAAGAATAGAGGAACGTATTGCTTCACACACATCTTATCTTTCATATTTTTGAAGGGTCTTAAACTATGTACAAAGATGCAAAGTTATAATAATAGCTTCCTCGTTATAGACAAATCTAATTTTTATTTTCTCAACCTTTTTTTTATAGTTCTTTCAATTAAGTAAATTTCAAAATGACATTTTAAACTTAAATTTGAAGTGGCATACCATAATATAATAACATCCATAGTTCTCTTTCAGCATTCTTTCATTGTCCAAAGTTCTCTTTCACCAATCTTCATTGGGCCTTATTTAGTTCTCTCATATTATATTTGAAATTAAATGTGAAAGGAAGGAATTTGAAATATTCCATTTAACTTTAATTATGTTTTTATTTGAAAATATGTCAATTGTCTTTCATTCCATGTCCCTACTTAAACAGTTTTCTTGCAAAATTAAAAACAAAGATAAACTCTCTTTCTTCGCACATACGCAAACGATCCGCTGAAATCCTCACCTTGAGCGGATTTCAGATATATCAACTTAATGTTGTATCCAAATGCCTTTCAAGTCCAACAAATGTTTAAACACTAGTAGCGACAAAAGCATCTGTAAGATGAAAGTGTAAAATCATTTTAAGATTAAAGTCATACTTGGTGTTTCAAAAATGGTTTAAGAAAAAAGTTGCATTATTTGGGGTTTGACTGCTCGGTGAAATTGTGAGACATTTTTGTAAATAGTTCTTAACCAAATTTTTTTCCACCTATTTTTTTAAATATTTATCATTTATTTGTAAGATTAAATATGTAAATTTTTGAATTTGATATTTACATTTTGGAATTAATTTACTATATATTTAATTTTAAAAAATATTATTCAATGTTAATTAAATCTCGTTTTATTTAAAATATAAAATAGTATTGGATATTGATTAAAAAATGTGATTCTTTTACTTAATTAATTTTATTTTAATTTGTCACGTGCTTTTAATTGTTTATCTTATTTATAAAAAAAATCCCAGATTGCTTCTAAAAATCCACATTTGGTTTCATCGGCCTCTCAAGCTCAATCAACAAAAGCGAAGGTGCTCTTTTCAAATCCATGGTGAACTTGTCTTTAGATACAATTATGTAAACTTTTATTTTTCGAGTTTTTCAAATTTGAGTTTATGTTGGCTGAGTTCTTGTTGAGTTTTCCGATATCCCAAGCTGAGTTTTTCCACAGTTTTTCTTGAATCTAGCCACTTACCCAACTTTTGTCTCAGCTGCCTCCTTTCTCTTCAATTAGTGCCCTGTCACTTATGTTGATGCTTCGTCGGAGGATTTTTCACTAGTGCCCCACAACTTTGTCCGTTAGTGCCCCGCCAATTTTGTTGGCGATTGGATGTATTTATTGAAGACTTTTTGAATAGTACCCCACAACTTGTCTATTATGCCTCTGATGTTATCTGAATTTTACGCATTGAGCTTTGGTAATACTTTGATGTATTTTTCGGAGAGTTTTCCGATAGTACCCCCGTCATGGGAACTTATACCTTTTTCCTCACCAACCTGCTTATCCCTACTTATCCTTATGGTAGGGACTTTGTTGCACCGCAACTTTTTCACTTGTTATAAAATTTACTCTTGATGCATATATCTATGGGTAAAAATGATATTCTCTCTTTTACTTGTCGGTTGGTTGTATGCCAATTCTGGTTAGATAAGGTTGGTTATATGCCATTTCTTGTTAGGTAAGAATGGTCCTATTATAAAATTGACTTTATGATATATGATCATTTGTAAGAATATTAAGTTGTGATATTTAATGTCTTCGGTATTCCTTGGGAGTAGGATCAATTTACATTAACTTATTTATTTTAAAAAATGTTTATATATTTTGATATCTATTTAGTACGGTTTGAAATCTATATTTATCTAATTTTGAAATACATACAAATTTTATTGATTTTAATTTTGAAATATATACAATTTTATAAGTTGTATTATCAATTTCTTTTTAATTTTTATATAGACATATGTTTTAACATATTTCTTTAGATTTCAATGTAAGTTAATTATAATGTAATTCAATAGATTTCAATTAAAATAAACTATATAAAAAATAACCAAAAAATATAAAGAAATACTATATATATGAAATTCAAAACACTCAATTACAAAATTTCTACTCTACTCTAATATAAATAGTTTTCATTTATTCCTTTTTTAAAGTATGTTTCTCTTTTTGAAAAAGAAATATTCTAAGGTGTTCATAATTTAACAATAATTATGAATAACTTACAAATGTAATAAAATCGACTTTATGATATATGAACACTTGTGTAATACCTCTATTTAACCCTTGGGATGTATTGGCTTTATATGTGAATATTGTGCATACGCGATGTATAAATTTCTAGCATAGAGCTCAAGGCCAAGGCCTCGGTAGTGAATGTTCGGCTTTAAAGGGCAAGCAGTTTATATTTTGTGAACCATTTGTTAGTAAACCATGGAAATTGTAAAATCATGTAAATATTTATGATGTAAATAAAATTTCAAGAACTGGATATGGAAGCAACTAAAAATGAGGGGGTTGAATGTATCCACTAAGGAGAGGTGAGGGGTTGGGGGATTCAATCCTTTGTTTCCAAGTGTCATTTTGAGAACCCATCTTGACTAGCCTACTGACATTTAATTCTGTTATGAAGAGGCAACTGAGAAATCAACTCATGAAATTAATGGAGCATGGGCAAGTTCAAAAATTCGTATTGCAAGTTATGGGATCAGCTTACTTGGCCTGGAAGTTAACTTACTTGTGGAAATTTGTTTTTTCCATCATCCCCATTCCATTGTTGACCAAGCAGACATCAATTCCAAACCATTATGCATTCCCAGTAGTGAAGAATTGCAAAAATCGCAACTAGAGAAGAAGCCACGATTTTGAGTGCCAAAAAGTCCAAAATTTGATGTGAGTAGCAAAATCCAGTGGGGGATCCATAGACATAAACCCTAGGGTGAAATTGAGAGTGTCAAATGCCCATAAATCCATAGGAAAACACAAATTTGGAAGCTGGGAAATCCAATTCCGTTTTTGGGAGTCAAGTAGCAAGAATTTGGAAAAATCCAAGAGTGGATCAAATTGGAAGAGAGATCAGAGGTCAGAATTGCTTGATAAACCCAATGAAGGCAAGAATCTTTGTGGATCTAGCAACTGGACCTTCTTATGCCCACCCGAAAGAGCATTGGAGGGAAGGGGCACCTGAGGGACTGTGTAGCAGAGAATGTGACCTTCCTTGTGTTGGGTGTGGTAGGTATTGTGGGTGCCAAGGTTGTCTAAGATCAGTTGAGATGCATGTAGCTCTGTGGTTGAGCTCACTAGCTTAGTCTTCTCATTCCCTATCTACTTGCATGTTTGACAAACCCAACTGTGTGTTGGCTTAGCATAAGTGATTGTGCATGTGGTTGTGAGTGAGCATAAGTAGTTCCTCCTTAGTGGATACATAGCCCAACTTGGGGGTTGTCTCTCAACTAAAATAATATAGGCTGGACAGAGACCTATGGTTGGGTGGAACGTTGCTCTTCCATAGCCAGTTGCTTGGACAATTTCAATCAAAATATTTAAGTGTTCACTATTGATTTTAATTATGCCAAAATTTATGTATTATGAGTGATTGTTGCTTATGTTAAATTGAATGAATGAGTCAATTTGAATTGATGCAATTGAATGCCTGTGAATAGCATAAGATGAGTATATTTCTATGCATGAGTTTAGTGTTGTGCCTGTGATGAATATAATGATACATGCATGCTTTGTGTGTAATTGTTTTTAATTCCGCTGTGTATTTTTAATATGCATTGCACACATTTAGATGTTATTGCGTTTAAATTTAAATGTTGTTAAGATTTAATATGCTAAGACATAAAATAGCAGCATTACATTCCATTTCACAATAATAGCATATACAGGATCACTGAAGAAACAACAAGCATAGCATAAACACAAGAGACAGAAATTTATCCTGGGAAACCCTCATGGGGTAGAAAACCCAGCAAAGCTTCCTCAATATAGATGACCAGCAATATACAAAGATGAAACCCTGAGACATGATCTCCTCCTCCACAATAGCAGACCTCTCCTCCACAAGTGCGCTATCCTCAAGTGTGTGAGTGTGTCAAATGAGGAACACACCTCCTCTATTTATACACTACACTGACATGTATTTTACACAGGTACACGTAGGCTCGTATTTAACCAATGGGTTAAATACCCTACTACAACTAACTGGGCCAACCCCTCTAGGGTGGTCTAATAACCCTTTGACCCACATGACACATACAGGGCCGACCCCCACTAGGTGGGTCTAATAACCCTAGTTACCACAGCCAACTTGGAGGAATAAACATCTCCGGATTTATAGTATAATCACATCGGAGGTATGGAACATCTCCGGAATAAATAATATACAAATATAATATTCTTTGAAGTTACAATATTTCAACAAATGCAATTTGATAATACGACCTTAGGGGAGATTCCTAGCACCTCGTGGATCCATCATGTTCCCTCCGCCAATCGGATTGATGGGAGCGGACGTGACAATTTGCAAGAAAATTAAATTATGGTATTTAATGTTCTAGGCATCCATGTGAACAGGGTTAGTTTACATTAGCTTATTTATTTTTAAAAATGTTAATATATTTTGATATATATTTAATATGTTTTAAAGTCCATATTTATTTAATTTTGAAATATATAAAAGTATTATTCGTGTTAATTTTGAAATACGTACAATTTTATAAATTGTATTATCAATTTCTTTTTAAATATGTTTTAACATACTTTTTACATTTCAATATAGGTTAATTATAATTTAATTCAATAGATTTCAATTAAAATAAATCATATAAAAATTAACTAGAAAAATATAAAAAAAAAACTTTATACGTGAAACTCAAAATATTAAATTACAAAATTTCTACTCTAATATAAATAGTTTTCGTTTATTTATTTTTTAAACATGGTTCTCTTTTTTAAAAGAAATAGTCCAATGTGTCCATAATTTAACAATAATCATGTTGGTAGCGTAAGGCTAGTAGGATAATGCAAAAAAAGAAAATTTTGAAGAACCCAAAAATTAAAAGAGTGAGAATTATACTTTATTTCATATGAATAAAGAACATTGAAGATATCATATGAAAGGGGGGGAAACAAATCCCAACCAGTAATAGAAGATTGCATCAAATCCTACCACTAAAAATCCCTAACTCAAACCCTACTAACCTTTTGCTCTGCACCTGCTAGCGGTTAGAATAAACTTTAAAAATTATATTTTAAATAGAAGACTTCTCACAATGGTCTATCAAACTAATAAAATAGAAGTGCATGCTAGTTTCGGGCCTTAAGAAGCTCAGAAATCCAGTACCCTACAGACAATTATAGAAAATAGTGCAAAACAATATCATGCAAATAGACATCAAATACAAAAAAATGAGTAATGAATGGCATATACCGAGATTAGAGCAGAGATTGTATTGCGGGTGAAGGTTTGGCAATTGTGTGTTGCAAAGATAACTTCAAGCCTTAGTTGGGACCTCGCTATGTGAATCTAAATTTCTCAATTTATAGCATTATTTTATCAGTCAAAGCTTCCACTCTAATGACTCATCAAACTTACTCAAAGCGCCAAGTATTTCGTTCCTCATTTGAATTTTTTGTTTGGGGTGAAATTTACCTAATTTTTTTCAACTTTGTTGCTTGAGTGTGAGTGGATTTCTTATTCCTACTTTGATATTTGTTTTTCCCACTTGCAAATTATGTATACCCTCTTTGATCACCGATAACCTTGGCCTTGAAAAAAAACACAAGATTTAGGGTCATGGCAGCCCCAAAAGCAGACATTTTATGGAATGGGGAGACAAATATGTATCAAATGACTACACTAGTAGAGTGGTTCAAACAATCGAGCACAGAGAGTGGACGAATTGACTAATTTAGTTTATTTTGATTGCTTGAGAGATACAACTTACTAGGCAACAATGCATCCATCTGAATGACTTTGGGTATATGTATTTATGCAGAAATGATCACTGTAATTTGGTGAATTCGAGAGACTAAGCTTGTAACACAATTTCATGATGATGTAGCCTAATCGTTTGTTAAGAATTTGTATTTTTTATAATATGTGAATTGTTGCAAACATAGATAGAGGAATCCACCATTTGAGTAATATATTTCCAAATTGAGAATTCTTGTACATTGTTGTAAACTTTTGCATTTTCATTGGTGGTGTTGTGTGTGATTATTTTTGGAATGAACCAATGTTATAGTTTGATTTCTAATTTTTTTAAAGAGCAAGCAAGCTATCTGCAAGAAATCAATAACACATATCAGGTTGAAGGAGGGAATGGGGAAAACAGGAAGGAGAGTATTGCTCTAGTTGTTATTGTTGTCATGGCCTTCCCTTGCAATGGTGGCATTACTGGTGGCATTAAACTACTATTGGCGTGGAACAAAATCAATAAGAGTTTTGACACTAAAAGTATGTTCCGCTTGCTTTATTTGACTTTGGGATTCTGTATTTGTGCGTGAAGTTTATGCCATGTGTTCATTTTCTTAAGACTTCAAACAAACAAGGGAGTCGATTTCTATAGCTTGGGTGGGGCAGGATGATCTATTGATTCTTTCTTTTGTGACTTTGTATAAAATATTTGTGTGTAATGCTACATTGGTTGCTTTGAATATTAGAATCAACTCTTGTGTTTGTGAGTAATGGTGCATTGGCTTCCTTGAATATGTATTATGGACACTAGCATAACTCACCAACTCTTGTGATATTGTGTAATGGTGCATTCAATATGGACATCCGTAGAGATTCATATAAACCAAGATAAATGTTTTGTATTGGTACATTTATGCATTGAATATATACACTAGCACATATCCATCTAAACTTGAGTCTGGTACTAGCACCTTCAAGGTTGCAAAACTATGTCAAAGTTCGTATATAAAATTAGGACAACTTCTCAAGCTAAAACAATGGTCCACTTCTTAAATATTGGAAGTCCAAGTATGCAACCTCCAACAACTAGCTTCTCAACTTGGAGTTGCATATGAGACCCAAATTTAGAGGGGTCTGTGCTGGGGGCATTGTTGTGCATGATATTGAATTTTGGACAATTTTGTGAGTTTGTAGGACTCATTTCCATGTATTTCAATGATCCATTTGGGATTTAAACATACCGTCATGTGTGATAAACAACACATGAGGAATCCTACCTTATGGTGCTTGTTTGATTTATTATCTTTTAATTTAATTGCATATTGCTTTTGTTATGCAGAATCCCTCCAACCAAGCAACAAATTTTTTCTTCCTATGATGAACTTGTCATATCAGATAGAATCAGAAGTCTTCACATTCAAGCAGCTCCAAGCAACACTGAGTAATTTCATCTCAAACAATGTTATTGGAAATGGGGGCTTTGGCTCAGTGTATAAAGGAGCCCTGCAAGATTGTAGTAAGGTTGCTATCAAGCAACTTGACCAAGCAAGCAAACATGGAGAACAAGAATTTTGTGTTGAGGTTTGTTTGTTTATATCTTAATTTTCTAAGTCTCAACGAGCCTTTAAAATTTCCAACTTGCAGATGGTTCGTTGTTTATTTAGATACAATGGTGATTGAGCATGTATTTTTTACTCTAAGAGTGATGAAAATGGTCATATTTTTTTGGCTTCTGTTACAAGTTGCAGACTTTACATGCTATGGATACATTGTTTGAATAGGTTGATGGTCTAACATGTCTTCATTCACCATACTTCCTTGCATTGATTGGCTACTGTGCATACCATAATCACATACTCTTAGTGTATGAGTTCATGCCCAATGGAAGCCTTCAAGAGCACCTTTACTCTAATGGTGAGAAGCCACCTTTCCCAAATGATGTTGCTTTTATATTAGACTACATGAAAATAAGTTAAATTTTTATTTTTTCAACTAGTGGAGCTTAGACAAAAACTTAATTTAATGCTAATTATCCACCCACATTATTTTCGAGAGATCTTCTCTAGCCTTGTGAATTTTCAAGTATAACACATTCTCATCAAGAGGTCTTCTCTACCCCCTCATGGATTTTTGAGTATCACATAGTCTCGTACGATTTTGCTCTTAGCAGTTCTAAGAATTGAGGGTACTCTCCAAATCACCCTCCACAAAACAATGCATCAAAGAAGCTGGAAGGGGGTGAATGGTAAAAGCTCATATGCATGCAAGAGCAGGTCTTAGATGTTTATTAAAACAAATACAAAGGATTTTTAAACTATTCAATGCCCTTGTATTTTAACTCCACTGTAAATAAAAATGGGTAATGCCTTAGCTTCATTTAGAGTTTCTTCTACTATCCTATGGGCAGTATCCAAAGCCGAGTCAGGTGTAGGTATTTAGGATTCCTGTAGACGCCTACAATAGAAATGTGGACAATGGAAAATTCCTACTTGGTTTCTCATTTTTTATGCAATAATCCAAAGCTATATAAATATATGAAGAGTTATTGGTTATTTTAACTTAAAATCTAATGAGAATTATTTTGAATTAAATAAATTGTATATATTGCATGAACTGATTTCAAAAAAACTCAAATTCTTAAAATGTTTAACCTTCTTCATTTACTTCTTATTACATTCTCACTGAATTTTTTTTTTTTTTAACAAAAACAGTTATTTTTCATTGGGAAAAACATGGTTGGGCCACAGCCTAATCAACCCTTCTTACACTTTGCCAATAGTAGAATAATACCTTGTCCAATCTATTACAAAACTGATAAGTACCTTCCTTCTACGGAATAGGGGACCACAAAGGATCATCATCATTCTTGATCATCTCGGAATGAGCTAAGAGACAGCCCTTATTTGCCATAGCATCAGCTTCCTTACTAAGAGACCGGAGAATGTGAAAAAAGGAGATTGAGCTGAAATTTTGTAGCAGATTACGAACCCTCTACAAGATCTTATTGAGCACATAATTTTTAAAGTTATCTTCCATGATTAAGATTTTAATTAAGATTTCCAAGTCCCCAAAGATTTGAATTGCTTGGCCACCATTCCTTTGGGCCAGCTGACAAGCTTTGAGCAGTCCTAAAGTTTCAGCCTAGTTATTTGTGCTTTGACCAAGACCCCAGCTGAAAGTGTCTTTACTGTGTCCGTCCAGACCGTAGATAATTCCTCCAGCTCCTGAAATCCCAGGATTTCCTTTAGCTGCATCATCAAAGAAAATCGTGACTTTACCCTGATTCTGCCACCACTGCTGAAATTCTGTTTTAGTGCTCCGAATACACCAAGAAGGGTTGTTGATAGGACGCGGATAGTTCTTATTTCTGACCTGCTGCAAGGGAACTCCAAGCCAGCCAATCTCTTCAGGAAGAAGCTGATTATCATGTTTAGAGGGGCGATTATCCATTATTTCTACCAACAATGCTTTGGATTTTGCAACCACCGTTGAAGGGGAACCCAATTTGTTTTGAAAGATACCTTCATTCCTGGCTAACCATACTTCCCAGCAAATTATTTAGGGAGTGCTAGCCAGATTTTTGACCAGAGAGATTTGCTCGTGATCACATGTGGGTATTGATCTTTCCAGGTAGAAAATAAAATGCATATCGTGCTCTACGAAGGAGTATGAACGTTAAGCCCCTGCAAAACCTGCTGCCACACTTCCTATGTGTAAGGGCAATCAATAAAAATGTGGTATGTTGTTTCCTATGCCATACAACAAAGAGGGCATCTGTGTGGACCAATTATACCCCGCTTAATTAAATTCTCCCCTGTCAAAATCCTTCTATATATAAGGACCCATCTAAAGAAATTAATTTTTGGGATGCTGAAGGGGTCCCAAATGTGCTTCCACAAGGCAGCAGTATGAGTTTAAGTTTGAAGTGGTTGAATGGCAGCAAAACCGCAGGCACCAGTATAAAAACCAGTCGGACCCCATCCCCAATTGTCACGAGCACGAGCGTGCATTGGAGCTAGCTCAGAAAGCGCTTTGAGCAGAGTGCATTCTTGGTTTTTCATCCATTCATGAGGCTGAGGAAGATACCAGGCGTGCCAGTTACCTCCTGGATCCCAAATGGAAATGTCTGCAAGTTTAATAATGCCATGATGTACAAGCCATTCACGTAACTTAGCAAAATCCACTGACTGCCTGAGAGGTTGATTTCCCATAATATTATCATCCCACAGCCAAATGTGCTTTCCATTGCCAAGAATTCAATAGAGATGAGCTTTAAAGAACTCCCACGCTCGACTGCATAGCTTCCATAGCATTGTGCCCTTGCTAGATGTGCCATCGTCCATGCTAGACAAAGAAAGCCGATTCAGATATTTTTTAATGAGCACCTGGATGACAGGATGACTTTGGTTTGAGAATAGCTGCCGCAGAATCTTACCTCCCATAGCCAGATTTGCAAGCCCTGGATCTATAACCTGGAGTCCTCCTTCAGAGAAAGGCCGTTTCACTATATCTCAACTGACAAGATGAAATTTTCTATGATTTCCCTTGCCTCCTTGCCACAAAAATTTTTGAATAAGCTTGGACATCTGATCGGAGATCAATTTTGGACTCAGAATAAACAAAGCCTGATAAATCGGAAGAGAAGAGAGAGTCGATTTGATGAGAGTAAGCTTTCCTGCGTTGGTGAGCCACTAACCACCCCAGGCTGCCAATTTAGCTTTGATTTTGCTGAGGATTTCAAGCCATTGAGTTGCCTTCGCTCCGCCCAGGGTTAAAGGAAAACCTAAGTACTTGATGGAATCCCACACTGCATATCCTGAGAAACCTAAGGAGTGGGGAATACGAAAGATGGTAGGTTGATCAACCTTCCAACCATAGACAACACTCTTTTTCTTATTGACAAGAGCACCTGAGACTCTGCAGAAACTTTGGATAACTTCATTGAAAGCCTTTGTTATTTTAACAGAGGCACCTCCCAATAGGAAAGAATCATCGGCGAACAGGGCATGATTTAAAGGTTCCATCTCTTTCACCACTCAAATGCCTGGAGCTGTCCCTGCTAACTTCTCAGCTGTCGATTTCCCGCTAAGAGAGTCTACCATCAGGATATACAGGAAAGGGGACAAAGGGCAGCTTTGCCTAATGCCCCTCGATCCTTGGAAGTAATTGGCTGGCCTGCAATTTACTAGGGGGGCAATCCAAGGCTTTCCTATACAAGCTTTGATCAACCTTACAAATTCAACACTAAAACCAAAAGAAAGGAGTGTCTTACCCGGTCAAAGGCATTAGCCATATCAAGCTTAATAAGCATCCCTTGCTCTTGCCTTTGGTAGCTGGAATGGATGGTTTCCTGCACAAGTACCACATTTTCCATAATATGTCTTCCTTTGACAAACCCACCTTGGCTGGGAGAGATAAGTTTTTCCAGCAGTGGCTTGATTCTGTTCGCTAGCAGTTTGGACAGAATTTTATAAGAAGCATTGCACAATGAAATAGGCCTGAAATGCTCAAAGGTCCCAGGATTTGATTCCTTGGGGATTAAGGCTAGGAAGGTTGAATTTGTGCTGCCACCAACCTTGGATTTTTGAAGGAAGCCTTTGATCATCCGGTATAAGTCTAGCTTGATAATGTCCCAACAAATTCTGTAGAAATGAATGGAAAAGCCATCAGGCCCTGGAGCTTTTTCCGGCTCCATTGACCAAATGACATTGCAGATTTCAGTTTCTGAGAAGGGCTGCAAAAGACTAGAATTATCCTTCTCATCAACCAGATAGGGTATGTGATTAAGGAAAGCAGAAAATTCCTCCTAAGAGTCCAAGCCTTCTTCTGTGAAGAGCTGCCGAAAATGGAAGGTAGCAGCCTCTTTTAATTGATCTAAATCTTTGTGAACAACACCATCAGAAGACTTGATTTCTTCTATATGATTCCGAGAAAGACGGGCTTTGAATTGTTTATGAAAGAAGTTAGTATTTCTATCTCCCGACTTGAGCCAAAGACTTCTGAACTTAAGCCTCCAATGCTCTTCTTCCTTCCTGTAAGAGCGAAGGGTGGATAGTTGGGCTGCTTGCTCATTCTAAATGTCTGAAAGGGTAATATCTTTATTCTCCAGCTCAAATTGCAAATCTAACATCTAAATGGTAGTCTACTTTCGGCGACTCGAAGGAGAGATGGTGGGATTTTTTAACCATTTTTTCAAGGCCAATTTGGTGGCTTTTAATTTCTCCTCCCAAACAAAGCTAGGAGAGCGTATGATAGGAGTACTCCAGGCATTCAAAACCATGTCAACAAACCCTTCTCTTTCAGCTCAGAGAGGGTTGAACCAAAAGGGGATGGGACCCAAATTAAGTTCATCCTCGAACTGTAGTAAGATAGGCTTGTGATATGAAGTCAGTTTTTGCAGGACTTTAGTGAAGATAATCTTTTTCTCAACCAGAAAAGTACTTTGCAAAAGGAACCTGTCCAACCTAGCTGAAATATGAGACCTGCCAACCTTGTTATTTGACCAGGTATAGAGCCCTTTTTTTGGTTTGAAATCTAACAAATCCCACTGCTGGACAATGTCTTCAACAAAAGGGAGAAAATGATCTTTGCTCGTGTTGCCTCCTCGCTTCTCCTTGGGTTCAAAGATTAAATTGAAGTCTCTAGATAATATTAAATTCTTGGGAGAGCACAGCTCTAAAAATTTAGACAGAGAACACCGACAATCTTTCTTTTCAGCATACATAACTGGAACATAAAGGTTGACGAGAGCAAAGGTCATCTTACTTGTAGCATGACAGAATTCAGTGAAGATCCAATGTTGCGTCTTGAAGGAGCTTTCCAGGTGTAATTTGTTGTCCTCCCAAAGAGTAGCCAACCCTCTGGAGGAGCCCCTTGCACTTACAACTTTTCCAACATTTTTTTTCCACTTCGAATTGCTGATCTCAAGAAGGGATTCCCCTCCAATTTTAGTCTCTTGGAGTAAGAGGATCTCAGGGTTTTCTGATTTCAGGAGATTATTTACAGCTTCGGCTTTTAAAGGATTCCCCAATCCTCTACAATTCCAAGAGATTATACGCATTATTTACTAGCTGGTGAGGGGGCAGGTCCTCTCTTGGGAGGCCCGTTTCTCGTATTTCTGCCTATGGACATCTCGATTGTAGACTGACTGCCTTTCATTTTTTGCCTCTCAGCGTCTTCCGCCCGTGTCTCCCTATGAGATTTTCTCCCGACTCTTTTCGATGGCTTCTCAAAGGTCTCATCGTCCGAGGATCCTGAGGTCTCCAAAGACTTCTTCCTTGCCATTTCTACATAGGAGAGTGGGATAGATGCTCCTGTTGGGATTCCGGCTTGAGTAGGGTCATTTTCTTCCACTATTTTTTCTTCAACAATAATTATGGGATACTGTTCCATCTCATTAACCACTGAAATTGTCTGGTCGTCTAGGGTACTAAGGATCTCAAAAGGATTGATATTTAACTCTGTTCTTGAAGGAGCTGAACTACCTTCGCCTTGCTGTTGTCCATCGGGAGGGACTTTACTCCCCATGGGTGGTCCTTTACCTTTAGTTCTACTATTCTATTTTGCAGAGTTTGATTTTTGTATCGTAGTCCATTGACCAGGCTTCAATTTCTCAGCATCCTCCTCTTTTCTTTTTGCAGTACCTGGAAAAGTGGCCATAACCATGGCAGTATTGACATTTAAATGGCAGCTGCTCGCAATCAAGCTCTTGAATGTAAGACCAATGAACCACCGTGAGATTAATTTCTTTAGGGAGTCCTATCTCCAAATCCACCTCTACACAAATTCGTACGCAGGTATATTAATCCTTCCACTCAGCACGATCTATGTATTTACCAAGCTTGTTTCCAATGTCTTCTAGAGATTTAGGGTTCCAGCAGTGTAGTGGCAGGTGAGGTAGGCGCACCCAAACTGGGACTGCCGAGGGCACGTCTTGTGTCAGATCGAATTCCGGCATCCATTTATTTAGATACAGCCCCTGAGGGCCCATAAAATAAGGGCCATTTCTGAAAATGAGATTCCTATCCTCAACATTGTCAAAAACAAATACGAAGAACCCCTTACCCACTAGATAGCTGCTGATGCCATCTTGGCTCAATGATCTCCAATTTCGCTGAACCCAGTTGTCCACTGCTTTGGGCGACGACCAGAGGCTAGTGAATTGGCCGATGAGACCTCTTTCAGCTAGATTCAAGGATGATTTACATGGATCTTCAATCGGCGGGGCAACAGAGAGAATGTTGGCCAATCTTTTCACAAATTTTTTATGTTGCTCTCTGGTTGGCGTTTTCCACAGGCTGCCACCAAACTCTTAAAAGTTGCTAGCTCGGGAGGAAGAGGAGGGGCCTCGGGGCCTCCTCCAGGAGCCATGGCGAGAGGGACCAGCAGGATGCCACCGCGTAGAGGGCAAAGCATGCAGGAGGTTTTGAATCAAAAATTCGCTCCAAGAAAACGCAGTCGTCCAATAAAACCCTTAGACTGAAAAAATTATTCAATAGGTATATAATGTTCCATTAGGCATAGAGATATTGCCATCTTCCATCAAAACAAATATTGAAATGCTTTCTATGGGTGTTAAGATACTAGGCATTCAAGGCCATCTAGATTATTCCAGAGACATTTTGTTAAATCTCGTCAATAGTATTTTGGATTTAAGGATCTTATCAAATCAAGTTATAGCAAGCCCTTACTCTTCTTTCAATTTTTTATTTCTAATATAAATCAAACTTAATAGTTTTATTTTGTCTAGATCAACATATTTGAAAATGAAATATGGAAACCAAATAATTTTTTCTTTCATGTCTGTGTTTTTCTTAATTTTTAGGTGAAGGTGAATGACAATGCCAAGGCATCTTCACAACATGGTCCAATGGGATAGCTTTTGGATGAAGAGAGAAACAAATTTTTTTTTTTCTTTGTATTTTTAAGATATCTTTGTGTGGTTTTACTCAAATTTCGAGTGGAAACACTTAGTGGATGTAGATTCAATTTTGTATCCAACGAGTACTCACATTAAAAAAAACGCAAAATACATTAAAAAATGTGTTACTTTTTGATGCAAGATCATCCAGCTTAGCCATCAATGTGATATGATGGTCACATGTTGTGGCTAAAAGAACAATCTGTTCGAAACCTTTGAGGGAGTAATTATTTGTAAATAATTTATGTTTATAGAAGATAAACATAGGCCGTTAGCCTTAGCTGTCAGTGTTTGAGTTAAATTAGGGATAATAGGGCAATCGAGTCTCCCTTCGTGGAGATCGAGCCAGGAAGCAAAACTCTTGAGATAAGATAGAGTTCTATTTTTAGAATTAGTTATAAATTT
This sequence comes from Larix kaempferi, assembly GCA_027924585.1. NCBI lineage: Eukaryota > Viridiplantae > Streptophyta > Pinopsida > Pinales > Pinaceae > Larix > Larix kaempferi. The sequence goes on along the minus strand of BSBM01000821.1, from coordinate 7,075,072 downwards.
GCAGGAGAACAGTTACAGGTTTCCAGGATGAGCTGGAGGATTCTATTTTCTCCATAAAATGTAATTTCTAAAGAGGGAGGAGGTTCGGTCTTCTGTGAGAGGAGAAGGGATCGAGAGATCCAGAGAGAACATGGCCAAGAAAGTCAAAGTGAATTAGTATTGAGATGATTATGCTTGTATAGTCGTTATTTTATTAATGGAAAGGAAATTTCTCATTTATGGGTGTGGATGGTATTCATATTTTGTGTTGAATCATTCTGCGTGATGTGTGCAATTTGAGATTAATTGTAGAGTTTGTGAAGTTCCAAACCCTACAGGAAGGAACTCTGTTACGCATAATTGAGGGAAGCTAATCTAGATTTTGGCACATGAGTGAATCCTGGAGATAATAAGTAAGATTCTGTTGAAGGAAGTAATGCCTGTATGTTGAGATAGGCATAGAACTTTTATTTGAAGAACAGAGTATTCATGTGTATGCTTTGTAGCCTAAAAACTATTGTAGACTGAGAAGCACAGAGGAGATAGATGGATTCCTTTAAGAAATAATGGAAAGACGAGATTGTAGAGTTGAGTTTATGTTGATAAGGACGAGGTCAAATCGTATGTTGAACAGAGAGAAGAATGATTGAATACCAAAGAAAGTAGATAAACGCAGAGGCTGGAAAAGATGCCATATAAACCGGTGACGAAGACTTATTTCGATGGTTGCCAAGCATAGCAAGAGTTCGCTAAAGCTGGTCGAAGTGCCAAGTCTAGAACCAGTCTTCTAACTTTGGAAAGAAGCGCATGTGTGTGCGTTGCTGCGCTGAAGAGAAAAAAAAATGAAAGTTGACTGTTTTATTGATGGTATTTGCATGATCCTCGTGCAAGGGAGCTGACCCTTGCACCAATTTTGGTATCAGAGCGTAAAGAAAGCTCTTTGGAGGTTGAAGAATAATTTATAGATTCGCTCTTTGGAGGTTGAAGAATAATTTATAGATTCGCTCTTTGGAGAGAAAGATAGCTTGAGAATGCATGTTGAAGAAGATAGACCGCAAACCTGGAGCAATCAATAGGTGTGCAGAGTAGAAAAGACTCTGATATAAAGCGTGGAGGAAATTTCAAGAGACTTGTAGAGGCTGCAATAGAAGTTTTGTAGACCAGAATGCCAGTTGGCAGACATATAAAGAAGTGGAAGATGTTTGAAAAGATTGGTAAGTTTTGTTGATCCGTGTCTTTTTGAAATCTTGATGAATATATGAATTATTTGTGGGAAAATAAATAGTTGAAAGAAGATTACAATTTGAGGTTGTAATGAAGAGATAGAATAAATCTCTGCTGAATGAGGTGATAGAATGTGACTGCAATGGTAGAAGCCTGAGAAGGAGCATTGAACACCCAAGGAGGTCCTGAGAAGAAAAGAACCAGTGAAATATCAAGAGGCCAAACTTAGGAGGGAGTTTGGTGAGGTGTTGGTGGCAAGATGAAAGAGGCTTGTTTGTTGTAGAGGCTGAGATTGTAGTTCACCGGGAGTTTAAGGAAGCTTAGAGAAGAGTAGATTCAGAATTTTAGCATCACTGACCTGGAAAGCTAAATGAGGTAATGTATTTCCATTTTACAGCACTATGACATGAAACGAGATGGATGGTGACAGGACTAAATTCTGATTGAGAGGACCTTTGAAGTTCTTTGGAAATTTTCTACCCTGGGAGGAAGGTAGTACAGACTTTGTTAAAGAAACAAACTTCAAAGAAATTGTGTTCTTGGCTGAGAGAACAGTGGAAGAAAATTGCAGCAGTGGTACATGTTGAAGCATACATTGACAAGAGGTAATGTTTTGTTATTTATCAGTTATGTTGTGAAGAGATTAACTGATTGCAGGTAGTAGCAAGAGGAAATGAGAAGCTGGCCATGAACTTATTTAGTTGAAGGCCGGAAGAAATGATGAGCAAAGTTGAGTGCTGAAGGCATAAAGAAATCTTTAGTGGATAAAGTAGAGTGAAAGAAAGTTTGTGACTGAACCCAGACATCAAAGTCAATTGCTGAAAATGGAAGGAGGATTGTAGTTCCCCAAGAGAGGTGAGTAGTTGAAAACTAGCAACCTAACAGCTTTGAAAGCTGAAGAGCAAGAGTGCCCAAGAAGAGGTTCCATGCGAGAACCAAGAAGAAGAAGAGTTACCAAGAAGATGACTTGGTGCTGGTGACAAGTAGTAGACTTGTTACAGAGAGAGAATAGGCTTGTTGCAGCTCACAAGTGGACCAAGATGATTCCACAAAGGAAAGAAGAAGAGATGACCATTGATGGTTATCTTATGTTGAAATATTGTAACTTCTAAGAATATTATATTTGTACTTTATTCCGGAGATGTTTCATTCCTCCGTAGAGACCCTATTGTATATTTAGAGATGTTTATTCCTCCGAGAGATTGTGGTAACTAGGGTTATTAGATCTCCCTTGTGGGGTCGGCCTTGAGTTAGTTGTTTAGGGGTTATTAGACTCTCCTGGGAGAAGTCGACCTTGTTAGAGTGAAAAGTCAGTTAGGAGTTGAGTATAAATAGAGGAGGTGTGTTCCTAATTTATCTCACTCATTCACTCACTTGTGATTGGCGCATAGGAGAGAGAGAGATCTGCACAGGAGGAGAAGGAGCTCTTGTTTGGGGACTACATCTTGTATTGGTTGATTATCTATATTGAAGAAAGCTTTGCTTGGTTTTCTACCCCATGAGGGTTTCTCAGGGTTAATCTTTGTCTATCTTGTGATTGTGTTTATTTCAGTGATCTTGCTTGTTGAAATTAGGCTAAACTTAACATCTTAAGGGTTCAAAGAAAAGTTACAACCAAGAGAAGGAAATTAGCAAAGGTGCCAGTAGAAGACTAAGCACGGAAAAGTTTAGTGTGGTATATGAAGATAGGTTGACAGAGTTAACTTGTGAAGATGGGTTGTTTGCAGCTCATAGTGGGCAAGAAAGAGCTCATGAAGAAAATAAGGCTATGGCTATTGATGGTCATAATAAAGGTTCAAAAGGAGGCCATAAAAGACCTAATGGGGATAACATTGATAGAGAATTAGCTAAGATGAAAGTGCAGCTAGAAGTGATGAGAGAATTCATACAGAGGAATATGGAAGACCAAAGATATGGTTGGATTCTTCAGAAGAAAAGAGTCAAGTGGAGCTGGTTGCAGAGTAGGCTAAGGCACAAGGCAAATGTTCAGTTAAAGGAAGAACTCATAAGAGTTGAGTTACAACATGAGGTATGTGTTGGGGAAGAAGGTTACTTATGTGAACATGAACAAGGGCCTATTCTTGGGGAGAGTAGTGATGATGATGGGGACATGGGACTATTCAATGGTCTCATGAATCCTTGGGAGGATGAAAATCAGTTGAGGGAGCTAATGTCTGAAACAACAGAAGAGGCTATGAGGCCTCATGATTTTGAAACTAATGATTGGTGTGTGTTTGTAGGTTGTATAGATTCAGAAGATGAGAGACAGTTATTTAAAGCTGTCATACAAGCAGAGGAGAAGATGACTGATTATGGTCATGCAGGTTGCTCAAACATGAGAAATGCAAGACAGTCCTTTGATACTGTCATGGAACCAGAAAAGAAGATGACTATCCATAGTCATATGAGGAGTCCAGAGAAGAATTACAGTCAAGTGAAGGAAGATGTCAAAGTAAAAGGCATCCAGAGTGCAAGTCAAAAGCAATTTGATAAAGAGTTTATTATGATTAAGGAAGGGATTGGTAAAATAATGAAGTTGATTCAAGACAGTAATGAAGACCAGTATATTGGATGGATGATGAAAAAGAAGAGAGTGCAATGGTCTGCATTACAACAGAAGCAAAGACAACCGTCTTTGGGTTGGAAGAAGAATGAAAGGCTCAAGAAAGAAGAGCTTAAGCAAAGATTGATGGTGAAGGATGAAGTTCATTTTTATGAGCATGAAGAAGAAGTTTTTCTTAGAGAGAATAGTGAAGCTGATAAAAGACCAGCTGGAAATCTTATGGAGTTTTCTGACAATGGAAGTCAGCAAGAAGAATTGGCGATGAAGGTATCAAATGAGATCTTAGAGACTTATAGTTTTAAAACTAACTATTTGTGTGTGAATGCAGGATGCACTGAAGAGTGGCAGCAATCTAATGTTGTCATAGAAAAGAAGAAAAGTAAAAGTTCAGCTTTTAAAAAGATGGAAGGACACTCTCAAAGTTGTGTGATTAAAGAGAAAGAGTATTTACTGAATACTGTTGTGAAATATTTTATAGGCAATGGACAGTCATTGAGGACTATTGACAATGAAGACAACCAAGGTAAAGGACAACTACTGAAAGTTGTTACAAAAGGTGGAGAAGGTTGTATAAGAATTGTGGACACTAGACTTCAAGTAGAAGAGATACAATATTTAGATGACTGGCTGTTAGAGAATGAAATCAGTGAGGATTGTGTAGAGTTCCTAGAAACAATTTCAAGTGAATTGGTAAATTTATGCAATGAGATAAAACTTCTGGAAATAAAACTGAGTAACCAGAAAGTGCAAATTCAGGATGCAATGCTGGAGCTGGAAGAAAGTGAAGAAATTGTCATGAATGGAAATGATATAGGGAATGAGGAGGAAAAGATTATCTCAGAAGACAATATTGAAGGAAGTGACAGAGTAAGAAGCTCACAAAAGGATGGCAGCCAGATGTTGATGAAACAAAAGTGTAAGGTTGCTGAAGAAGAAGAAGAAGATGAGCATAGTGTTGCCGTCAAGAAGATATTGTATAGTTTTCTTCTTAGACATGAAGTTGAATTTCAAGGACAACAAGTGAATATAGAGCAACAAAGGATAGTTATGAAAGATGAAGATATTAAGTTGTTAAGAAGGTTATTGAAAGAAAAAGTGTTCCAAGTATCTGACCAGAAAGGCAAATGTTTTAATTTGCAAGCTAACTGTGGGTCTGCAGGTGTAGTGGAAGATGAAGTGAAAGAGAATGAGGCCAGGATGTCTCATAAAGGTGAAACTGTATTGTATTTATTGTATGCAGATATTGAACAAAAGATTGTTTTGAAGGACAGAAGGGGGAGTGAAAATGTGAAATATAACTTACAGTTTGGAAGAGTATATGAAGTGGAGAAGGCAAGAAACTTCAAGAAATATCATATTGCTGAGGTAAAGAGTGAGATTGGAATGAAGATAGAAAGAAAATTTTTTGAAGAATATCAGTGGAGAAGATGTTTTCATAGCTTATATGTTTATGAGAAGAAGCATGAAAAGAAAGATTGGGTAGAAAACTATAGTGTTTTTACTAAAGAGCAGATCCAGTCACAAGAGAGTGCTATTTATCAATTGGAAAATGGACTGGATAATGAGATTGAAGAGTTGTGGAGACTCATGTTGAAATATTCCAGGAGAATATACAGAGGACAAAAGAAGAAGGTAAAGTTTAAGCTCATCGACTGAAGAGGAGGTTACAGGTAAGAGTAATGGAAAAATGCAGAACAAAGTGTGGAAGCCTAGTAAGCTAAGACCAACAATGAAATGTGATGATAGCAAAGGCAGTGGTGAGTTACAACATAAAGTTTGGGATCTAGGTGGAATGAAGGTTGAATGCATCTGACCCGGAGGTCACAATTTTTCTACCTTGGGAGTCTGATGTAGGAGCATCCAGCTTAGCCAGCAATGTGATATGATGGTCACATGTTGTGGCTAAAAGAACAATCTATTTGAAACCTTTGAGGGAGTAATTATTTGTAAATAATTTATGTTTATAGAAGATAAACATAGGCAGTTAGCCTTAGCTGTCAGTATTTGAGTTAAATTAGGGATAACAGGGTAATCGAGTCTTCCTGCATGGAGATCAAGCTAGGAAGAAAAACTGTTGAGATAAGATAGAGTTCTATTTTTAGATTTAGTTACAAATTTGCAGGAGAACGGTTACATGTTTCTAGGAGACTGTCAGATGAGCTGGAGGATTCTATTTTCTCCATAAAATGTAATTTCTAAAGAGGGAGGAGGTTCGAACTTCCGTGAGAGGAGAAGGGATCGAGAGATCCAAAGAGAACATGGCCAAGAAATGTCAAATGAGGCCATAGTGAATTAGTATTGAGATGATTATGCTTGTATAGTTGTTATTTTATTAATGGAAAGGAAATTTCTCATTTCTCAGTGTGGATGGTATTCATATTTTGTTTTGAATCATTTTGTGTGATGTGTGTAATTTGAGATTAATTGTAGAGTTTGTGAAGTTCCAAACCCTACAGGAAGGAACTCTATTATGCATAATTGAGGTAAGCTAATCTAGATTTTGGCACATGAGTGAATCCTAGAGATAATAAGTAAGATTTCGTTGAAGGAAGTAATGGTTGTATGCTGAGATAGGCATAGAAATTTTATTTGAAGAACAAAGTATTCATGTGTATGCTCTGTAGCCTAAAAATTATTGTAGACTGAGAAGCACAGAGGAGATAGATGGATTCCTTTAAGAAATAATGGAAAGATGAGATTGCAGAGTTGAGTTTATGTTGATAAGGACGTGGTCAAATCGTATGTTGAACAGAGAGAAGAATGATTGAATACCACATAAAGTAGATAAATGCAGAGGCTGGAAAAGCTACCATATAAACCGGTGGCGAGGACTTATTTCAATCGTTTCCAAGCATAGCAAGAGTTCACTAAAGCTGGTAGAAGTGCCAAGTCTAGAACCAGTCTTCTAACTTTGGAAATAAGCGCCTGTGTGTGCGTTGTTGTGTTGAAGAGAAAAAAAATGAAAGTTTGACTGTTTTATTGATGGTATTTGCATGATCCTCATGCAAGGGAGTTGACCCTTGCACCACTTTTGGTGTTGAGATTTTGTCAAACATTTAGCCAACAACTAGATTTCAACCACCAATAATTTACTTTATTAAAATTAATGCATGTTAATCCACTAGCATTCAAATCTGGAAATTATGAGCACAAATATATTTAGCTAAGAAATTGAAAATGCACAACGGAAATGAACAGTAGATAACCACATTTAATCAAACATTTGACACATAGGATTTCTGGGCAATGCCTCAAGAAAAACCGTGAAGGGGAAACCAATCACAATGAGAAATTTATTATGAGCTCATGAAGAAATAAATCAGTTTATAGCAGTTCATTTTCATCCAATCAAATCATTGTACTTATCTCAGAAAATCGAGTCAACACCACCTCGATTTATGTGCAGTAGTATACAATAAACTGTACGGTCAATCTGGTAATAACAACAACTTCAAAATCTGAGCTCGATTTTGTACTTACATTTATGGAATATACGAATTTACCACAACAATAAATTGCCTCGAAATCTATGCCAAGTCTCCCTCGAAATCTGTGCAAAAGATGCTTTGATTTCTATGCCAAAGTAGATTGTATATTCTTGTTGTATGGACTATATATTCTCTTTGTTGTATGTACAGATTTAATGTTGAGAATACCTTGTTTTGCATGCCACCAATAACTCTTGGTATCTGCGCTCCCTTTGTTGCTACTTCTCTCCTTCTCCAAGTTCTTCCTCTCCAAATCTCCCATTCGTGAATGTGTTTCTAAACTCTCATATAATTCTCTCTTTATTAAATGAGAGAATGACTTCATCTCTTCATCTTTAAAGTCAATGGATGAGACAAATTGCACTTAATGAATTAAAAAAATAATTTTCACTCACAAATTAATAAAAAGTCACATTAATTTTATACCACTAAAATTAATGTCCAGGAAAGTCACTTAGGTCCTTTCTATATGCCTAGACACCAAGCCTATGTAAAAGACCTCCCAAGCTATAAAATCTAACCGTTCGATGTGGAATTGAATTCCACATCCAAGAAGTGCTCCCGCTCAAAATTTGAGTAAAACCACATGGAGATAAGTTGAATATACAAATTAAAAAAGTAGTTTTTTATGGAAAATATGCCTAGTCAACCATTATGGTTGACTCTTTCTTGAAATTTTATTGGTTCTTGAATTCCAACTCATCAATGACTCTTTTTCTTATGAGGCCCATTTTAGACCCCAAATTTACTATAATGTACAAAACTAATCAATTGACCCTTTTTGGCTCTTTCCTTTGTACAAAACTACTTTCAAGTTTTTAACAAATTGGCACATAAATGATTTTTATCTACTTGCAATGATAAATAATTTCAAGTACCCAGTCATTCCTAATAATATTTATAAAAAGATGACCCAAATGTTTTATTTTATTTATTTTTTGTTTGGACCCTAGTTATGATCCACATTTACTTCCTCTTTAACATCCACTTCATTACCGAGAGATTAGACTAGACATTAATGCATCCACTTTACTTACCACTTTATTGTCCAAACCGTAAACATTAATTTGGACACTACTATGTCCAACCTGAACTACCATAAAATGTACAATAATTGCACCCTCTACATTTATTTTGGGTGTTATTATGTTCGCAAATTTGTCTAAAGTTGGTTAATAATATCATAAAAATATATTTATAGATACTAATTAAACAACTTAGAAATTACTATTTAGACATTAATTTGGACACTACTATGTCCAACTTGAACTACCATAAAATGTACAATAATTGCACCCTCTACATGTATTTTGGGTGTTATTATGTTCACAAATTTGTCTAAAGTTGGTTAATAATATCATAAAAATATATTTATAGATACTAATTAAACAACTTAGAAATTACTATTTAACTTATGTATTATAACACATAGATATTTAGGATACACAATACCATACCTAAGATAAGATGATATCTTAATCCTTCATATTTACACATTAAGCCCAAACCTTTGACCTTAAACCCTAACAATTGACCCTAAGCTTGAAACCATAACACTCAACCACCCACCTCCAACCCTAGATCCTAAACCATAAATAAGTAAACCCTTAACCTTTGACTTTAACACTTAACCCTAGACCCTAAACACTTTCTAAAATCCCAAACCCCTAACTATGAACCCTAACCCTTGATCCTTAACTCTTAATACTCAACCCACCAACCTCAAACCTTAACCCTCAACCTTTAACATCAAATCCTTAACATCGATTATGTAACCCTAAACCCTTAGCCTAAACCCTAGCCCTAAGTGTGTTAACATTACGTTATCCATTGTATTATTGAACCTAACCCTTAACCCTTAACTCAATTGTTAATCCCTAGCCTTTAACCATGAACCCAAAACCTTTAGTTCTAACAATACATCATAATCCTTAATGATTTGAAATGGATTATTGATTTTTGTGTGTGTGTATATAACATCACTAGGGGCAATATAAAACTCATTTAGTTGGTAGTTGTGCCATATAATGTGTTACGAGGGTCACTCTTATATATAATGGGAGCAATGTAGCACCAATTCATGTAAACCATGTATCCCACTATCACACATGTATCTAGGCACATATGGTATTTTACAAGGATTCCAAACAGTCCAAAACCCTAATCTTGATCAAAAGATAGGGTGTGCAAAAAACTTAAACCTAATGGTTATCAAGGTATGTTAAAAAAGGGTTTCCATTATCGTTGTATTCATACATTGTTCCATAGTCAAGCAAGGCAAAGGAGTGGGATATGATAGCAAAGTAGATGAAGGAGGCAATTTTGTTGCAACCTATTCTAGCCATAGTGCCCATCTACTCCATAATGAGTGATTAACTTTATTTGTAATTTGCGATGCAAATCTCAAAATAAAGGAGAAAGGCATTGACACATTCTTTATGTCTTGATGGCTTTTTCCCAAATTGGTTTCTCTATGGTACATTTTGTTTTCAATTATTATTGGTGAAATCTATTTATGCATGTAGTTATACTCTTAGTTTTCACTTATTTTTAATGATGAAAGTGGTATGCTTATAATATCACATCTTAAGCATACATACTTATAGTGTAGTAGATTATAAACTCACTATATTTAACTTTGTAAACTACATTGTGATGAACTGCCCAATGGAATATCCACAACAATTTATAAAACATATTGGTATTGGAGCAATTTTCCTTGGAATTTTTGTGGAATTGGCAAAAATTATAAATATCAACATAAAGAAGGTGAGAAAAACAATCTCAATCAATAGCCATGGCAAAGTATAGTGATATTCCATAGGAAGGCTCAAAGGAGAGATTTGCACACTAAAAGAATTCTCCAATATCTGTAAGAGTAGGACAATATTGACGACGGTTCTAGAAATCAAGTTTGGACCCTTTAGTGAGTTATTCGACTCTAATGTAGATGTTGGATCTAATGGTATGAATTGAAGATAACAAAGAGTCAAAGAAAGGAAAATGAAGCTCCAATGACACATATTCCTAGCCTTTGTTTGAAGAGAAAGCCAAAATATACATCAAGCCCTATGAAATTGGGATCCATGTGGTGAAGTTGAATCATTGATTGTTGCAATTAAAAGTCTAATTTAATTTGCATAACCTAGGAGAGGAGTAGAATATATCATTTACCTCACTGAAGCTAGAGGGTCACACCCAAACTTGGTGGGAAAGCTATATATATGTACTTAAATATGTACTTAGATTGGAGTGTGATCCACCAATAATAAGCATGAGGTTTTCAAATGTCTCATCAAGTCCTAGTTTTACCCTATTGTATAGGAAGAGGCCTATAGGATTTGTTGGCACTACCACTAGTAGAATATAGAGTTTATTATCATGTCCAAATAATGAGCCATTCAGTTGGGAATATATCCTAAAATCCCATATGTAGTCATCAAGTATTTGGGTGGTCTATACAATCATTTAAGGAGGTAAGTGACGCTCTTTAAAGCTAAGACCATTGATGAAGCACATGTGCAAGTTAAATTTTATGAATATGAACAAGAAGAAATGAAAACAAGTGGTTCCAAGAAAACACATTTGGTGGGTACTTATCAAGAAATAAAGAAGATTGCCACCATTGTACACTAGTATATGGATCCAAACTATAACCATCTTAACAATGATGGTCATATTGGATACATGTTGGAAGCTACATCCCAATTTGAATCCAAGGAACCACAAGAAGGAACCCAATATAAAGAACATATTAAGCATGGATTCAAGTTACTAGATTGAGAGGAATAAAGATGTAGATGAAAGTTTATATGTATTATAGTGGAAAGGAAGGTGAACATGAGCAATGTCCATCACAAGGAAGAGAAAGAGATAGCCAAACTCTCTGATATTCAAGTTGAGAAGACCAAGTTGAATGCTCTATTTGACTTTGGTTCATAAAACAACCTTACACAAGAGGACTTAGTAAGTAAGCTTGGGTTGATGGTCCATGATCGTCATCATTTGCACCCACTAGTATGGATGAACAAGGATGTCGAGTTGTGATTTACCATGCAATGCAATATCAAAATTTCCATTAATTTAGATTACATCAATGAAGCAAAGCTAGATGTGGTGCCACTTGGGTTCATAACATTTGGTATAAAAGCAAATGATTCTTCATTTTGACACTTTCAAATCATGTTTTGAATGGTAATTTGGGCCAGGGATCTCCAATTTAAGTGAGACTTAAAGTTTTGGAAAGAAGACATCCATATCTATAAAGTTTCCAAAATTGAGCATCATATTCACTAGAATATTAGAGCTATAATCTATACAAGTTGTGGTTTCTATGACATCATGAAAATGTACTAAAAATAGTTGGGTTCACTTAAATGCACATATATGAATCCAATGAAAGTGAGATCAATGGCATTCGAAATTTGACATAACACAATGTTATAGATCCAAAATTTAGTTCTTTTAGGGGAAAATGAACAAAACTAGTCTAGAATGTTATGAGTCCTTGTACCAACAAATGAGTCGTCTAAGTGGAATATGGGATATGGATGTCATTAATTGGTTTTGGGCATTAGTGATGGATCTAAGGACCTAGACCATGGGTAAAAAGGAAAACAAGGGCCTTGTGCAAGAGAAATAAACCTTCTAGGCCTTAAGTGTTGTGAATAAGGCCTCCAACCATGACACATGCTCTCTCTATGGGGTCTTGAACCTCGAGTGGTATTTTGGACACCGTTATGTAGTGTTGCACAAAGATGATGGTCCTAATAGGAATATGCCAAAGAGAGGAAAATAGATATAATATTTCCTTATGAAACATAGGTCCTAAAATATGTCCTAATGCTAAAGGTGATGAAAGATCTGCAAAGTTATGAATATATGTAATAAGAACAAGTGTGTGTTTTTTAACACATGCGTGTTCTTGTAAATTAAAAAAATGGTGGGACTACCGATTTTCCTCTATGTGTTGGATGAGTTGGTTGCTTTGGTTTTAGCTTCAAAATGACCAACTTGGTGGTTCGGGTTGTATAAACAAAAACACAACCATTTTCCCAACTCCCTATTCTTATCTACATTTTTCGTCCACTTTTAAATACGATCCACTTATTCATCGTTGATGAAACTACGTACACTTATAGAGCTTTGTATGCATATTTTAAAAATACATGTGTTTTTAATAAAACAATAGTGCTTTCTATTTCTATTTGTACATGTCTCATAATTCTAAAATACATGTCTTTTATTTTTAATATAACTTTTTATTACCTCAACTATATAAATTATACACTAAATAAAAATTAAAAAATAAATGTTTTCCTATGCTAAGACCCTCAAATGTGGTCTTAACACTTAACCTAGTAATTTCATGGCTTCACTCACTTCATATATATATATATATATATATATATATGCACATATATATATGAGATTAAAAGATTTGGAAAAATAGTGGTGCACATGGACTAACTAATTGTTATTTACAACTATACAATTTTGTTTTAATAAATTTCATAATTTTGATACCAAAAGGGATAACGTAAACATATGCATTATATTTTAGATGAAAAATAACGTACCAATGTTTAAAAAAAAAAAATTATGAGTTATACCAATTTTCCATAAATAAAAGTCACATATTCAAAAATCTTATTAGATTTTATATGTTTAATCTTTTTACACCATATTCTAATAATTTGCACATCCATCTCTAATAATTCCTCATAATCAACAAATTGTTATTTTTCTAGATTTTCATTATAACTAATATGTCTTTAAAAGAAAATAATATTAATATACACCAACTCCAATTGAACCTAACAGTTAAGAACACTTGTTTATTTCTACGAGGTTAAGGACATGTGTTTATTTCTACGAGGTTATAAGTTCAAATATGGAAGGAGGTATGGTATCAAATCGTTGCGTTGAGGGGGTCCCTTATCCCACAAACAAGGAGTCTCATACACCAAATTAGTGTGCAGCTTGATTGTGACCTTAAAAATAGATTAGTACAAACTAAGTGGTATTATCACTGTATAAGATAAAATTTATATACTTGAAAAATAAGATATTTTATTACTATATTTATTATTAGAAAATTTCATAATTTATTTTTCTCTCTCTATAATGTTAATAATATTATTTTATTATTTCTCTATTTTAAATCTTAGATGCTTAGCTAATTAATTCAACAAATTATACATCATAATCATAATTGTAAATTTGAGTTGTAGAGTTTTGTGAAATACAGATAAGAATGGGATAGTTACCTTTATGAATATTATGTACATCACTCATTGTCCTCACTAATTTAAGTTTCCAAATTACAATTAAAAAGTGTACCATCTTTAAAATGATCTTGAAAGATTTTCCATCATGTTCATTTCATAAAAAAAAAACCTTAATAATAAATAATTAATTCCATCATACTTAAGATAAATTAGCTTTAATAAATAAAATACAGCTAAAACATTAGTTAGAAGACTTACGTGCATAACCAACATAGATTAGGTGTAATAAGCGAGCGAGGTAAATTTACAATATATCCATGCATCCATGGCTATGTAGTACCTTTATATTTCCGATAGGCTTATTCTCTAGTCATCGCAATGAGAATAAACTTCAAAGACGTTTAGTAGCCATCATCAATTTACGCCTTGCTTTATAAGAACTTTCAATGTAAATGCTTTGATGTGAAAGAAAGTATATTAGTTTAAAACTTGAATTTGGATTTAGGGTGTGGAGGAAAACTTATTCGTAAGGAAAATAAACAAGCAAGTCAAGAAGAATACAATGAAGTGAAGTACCATTAATATATATGAAGATGGAATTGATTGAGATTGGATCTTGGAAAGCCAAGGAGAGCAGTATAGATAACCCCACATTATAAAGAGGTAGTTTACTCAAATACCATTAATATATAGAAAGATGGTGGAGTATATCAGATATGAAAGCAGTGGACGATGGGGAGATTGAGCACAAAAGGAGGATCTAAGTTCCTTTCATCACTTATTGGTTTGATATATACTTTGAGAGCATTGCTATTGAGTCCATTTTATTTTAACTCCATACTGGATTAGATCAATTCCTTATTTGTAGTTATGCAAACCACACTTGTGTTACAGAAATAAGTTGAGTTGCAACTGCCTTGACATGGTCGGAACTAACCACTTCAAGTTGTATAAAAGATCATGAAGAGCTAGGGGATAAGGTTAGAGAGTTAGAGAAAGAGAAGGTTAGAGGGAAAATAGGTTAATGCATTGGGTGGGATTTAGGAGTTGAGATTCATGCTGCAGGATGTGTATCCCTAGAGTTTGTGATTGTTGAGAAATACCCTGTTTTGTTGAGAAATGGATAATAGAAAATGATGTTTGTTTGTGCCCCTTAAAACTTTTGTTATGTGTTTGATGATTGTATCTTATGTTTTGGGTTGTATATGTTTATGCATGCCTAGTATAAATATTATCCAGTATTTCTTACTATTCTGCAATATAACAGAAGGTTAAAATGAACTGTGTAACAACACCCCCCTCCATTCACTAGTATTTTCCCTCATCTTACACGAGTATCGGTCACTCTTTGGGTGAAACATTCTCGTGTTTGGGGTAAAATGAAAATGCCAACACATCTAGAATATAATGGCCATTTGTTGGCTCCTGCGCAAAACCTTGGTCTTTAATTTTGTTCAAACATATATCATCAATTCAATGAATCTAATGTGTGAGTTCTACCTTCACAACTATGCCATGCACCACCCTTACAAGTCGTCTCCCAATCACTACGTAAGAGATGTCCAATTTAGATAGTTTTTATCGTGAGTTCATCATGAGAAAATAAAATAGATAGATATAGGGATGGGGAACTCAACAATAATATATGGATCAAAGCTAAGACAACTAAGCCAAAAGAAATATTGATAAATCATGCACAATTAACCTAAGAGACAGAGTTGATCTTGACTTTGGAAGAAAACAGAGAAGGGAAAATAGTTCATTATTGAACTATGATGAAGAGATCAAAGGAAAAGGTCCTACAACAATGCCACAATAGATGGGAAGAGATTACAACTACTCTAAAAAAGGGAGAACCACATTAACCACAAAGTTTGAAAGTGTTGGACCACAATTACCATTAAACCAAAACCTGCAGGCATTAATCTTCGCTACAATCACCAAATTTAAGATCCACGAGAGGGGGTTAACCCATGTTGTGAAACTCACAGAGAGAACTGGACGCAAATGCCAACAATCTCCTCCTAGCGTTACCCAGGTGAGTTTCGAACTTGAGAGATGTCACTCTAATACCATTTGTTGGACTACACTTGCCGTTAGACAAAAACTTGCGAGCGCTAATCTCTGCTACAATCGCCAAAGTTAAGATCCACGAGAGGGGGTTAATCCATGTCCCGAAACTCATGGGGAGCGTTGGACGCAAATGCCAACATAAAGTTTCCCTTTTTAGATCACAAATGTTTATAGAAACCTTAAGAAATATGAAGCCAAGATAGATTGGATTAAGGTTTAGGTGTCCTATCCTCCTTCATTTGATTCCCTCATGGCAATCCTCAGGAAAAATAGTTGTTGAACAAGAGAAGAAGGAGGTGGGATATCATAGTAGGGATTCCATTACACAGATAATGGCATATGATCTTAGGAAAGATTTCAAAGAACAAAAACCCAATGATGAGGAATAAGTAGGTCCAACATCATTTTTTGGAGATTAGTTTTTTTTTTTTGCATGAGGGCATCCAATCCTCGAGCGGAGGGATGAATGAATGATGAAACATCAAAGTGAAATTTTTATTTCCCATCTTGTACCTTGATTTTGATACATTTTGCCTCATAAACGCAAGATCTTCGTAAAAAAAATTGATGACCAACTTGGATTGTTTAACTTATGCTTATCTATTAATTGAATATAATTTTCTTAATCTCAAGTAGGATGTAATATATGCTTAGTTGTTCAGTGTTATTGAGGATAATTAATTATGTCATTTGTATTTATTGAACTAATATGGTTTAAAAGTAGGAAATTAGTGCACAATTAGTGAAGGAATTTGACCCTCATGGTATTTGATACTTCAATCATTTTCCATTTACCAATTAACTGAATGGGGAAATGAAAGGGATTTTATCCCCTCATAACTTTTAGGACTACCAACACTTAAAGGTAGGAATACTTTCCCTAGGCAATTCTTCCTCCTTCAAAATCGTGGGATTAAAATTGCCAAGGGAGGGAAAACCGATACCCTTGAATTATCATGCAAAAAAATAGACAATTAGGAATAGATTCCACCAATAAAGGACTTGATTGAGTAGGTTAGTAGTACTCTTTTCAAGTATAAATAGAATCCTAGATGATAGAGTTCGTGTAATTAAAGTTATCATTCAATTTCTTTGTTGTTGTCAAGAGCTAGTTCGAATTACATAATAGAGGCACCCTAAAGTAAACGGCATAAGAACACTCCTTTCTTTGCATTTCCTATCTTTGGAATTTTAATTATAGGTTAAATATATTTTTGTAGAAAAAAATAGTTGTTTATATTATATCTATATCTTTATTTCTAATACAATAATATTTCTATTTCATTTTTTTAGTAGTACTTCCAGATCACGTATTACTTTGTTAAACTACAATGCTAAATGCTTTGATCTAGATTTTATAAATCTAATGTATGCTAACTAATGTTGCAAGGATTGATTGATCTAGCAATACTACAATGATCATTGAATTAAAGAAAGCTCCCCATCTAATTACTTTTTCATCCAATAAGTAGTGACCATATATCTTCATCTTTCTTCTAGCATATTGTAAGAAGAGATAAGAATGAAAATCATGTTCCCCAAGTGCAGCACCACCCTTCCCTACTCATCTGTCTCGGTATGAAGTGATGAACATCGGTATGAAGTGATGAACATCGTCGTTAGATGATATGAATCAAACACCAAAAACGTTTCTTCTAGGTGCTCCCTCTCTGCATGGTTGAAAAAAATTATTTACACATTCTTTAAATGTGTTATGTTGTAATGTCCCCATTTTGACCCTCAGGGTTTATTGGCTTCAATGTAAACATTGTATAAATGCAGTGTATGTTTTCCCTAGTGAGGATCTCAAGGCCAAGGCCCCACTAGTGGATGTTTAAGGTTAATTACAGAGGCAAGTTTTGACAGTTCTGAATTATTCATGTGCTATTAAGCCATGAAAATATTGTAAATGATGTAAACATTTAACTATTGCAATGACACACCAAGAAAACTGGCTAAGGAGGCAACTAATGAGAAGGGGCCATGTGTATCCACTAGGGAGAGGTGAGGGGGTTATGGGATGCGATCCCATGCTGCCACTTGTCCATTTATGAACCCATTTGACTCCCCATGCTGACATTTAATTATGTTACAGAAGGTGGTTGAGCAATCGGCTCATGAAGTTGATGGAGTATGGAGCAGCCCTGCGATCCATATGGCAAGGTATGGCCCGTGTTTACTTGTCCCTTAAAAAACTTAACTACCTGGGAATTCATAGACCCTAATGACTATCCCGTTGTTGACCCAGAACATCATGGAACATAGGTTGCAGAGCCAAGTAGTGGGGAAGGAAGGGAAAATCGTGATTTCTGTGTAAGCCAAAATTACATAGACGAATTCCCATAGAAACCCTGCGTGTAAGCCTCATCTGTTTGGGAAATCCATGAAAGCAAACCTTGAGATGAATTACAGAGCATGAGAATCTTAGTGGAGCCGTGATAATACCGTGATTTTATTTGCAGAGAGTGGAGTTGCAGGACAGAGCTTAGTCTGCAACCCTGAGAAGAGCCCAACTTGATTAGCAGAGGTAGAAGGTCAAATTAGGGTTGGATTGCTTGATAAACCCAGTGAAGGATGTAATCTCATAGAACTAGCATTTGGACCTTTCTATGCCCACCCTGAATAGAACTAGAAGGGAAAGGTCCCTGAGGGACTGTGCAACAATGAAGGGGGTCTTCCTTATGTTGGGTGAGGTAGGTATTGTGGGTGCCATGTCTGCTGAGTGCTGAGATGCCTGCAGCTCTGTGGTTGAGATCACTGGATTAGCATCATCCTCCCTGTGCCTTGGTATGCTTGATAAACCCAACTGCATGTTGGATTAGCATGGGTATGTGCCCTTGTATGCTTGATAAACCCAACTGTAGGTTGGCTTAGCATTGGCGTGGAACTTGACAGTGAGAGGGCCTAGTTAGCCCTCCTTAGTGGATACACAACCCAGCTCGGGGTTGGTATCTCAGCTGAAAGAATACAGGCTGGACAGAGACCTAAGGTTGGGTGGAACGTTGCTCTCACTTAGCCAATTGCTTGGGCCACTTCAAGATTTAAAGATAAGTGCTTATGTGGTGTTAAGGGATGACATTTCATGTGTTATGTTATGTTTGTTTATGTTCAAGTTACTGAATGAATGTTTATATGAAATTTGATCAATAAGTAGACTATGTATAAGCCTGAGTAGAAGGTTGAGTTCATGTTGGATGCTTCATTAAGTGCATGAGTTTAATGCATTGCTAATTTTACATGTATTAGATGTATGGATTAACCTTAGTTTCATTCATCATATGTATTTGTTATGGATCGCTTATCCTTGTGGATGGACTGTATGGATTCATTTGGACATGGGGAAGGATGTCAGAAGCCCCTGTGGTGCTTCATGACCCTATGTGAGTCATGGGAAAAGGAGGAAGTCATGGTAGAGGGCAGACAGATTTCCATGTAGATGGTTGAAGGCCCCTAGAGGAAGTTATGGACATAACTTCAGTTGGAAAAATGAAAACGTTAGAACCCTCAGATGGAGTGGGGAGTTATGCCAGTGGATAGAGCTCTCCAAGAGCTTTCCAACTGTGCCAGACTTGCCCAATTTGTCTTAAGGATGAAGGAGTTATTAACCTGGGAAGTTTGCAGGTGCAAGGAAGGTGGTTCCGCATCTGCAATGCGGATTGCAGATTGTGGGTGTCGGGAACCATCTTTGAATTCGCGTAGTTGGACTTCCGCCTTTTTGCACCCGTAGTACGGATTGCGGATTGCGGAAGTTGGAAGCGAAATTTTCCTCGGGATTGTGATTTAGAATTCCGCATTCTCGCATTCCACAATGTGAATTGCGAAAGGGGGATTTTTCCAGAAGGTTGGATTTGGACTTCCGCATTTCCGAGTTCTGCAAATGCAGAATTGCGGATTGTGGAAGGGGAAATTTTCCTCGGCCTGTGATTTGGGCTTCCTCATTCCCGCATTCCGCAATGCGGAATTGCGGATTGCGGAAGGGGAAATTTTCCGGAAAGGCAATTTTGAGCTTCCGCATTTCTGAGTTATGCAATGTGGAATTGCAGATTGTGAAAGGGAAATTTTTGTTTGGTATGGTGAATCGTGGTTTCGTGTTTCCGAATTCCGCAGTGCGGCCTGCAGATTGCGGATTGCGGCAAGGTGGATTACGGATCGAGAGCCATTGCGGCTGTGTGTAAAAATGGATGGTTTTGGAGAAAAAAAATGGGCAGGTTGTCTCCCATCACCTTTGAAGGCAATGGAGGGGTTGGGGAATGTGACATATGTACCTATATATGTCGCGATTACTTTTGTATAAAATGAGTTTCCACTTTATCACTTTAGAGTTAAAGTAATTGTTTTAAAAAAAATTATTTTTTCAAACCATATATATATATATATATATATTCAACAGGAAAAGAACTATACTTTTGTTATTCAAAGAAACCTAATCAAAAAGTACATCATCATGACTGTTCATCAACATTCTTATAAGAAAAGACTATAACGACTACATGTCACTTAACAAAAGAGGTCCCAAAAATATACTGCGGTCCTGACTAATCTGCTTCCATGACCAAGATCCTAGAAAGACTAATGATAACCAATAGACCAACAACAAAGACAATGCATGAAGTTACATCAGGAAAATATTGAATGACCCATGGTCAATCAATGTAGAATTTTCAAACTCTTGCCACCGAATGATTCTCTCTTTCTCCAAAAGGGCTTCTTTAAAGGGATATATGCATCCCTATTTAAATCCTTGTAGATATGTTCCAAAACCAATGTTGAAAAAGAGGAAAGGATATCCTTTGTATGCTTGCTCCAGTTGATCAATGACATGACTTGTAGATTATAATTTCCTAGAGCCCATCGAGCAATTACCTGTGAATCCCCCAATATTTTTATAGAATTAATCCCGAATATTGATGCCACCTTGCACATACACCATAAGGCTAACAATTCATCCTTAGTGTTTGTTCCTTGACAACAATTCATGTTTATCTTGAAGATGTGTTTAAGATTTAATTTGAGTGATATACCTGTATCGCAAAATCCATTCTGGGAAGCACCATCAAAATAGCCAGTAACAACCAATCCTATATTTGTTTCTTGTATATTCTAAATATTATTGGATTTGGGATTCTTAGCAATGCATTCATTGTATAAACCCACTATCCATCTACAACAATCATTTAGATTTAATTTTTTATCTTCAAATATAAGAGCATTCCTTGACTTCCATATTCCCCAAGAAATGACAACAGGAAGGGTTTTATGTTCATGTACCTCACTGTACCAACAATATAAGTTTTGATCAAAAGGAAGAGATCTCCAATTCTATGAAATATTTAAGGATCTGCAAAATGAAGACCGCAACAATTTTGTGAAGGGACAATATACAAAAATGTGCTCCACCGTTTCTTCCCACTCCTTACAAAGAGCACAACAATTTGGAATGACCATGCCTCTTCGTTTGAGATCGTCCAATGTTTTTAAACAATTTTCCAAGGAAAACCAAACGAAACATTTCAATTTCTGAAACTGCCATTTTGGGACAGTTACATTGTATTCCTGTGCAATTACCCATTAAGATAACTTTGCAGTAATATGACCTGTAGCAGTATTGGGAGACCAAATAAGTGTATCCTTTTCCAAGCTAAGTCTGAGACCTGTTGAATTAAGTCTTGCAATGTAATTATTCCATTCATCTTCCCATCTATATCCTAAACCAATATATGTAGAAGTCAACCAATATGAACTTGTATGTGAAGACCTTCTCTGATTTTTTTACCTGAGGTAATGTAAGGAAACTCAACTCTACCAAATATTCCAAAAGGTAGCAGGATAGATAGAAGTTCTCTTCCATACCAATAATAGGATCTATGCCAACAAGAATATTTTTTCCATCCCCAACTTTCCATGTTAATCCCCTCCCAAGCCAAGGATAAGATTTAATGAAGCCTGCCCAGAAATTTGAGAATTTTCTATAATTTTTAGTTGGATTCCTAATCCATGTCAAGATATTCCTTTTAATATATTTTGCATGTATCACTTTAGACCACAAACCCTTACCAAATAGTCCACGCCAAAAGGTATTCAAACATAAGGTTGTACTGAACCAGTAAATATTTTTAATATCCCATCCACCCCAACATTTTTGGATAAACAATCTTTCCCATTTTTCCATCTACAATTTTTTATTGTCAACACTCCTAGACCATAAAAATATGAACATTAACCTCTTTATCCAATGCATAATAGTCTTTGGAACATGTGCCAAAGACAACCAATATACATGAATACCCAATAAGACTGCTTTTAGTAGGTTCAATCTCCCACCAATTGAGAGAAATATGTAATCCCAATGGCTAATTTTCCTCTCAAATTTTTCCACCAACCAATACCAATATTTTGTTCTATATCCAACAGGCTTCAAGAACTAACCTAGATATTTGAGGCCTAAGCTTAATTCATGTACCTTAAAAGGCATGAATGAGGTAATCCTTTGAATGTTGTTGATGTCCACATTATGATAAAATATAGTGGATTTTTTCTTGCTCACCTCCATTCCTGTAGTTGCACAAAATATTTTGATGATCTCATCAAAACATTTCCATTGATCCACAGTACCTTTCCCAAAAAGTATAATGTCATCAACAAAAAGTAAATGTGTGATAACCACATATGTAGATAATTAATACCTTTCATCTTCCCATCTAATTTATCCTTGTTTATCATACAACTTAGTACTTTAATGACCAATGAGAAAAGAAGGGGGGACAATGGACATCCTTGACTGATGCCCCTAGAGATTTTAAATAAATATGATGATGATCCATTGATAAGAACTGAGAAGTGAGCAGTTGTGATACAAGACATAATCCAATTGGCAACATTTAGAGGAAAACCAATATGTAGGAGTAGTCTAAGGTAACCCCATTCAACATGGTCATATGCTTTCACTAAATCCATTTTTAGCAAGATTGCATCAATATTCTTCAGATTTATAGAATGCATAACTTCTTGAGTTATGCCAATGGCATCTAAAATCTGTCTATCCTCCAAAAAGCCAAATTGTTCTCTGGACATCCTTCTAGAGAGAAATGGCTTAATTCTTAAAGAGATAATTTTAGTGATCAACTTATAAGCCAAATTGCATAGAGCTATTGGTCTGAAATCACTGAAGGAATCAGGCTTATTGCATTTTGGGATGATAGTTAAGAAAAAATAATATAATGCACCTAACTGAAAACCCTCTTTCCTAGAAAAATCCACCATGGATAGGAGGTCTTTCCCCATATCATCCAAAAAAGCAAGGAAGAGTTCCGCAATCCAACCATATGGACCTGGACTCTTATCTTTTGCAAATTGTTTCAAAGCTGCTTCCACTCCATCCATATTAACCTCTCTACCAATGTCTTCACCTTCCTCTAGCTCAAAAAGAGTAGGAATGCGACTAAGCACTTTTAATTGAGGCCCATCTGACAGTTCCCAGGATCTTCAAAGGAGTCACAAAAGAAGGATTTTTCCATATTTTTGAGATCCTTTTGATTATTAACCATATTTCCTTTAATATCAAGCATTTCCCAAATAACATTATGATTCCTCATGTATGATGCATAGTTTTGAAAAACCTAGTATTATTGTCCACAAGTGACATCCAAAGAGCACAACTCTTTAGATGCCATTCATCTCCTCCTCTTTCAATAGTAGAGATTTTGTCTTCTCTAATTCATTTAGGGATAGTCTATCAGCTTCATCTAAAATAAGGTCCTCATTCCTAGACAATATATTCTGTATTTGTTCCTCAATAAGTAAAAAGTCTACCTTGTCCTTCAATCTTTGATTTTTTTCCCATACTTTAACATCCTTCTTTAAACATTTAAGCTTCCAAACCAACCTATCCACTAGTTTAAAATCTTCTTCCGGATGATATGATTTCCACTTTTCTCTAACCACAGCGAAGAAATCCTCTTTTAATAACCAAGCACTATTAAATTTAAAAGGAAAATTTTGCATTGCTTAGTTCCATCCAACTGTAGGATAATTGGGAGATGATCTGAAATAACACATTTTCCCACCCACGCCCTCTATCATTGAATTTTTCAGCCAAGTCTTGATTTATAAGAAAATGATCTAGCATTTTGCTAATCCCATCCTTCCCACATATCTTATTTAGGTTCCAGGTGGTTACAACTTGATAGGGGTAATATCATTAAGGTTATTCCTCAAAACAAGATTGGTAAAGAAATATGCTAAGGAGTCATTATGAGTGGAATCACCCCAGATCTCTACAGAAGACAATGTAAAGTTTAAATCCCCAACAATAATTGTGTTTGGTATCCCTAAGATACCACAATCCTCCATTTATTTCCAAAAACTTCTTGGTCCTTATATGGACCATAGCAGTTCAAAATTTCCACTTGTATACCCCAAAGATTGAAGGAACCTTCCAACAGAATCCCCCCACGGGTTCTATAAGGCTTAAAAGCCGAAAGTTTTGGATCCCAGTAGGAAATTAGATCCCCTGAGTGTCCACTGGAATCAATGGTACACATCTCCCAATCAGGAAGGATATTGGAAAAATTTATAATAGCCTAAGCCTCTGAGAACATCGTTTCTTGTAAGTGAATAATAATAGGGTTAATAAACTTTATGAGTTTGGTTAGGGCCCTTCATTCCTACCCAAACCAGGGACATTCAGGAAAAGAATGGACATTAGGTAACCTTTTTCATGGGAAACTGTGCTCTAAGGGCCCGAGAATGTGGACTATCATTGTTAGGAGAAGTATGATTTGCAACTTCTGAGAGTCTAATCAAAAGAGGTATATAATGAGGCTCACTGTCATGATTCTTCACCACTTTTTTTTTTTTTTTGTTACATATAGTAACATTTTGAAATATTATGGAATGTGCGGGAGACACCCCCAATCCACTTGAATGATTTTTGGAGTAGACAGACAAAGGGTCCTTATGGAAAGAGGGTGTATTTTGTTCAGAGACCTGGTTAGGTAAAGAATGCATATGACACTAAGAGTTTGCGATGGAAATACTGGAAACATTTAATACATTATTTCCTTGATCCCTAGTAAAACCCTTCAAAGGAGAAGTAGGATTTGGGTCATTCACAGGTGGGGAGTCATATGAGAGGAGATTTGGATGATTAGTCACATAATCATGTAAATTTGAGGGCAGGTTAGAGCCAGGATTTAAATGAACATCACAAGAATTTCCAATTAAAGACAATATTTTGTCTACCTTTTCTACATACAAATAAAAATTTAATTCCTCTTTACAGACTCCTTCATAGGGGGTTTGTGTGTCAGAATGATTCATACCTTGATAAATTCAGTGGAAACATCTCTGGGATTTGTTATTTGATGTTCCAAAGGAAATTCCAGAGCTTTCCCTTCACTTGCATCAGATTCGTTCACCAAATTCATAGACTTCCTTCCTGATAATATAAAAGGACATTTTTCTCTAACATGCCCAACCTCCCGATAGTAGAAGCATTGAAACGGAATATTATGATAGTCTAACCTATGTATAAAAACTCTATTCCCCCACTAGGTCTCCAATTCTATAGGCAACCCCAAGTGAATATCAATTTATATCATGACTCGGGTAATCTTCTTCTCCATACCATGGAGATTCTGTTTATCCACTTGTATAAATTTTCCAATAGAATTTGCAAGTCCTTAAAAAAAAAATTGATTCCATAATTCAAGTGGAAATCCCGGGAGTAGGAGCCATAAATGATGTTTTTTCATCTATTCCTTTTTCAAGATTAAAGCTGTGTGCCACCACTTTAATACCAAAGAACCCTCCTTAATAATCCAAATGGATTTCATAATCTACTGAATATGGTCTTCACTAGGGAAAATAAAGCAGAGCCAACCGTTTATCAACATAATTATCCGAGGGGCATATCCATATATTGGAAGCCAGGTTCTATTCACCCAATCGATAATCTCCAACCTAGAAACCCTAGCCGACTCCAATTTTCCAATTAGAGCACACTTGGAAAGCATTCCAACCCGATTTAGATTCACGTCTGCACCTAAAACGAATATCTATAATCCCTCCCTAGCTTTAAAGGTCTTGAGTTTTCTACGCTCTGGAGCTCTAATCCTAGTAAGATGATTGCCGAATTTCCTTTTTCCTAGATCAGATAAGCCTACAAAAGGAAAAATTTCTTCCCGTACTAAACTGTCAAGCTTAAACCCATCATGGACTTCCTCATCAACCTTCGAATGTTACTCCAAAGGAGGAGGAATCATAGAGCGTCGAAATGTGTGTCGGTTAGGGTTTAGCGAAGGGAGTAAAGGTACACCCACTGGATCCATAATGAGCTACCAGAAGGGAAGGTTGTTGTACACCTTTCACACCCACTGCATGTGACGACCGTCATATCACAAACCTTAAAACTGGAAACAACCAAGTGTAAAGGAGATGACCAATGAAAAAAACAAAAATGCTATAAAATTTAGCACATTGAAAAGGGAAGGGTCAAGTATGTGACAACATCCATTAGAGAAATAACAAACCACCACATCATCAATACTAAACCATACCCCTACAAAAAGTGATGTTAAGGCTTGAATACAAAAAGGGAAGAAATGGTTCTCAAAACAACGACCTAGAACTAGGGTATTAGAGAAACCTATAGCAAAAAAAACACATAAATTTCCACTTTTTTTCTACTTGGTTGGTACTAGGCCAATGCATGCATTGGCTTGACTCCAAGCTGCTATAGTTTTCTGAAAACCCTAGATAGGGTTTTTCCAATTACCTTCGAATCCCTTCTCCATCCTGAAAAATGTGATGGCATATAAAATCCTAAAATTCCTTGTAATATATATATATATATATAGACATACAACTATACTTTTGGAGTTTTGTTTTTATTTTATTTTATTAAATTTTGTTTCTTGCAATATTTATGAATAATGACATTTTTTTAACTTTTTCCTAAATTTTTTTTTTAAATATAAACTTTATTTTTTCATGCATAACATTATAAAGATGTTTTTTTTTTTTTTTTAATTTGAAGACTTTCATACTTTATTAGTCCCTGCCGAAGGCCACTGTACTAATTGTTTTCTATCTATGTTGACTAAGCATTAGTTTCCGTTGACTCAAATAAAATGTACCCTTTTAACCAAAGTTTCAAATTAATTTTCTATTAAGTAATAAATAGCATTTTTTTTTTCCTGCAAGTTCATTGGATTATAGTTTGAAGCATTATTGCCACAACAGTGGCGTGGGTATTGGGAATGAATCCCTCATCTCACAATGCTTTAACTCCTTGCAAACCTGACGAACATGTGTTTGCTAGAAAATGCTAGCATTTACACCAGCATTGACACCAATGTCTTCATGGAATTCTTATAAGTTATAACTGTTGCATGTTAGTTAGACCTTCACATTAATTTCTAAGAGCAACCTTCATGATAATGCTATAGCATTATTCATAAGCAATTCTTATCATTACAATGTTTGGCTCTTAACCAAAGTTTTCATGGCATTTTTTGTTGCCACAACTTTCTCCACATTTTGTCACCAATATTCCTGCACCGCCTACTTATCACTAGCATCATGTCCTTTCATCGTTTTCACCCTGCACCTCCTACTTATAACAAGCAGGGTATGTTCTTTCATGGCTTCCTTAGCAGTCTGCTCGCTTTACTATAGCTCTTTCCCTTCTGATGTTGATGCCTCTGCAAAATTATTTGCACTTGTTGAAGAATGTAACTTTGGAAGATGTTCTATTGTATTACTTGTGTCATTTGTATCATTTGTATTGTACACCCTACGGGGATTATTATTGATGTAATTGATCATGTGAAATTCATTGAAAGAGTCAATGTAAACCCTAACTGTTAGGTCGGCCTGGAAATATCTAGAAAAGAATCTTTTATTGTGAATTATATAGGTCGACCCAGTTAGGAGAGTCAAGTTAGACCTATTTGGTAAAAAGGTCAAGTTAGTTGATTAGTATAAATGAGGAGTTTGACCTCCTCATTTGGTCACCTCAGTCATGCATTGAGCTCTCATGAGTAGGAGATATAGAGTCAAGAGAATAGTTGCTTTTGGAGTCTTCTTGTTTTTAGGTCTTTGCACGAGGGATACTATTGTACAATCTAACGAATCTATATAGAAGAAGTCTGCTGGTTTTTTCTGCCTTGAGAGGGTTTTCCTAGGATAAATTTGTTGTGTACTATTGTTCATGCCGTGCTTGTTTATCTTTCAATGATCCATATTGTTATTGCACTTAAAATTTAACATGGTTTCAGAGCAAGCCTAAAAGAAAACATTGTGCAGCTGCTGCAACTGTATAAACTAGGGTTTCTTATTCACTGAAGAAGTCTCCAGAGATCAGCTAAAAAAGAGGATGCATTCAAATCGCCTCACTAGGGCACATCTTTCCGTCGAAGCATAATTCAATTCTGAGAAGTCTCATTTTTTGGTTCACCACTGCAGCTTGGAGAACTAGGGCATCAATTTTTTGTAGGATTTGTTCATAGAATTAGGAAAGGGAGTACATTTCTCAGCTCTCCTTGGGGAGGTGCATCTTTTCCTCCTCTCATCTTTCCGAGATCTAGAAGTTGAAAAATTAGGGTTTCTCTAACAAACCCTAGGACCTCTTGAAGCCAAATCACATAATTCAACTTCTGATTGGAGCATCTCATTTGGTAAGTTATACTTTCTATAATTCCATTTGAGGTTCTCATTTACCAAGTTTATCAAGATGACAAATCATACCAAGCTTGAGGATAAGATTGAAGGGGATGAGAACTTCAGAGCATGGAAGTATAGGGTGATGTTCATATTAGAAGAACATGAATTGGATAAGTATGGCACATAAGTAGTTACAGATCCAGAGGGAGATGGGGAGAAAGCAAAACACACGAAGAACCTTATCAAGGCCAAGATGACCATAGCTAATTCCATCAATGATCACTTGATCCCACACATCTCATCTATGAAAACTAAGAAAGAGATGTTTGATGCTCTAAAGAGACTATTTGAAGGAACCAACGTCAATACGAGGATTACCTTGAGGACACAAATCAAGGCTATGAAGATGAAAAAGAATGAAAGTATCCAATCTTGCTTCACAAGGGTCTCCAGCATCAGAGACCAATTGAATGCAATTGGAGATGAAGTTGAATTTGCAGAACTAGTGATGACTACCCTAAATGGTCTTCCAAGATAATGGGAGTCATATATTCAAGGAATATGTTCAAGAAAGAAACTCATATTGTTTAGTGCATTTATGGAATCTTGCACTCAAGAGGAAGCAAGGATTGAAACCAGAGAAGAGAATCTAAGTGATGAAGATAATCAATCTCTGGCAGCTCATACCAAGAGAGGAAAGAAAGAAGATCATCATCACAAGAAATCAGGCAAGGGTAAAAGAACTACTAAATACTACTCAAGTTTCAGATGCTTCCATTATGATGAGATGGGACACATTGCTAGGAATTGTCCCAAGAAGAAATGAAACAAGAAAAGACACCATGCTCATGATGCAGAGGATGATGAACCAGCAAGCAAGAAGTCAAGAGGGAATTCTTCAAGTGACAAAGAATATGTTCTAATATCAACACTCATAGTTACAGTCTCACTTGGTAATAATTATTGGCTTGTTGATAGCGGTGCTTATAAGCACATGACATGTTTCAAGGATGCTCTCAACAACCTCACAAAGAAGGAATCACCCCACAAGGTGAAGCTAGGATATGACTATCAATATCCCATCAAAGGGGTAGGAGAAGTTTCCTACAAGCTTGAATCTGTGAAGCCTATTAAGATGAAGGATGTTCTATATGTACCTAGTCGAAAGAAGAACTTACTTTCCATATCGGCACTAGATGAGAAAGGATTCAAAGTAGAATTTGTTGATGGCCAAGTACTTATGTGGCCCAAAGGTAAAACATTTGATGTTGCGGTCGTAATTGGAGTGAAAGAGGGAGGCTTGTACAAAATCAAGGGACGACCAAAACAAGCCTTGGTTCATGAAACTATGGAACCAAGTGAATTGTGGCACATAAGATTTTCTCACATCAACTACAAGGCATTACCAATTGTGAGAAAGATGGTGAATGGGCTATCCGAGATCCTGACTAAGCATGAAGGAATGTGTAAAGGATGTGCGAAAGGAAAGAATGTGAAGAATACATTTCCAAGTAGAGACAACAAAGCAAAGGAGATTTTGGAACTCATACATTCAGATGTTTGCGGGCCTATGTCTTCCAACTCATTAAGCGGGTATGCCTACTATGTTTCTTTTATTGTTGATTATTCTCCTAAAACATGGATATATTTATTAAAATCAAAAGATGAATTATTTAGAAAAATAAAGGAGTTTAAAGCCCTTGTAGAAAACCAGACTGGAAAGAAAATCAAAATATTAAGATCAGACAATGGAGGTGAATTTACCTCAGGATATTTCAAGGCATTATGTAAGGACTCAGGGATTAAGAGGGAGATGAGCACTCCCTATAATCCACAACAGAATGGGACTGCAGAAATAAATAATAGAACAATTATGGAAGTAGTGAAGGCCATGATCCATGATCAGGACCTTCCTATGCACTTATGGGTGGAAGCTACAAGAACAACAGTATATGTTCAAAATAAGACTCCCCATAGAGTTCTTGAGAACAAGACACCGGAGGAGATGTTTACAGGAGAGAAGCCAAAAGTCAACCATCTCAAAATATTTGGCTTCCCTATATACATACATATTTCGAAAGAGAAGAGGACCAAGTTGGAGCCTTTAGGGAAGATGGGAATTTTCGTCGGTTATAGTGATTCATCAAAGGCATACAAAATATATATACTAGGATTCAAGAAGATCAATACTAGTAGAGATGTAACCTTTGATAAAGGCACTTCCTTCAACAGGTCAAGGGAAATTAACTATGATGAAGTACATGAAGAAGAACCTAAGACTCCTAGAGTTCGAGATACAGTAATGGAAGAGCAGGTTCTATACTAACTTGAGGATCATTATATGATTGAGCCACAAATATCGGTAGATCCACTGAAAGAAGTAAACTTACACAAGAGAAAACTAGCTTGGGCACGAGAGCTTATCCAGGATGCAGAGAGGTATGCTTCCCTAGAAGGAAGCAAGATACCTCTACCATACTCCAACTATGTGGCACTATTATGTGACATCATTGATGTTGAACATTCCAGCTATGAAGAGGAAGCTGAAAAGAGAGTCTAGAAAAATGCTATGATCGAGGAGTATCAGTCGATCATGAAGAATGATATCTGGGAGGTGGTTCTGATACCATAAGGGAAGTCAGCAGTGTCCTCCAAATGGATATACAAGATCAATCATGCGGAATATGGAAGTGTCGATAAGTACAAGGAAAGATTTGTGGCTCAAGGTTTCTCCCAGAAAGAAGGCATAGATTATGAGGATACATTTTCTCTATGGCAAGGTACACTTCGATCAAATCTATACTTTCTATAGCGAAAGTGATGAAGTGGAAGGTACATTAGATGGATGTGAAGATTGCCTTACTGAATGGCATAGTAGAGGAGGAAGTGTACGTGGAGAAACCACTAGGATTTGAGACACGTGACATGCAGACTCATTTGTGCAAGTTGAAGAAATCCTTGTATGGATTGAAACATACACCCAAGACATGGTACGAAAGGATAGACGAGTTTTTGAAGAGCTTGGGATTTACCAAGAGTAAAACGGATTCCAACATTTGCTACATGGTTTAGGAAGGAAATCTTATGATTCTACTGTTATATGTAGATGACTTGTTCCTGACAGGTGAAGAGAAGCTAATAGCAGAAACGAAGAGGAAGCTTGCCGTAGAGTTTGAGATGAAAGACCTGGGTATGATGCATTACTTTTTAGGTCTTGAGGTGTGGCATAATCTAGAGGAACTTTTCCCGAGTCAAGGAAAGTATGTGGTAGGGATCTTGAAGATATTTGGGATGATGGATTGCAAAGCCATGGACACACCTATGGCATCAAATCAGAAGTTGTTGAGTGATACTTGATCTTCAGAATTGGTGGATGGCACAATGTATATATAGATGATTGGTTCGCTAATGTACGTAACGAACACAAGGCCAAATTTATGCTTTGCGGTGAACACTCTGAGTCAGTGTATGGTAGAGTTGAGACATGTTCACCTAGTTGTGGAAAATCATATGCTGAGGTACTTGAAGGATACATTTGATTATGGAATCGGGTATGCATTGGATCAGAAGATTAATCTACAAGGTTGTGGATGCAGATTGGGCCGGGAGTGTGTTGGCCGGATTTATTGTCATAAGATAACGGAGAGATAGCCCACACAAGGTGCTTAAGACAACCCTCGGCATGTTTGAGATAGATAACTCTCGCAAGGTTATGGTCATGCTACCTTTAGTTTTCTGCTCTCTAAAAGAGAGTCTTCCTGTTTTACATTGTTTTCCTTTTATGTTTTAAGGTACTACAAATTCCAATTACTACTAGCTGACTACTAGGTAAACTATCTTTAAAACGAACCTAATAAATTAACAGCTGCTAACTATGGCTAAGAATTAAATAACTAATCTACAAACTATTTTTCCTATCCTGGCCAGGAGCAAATTAACATTAACTTTTGCTATTCTATAAAATATAAATATTTTTAAGGCATGATATTACCTAAGAACAATCTTCGGAAATAAACATAACCTTTAAAAGAATTAAACAACAATTACTCTTTCAACATCAGTGATATAAATCACACTTAATCTCAAAACATGTAAATAGTTTCTAGAGATGGCAAACTTAAACAAATTTAGAATCTGAATTTGATATAATGATTACTTAAAAGAAAATTAAATCTCAATAAGCCAATCTTTAACAACGTAGTGCCAAGGCCAAAAGACTAGAAACACCACATGAATCACATACTAATTATGTTTTAGCTCGAGAGAGTAAACATTATAGATGCTTAATAACAAAGTACAAGCATACCATTCATATAGGGACGAAACTAAAGAGTTATATGTAATTATATATATCTGAAAAACCAAAACCCTACAAGATATCAGTCTTCAGAAAGATTGAGACAGTTTAACTAATTTGCGGAGATTTTGGTGCAATTATTCCTCTAGCCAAAATCATGGCATTTCAATACCAAATAAATGCTATGGTTATCATTTCCTGTGGGTTACTAAAATGATAAAATCCTGTGGTGTTATGGCGTGATGGCATCTTGCCTTATACGATCTAATCCTCCTAATTTTACAGCTGCAATCTTTATGGAACATAATTACATTAATAAAGTGACAACAATTAATTAAGGTCCATGAATATAGTAAAAGACTTGATTTGTTTACTTCAATATGGAGAACTAAGTTTCTTCGTGGCATGATATAAAAGTATCCCTATCATACAATTTGTTTTTCATTAGATGAAATTATCTTCTCCGATTTGATGGCTCCCAAGTAAGCTCAGTTTAACGACCATATTAAAAATTGGCTGAACTTCTAACTCCACATAAATTTCCCTTTTTTTAACTAGATA
Source organism: Larix kaempferi (assembly GCA_027924585.1). NCBI lineage: Eukaryota > Viridiplantae > Streptophyta > Pinopsida > Pinales > Pinaceae > Larix > Larix kaempferi. The sequence goes on along the minus strand of BSBM01000821.1, from coordinate 7,041,994 downwards.
TGATGACGTTCGATTTTCTAAAATAATGTCTCACAAATTATTTCTACCATTTTGCAGAGCAAACATTAAAATTATGCCTCAATAAAAGTGAAATAAATACATTTGACATGTGAAAATGAAATTACAAAAAGAAAAAGCATTAAAATGAATTAGCGTAATTTCATTTTAGTTTAAGGCTCTTCGTCCAAAAATGGGTTGGCAGGTGCGGGGGGAGTGCTCTTTGACTCCAAGGGGAATCAGAAGAAAAAGTATGCCTGGGGTATTGGGAGAAAGACGAACAATGGCGCGTAATGGCTCGTGCTCATCAAAGGATTAGAGATTGCTTCAGCTTTAGGCATTGAGAACCTGAGAGTTATCGAAGACTCTCTCATCGTCATCAGAGACATAAGGAATATAGTCAATAAAAAAAAGAACCCCACCTCCAAGTTGCATCACCTCCTTCTCAACATTAGTAAAGAATTTAAAGAGGTCTCCTACTACCATGTTTTGAGAAATCTCAATGGACAAGCTGACGCTATCGCAAACTTTGGAGCTGGACTCCCATATGGATACCTTGAGTGTGATAATGTCATCTCCAAAAATATTTGGATCCCCTAGATTAGAGTCCCCCCATGGTAATCTGGGCCTTCTCAATCCCCTAATGAGATCCTCTAATTTCAAGATTTCGAACTATAGAGATGGAAATTTTTTGGTTTTCGAAAACTTCACCACCCAAAAATGGCGGTCTGCACATTCCCCATAAAATTTGGAAGCACGCCAGCATTTATTGTGAATGTTCGATTCTCCAGTTGGCCAGCATGCGAAGCCAGAGGCATGGGTTAAGATAGGGAAGAGCGGTTGCATTTTGCATTCCCGCTAGTTGCTCACCCTTCTGGATTGTGCGAAGTGCTAAGTTAGGTCTGCTCTCGTCTTCGTTCTGGTGTGTGATAGTTTGGGATAGCAGCATGGAGAACTTGCTTTCGCAGGCTGGGGATAGCTTATATATGAGATGCTTTAGGTGCAACAAGGCAATCAGAGGGTCGAACGCTGCTTGCGTCAGGGCAATTCCATTGGTTGACGAGGACTTGGGCATCTCGGTAGAGAGTAGGCACCATGTGCATGGCCCTTGTCATAGGAAGGACAGGGCTAAAAGATCTCAGAATCTGGAAGTGAGGCACGGTCCCACTAACTTTGAACTGGAAATGATGAGCTGTCTGCAGGAATTGGAAGGCCAATTCAGGCTTATACGGAACGAAAACTGGGAATTTAAGAAGGTCTTGATTTGCCTCTACACCTTGACAGAAACGACACATGCTGAGGTGAAGCACCAGAACAGTATGGTGGAAGAGAAAGTGGACCATGAACAATTTGAATTCTCTTTTCCTCTATGCATTTATCTTTATCTCTTATCTTTACTGCATGGTCAACATGTGCTAACTTTAATTATCTATCATATCAGATTATACTCAGAATATTTGTGAGATGTTGTGATCATATTATATTACTCTCGGACCAAATGATCATCTGCTAAAGTAATTCACTCTAGAGGTGGTCAGTCTCTAAAGGAGACTATGATAGCAATCAGTGACCATGGTTAGTAATACATCACACAACATTAATGCTTCAACATGCAAAGTATCTACCTCTATAATTAGAGGTCCACCCCATGGGTACCTACTATAAATAGAGGTCCACATGAGAGTCTAACTTGGCACACAAGTCCTGAGCCTTGTCCAACAAGAATTTACAACATCATCACTTTTATACACCAAAGCATTCACCTCAACATATGAGGAATAACCTTTTACAAGTGAAGGATTAGTCATCCTTGAGTCCAACTCAAGAATCTACTCCAATTTCCTGAGTCCAACTCAAGCTCCCTACCTCAACAGATGAGGTCCAATCCCGACTGCACAAGATTGGTTGGGGAATGACTCGTGATGTTGTACATTTAACACTATGGAATTAAGATGCTTTCGAGTAATTAAATAACCATTAGCAGTAGTTAAAGAACCATGAGTGGACCCTGAAAAGAAAAAGAAAGTAGAATACGGTGAGTTCGTTTCCAAATTTCAAATGTTGATCTTTTATATACTGTAACTTCAATTAATCAATCCTACAATAGCAACATAGTATGAAAAACTACAGGAAAGACAATCCAAACAACTTGCAAATTGATTCGTTATCCTATTTTCAAAATCTAAATATTTTAATTTTTAAATTCCATCCATCTCTCCCCGAGAAAATTGGGGTACCCTTCCAGCTATCCTTGAAACTAGATATAACTATCCTTTAAACTAGATAAATCTAGCCTAACATATGATGATGCTATCATCGACGACATTGAGTTAGGTGAACTTAGTTAGAATTGTTCTAAAGGGCCTAATGAAGGATGGTTAGTGGGTTCGACAGTGGGTTCAGAGAGCTTCTCGGAGTGTGTAGATCCTAGATGGATGAGGTGCTAGGGTTTGGGCGCTAGATTTGCAGAATTTATTAGTCCAAAATTAAAAGATCTTCTAAAACACGAGGGACCCAATGTGTTATGAGCCTTATATTACACTCAACCAGAAAAAAATCTTAACTTCCATAGGAAAAATATCATAAATGTAAGCAAACAAACCTGGCAAATTTGATAAATAGTTGACGGGATTTGAACGAGTGACCATCATACTCAAGCACCTTAGAATGAATGTAAAATCCTACATATGCTTAATAGTCACCCTTACACATACCTTGTGAGATAAGGTATTTACCTGCAAGATGCACAACGCAGGCCATACTGGGGCAGGTACATATTTAGGAGTCATGAAGGCAACAATGGGTAGTATAACTTTCAATAGGAAAAGCATCGAGAAATTCCTCATCACATGGAGCCTTAAAATCCCTTCCTGTCGATGAGTAGTCCTGCTCTCCCACACTATTTTCCATTGCAGTTGAATGATACTCGATGGCCAGCGCTGTGCACTAACCTTTGCCAAACCCTGAGAGACCAATTGTTTCGTCATTTTTACCAAAATCTCAAGCTTGGTGCCTCCCCACCCAGTTGAGGAGAAGGGAGGATTCAGTCCCATTATGTGCATTAAGGCCCCATATATGTGATCCAATACATAATGGAAAACACCAAGATTTACAACCACCATCTTGTGAGAAAGAGAAGAAGACAATCGTATCTGCGATGTGGGCTATTAAAATATTTTAAGCGTTGTCTGAAATTGAAATCCGGTAGCCCTACCTAAGGGTTGATTATCTCAAAAACGATCCCTTCCTCCCACCTTTTTTGTATCTACCGCATGTTCTGCGATTGTGAGTTAGTGCAGGAACAGTGACACCTGGAAGGCAACGGATTTTGTTTGTCATTGCAAAGCACGGGTAGTCAGTAACATACATTCATATGAGGGGAAACAAATAAAATAGAATGTCGGCATAGGTTAAACATAGAATATATGCGTATAATAGGCTAGAAGTGGTGGGTTTTGTAATCGCATTCATGCATGTGGCAATGCATCTTAGCCGCATGTGCAACGTAGATGCCATGTATAGACTGGAAGCTACTTGGCGATGACACTTTCATGCATGGGTGGGGGATCTACGATGAAGGATGGTTTATGCATCCAAGAATGTAACTTGACACATTTCACTTTCCATTTGGGACCTACCTGATGATTACACGTTCATGCATGGACGAGAGATGTACAATGAAGTAGCCATCCGAACAACCAAATAAATGAAACATGCACTATGGCATAACCCTTATTGCATCGTTACATTTTTCTAGACTTAAAACCGGAGCATTGTGCATCGAATTACCCTTCACAATTGATTGATTGAAAATTTAAATTAAGTTTTAGCACAAATTTACATAAAGTATATGCATGCATGTGAACCTATACTTGTAACTCAACAACAACGAAACGATCAGGAACTAAGAACACTTGGTAAGTTGATGGTATTATCAGTGTGATATGAACCCCTCATTTTTACAACCCACCACCTTGTTTTAGCCTAACAAATTATGGTGAATGAGGAAAAAGTGTGTACATCTCCATGCCAAGCAGATGAGAAATTCGGGGGTCCTCGACTAGGTAAAAGGTTAGGTTAACAAGGTCGGAATCTGAAATAAAGTTGGAATCTTAAGGTTGGAAGGAACTGTGTTGTTGAACTTGGGGGGCAAGTTTGATCTAAAATCATTTCAAACTACTAAATCATAACTACTACATACTACTTGTATAGCATTGCAATAATTCTAATATAACCATTGTTATAACAATAAACAATTATAATTATATCATTATAATTGCAAAATAGTTCATATTAATGCAATAAACATATATGTAAGTATATTGAGCGGGGCTATATTTGTGAATTTTATATTTATAATATATATTTTTTCCCAAGCCCTGAATCATCAATTTTGGAAATCTGCTACTCCAACAACCAATCTGTAGCCACACTTCCAACCACACAACGATCCTCTTGTAAATTAACCGTACATTATATAAAACTCTTATTAGTGACACAGATTCTGTATTTCTTCTATTTCTCGACAGAGGTCAGTAACTGGAAAATCTCTCTCAAAAACTAGAATGTAATCACAACCATACACTATAGGAAGTTTTGACACTTTGTAGAAATGGTCTATTGACACGCTTCAAATGAATGGTTTCGACATTGTGGCTCGTCCAGTTAAGATTAATGTATGGCCACGTTTTCAAGCTGCAATGCTTGGCAATTGTCGATTTAGTGATAATCGGTTGTGGTTGAGTCATAGGTGGTGCTTGCCCTATAGGAAGTCCTGGTGGTGTGCCTACAGGTGACACCGAGATAAACTCATAATGGGCTATTGGATTTGGATCCATTTCAGGATAAGGTGGCGTCAATTACGACACAAGTATTCACAAAGTAAGCAAGGATACTTTGAGTTGGGCCATTATTGGCATTCTTTGGAATCTTGTGGGGGGTACAAGAATGGGATTTGAAATATAGGTGGCATCGACGGGGTTATGATCTAATCAATGCCACAAATTATAGGAAGGGTGGATGCTGATGTTGACGGGGCTTGTGACTTGTGTTCTAAGGTGAAGATAGTACACATGAGATTGTTTGTAGACAAGGGGATTTCAGGTGGAGGACTTGAGTATGCCTCCAACAAGTTAGAATATTTGTAAATGCCTGGACCAATATCAACATACTGGGGGGAATTAGTTGATCCTATGGTGGGTAATATGTTCTTTGGGTTTGTGTTGGTATAATCTTTTGCAACATCTAGATCACTGCACAAGGCACTTGAATGACTAATGCCTTGGCTATATCTACAACAATTTCTGAATCCATGAGACACGACTTTGATTACCAAGTTTGCAATAACAAGATGCCTCCAAATCCAAAATATGAGTTCAAAAAGCTTCAATCAAATTAAGGTAATTGGGGTGGAATTAATGAATACATATATAGAGATTATTATGTTGTATATGAAGCGACGTGTTGCTTTTCTCTATGGATGCAAACAATAAGTGTTTAAATATTGCTATAATTTTAGTGGAGTTCTAATTCTTAGTTGACATGTCTTTAACAAGGCATATTAATATCCATTTGATAGTCACCCAAAGTGGCCATCTTCTAGCCATACACTCTACAAATAACTGGTGAGTAACACACATGTTTGCCTTTGGTGTCCCCAACAATTAATGGTGATTCTTCTAGCATGGATTCCATCTAACCAGTGTATCAACTTGGGTTTGGATTTTTCACATAGATGTGCTAGATGTGGCACATTGTAGAATATTTGAATTCAATGATTTATTATTATTAACTTTACATTAGGTTTAAAAAAGAGATACGATCTTTGGAGTAATTTTTTTTCCGCAAGTAAATTATCCTAGGGCAATTCCCCAAGTAATTCTCCTCATTTTGAGGATGGTACCCAGAGTAAACCCTAGATTCTCCAGGGCATATGACCATTACAACAATATACTCATTATGAGCTCAACATGCCACTTACAACAATATAACATGGGTGAGGAGGATAACACTCCATCCCACAACCACTCAGACTAAACCCACTCCATCTCACTTGTCCAAGTTTCTTAATTACATTGATATGCATTTTCTTTCCTATAAGACCTTAAACAAATAACGTTCCAAACTATCAGAGCCATCCATCTATCAATGCATACGAACCTCCATTTACCCTTCTATCACATGCATGCGATCACTATTTCCTTAACTTTGTTGCAAGGATCAACTCCTTAACTCGTCAGGTGTCCAACACTTGTGAGGTTCGTTGAGCCATATTTGTAGCTACATTTACAAGCAACTTGAATGCCAAACCCCACAAAACTGGAGTCTAATAAAGGTTGAAGAAGAACCTCTATTTGATGTTGTGTGGACTCCACAATTTGTTGAATAATGGTGGCTATTAAAAAATCACATTGAAACTATTGGAAAATCTTAATATTTTTTTATGATTGTTTTTTTCAATTAAATAAATTTTGAAATGACATTTTTAAACTTAAATTTGAATTTGAAGTGATATAATTCTCCTTCTTCATTGATCATTATTTAGTTTTTCCATAATATATTTGAAATTGTTTTTTCCAAATTGCATCCTCAATTAAATTATATTACTTATAAGTTTTTACATTAAAGTTTATATAATAAGACAATCTTCCCCTTTCTTCCCTACATAATGTATATATGTATCAAACATAAGGAAATCAGTTGGAATTCTTTAATATCTCCATCGCTTCAAACCATTAACCTATTTGGAAAATTCCCAATAATACGAACTTGTTCCTTCGGTATCCAAATAACCACCGATATCCTCCTCTTTAAAGCTAATTTGTTATGAAATACCATTCTCAACAATTTTGGAAAAACCCTAATTTCTTTCATTCTCAACTATTTTGGAAAACCCTAATTTCGTATCTTATGCAATGGCCATGTTCGACAAGTACCTGGCTTAATCGTTGGGATCTCAGCATCACACCCTCTCGGCGGCGGCGACATGTCCATTGTTTCTCCGAATTATTTTGTTAAAAATATCACGGTATTCTACGACTAACGCTGGTATTGACAAGCCCACAGGCTACACAGAAGCAGAGAACACATGCTCCCTTTCAGATTTCTTAGTCAACGAATGTGGGCTGTGTCTGTCTGAGGTCTCATCTATCATTGAGAGAAGGCTGTGTTGTGACGAGATATACTGATACAGCCAAACAAGCGGTTCAGCTATTGAGAGATTCAGGATTCACAGAAGACCAGGTAAGAAAGACTATTACCAGAAACCCACTTATTTATTTTCTCAACGATGATCGAAACTTGATACCCAAGATTGAGTTCATGAAAACATTAGGCCTCACTGGACAAAACTTTGGAAATGCCATATCCACTGAACCCAGATTGCTTAACAGCAGTCTAGAGAAAAGTCCGTGTCTCAATATCCAGTATCTTCAAAACTGTTTGGATCGTAAGATAAGATAATTTAATTTTATTAATATCCAATTGATTACCACAAAAGCAGGTCAATGAGATTAAAATGATACAAACAATATGAAGACCAGGGATCAAATTTGAAGGGTGGGGTCCCATTTCACTTTGAAGGGCTATGAGATATTTAACCCTTCAATGCTGCCATGTAAAAATAAGTCATTCTTTTCATTTGAAAATGTACTAGTACATCAAAATTTCAATGTTTACTTACGTAGTAAAGTCTAGAGGCTTTATTTTGCAGTGGATATAGCAGCACTGAACATTATATATGTCATATAACACAATCATAGTTCGCCCCGATCTAGCGGCTCGGTCTCTAGGCCACTATGCCACCTTTGCCATCTTAGCAGTTTCCCAAATTGATCTTGCCTCTTAAACTTTTAACCAGTATAATAATACATTTAACTTGCTAACCCCATTCCAATCCAACTTTCATCCTTACAGCCAAAATTAATACTATTTTACTCTTTCATGATCTGCTTGAACATGAGGAATTTATTAGTGAAACATAACTTAGGAGACACATAGAAAATCCACTTTCCAGATGTTCAGTGTGAATTGCCATAACTAAATTTATAGATCTTTTTTTCTGCATCAGCTAAGTTAGCTTGCTAGCCCAATTCCAATCCAACTTTTAACCAGTATAATAATATTTAATACCTCTTAAAATGGGTTCCTAGGCTGCTTCAAACACTACAAGATCGATGAAGAATTGGGTTCTTCAACTCTTCTAAAAGCAACGTGATGCTTATTCTTGGAAAAGTTCAATCTTTGTAAATCACTAGCGTTCTTCAAACTAATATAAATTCTAGCCTACTTAACAATGGAAAAAATGATAATGTGAGAAAAAAAAAGGAAGAAATTTTTTCATAAGCAAAAAACATTGGACGTTGAGTTTGGTCTGTATCTGTTACTAAATTAGTAAACAATAGAGATGTATGCAGAAAGGTAGTAAAAAAGGTGAAGGGAAAGAATCTGAATGGTAACTTTTTTTTACTTTGTAGAATTGAGGACCATAATTCACTTTCATGCACCTCTATCAAACAACTGCGTTTCCATCTATAATCTTCCTTCACGCAAGTATATTAGAGAGAACAGTTCAACAAAGAAGTTGGAGTGGATTGAAAACTAATAGCAAGTTTCTTTGTCACTCTAATTGTGTACCCTACGACAGAATTGAATGCCAATGACAACAATATATGTTTTAATTTTTCATTCAACACTATGAATGCCACACGTACTTGGGATAGAATAAGTTTAAGCACTCCTTACATGTTACATGCTATGTTATGGTTTGAGCAAAGAGAACTATTTGACTCCAGGAAACTTTTGTTTTCAATAGCTGATTGAGGACCCTGGATGCTTCTTCTCTATAGCCCTCCCCCTAGATCTCGTTATACATACTAAATCTATGGTATGATGGAGTAGAGGATGGGCTGTAACTTGTGAAGCATAAGTAAAATGTAGGTAGACCAAGTAGAGAGGAGATGCATAGATGGTTCAAGTTCTTGTTATATTCCAGACCAGCCGATAAGGGCAACAAAATCAAAAGGTAAAGTAGCACTGTCGGTGTAAAAATCAAGATTACAAAAACATTTTTGTCCCAGTTCGTACAGTTGAACGCGGATTGTAAGTGTAGTAGCATCGGTGGTCTTCATATTAATAAATACCAAGAATCTTAAACTGTGTACTAGAGGAAGGTGTTGATTCGACAACTGAGCAATTGGGGAAAATAGCTCATGTAATACAGTTTTAGATACAAAGTCTGGATTCTTGATCTAACTCATTAACTAGATGCATGGAGGTTGGCAGAGTGGTAACTTCCCCAAATCCCCAGGCTTTTTGGTAAAGCTGGGGGGTGCACTGCACACACCTGTTTCTCGTACGGATGCAACCGTGGCCAGTGGAAGTTGAACAAGGAAGAACTCAGTTTCATATTGAAAACAATGGTCTTCCTTGTCCCCTCCATTTCAAGAAAGTTAAAGGGCAGCTAAATTCTCAAGAGCTTCGATCGGGCGACAATGGAAAATAGGGCAAGGCAAGGAGCACATGGAATCATATGCGTATACATAGGACATATGATGAAAGAATCAATTGTTGTTGTTGCTATAGTTGGGAATTGATAAATGTCATTCTAAACAGCCTTTGATGGAGATTTGTGACAAACCCACTCTCGGGTCCAGGCTTCAAATTTGAAGCCTTCAATGTCCATTTGAAGTAACAAAATTTTAGTCAAATAATAATATTGTGTTTGAACTTTGAATTTACAGAATTTTAATCAAATAACAAAATTTTTAAATAATTGATGGGATCATGAATGGATAAAATGATGTACATACCTGTAAATTCATAGGATGTCGGTAATCTAGTCAGCCATGAGCTCCTCAAAGAAAACAAATTTCTTTATATATGTTTTTGGCAGGCTGGCATTGGAAGCTTCGCTCCGCAAACTCTCCTGGAGGACTGGAGGAGATAGGGTAGGTGGAACTTGGAAGTAGCTCGACCACAGTGGAGTAGGGGTATAAGAAAAAGCTTGTTTGTATTCCTGTAATATTATATATTGATGGTCGGAGCCATGGAAGCATGGAATTCAAGCATTGACTTGATACAACAAAGAAAACACAAGGTGGGACTCGGGAGCTGGAGGATTGACTTGATACAACAAGGAAAACACAGGGTGTGAGGCTGGGAGCCGTAGACGGTAGGATTAACTTGATACAACAAAGAAAACGCAGGGTTGTGGGTAGGGGCCACAGGTAGGAGCAACAACCTGCAACATTACAAGAAGTTAATGGATTATGGATTTTGTCTGAAATGCCAAATTCGGGGTACATTAACATAATATATTATACATTGAATACTCAATTAACTCACTAAGTCAGAATTCACGAATTGGTATGTGATAACTGGTAACTTGGTAATCCCACTGCCAACAACACGTATGAGCCACCAACCAGGTTTAATAAATTTGTGGCTTCCATTAAATGTGTTAAACACGTAAGCGCTCGCTGCAAACACGAGAACTTAGAAGCGTTCAAGCCATGGGATGCTCAATGTAAGCCTGTCCACGTAAGTTGGTCAATGATATTATTAGAGGCCCAATGGTCCATGATCCATGGATGATCGAACATGTGGATATTGGAGAGTAACCGAGTCCCACTCCCAAGTTACCTAACTAGTAGCCACATTCCCAATTTCCAACTGAAAACTGTCGATGGGTGAAATTTGAAGCTACCCTTCTGTTGCAATTTTAAACACTAGTGGTTAATTTAATTATTGAAGGGCTTACCATGAAATTAATTTTTTTTTGCATGGTAAAATTTGAAGTGGCCTTCTATGACGTGTAAAATGGCCTCTGAAGGGCCCTGAAGGCTTCAAATTTGAAGCCTGATGAGGACAACGTGGGAGTGCAAACATAACTCCTATAAATTGCAAATAAAGAAAGAAAGATAGAAATTGCAAATAAAGAAAGAAAGATACAAACAATGCGGTTTCTTAGGGCACGGTGGTGTAGGTGAAGAAGACAAACAATGAAGCCAATGAAGTCAAAAGCATCTCTAAGCCACCGAGGTGTCTTGTTGCATGATCCCAGGGGATGTAGGAGTGGGGAATACTCCTAACATCTGAGTTCGAAGGAAAATAACTCTGGATAGATCTCTGATTGCTTCGCTGAGGCTGGGAAGGCATCTGATGAGCGGGAGGTGCTCTGCACTAGGTCCGTTGGGAGCTGGTCCCTTGGCGCTCTGGGGATGTATAGGCTTATGTGTTGTTTGACATATTTGAGCCGGTCTCAAAGATATCGGTCGATCTCCCAGAGGAAGAGGTTGAGCGGATGCCCGAGGTGTCACCGACTCACCACTCTACTATCTGAATTACTGTGATACTTAGCTCGTTGTTTATTGGTCTCCTCTGACATGTCAACATGAAAATATGATGTGATCTTTTTGGTCATCCCAAGGCGAGGTGGGGTGTGTAAGAGCTGAGATATGTGGCTAAAAATCTCTTTGATGAAGAGGGCTAGGCATCTCTGGTCCTAATGCCGAAAGAAAGTCTAGAGGGAAACCCTGCGCCTCTGTAGAGGCAGTGGTAATGTCCTCTGCTCTCATAGTATAGGTAATGTCCTTTGTTCTCATAGTACAGGGGCACCTAAAAATGAGGTGTACCTTTGTCTCTGGCTCCTGCAGGTGACACACCTGGCAGATCTCTCAGATCGTGGTATATGATGGTCAGTCTCCACCTGGAGTCTATGAGATCCCACTCGGAGTTGTCAGAGATCAGAGGCTGATGTTACTTAATATTCTAGCTAAAAGTAACGGGCCTACGTTTGGGAAAAGAAATTGAAGCGTTTGACAAGTTTTGTCCTCCTGGAAGATGAGATCAAGGAGCTTGTTAGGAGGCACCCACTTATATTAAGATCTTCCATGGATAAGGTGCAGAAGAACGTGGACTTCTTCATGCATACTCCAGGGCTTCCTGCAAAGTTTCTTTTTTCAAATCCTCTGTTAGTGTCTTGTTACAGCTTGGGGTGTAGGATCAAGCCTCGCCCCAAAGTTTTGAGTGCTGTTAGTGCCCTGCAACCCTTCAAGTGTCCTCCCAGTCTCATTCGTGCGCTTAATTTAAAGGAGCAGAAGTTCCTCGAAAAATATGTCCACTGCAGTCATCATGCCACAAAGTCACTTGAAATTTACAGTGGCAAGTTTGTCCTCATCTAAAAGATTAGATATCCAGGTTTCTAAAAATATGTCCACTGCAGTCATCATGCCACAAAGTTACTTGAAATTTTCAGTGGCAAGCCTGTCCTCTTCTAAAAGACTAGATATTCAGGTTTCTATTTTGGTCAGGGTTAGATTGTATTGCATTGCTCTTAAACCAAGGGACCACCATTATGCTATGATCCAGTGCCATGATCCCTCTAGCCCATATGAGTAATGAGTGAAAATTAGTATATATAGAAGATAATCGCTTTGGTCATGACACAGTCGGTCCAGGCCCGACATCTTGTTTTGGCCAGTTTATTGTTGCATCACAATCACAATCAACATGAACGATTGCAGGATGCTCAGTTGTAATACAATCACGGAGAAATGTCTTTTGGAATGCATCACTGTAACGCATTTTTGAAATATAAAAAAGGAAACTCTCATCATTAGAGAACTTGTTGTTTGCTAGTAATTTTGCAACGAGCACGCATTACTCCCTCCCTTTTAAATGTGACAGTTTACTTTTGAAATTTTTACAATGTTTGAATCATGGTTAACTTGTAAAAGTAACTATTAAAGTCCCGTAAGCAACTGTAGGGGCTTTTAAAATTCTTATGTCCTTTACAGTGGTATGTTCGGTTGTTTCATTATCTGCTACCTGCTATATCTGTGAAACTTAACTGGAACACATCTTAAATCCAAGCTAAACATTGGACACTAGGTTGAACACTTTCTCATCGTTCTTTGTCAAAGATCTCTGTTTCTTTGCTTGGGAAAAAGTTTGCGTCATGAGTTTTATTGCTGCTACCAAAGACCGTTCCTAGTGGTAATGGAATGAGATCCACTTCAATCATGCCTCTTGTAAAATAGAATCCTGGCCAGCACTCCAATTCACAATTTCTGATTCATGATTGACTAGGCGAAAAATCATTGACACCTTCCCTTGTCCCAGTGTGGTTGGACGCTCACTTAGCCTTGGTCCTACGAACATTCAGAAGAAGTTTGTCCACCTTTTGTTGCATGGTGCCTTCCAAGGGATCAGTTCTTCTCGATGAAACGTTACCTCAAGGTCAAGAGGCAGAAGAGTTGACTCTCCACACGGAGGAGGGATGGGAACCATTGTTATTTTTGGTCTTATGGGAACTATAAACTATTTGTAAATGCTTTCCTGTTGTTTTCTTCAGTTTTCAGTGCAACATCTACAGTGAGCTCTATACATCTGAGAGGATCTGTTGCATAAGTGCTTTCCCTCTTAGGAGTTGGTTTGAAGCATTCTAGGAGCCCAAGGATCATAATCAGCAGCCTCAGATTTGAAGGACTTGGTAAGGAAGTAGCAATTTTCTTAAAACTGGTTCATATTTGCTACTTTTTGTCCCTTCATCACTTGGTTGATCTTTAGGGCCCTTTTTCTAAATGTTGTTAGTTTACGATGAGATTCACCTTTTTAATATAATTTAAAGTTTCATCCGGCCAACAATGATCATGCAATCTTTCCTGCCAAAAATTTCTTTAAGAAATTTTCAATTGGTCTAGCTGATAAAGATAATGAAGCAAAAGTGAGAATTTTCTTTATAAAAAAGCTCATAGGCTTGGAATAAGGATATCTGCGTGAATGCATGCGTGGTAATTTCTGAGAGACCTCTTAGGCCTGACTTAGTGACCATTAAATTTGATAGCATAACCAGGAAACAGTAAATTGGATTGATAAAATGGAGTGACATTTTAAACTTGGCTACAATTAAAGGAACTTGAATAATAATAAAGCAGGAATATAATATTTCTTATGACAATATTCAAATTTAATAATAAAATTGATACATAATTAATAAAACAAGAATACATTTGTAAGTTTACATTCAAATCATGACAATTTTAGACTCAAGCAGAGTTACGATCTATTTTTCCATATTGCTCATTTCTTCTAATAATTCTTTAATTTCTGTGTAACATTTGGTGCTGCAGGTGCTAGTTTGGTTGGGCGACTGCCTATTTTTAGGCGTTCACAGAATTGGTGAAAATGAGGCTTTTGACACACAATATGCTGTCTTGTAACATTAGAGGAGTGACCAGGGGGTTTCCGTTGGAGTTGGAAGTTGAGAATTTCTTGACAAAGGAGGTTCCATTTAACCCTGATTTCTTGAAGCATATATTCCCAAAGCTCGAATGGAAGGCTCTCCATGATTCCGCAAAGAAGATGGATGACAATGATCTCCCAGAACAAGCGGATGTAAGTATGTTAGAAAATGATGATTTCTTGCACAAGTTTCATCATGCTCTTTTAGAATTGCACCTAGAAGAAGGTGCCCTGATTTGCCCTGAAACTGGAAGGCGATTTCCAGTCAACAAGGGTATTCCAAATATGTTGCTTCATGAAGATGAGGTGTAAGAATAAATATTATGTACAGTTGAAGAGTCTGCAATCATGTTCACTACCTGGTTTCCCAGTCTGTATAACTGCTGTTACAGTGCTCTTAATTATTGTTTTGCATAGTTAAATCTATTGCCGTCATGGCTGAATCTACGACTGTTACAGGTAAATCTGTTGCTGTTATCATAATGTTGTTATTTCAAGAAGATTTTCTTGACTAGAGATCAACATGTTGTTACAGAGATATCAGTTTGCTGTTGATAGACTTGGCTGATTTGGGCTTGGCTTTTACAGTGATATTAATTTGTGCAGTCCGTGGGACTCATAACACGTGATAACTCGTCCATACCATATCTATGAAGTAGACTTGATGGAAGCACAAATTATCTCCTTTGATGCTACGTATGCCAGACATGACGGTGGTATGCAACAACTTGGATCACTAAACCACGGACACACTTCATGTGTTGACCCCCCATACTGCTTGATACACCTGCGCATGAACTACATAATGAGATTGTAAATATTAGCGTAGCATCAGCATTAACTGTGAGAAAATGGCTTAACAGTAAACTTAGACAAGTGTTAACCTAAGCGAATGTTTTTATGAGATTTATTCAACTAGTATTGCCACATTATATAACCATGCATTAGGTGGTCACATCCCACAAATCATTTAGAACCTATTTAGCTAATGCTATGTAGTATTTTACTGTACAGATACACCTGCAATGTTAGTAACTAGTGAGGACAAGTATGGAAAAATGGAGATGAAAAATAGAGACAAAAATTAATTTCTGGTAACACTGAAATTTCAAGTCCTGAGTCCTTTAACAACCTGTAGCTAGCTATAGCTTCTCTCAGTTAAAGAGTGTTGCTTGTTTCATATATCTCCTAAAGTGTCTGCTTTTGTCTTTTGTGATCACTTGTAAATTATTTTTTTGTGTATTAATAAGAGAAATTACAATGTTATTCTACCAAGAAGAAAAACATATATTGATATTTCAAGTAGAAATCAAATATGCATAGCCTGTGTCTGTCCAACATTCTCAAAATGCAAAAACCAATCTACAGTTTGATAAAAAAAGCTACAGATTTCCCTACTCCTATACATTATCCATCACTAACATCATTTTCTAGCCAGATCTAAGGATTGGCAATACAACTTCATACAGTAGAATCTGAAAAAACTGGAAATAATCATTCAGCTTCCACCACAGCTATCCATCTGAAGATCCGTTTCTACGAATATAGAGAGTTATGTCTGCAAGAGCATGCCCCTCCACTTCCTCAATTTTCATCACGCCTTCCTGCGTCTTTAATGCTTCTTTTGGTAGCAGGTCAACGTCACGTTGAGTTTCCTATATACATGTTTGAATAAAATAAATTCAAACTGTGCCCTTAAATTATGATTCTCTCCATAATATAAGCTATTAATAATTTTTCCAACCTGTAATTACCATTTGCCCATTCTACAATGAGCTTTGAATCACTCATTATCGGAAGACAGTTTATATTTCCTTCCGCAACAATTTATAGCATAAACCAAAGTGCAAACATCTCTGCTCCCTGCTGCACATGTTCCAGAGCTACCTTGACAAAATCAGTCAAAATAGTCCAACGCCTTTGATTGCATCGAGAGTAGCGAGATGCTTTACGGTCCAGTATGGAGGAGATGTTGTCACGTAACGTAATGTTATGTTATATTTCAAAAAGTAAAAAGTATTAAAAAATTCACGCCGGCTCATAAAAAAATTAAATAGAACCAAATGAAAAGTAATTAAAAATCCATGTTAAACCTGGATTTACCAAGCATCAAAGGGATCAAAATTCTTGAGTATAAGATTAAAAAAAAAAAAAATTGAACTCGACTCTATCAAACAAGAGGGATCAAATTTCTTGAGTTTAAAATTAAAAAAAATTACACTTCAAGAAATTGGATCCCTCTTGATGCTTTATAGATCCGGGTATAAGATGGATATATGCTGGTTTATCAATCTAAGAAATCGTCAACTTTCATTGACCCTTCTTTTTTGGCCTCCAAATAACTCCATATACATATATGACTTAATGAACGACTTGTATAGTAAGATTTCCTTGCTTTGAAACATCATCTCATTTTTTGCTAATCATATCGTTCATGCCACGATACAAAGTAAAGATTATGATTGCTTCCTGTTCTCATGCCAGTCTTCAAGGAATTCTAATACAATGTTCCCATCCCATTTGCCATTTTCATCTATAACTGTCAGTGCTTCTTCCCATATTTCTTTAGTATAAAAACATTGCACTAACAAATGATCTGTGGATTTATCTTCTATTTTGCATAAAATGCAACATCCATGACCCAGCCATGCACTCCTTTTACAACTATCACATGTTATAACTTTATTAGATAGAGCTAACAATAATAAAATCTTGCCTTTTAATGGACATTGAACTTCCATATAGGCTTCCCCCACCACTGTTTCTCCCTCCTGAATATCCTTCATTCTGGCTTCAAACCCAAGTTTGTTGAGTATAATCCTGAGGGCTTATCTTTATACCATATAATATCAGCTTTCACTGTACTAAGTCTGTTTGCACTCCTTTTTAGATTGGATGTACTCTGCTTCCACTCCTCTGTTAATTCTCCATGCTAACCCAATTGAGTCTTTGTTTCCCAACCTTGGTTCTATATTGAGCTTGCTTCTTGGTTTGTTGCATCTTCTAAATTATGAATCTCAATATTTGATAATTCAGATTTTAAAGATTCAGATAACTTTTTGTTTCCTGCACATCCCATCTATGGGTATACCAACCTTGTCTCTCTTCTATACCATCAAGACTAACTGTCATTCTAACAGAGGAAAAACCTTAACTAAGGCCTTTCATATCACTGATCCCCCTGCAGATCTCTTTGCCTCACTTTTTATCCAATTCTTGACTGATTGAGGACCTACGTACTTTTCTGTCATCACTTTCCTATAACCCCTCTTCCTTCAATCATATTCCATAAACCTTTTGCTAACAAGGTCTTGTTTGAATAGAGATATATTCTGATTTTTTCCACTTTACCAATGGGATCCCTTCCGTTTCCTGTTTTACTATCCATAACTAAAAACATTTATTTTTTGACTTTTTCCAACATTCTTTTTGGAATGTAAGCTAAAGAATGCTACGTCCCTTGAATCCTTTCTAACGCTGACTTAACTAAGGTCAATCTACCCCTTTGGATAACCACATTTAGCACCAGTTTGTCTCCCTTCTTCTATTATTTTAGATAGCCAATTCCAATCCCTTACCCTATAATAATTTGCTTTACGAAAGAAACCTAAATATTTTAATCCATTATTAAAAATGTAAATAAAAAGATGACAACAATATTTGTGAACACTATCTTTCCAAACCTTCTAAACCTCTGAATATCATTGAGGACTTGTGAGTGTTCACATCTATCTTCATTGCTTTGCAATAGAAGTCTAGAATTTCCTCATATCCTTTTGCTTCTCTTACCGAACTTCCTCCAAACAAAATGACATTATCTACAAATTATAAATGAGACAAATTCACAAACTTCCCTATTTTAATGCCTTTTAAAGTACCTTACCTTTTGGCTGATGTAACTATCCTACCAAGATGTTCTACAGCCAATAAAAATAGAAAAGAAGATAATGGATACCCTTGTCCTAGCACTGTTGAAGGGAAGAATGATGGGGTTAAACTTCCCATTATGTTGTTTACAACTTGGATTTTCATACCATTTTATACCAATACTAATCTTAGATATAACCAACAAACCTTAACATAAACTTTGATCAGATCTAGTTTCATTACCATTGAAGGAAGATTTTTTTTTACCTTTATAATGTGTTAACGTTTTTGTGCAGTTCCCACTGCATTGTGTATTTGCCTTGGATAAAGAAACCCAAATTGTTCTTCGAAGACCGCATCAGATAGGATTCTTTTTAGTCCGTTTGCTGAGATATTTGCAATAATTTTGTACACCTAGTTACATAAAGAGATTGGCTAATAGTCATCAAAGGACTTTGGATTGTTTTTCATCGGAATCAATGTTATAAAAGTTGAAATTTGAGCACCCAACACTTTTCCCAAAGCTCTAAATTCCTACATCAACTTTAGTAACTCTTCCTCTAGAAAGCCATAAAACTCTAGATAAAATTCAATTATCCATCCATCTGGTCCCAGATTCTTTGCCTTTTTACATGATAATAGAGCAAAATTTAATTCCTCCTTGGTAACCTCTGCTACTACATTATCATTCTACTGGTCTTCCATCATCCTTGGAAAGAAAGAAATCACTTTTAAAGTTTCAGCTAGATTTTTTTTTCCCAGAGAAAAAGCCTACTTTTATTTCAAGAAGAAATATGAGTACATTCTATATATGGTTCAAGCATCAACAAAAATGAGGACTGCCCCTCGTCAATACCTATCTGTCCAAAAACAGTTCATTGCTGATTTTGGCCTCCACCACAACTGTCCAGTCCAAAAAACAATAACCCTAGCTGCCCTTTGCCTAAGAGTCAAAACATGAATTTAAAACAGTTCAAAGTTTCAAAGATTCTTACTTAAAGCTATCAAGAAAACTAGTAATATGTTCCTTAAAAGTCACACAGAAGTCCAGCGGCTCGCTATCCTTGGTCCTGCAAAGCATTTTGTAATGCCCCTCCTGTAGAAGTAAGCCTTGTTTTGATAATGAATCCGCATCCATATTCAATTCCCTAAAGATATGTCGAGCCTTGACTTGGGATAAAACATCAAGTATTTCTTTTAATTGACTGACAACAGGTGCTAAAGTTATACAATTTATCTGATCCCAACCTTTTATGAAATGGATGACCAAAGAGAAGTCGCCAAAAATCTTCAACTCACTAACATATTTTGATCGAGCCCACTTCAGTAGAAAGAATAGTGCCATAAGGTTCCCCTTGATTGTTAGAACCAACACTAAGATTTGCTTTGAAAGCAAAGGGAACTCTATCAGACAGAAAAAGAAGAAAAAAAACTCCACATCTCCTTGAGTTCTCTTGGCTTGCCCCATCGAAAAATGACCAGGGTGTGTCCTTGCTAAAATTAAGAGCCTCAACTAGCCTTGGGTTTTTTATGTGTGATACACTCTTGTATTCATGTAGTCTTGCATCTTGCATCTACCAATACAGTAGTGATAAGGGGAGGCTTGAAATTGGCTTCAAACAACGTCGAATTCTTGGCCATCCATATGCCCCAAGTTCCAACAAACCAAAGATGGGGTAGACCTCCATCTCTTGAGTTATTTCCGGGCAAAGAAATCCTCAAGACAATGACCAATAGTATTCTTTTTCCAGATATCAGGGATTTGCATCTTCCCTTGAATCTGCTCCCAAACCTTACAAGTATAAGGATAGGAGAGAAACAAGTGCTGTACTGTTTTTTCTCTAGATTGACAGAGATAGCAAATGCCCAAGCCCTGGAAACTCTTTTTCTGTAACCTGTCCCAAGTCAATAACTTGTTATGCAAAATCAACCATATAAGTAATAAGCACTTGGAGGGAGATTTAATTTTCCAGTACTTCCTCCACCAATTAGATCGATCATCATCTCTAGCTAACTCCGAGAGATAACCGAGCTTGGCTGAATAAGTCCCACCTGAATCGTTATAAGACCAAATCAACTCATCTTCTTTTTCCAGATTTCGAATATAACCCTGGGATGCCCAGATGATTAGCAGTAAATCATTCCTGTTTCCAGATCGAGGACCGACCTTCATCCCCAATCTCCTATGTTTTACATAATTCTAAAAATAAAATAAAATTGTACTCCTGTCTCCCTTTGGCAACCAAATAACTCTTCAAACTTTTTATAATTCCACTGAGCATCTTCTTTCTCCAACATTTTCTTCCGAATAGCTTATAATGCCTTGAGTTTGTTTATTTCCTTTTCTGAAAAGATACTGATGCTATTATTATCCAATATCAACTTCTTTTGATCTACAATTTTTGTGAGTTCCTTTTGACCCTTTTTATTCTTTTCCTTTGTAGAAAAATATTTTTAAGTTTTTAGCAAATTGGCACATTGTTATTTTTGAGTTAGGCTCAAATCTCTTCCAATTCAGAAATACCATGCTTTGAAAGCCTTCCTCTTCCAGCCAATTATAGTTGATTATGAAGGGGCTTGGGGATTTAGAAACTTCTTCTAATTGCAGCAAAATAGCGAGGTGATATGATGAACCCTTGTCATGTACTCAAGATTTCATTCTTCCCACCTCCTCAAGGATATTTTCTACAACTAGCAATCTATATAGCCTTTTAGAAACCCCATCCTTTACACTTATTTGATTCTTCCATGTTGGAACCAACTAAATGGGTTCCACATTAAATAGCCCTAAATCTTCAAACATTTGAGAAAAACAATCTGCTAGTGGATCTTGTCTAACTCTATGCTCCCAAACTTCCATTCTTCCATTCTTCAATGTTAGGGTTAGATACCTAATCACCGAAAGATGATGAAAAACTCCCATCCAGCCCAGCTATAGATATTCTTCCACCAATACACAATCCCGGCTGTTCCCAGAAAAATAGAAAGGTGCTTAGCAAGTCAGAAACTTACTGAGAACAACCCCCTTCACGGTAGGGATGTCCTTCACCACAGTTAGCAAATCCACATTTTTCCATCCCGTACTCTCTACACCCCATGTGGCAGGATGAAAATGTGCTATTGTGGGTGGGTATATGCCTACATATAAACAATATAGTGTTTCTTTATAAAGATATACCCTTGTTCGGTATGGGCATCAGGTGGCAGGTAGCGAACATGTGGTCTATTATTAACATTAAAATATAACATGGGTCTTTTTGGGCATGCAAGGGGGGATTTTTTATTCTCATCCAGTCTTCTCTTGTGTTTTGGGCTCTCCATGGTTACCAACATACCATACCTAAATTGTTTGTTATGCTTTTTGTGTATTGCTTCCATAAACCTGAGAAACAAAATTCTTAATTAACCATAAAAAAGTTGACAATGCCAACCAGAATCCCTTTCTCATTAGCTTTCATTCTATTTATACAAAATGGAGTAGAGGAAATTTACAGGTTTCAGGTAATCTCTTAGCAGAGTAATTGATCCTATCTAGGTGTATCAAGTTCTGAAAAGAGTAAAATATCTGAGGACAAAGCTAAACCCAGTGGAGTCGCGGGCCTTGCCTTTCCTATGGGCTCACCTCTCGCCCCTCTTTTTATACCATATATCTTGGTCATTCTTTATATATGTATATATCCTTGTACAATCATTTTATCCCTCGAGTCTAAGCTCCTTGCTTTACAGTTTTCCTAGAAAATTATTTTGTCATCACAAGGGCCATACAAATTGATGATGGAGAAAAATTTTCCTTGTTCTTTAGATCCTAGGTGTCTCTAAATACCTACAATTTGCGAGAATGAATGTATGAGTTTCATGGAATTATTCAACCCTGTGCCTATGCCTCTCGACCTACCTTTTGCATCAAGAAAACAAAATGACCAGTCTTTTAAACAAGATGATAGATCTCCTCCACTTCAGACCCCTTGCACATTGTTTCCTGGATCAAAAATACCTCCAACTTATAATCTACAAAGCATCTTTTGCGAGCTAATTTCTTACTGGCACCCCCTACTCCTCTCACATCCATCATAGTTTCACTCTATATGAGGCATTCCCTGGTTTAAGCCCCCCCCCTTTATAGTCTGTTTACCTTCTGTTATCTCTCTTTCTGCCTTCTTTTTAGCTAGAGACAAATATGATTTCCTTCCCACTGATGGAGGCTACTTGGAATCTATAGCCAAATATCCCTTTGTCATTGACTCATCTTTAATGGATTTATTGCTTCTTAGTCTTAGCTTATAACGAGATACCTCCACCAACATCTTCTAATTTTGAGTCCTTTGCTTCTTTGGATTCTTTATTTGCTAAGGATATTGCATTTGAACCATGATATGTTGACGACATAACTACTTTGGAGAGAACCTTTTGAGAGTCTTCTTGTTCCTTTTGTTAACTATATTCCTTATTAGGGATTGACAAAATCATCTCTCTACCAATAGGGCTCCCTCGATATGTGGCTTCTTTAGTTTTCATATCCTCAACTTATCCAAAATTTCAATCATTGAGGAGAGTAAAATATATATAATGGCATACATATTTTCAAACTTTAGTTTGGGGAACCAATTATGGCATCCCCTGTTAAGTTCATCACTTCTTCCTCATTTTGCTTGGCCTTTGTTCTTGGTACTCCTTGCTTTTGTTCAACATGGCCCTCTTGGTAAACCAGGTCCACAAAACCCCCCTTTTGTGGCAAATCTAATTGATGCTTATGAGAATTCCTCAAACATTATTGTCTCCCTTTCTTTTTCCCTCCAAAGTAACTTGCTATTACATTCTTTCCACAAATGACCAGTCTCTCGACAATTTAAACATCTAAAAGATAAATTCCCATAGTCTAATGTTATGTTTGGGTAAATTTTCAATTTCCCCAAACTATCTCCATTTCTTTTGGCAAACCCTACCGCAAATCCATTTCTACTGACATAATAAGTACTTTTTTTATCCACTGTATTCTGAAAATTCTCTACATCGATAAATTTCCACAAACTTCCTTCCAATGCCTTAAGTACTTCCTAAATCCAAAGTCCCATCGAGAGACTCGACAACTTCACCCAAACTGGTTGCACTTGTAACACTTACTTCCTAAGACTGAAGCTTGGCTCTTACTTTTTGTGTTGAGAATAGATGCTCCCTAGTTTGCAATGATTTTCTTTGCATCTTGTTTTGAATGGAATTCAAATGTCAACCGACCTTTAATGAGAGTATGAAACATTAGTATATAACCTAGGTTATTAGTCCAAGCTTTCTTCATCCATATGTATAAAGACCCTTATGTCACTTGTTTTGTCATAAACCGATGTGTAATTGATTTTTTCATTAGCCATTCTATACCATCCATACCTACATCCTCTCCAATAACTAATTTAACTTTATCTTTGCTAGCCCTTGATGATCTTCAATTTCCATTTCTTCACATATCCAAACTTCGCATTATCTTCCTTTCTACATAAAAATTTGTCTTTACCTCTAGTTAATTCATTCATGGATAACTCTTCAAAACCCTTGCCCTACTCACTCTACTTCTTTGTTCCCTATTACTTTTAGAATGTGTCTCTTTCCTCCCTTGGAAATAAAGGTTTGAGACATTCATGCTTGCTTGGCATGACCTTACTACTATCAATTTGACTTTGTAAGTCAAAAAACCCTAAAGGTTGTATCCCTTTGCCCTCGCTTGAGATCTGGTCCTTTTTGTCCTATTGGTGTTCATTATTGGTACCACAATCTCCTCTGGGATATCGACCTCAGGCTTATGGTTACAAACATGTCTAGAGGTGTCTATTATGGTTGCAGACATATCTAGAGGTGTCTAATGTGCCCTCCTTGGTTAGGTCTTCACAAAAGGCCCTAAACACTTTCCATATTTCCACCAGTGTACTCATTGCCATAATGACAATATTCTAGAAGCCCTTTATCTCGTCCTCCATATAATCATCTAGCTCTTCCTCCATATTGCTCTCCCTATTTGAGGACCAAATACATTTTTCTCATGATACATTGATAATTTGTCACATGAGAAATAACAATGTAAGATAAAGATCCATTATTTTATTCAATACAAAAATATATTGTAAAAAAATTAAAAACCTTAAAATTTCCCTAAAGTCAACCTCAATCCAATAAAGTGGTTTCAAATACTATTGATCTTAGGTAATGCTCTAGCTTAATGTTTGCAGTCTAGGGATGGCACTAGTGCAACATTTATCGTCATGGTTAAATCTTAGAAATTTGACCTTAAAAACTATGACTATAATAACGTTTGATTATCATCAATGGCATGTTGGTCTACATATATAATTATGAAAGGTCAAATGCTAAAAAAATAGAAAATCAATAACCAAAGTGGTAAGAGAAGTTGTGATTTAGATTTTGAAAATTGGAATCCATATGCTCATTAATGAAAAAAATCTAATACACATTGTTAATAGACATGATTATTGACTTTGCGCATGTTGTTTAGAATTTTGTGGTCCATTGTTGTCAACTACATTCTCTTATAGTGTCCTCTTTCAAAATTGCTCTATTCGGAGGCCAAAACATTCAGGATTTATAAGGGTTTATTCCCTTTTGGACTTAGACTAGTATTTCTTTCATATTTCATTGCAGGTTTGTAGTAATGGAGTGGTTATAAGTGTTTGATACAAGTTGCAACTTGCAAGTTTTAATTCACTTGAGCTAAAGCAAGAATGAGTTTCACATTTTTAAACATTTTCTAACTTCTTGTTTTCTAGAGTATAATTCTTGCATGTTTTAGTCTTTGTTTACAAGAAATGTTTAGTGGCCATGCCACTCCATATATTTCAGTGGTAATCGTGGCTCATCAAGATCAACATGAGTTCTACCTAGTTTTGGATATGGCTTTTATGGAGCATGCACATTAGGATAGATAAATTTCAACTAACTTGTTGCTTGACCACAATCATACATTTGTTATAGCCCAAATCGACACTTCTCCATCTTTGACGACACTTCAACTGTCGTTCACACAAAATGACACTATGGATGGAAGAGCCTTGATTTGACATTTGATGCCATGGCCTTGATTATTCACCGATTCTTTGGCACAGATAATTTTTGTAACCAAGTGATAAGACAAAAATGCTATTGATGGTCTGGAGGCATGTGTGTTACACCCTGGTTGCCTTAATTTCACTAGCGTTTTCAACAAAAAGTTGTAAATGTAGGTTGCTTTTGTATGAAAGGTGTTTCAAACGCATGATGCCCTTGTCTGACCAACGTTTTTCCCCAAAAATTTCCAAAAAATAAATAAAATTCGAAATTTGGGTAGTTGGGGTGGTTCTGGTAACTACCCCATCATTTGAGTATGTCTATCTACATCTACTATAAAAACATGGAAGGTAGGCCAGGGTGTAACATGCATGCTTGTAGACCATTAATAACGTTTTTGTCTTATCACTTGGTTACAAAAATTATGTGTGCCAAAGAATCAGTGAATGGACAAGGCCATGGCACCAATTACCAAATCAAGGCTCTTCCATCCAATGTCCTTTTGTGTGAGTGACAGTTGAAGTGTCGTCATGGACGGAGAAGTGCCGATTTGGGCTATAACAACATTCTAACAAACATATACTTTCTACATTTTATAAGATGAAATTTATTGTTTTATTGGATGCAATAAGCGGAGAAAATGGAATGATGCATCATTTTAGGTGCTTGAAATGGAACTATTGTTCCATTTATTGACCACTGATACCATCTCCCGGGTATGTCATGATCTTTGTGTTTTCATTAGTTGAAGTTGCATGTTTTTTGCCAAGATTCCTTTTGAGGAATTATAGTAAGGAAGTTCAATGGTTATGATCATCCTTGCAAGTATGCTATGATCAATAATCCATTTGATAGGATTAGGATACCATTGTGTACTCAAATTTGTTGCGAATCAAACTTGGTACAATTTGTTGTCCACTTGACAATGATCAATTGAAAGCAACATAATTATGAGCATGACGATATAGAATGAAAGATTCGATCTTCATACGTATGAATCATTGCATTGTAAGATAATATAGAATAAGATGACTCTAACATGTATATTAAGACATTTACAATGAATAATACTCTCCAAATGTTAGGGACGAGAGACATTTGCAGTGGATGTCAACTACTTATTGTGGTTTTCTTAATCGTAAAACTCACAAATTTAATCCATATTCATTAACCTTGACAAATTTGACTATTCACAAATACATTAATATGTCAAATGCGATATATGCAACATAAAAAAAGGTCCTATGGAATGGTAAAAGGACAGTCCATGTAAAAATATTATAGCAACAAATAGTGTTGAATCCAACATAGATCCCTCTTAACTTGAGATCTATTAAGCACCAAGAGGAATACAAAAGAAATCAAATACTAAATTTTATGTACTTAATAGATCAAGTTTAAAATGGATCTATGCTTATTTAACTTTACCTCTTATTCATATCGTCTTGTAGAATGCAATTAGCCTTACAAGTAAAATATTTAGTTGATATAAGTGCTAGTATTTTTATTTTATTTTATTAATATTTCATTTTTTTCCATTGACCTTCGCCATGTCACCGTTACATTATATTACACATCTTATCTATATTTTGTTGTAGAATGTACCTTACTTCTCTACATGCCATAAACATATGGAAATTATAAAATATCTATAAATTTCTACTTCTTGTAGATTATTTTTATTTAAGGACATAATAATGAATGACTAAATATTCATGTATTGCAAATAGGGTTCCATGTTGTGTGAAAAGGTGAATATGTTTACATGTATCACTTCAATATTAATAAAAGGATACTCTATGAACTTAAACTATTGTTCAAAATCTAGGGCATGGGAGAAAATATTTATTATGTTCAACTTCGTAAGATGAAGTTGTAACTTTAAGTGCAAACCACAATTCAAATGTTTGAAAAAACATGCTTTGACAAATTAACAAATGGATTGATACATTGTTGTATATATGAATAAGAGGAGTGGCAAGAAGTAAGTTTGGATGCATTGATGACAAGAGTACTACTAAACTTCATTAAGTCAAAATGGGGATCCCATACACCTCAAGCTATGTTATTGGATTAAAATTTGCAATTGAGGATAGTGTCTTTTCTCATAGCTAACTACTACTAAAGAAGTTAGAGGATACGTGATGAGCATTCGACATAGTTTCCATGCTCAAGAGTGTGGAAAATTTTTGGGCACGATAATTTACTAATATTGTGCAAAAAATATTGAAAAATGCTTGAAAAAATTTAAATCACAATCACTGCTTTCAAAGGACATGAAAAAATGGGTATTTAGGCATTGCTTAGTTATCATCTCTCTTTCCTCCTATCTTTTTGTTTTTTATTTGAGAGCAATCAAGGATAGTCAATTGTTATTGATTGCAATAAATAGCCCTTAAGAATTGGCTTGCAATTTGGAGAAGACAATTTTTTTATCAACATAGGGTCATATTTGAGAGAGCTTATTTGTTAGTTGGAGCACGAGACTTATGCACCAAATATATATATATTCCAAGGAAAACCTCTTGGAGAAACCTAGGGATTGCCTCCGCACATTCATGGACAACATCCCTATAAAACCTATTGGCATAGACTAGTGCACCGCACACAAGGGACACTTATTGACACAAAACTAGTAAAATGCCCAAAAACATTGCCAACAACTGGTTCAACTAACCAATCCATTGGGTTAATTAAACAATAATATATATCATACATAATATCTATGGTACAAAAGAAGACCTTGTTTTATATCGATAGAGAAAAGGTATCTAGCAAAAAATTAAATCTCGAACTTGTTTGGTCTTAAACTAATTTTATACGATTTTATATTTTTTTCCTATGGAAAAACATACTTTTTTATTTGAGATGAAGTTCGAAGTACAATCTGAAGGTGCAATATGCACAATTGCTTCTAAAGAAACTTGACTTGACTTACATAGAGATCATCACAAAGACTTGACAAAAGAAAGCATTTGCTTTGTACATTAACATACCACTCCACAAATCATACATAACAACAAGATACATTAGTAAGAACATCATAAAGTCAATATACTAGGAGATCATCTAATCTCCCAAAAATGGTATTCTCAATAACTCCTTTATGGATTAGGATTTGATAATCTCCCTCTTGAAGGACTAATCCATCCTTGGACAATCGATCAACTTGTTCATTATTCTCCCCATATATATATATATATATATGTTGATAATGCACCTGTAGTACAATTGATGACACATCCTTTACTTGTTGAGTAAGGACCATTAGTTTTATATTAAGTATTTAAATCTCATTCTTCATCCAGCTTATAACAAGAGATGAGTCCCCCATCACTTGCTTTAGATTTATGTTGTTTGTATTGGCAAGTTTTAGCAAATAGAGTAGCGCCAAAAATTATGAGGTATTGTTTGTCTCTTCTCTGGCATTTGCCTTAAAAGCATAGTAATGTTGATCATAAACATAAATCACAAACCCTAGTCCACATAAATGTGCCTCCTGTTGGCATTCCCCCTTCAAAAAAGGCCAAGGATGGTTGCAATCTACTACCAAGGGAGTTAACTTCCAGGCAGGATTTGCTTTGGAAGGAGTGGAATAAGACAAGAACAGGTTCACTGCTTTAGTTTCCACCATTTCAAGAATCGTAGACCCTCCTTAAAAAACATCGAGTTGCGTGTTGTCCATAAACTCTAAATTATTAACTGTGGTAGAACTTGGAAAGATTTTAAGGTGTGGTTATGAAACCACTCTTGTAAGCATAAGACTATACTTTCCTTATCCTAAAATCCCTGTATATTGAGAGCCTTGGAGGTCTTTTCCCAAACATCCCTTGTGGTATTACAATTTATAAATATTTGTGGAATGGTTTCCTCGTGCATTTTACACAAAAACATAATCCTTAACGGTGAAAATTTATTTGTTGTAAAACATCCCACGTCAAAATTTTATCATTAATCACCAACCACATTAATAAAATACTTTTAGGGGTTGCCTTCAGTTTCCATAAAGGCTTCCACCTCCAAATTATGTTTGGGATATGATTCTTTACCAACGATTGATATCCATATTTGGTGCTATAAAGATTGCCCCTATCGTTATATATCCATACCATCTCATCCTATTGATGCGTCATCCTATTGTGACCTCCTTCCAATGACTTAGTGAACATTTCCCATGTCGCTCTCAGACCTCTGGAAGACTCAATTACTTGAAAGAAATCCATCCCTATTTCCAGTTTGTAGTTGCTCTTGGATCCGCTAATCTCGAGAGGGGGAAGATCATCCCTGAAATTATAGATCCCTTACCAACTATTTTCGTAGAAGAATTCCTTCTCCACATCCCATGATTGCATCTACACCTACTCTGATAGTTGTTCTAGAGCCTACTTTCCATGCAAGATATCTCCCAATGATTGGAAAAGAGAAGAACCATGCTTTCCATTGATTGGAAACTCCATTTATATTTTTATTTTCTTTCCAGATTCACTAGACAATGTTGTCTATGGATATGTATTTATCAACAAGAATGTCCTTCCAAAGGCCTTATAAAATTCCAAAAAGACTTTGTTGCAAGGAATCTTGTAGAGAGATAAACATTTTTTAATCCCAACCACCCCACTTGGCTAAATGTAATCCCCTGTAATCGCCATATCTTCTCATATTATTGTTAAATTAATAGTTGCATTGGAAAGGACACATTAGTTAAATGCGTCTCTTCATTCTTATATAAGCCACATACTCTTTTGTAATAGTCATCATCAATAAATAAAAATATATTAATTGGAATTAGTTGTTCCAATATCAGAGCAAGCGTCTTTGGCATCTCCTCGAAAACTCCATCTTCTTCGCCTCCATATTTTTGATGTATATGTAACTTCGGAATGTATTTCATCTATGTATTTCATATATATTTATTGTACCTTTATAAGAGATGTGTTATTCCTCTATAAGGAAGTGTCGTCATGTGTATTGACAAGTGTCGCAAGTGTGTGTACTTGGCGACGGGTTATTAGACCACCATGTGTGGGGTCGGCCTTGAAATATATATTATATTGTGGATGTACCTAGCTAGACAAGTCGGCCCCATAAGGTCACTGGGAAAACAGGTTAGTATAAATAGAGATCGGGAGATCTCTATTTTGATCATTCGGAAACTCACACTTCTCTCACTCAGAAAGTGGCGCACTAGTGAGGAGGAGGATCATCTGCTACTAGGAGACTATCTCAGTGTATTTTGGTTGTACTTTGGTTGAGCCATTTCTCTCTCTATTTCTGAGGAAGTTGTGGGGTTTTTCACCTTAGGGTTTTCCCCACGGAAACTCTGTCTCTCTTGTCTCTCATGCTTTTGATTCTTGTGATGCTTGTCATGCTTATTGTGATTGTTATGCATTGATATACTGTATATGTTATTCTCTCAGTAAAGATCCAAGAGTATTGTGAATTAATGCTCAAAATTTAACATGGTATCAGAGCTAACCTGAGAAGAAGACATTTTGCAGTGACGGAAACTTGAGTTTCTTGTTTATTGGGTTTCTCTCCATAGTTTTTGGAAAAACAGTATAGTAGATTGACTCTACTCATCAAGGAGAATCTATCTGTCCAATCAGAATTCAATTCTGAGCATTTTCATATTTGGCCCTAAAAATTAGGGTTTCCACAAAAATAGGAATTTCTGAAATCTGAAGACATAGCTGGAAGCTCCTTGTAAAACTCGAAGTTTAGAGCTTTGGATCAAGATTTTTGGCTAGGTAGATCTCCAGGAAACTCAAACCCTAGTTCAGGGCTCTCCCTAGTGAACTCGGGAGGACAAAAAGACAAATCTGAAGGGTAAAGCTTTTCCGATCTCAAATTCTAAATACACCAGGCTGATCAGCTCATCAAGGCGCATCTTTCTATCCTTTCAAAAAGTTGAAATTCACATTTTGAATTTTTAGGGTTTTTTCGACAAACCCTAATCCAGGACCAGATCCAGTTTTCAGCATTTCAAGTGGTAAGACCTAAATCTTTTCTATTTCCATTTGAAGTACTCTTTAAGATGTATCACCACACCAAGCTTGAGGATAAGCCTGAAGGGGCTGATAACTTCCGAGCTTGGAAGTATAGGATTGGGTTAATCCTGGAAGAGAATGAGTTAGAGTCATATATAAAAGAAGACATCCCTATCCCAGAGGATGAAGAGGCTAAAGTATTGCATAAGAAGAACTTGGTCAAGGCAAAGAGAATCATTGCTGATTCTATCAAAGACCATCTCATACCCCATGTGTCTTCTCTAAAGACACCCAAGGAGATGTTTGACTCTCTGACCAAGTTATTTGAAGGGAAGAACATAAATCGGAAGATGACTCTACAGAATCAATTGAAAGGAGTCAAGATGTTGAATGGAGAAACCATTCAATCCTATTTCTCCAAGGTCTCTCAGATCAAGGAAGAACTTGAAGCTGTAGATGAAATGGTAGAGAATGGTGAAATTGTTATGACCACTTTGAATGGCCTACCTAAGTCACATGACTCTTTTATCCAAGGTATCTATGCTAGAAAGAAATTAATCTCCTTCAGTAGATTATGGGAGGAATGTTCTCAAGAAGAAGCAAGGCTTGTGGCAAGAGAAGAAAAGATGGGTAATGAAGATCTAAGGTGTTTCACTTGTAATGAGAAGGGTCACTTTGCTTCAGAATGTCCCAAGAACAAAAGGGACACCACAACAACAACAAATCCAGCAAGAAGAAGAAGGGTAACAAAAGAAGGTACCATGTTCATGCTGCCGAAGATAATGAACCTCCAAAGAAGAAAGCTAGGGTAGAAAGTGAAGATGACTCATCAAGTGAAGAAGAGTATGTCCTAATCTCTGCTCTTACAGGTACAATCTCCCATGGTTGTAATGATTGGTTAATTGACAGTGGGGCTTCCAATCACATGACTGGGTTTAAAGAATCTTTGTAAATCTGTCTGAACATGAATCACCCCATAAAGTGAAACTTGGGGATGATTATCAATATCCCATCAAAGGAAGTGGTGAAGCCTCCTACAACCTAGATTCTGGAAAACCTTTGAAGATGAAAGAAGTTATTTATGTACCTGGGCTCAAGAAGAATCTTCTCTTCATCTCTGCATTGGATGCAAAAGGTATAAGGGTTGCATTTGTGGATGGCCAAGTCCTAATGTGGCCAAAGGGTAAAACAATCGATGATGCAGTAATGGTTGGAGAGCAAGAGGGAGGATTGTACAAATTGAAGGGACAACCTGAACATGCCATGGTGACATAAAGACAAAGATTCATCCATATTCATGGATCACATAGAGGTATGTATAATTTGTTTTTGCAAAAGTTAACTAATGAGTTATACAGGTCATTGAAGAGAACAATAACACATTGCTAGACATAACTAGCAAATATGGTGACCAGGTATGTGTTTCTTATATCATAGGATCTATTATATAAGTATGCATGACATGATTGATGATGTTTATTCATGAAGTCATAGGTTTGAATAATCATGGGTATATGCATATTACGTGTCTTACCTTATTTAATGTTATGACTAACCAGAAGAGTCATAGGTTTGAGTAATCACAGGTTTAGACATGTTATGACTAACCATAAGAGTCCTATATAAACCTTGAATGCTAATGCTTATTATTTCTATTTGAAATGATCATGACTATACATGCTTGAGATTATTGTGTTTTGATAGTATTGAGAATATACTAATGAATGTATGATTTTGTATGAGATCACAAGGATAACACAATCATGATACTAATGAGCATGCTTAGGGACCAAGGATGAATATAAGTTCAAGGACAGGTAATCCAGGAAGCAAAGATCAAGAGGGATCACACTCCAGTTGCCCCTACAAGGAAGCAAAGATCAAGAAGAAGCACACTCCAGTAGTTCCTGCAAGGATGCAGATATTCAGAGGGAGTTGACCATCTTTCTACATTTCACAACATAAAGGTGTAGAAGAAGCTACTTCAGATTAGGACTCCAGCAGCTCCTGCAAGGAAGAAAAGACTCAGAGGGAGTCCATCCAACAAACAAACAAAGATAAGTATTTCAATTATCATTTCTTGCATATTTGTTTGTTTAAATAAAATTGTTCAATGATGTATATGCTCATGTTCCTAGACTTAGGATATGTATTGTGCATATTAGAATGATTGCATTAATGAACAATATACTACTAATATGCATATGATGGGTAAGTGGCCTATGGCACTGTACAACATTCCATTGCTACTTATCTAGAATGAAACCTCTTTGCTGACATGTTGGGAGTAGTGCAAACTCTTAACAATGTTCTAGTAGAGACTGGAAGGCATCTAGAAAGTTATGGAACATGGATAAATGTTGTATTGAAGCACTGGCTTAAACAATTGCATGACTGTATGACATATTTCTTTATGTGAAAGAATTTGTTCTGAAAATTATGAGATGTTTCTAATCATGCAATTTAACTTGTTTTGTAGGAAGGACCGTATACCTTCACCTATAAAAGAAGGACTACAACATTTGTTCAAAGCAACAAAATTTATCTATTGAAGATATTGAAGTTCCCAGGATACGGGAAGAATGCCATGATCCGTCGATGATGAAGAATGATGTTTGGGATGTTGTCCAAAGACCTAAAGAGAAGTCTGTTGTGACTTCCAAATGGATCTACTAGATCAAGCATGCTGTAGATGGTAGCCTAGAGAAGTATACCAGTGATAAAATGGAAGATACACCAGATGGATTTCAAAACAACTTTCTTGAATGGTGTAGTTAAAGAAGAAGTCTATGTGGAGCAGCCACTCGGTTTCGAAATACATGATAGGGAGTCATATGTGTGCAGATTAAAGAAATCCTTGTATGGATTGAAGCAAGCTCCCAAAACTTGGATGCACAGTTTCCTATCTAGTTTGGGATTTACGAAGAGTAAAGCGGATTCCAACCTTTACTACAAGGTTGAGGAAGGGAATCCTGTGATTCTACTCCTGTATGTGGATGACTTATTTGTAACAGGAGATGATAGATTGATTGCAGATACTAAGAGGAAGCTTGCTGCCGAGTTCGATATGAAAGATTTGGGAATGATGCATTATTTCCTAGGTATGGAGGTGTGGCAGAGTGCAGGTGGGATCTTCCTTGGTCAAGGGAAGTACACAATAGATATCCTGAACAGATTCAGGATGATGGATTGCAATGCCATGGCCACACCTATGACATCGAACCTGAAGCTTCTATGTGATGCTTCATCTGAGCCGGTTGATGTATCTATGTATTGTCAGATGATTGGGTCCTTGATGTCCCTGACGAACACGAGACCAGATATTTGCTTTGCTGTGAACACATTGAGTCAGTTCCTGGAAGATCCGAGGAGTGTTCATATGATTGTTCTAAATCATGTTCTGAGGTACCTGAAGGGTACAGTGGATTATGGGCTCAAGTATGAAGCGAATCAAAAGTTTAACCTGCAAGGTTATGTTGATTCAGATTGGGTTGGCAGTGCTGCAGATAGGAAGAGCACATCTGGATGTTGCTTCAGTATGGGATCAGGTGTGATCTCTTGGTTCAGTAGGAAGCAGTCCTGCGTAACACTGAGTACAGCTGAGGCAGAGTCTGTTGCATCCTGTTCAACTAGTTGTGAGGCAGTATGGATATGAAAGCTACTGTCTGAGTTATTTGATCTCCTGTTAGATGCTACTGGTATCTTTTGTGATAACCAGAGTTGTGTGAAGCTGTCCGAGAACCCAGTGTTTCATGACAGGTCAAAGCACATAGAGATCAAATATCACTATATCAGGGATATGGTGCAGAGAGGAGGTGTGAAGCTCCTGTATGTTGCGACGGACGAGAAGATTGCAGATGTGCTGACAAAGCCACTAGCCAGGGTGAAGTTCGAGTACTTCAGGGAGAGGCTTGGTGTTCTTCAGATTGAGGACACTTCAAGGAAGAAGTGATGGACACATTTGCTGAAGCCATTCCAAGCATGTTGGAAGGAGGATCCTTCACATGGTTGTGGATGTAAGCGCTGGATGATGAGCATCAGGATGATGTTCTAGTTTCTGCTTTGTATGATCAGTTGGATCATTTATATGTATATGTATGTACGCATCATGTTGGATGCTGGATATGATCAGTTGGATCATTTATATGTATGTACGCATCATGTTGGATGCTGGATATGATCAGTTGGATCATTTATATGTATGTACGCATCATGTTGGATGCTTGGACCATGTATCTGTATATGTATCAGGTGGATACATTGTATGATCAGGTAGATCATGTATATTGATATGTATCAGGTATGATCAGGTAGATCATGTATGTTGATGGATACATTGTGTGGATCATGTATCTATGGATCAGGTGGATACACTATGTATGATGATATGTATTAGGTAGATACTTGGTGTGCATCAGATGGATGCATTGTATGATCAGGGTGATCGTGGATGATGAGCTTCTCCATATGACATGCAGCAGGATGTTGCAGTGATGATGATCAGGATGATCATGTGTACATCAGGATGATGTATGGTGAGTATCAGATGATACTTTGTGGCTGTGGATCAGGTTGTGCAGATGAGCATGTATGGGAGATCCTATAGGTCGAAGTTGCATACCCATAATAGCCTGGGATGCTCTTTCGAGACATTGCTTTGGGAGGACATGTAATTTGTGCCCTGGGAGATCTTCAGGTCGGAGTTGTGTACCCATAACATCCTGAGATGCTCTTGTGAGGTTTTGTCCTATGGAATGTAATTTGATCCTGGGAGATCTGGACAGGATGAAAAGGCCTCAGATTCTTTAGCCAGGTTTTTCCATGACCACATGTAATTTGCTCCTGGGAGATCTGGACAGGATAAAAAAGGCCTCAGATGCTTCAGCTAGGTTTTGTGGTGGACCACATGTAATTTTCTCCTAGGAGATCTGGACAGGATGAAAAAGGCCTCAGATGCTTCAGCCAGGTTTTGTGGTGAGATCACATGTAATGTGCTCCTGGGAGATTCGACATGTAGAGCTGTGTGCTCGTAACAGCCTGGGATGCTTCAGCTAGGTTTTGTGATGGGTCACATGTAATGTGCTCCTGGGAGATCCTACAGGTAGAGCTGTGTGCTCGTAATAGCTTCGGATGCTGCAGCCAGGTTTTGTGACGCACGTAATAAGTCATGAGGATTCCACAGTATGGCCAGTGATGATGAAGACCTGCAGGTGGTGGGCCTACATCCAGTATGAAAAAGGACTGGCTCTGTAGAACTTCCTATGACGAGTAGAGTCAGAGATTGGTTGAGATAGCAGCAGCAGTGACGATGATGATGACGATGCATCGATGACGATGATCCCGAGAAGAAGACTTGTCTAGCAGAACTGTGTCGAGAAATACCTTCCTAGTTAAGAGGGAGTGTTGATGTATATGTAACTTCAGAATGTATTTAATATATATTTATTGTATTCTTATAAGAGATGTGTTATTCCTCTATAAGGAAGTGTCGTCATGTGTATTGACAAGTGTCGCAAGTGTGTGTACTTGGCAACGGGTTATTAGACCACCATGTGTGGGGTCGGACCTGAAATATATATTATATTGTGGATGTACCTAGCTAGACAAGTCAGCCCCATAAGGTCACTGGGAAAACAAGTTAGTATAAATAGAGATCGGGAGATCTCTATTTTGATCATTCAAAAACTCACACTTCTCTCACTCAGAAAGTGGCGCACTAGTGAGGAGGAGGATCATATGCTACTAGGAGACTATCTCAGTGTATTTTGGTTGAGCCATTGCCCTCTCTATCTCCGAGGAAGTTGTGGGTTTTTTCACCTTAGGGTTTTCCCCATGGAAACTCTGTGTCTCTTGTCTCTCATGCTTTTGATTCTTGTGATGATCATGCTTATTGTGATTGTTATGCATTGATATACTGTATATGTTATTCTCTCAGTAAAGATCGAAGAGTATTGTGAATTAATGCTCAAAATTTAACACATATTTTTTGTCCCTCTCATCTCCCCGCTTCAAGTCCACGCCCAATCTCCCCTCAAGCTTAATCCTCCCACCATCTCCCCTCACACCCAATCAATGTCCTCCCATCTCCCATTGCGTAGCCTCTCCCATACTTTGCATCCCCTTCCATCCTGCCCATGCATTCCCACTAGTGTGCTGCACCAATACCCCTACCCCCCACCCTGTCTCTCCATGATAGCACCCCAGCTTGGCTCTCCACCTCCGCCCCATTCTGCTTGCTGCCACTCCATTCCAGCTGCACCCCATGCTCCATCCTGTTACACCTAAATCTTGCCATCATGATGATCAGTGTAAACATCCCCGAAGTTCCTTTGACTAAGTCATCCACCTGGAAGAGATACAAACCTTTTCCTACTAGGTTTTGAGAGGTCGTCACAGGTTGTCATAATGCAACCTGCAACGTCGCAGGTTGTCCTCTTTCAGACTGCGACGATGTCAGTTAATGGATTAAAATAGCATCTTCGAGCCCATTCTCGAAGGTAGCTGATGTGTATCCCTATCCCAACCTTTAGGGAAGCTGGAATTCGGTTCCTAGCCTCTTGGAAGGATCCCCTATCTCTCTCCTACCATATCTCAACCTACCCTATCCACTTAGTCCTATATAAGTGAAGCTCACTCCCATTCCAAGAGGAGGAAGTCTATGGTATCTACATGCTGGTGAAATTAGCTTAGGAGAGATCTCTACTCATCCCTTGAGAGATCCATCATCCCTTTGGAGGCTTTGGCATTGGCTTGATCGGAGAAGGATTGCCACGTTAAGTCATTGGTTGTAATCTCTTCATCCTATGTATTTCCCTTTTAAAACAGTAATATAAGTGCTTTCCACCAAATCTCATTGTGTTAATGATATTTTGTGTAGTTTGCTTGCTTAACTGCTTACTTAGATCTATTATTGTGTAGGTGCATTTTACTACTTGTTTTGTTGTGTTGTCTTGATAGGTTTTGCAGTTGAGATCTGAAGACCATCAAGCTTGGAGCAGTATTCAAGGAGAAAGGATCAACGATCTAAACGGTAAAGCATCTAGTTCCATGATCTCTAATTAGATCTAGGAGAGTTATTTATGTTCTGTCTCTATTTGTTCTAGACTCATGTCGAGCTAGGGAGATCAGGCCTCGAGTCCGCTCTTGGTAGATTGTCCGTCAAACACATCCTCCCCCACGTGACCCTCACATGCCTCCCTCCTGAGTGTTATCCCTACCCTCTGGCCCTTCAACACACGTCTATTGCAGCTCCGCTCCCACCTGCGCACTACTCCCACCGCTCACCTCCACACTCCATGCCACCTGCGCTGTACCTACCACCACCATTCCACCTGCGCACTCCCAAATCCACTCACCCTCTCCATCCTCTCTCCATGGCCCTCCTCTTCTAGCCTGCACCAAACCACAACCTACCCTCCACACACCACAACAATCTCCCTTAGGGTTTAATAAAAATAATAATATCAATACATATTATTATAATTTTAGTTTTTGGACTGGGCTGGTACTTGTGTGACACGGGGTCCAGGGATCCAATCTCGCTACCACTATACCCCTAGGTGCCCCACACACCCCGCAAGCATGGGACACGAGTAAAGCCGGGTGTGATTTGAACTCGTGACCTCCAATTTACAACAAGTGACTTCATATCAAGTGAACCGCCAATGAGCCACACCTGTGCGGGCTATAAATATTATTATAATTAATAATAATGATTTATTTTCATATTTTAATGTCCCCAACTATAAAAAAAAACTATATGATAGTATTATTATTATTTTAATAAGAATAAGTTATTATTAAATAAATATTATTTTTATTAGTTAAAATTCTTCAAAAACACTTTCTAAACACATTCCAAGATGAATACACGAAACACCAAGAGGCAAGATCAGGAAGACTCAGAAAAAACAAATGGCGAGGAATCGATTGCCATAATTCTTGCCATAATAGAAGGGTTTTATCAAGAATTGTTGGTGGTCAACAATACACTGAAGGAAGTCCTTTCATTTTAAGATGAATTTGAGGCCTCTAGAAACACTCATAATGATACAAGAAACTCCCATTATTCTTCACGGCCGCATTTCCCATCAAATATGAGTCAATATAGCAACATCATACACAAAGTGAAAATTGACATACCAAAGTTTGATGGCAAAGACAATCGTGATGGTACACTATGGATTAGTAAAATCGAAAAATATTTTATGATGCACCAAATATATGATGACAATGAAAAAATCAACATTGTGGCAATGTATCTAGACAAATCAACGTGCGGATGGTTCCTATGGGGGGATTCACAAATGGGATGATTGGTGAAAGACTGGGACGCTTTCAAGAATTGTTTTTCCAAATGGTTTCAAGATATGGAAGAGGATGAAAACTACACCAAACTCAATCGTTTACAACAAAATGGTATAATGGACGAGTATTTTAACAATCTTCTGGTGTTGGATACTTGCGTCAATGATGTAACTAGTGAGTGCCTTCTCTAGATTGCCATTGGTGGGCTGAAATCAAGTATCCAAAACAAGATTAAATTAATAGAGTGAAGGATGTTGAACAAGCACGCCAAAAAGCGAAATTGATTGAAGAAGAACAAAAGCCACATCGACTTCCTGCTTATATACCGCCCCACTTAAGAACAAATCCAAAGTACGACAATCCATGCCATAGGTGCAATGCTCTTAATTGGTGCCCGAGGCATAAATGTAAAAGAAAAAATCTCTTTCTATCTGAAAAAAAAAAACAATAATGATGAAGAGGCTGGGAACGTATCTTCTTCAAACTCAGAAACAAATGATGTCGAATCCAACTCAGAGGAAGCTAACATCACCCCAACACTCTCAATGGCTGTAATAACAAGTATCTCTCAACCCCAAACTCTCAAAATGTTTGGCTACGTTAATAACACTAAAGTTATAGTGTTGGTCAAGAATGGAAGTACACAACTTGATAGACTCCAGGGTAGGTAAACAATTAACTCAAAATGTTTGGCTACGTTAATAACACTAAAGTTATAGTGTTGGTCAAGAATGGAAGTACACAACTTGATAGACTCCAGGGTAGGTAAACAATTAAACATGTTCATCTACCCTACCTCCAACTTCCAAGTATCAATACCAGAGAACAAGACCATCTCATGTGAAGGGAAATGCCATAAGGTCGAGCTAACTATAAAGGACTACATGTTAAACTCACCTATGTATGCTATGGTGATTGGAGGGATTAACATTTGTAATGTCCCCTCCTTGAGGGTTCCATGGCCATCCTTCAATCTTATCAATCCCTATAGATTATGGCAAAAATTTAATAAGTATAGGGATTAATTTTGAGTATATTAATTGTCAAGTTTAATTATTAAACTAATTAACTAATTAGAATTTATAACTAATTTTATGATGAGTGGACATTATTAGGTGGCTAGGAGGGCACGCATGAGTTATGTGGACCCATTGAGTTGTCATCCATAATGGAAACACGAAGAAAAGCAGAAAAATCCATAAATCTACTAAAAAGATGGAAGGTAGCATAAAAGCAGGATAAAAGCAGGAAATTTCATAAAAGCAGAAGAAAGTAGAAAGATAGGAAAAAGAAGGGAAACGTAGGAAAGTAGAGAAAATCCAGGAAAAGCAAGATGTTTCCAAAAGCATAAAAACAAACCAAAGCAAAAATGCAACAAAGCAAGGAAAAAAGAAGGCAAAAGTTGTAGGCTCAAAATTAGCAATGAGGGCGCATTGGTTGAGGAGGACCACATTCAATGCATCTTAAGACCAAATCATGTTATAAAAGAAGGAGGTGTGCCCCAATGCACATCTTTTGTCACTTTTGATAATTATCTTGACAACTCTACATCTCAAAGGCTTGGGAGATGCACCCCTAGCCAGCTTTGGGTGATGTGCCACATTGAAAACTTGTTCCAGTCATCTTCACAGTGTCAATGCATCCATTAGAGTCTGAATTATAGATCTGATCCATCCCATACCTTGAAGGATTTGAGTCTCTAGAGTTGGTGCAGAGATTGATGCATGAGTGTCCGTGAATTGTGATGAGATTTCGCCATAGAAGAGAACAATTTGAGTAATTTCACCCTTTTGAGTTGCATCATCTATTCATGTGCCTTGAATGAGCTGCAAGATGGTCATTTCCTTCCCATGGCTATGATCCATTGGTGGTAGTTCTTCCTTTCATTCTCAAATTCAATATTCTTGCTTTTATATTGTAAAATCCTAAGGATTGATGACTCTCTGTATGCATAGTTCCACTATGCTATCATTTGCTGCTATAAAACTGTGATATAAATTTGTTGTTGTTCATGTACATGTAGTTGATCTCATATATCCATTTTTTGGATGAATTTGTAAACGTTTTCTACTGTTTGGAATTTATTGTTTCAAGGCTTGCACCCTAGTATGGCAAAATTGCCTAGTTTTGTTGTTGAATAAATTTTATGGTTTAATGTCTTACGTCTAATCACTGATATGAAGGTTATAACAGTCAAATCAGATGTATTATAGCCCAACCATGTCTCCAGAATATAAATTAGGAAGCTCTCCAAGCCATTCAAATTCATCTGTAAATCCTCACTTCCACTAGTCCAAGTCTAGTCTTTTGCACCTAGTTAAATTTTTTACTACTAGATCTTGGTTTCCAAGTCAAAGTGAGTCTAGATAAGGTCGGGGATAGTCATTTAGGATTAGCTAAGGTTAGATTACTTCCCATATTGCACCAGAAGCAGTGAAGTTTCCACAAAAGTCCCGTGGAAAATTTCCTTGAAGCCTTGGGTTTATCCCAAGGAGTCTACTTGGGCGTGGTAGACTCTCGAAAGTGCACTGTCGAAATATTGACCTTGAGTCCACCATATTTGTAGCTATCAATGTGTCTAATGTTTCTAATCCATCCTATCAATGTGTCTAATCCATCCTACTGAGCCCAAATTGTTAGTCTTGTGTCAAATCCATCTGTGGTGAATCCAAGTTTCTTGTAATTCTGAGTTAGTCTACTTGATAAGGGGTTGGGTACATTACAGTGGTATCAAAGCATGGTCCTCTGTCGAACCTGCTCTTGATTATCTTTGATGTGTCCTAAGAGAAATCCACCTCCAAAGGGAATGGTCCAGAAGAACCTCTTGTTGAAGAGGAGGCTGACTCCACTGAAGACAAGCTTCAAGGAGACAAACATGTCTAACATGGATGAAAGAGAAGAGTTCAGGTACTTTGTTCAAAGCATGCTGAAAGGCATGCAAGACATATCTCAGAACATCATCAAGTTAGGTCAAGAGACTCAAGAATTCCTTGCCAAGTAATTGGTAAACAAAGATGGAGAAGGGAGCAACAATGGCTCTCAACATGACGGGAATAAGATCTTTGGGGAGACTTTATTTTCAAAAGTAGGGCCTAATAATCAGCCCCATGAATTAAAAAGTGAGATCAAGGGTAAACCAATACCTACCATGCTCAAATTCATTGAAGAGAATAAAGAGGAACCATAAGTGTAGAGCGAATCCATTGCTACATGGGAGAATAGTTATGCATAGTATCAAACTTTGAGTGAAGATTGCAGGAGAGATTTTCCCTTCAAGGATTTTTGTGAAGATCAATACAAAGTCCATCCTAGAGGGGAAAACAAGATGCCTGCACAAAATTTTGAGTTAAGGAATGTCATTGGTAAAATATCTCTCCCATACTTTGATGGTTCATCCAAGTGTACTACAAGTGCTTGGATCCAAAAATTGGATACCTATTTTCAATTGAATCCCATGGCTGAAAGGGATGCCATCAAAATGGCCACCATGCATCTTGATGGAGAGACAAATGGCTGGTGGTTCCATGGAATGAAGACCTTGGGGCATGACCTAGTGTCAACCTATGAAGAGTTCACTAGGAGGATGGCAGAGAGGTTTGATCGGAAGGATCCTAAGATATCTTTCAGGGAGCTAGCACATCTGAGACAATCAGGAACTCCTAAGGCCTATATTTATGAGTTCCAAAAGCTAGATGTAATGGTCATTGATATATCTGAATTTCGCTTGATCCCTTTATTCATAGAAGGATTATCAGAACCATTGAAGGGGTTGCTCAAAGCCTATAGACCATCCAGTCTGCAGGATGCAATGAGAAGAGCTAGAGATTTGCATGATTCCATTCCAAGAACAAGATATCCTCCTAAGACTACTATACCTACCAAATTCAAGTGTCAAAGACCTCCCTTGAGGAATTTTACTGGCACTTTCAAGGAGTATAATTCCAAAGATCAGGATGGATTGAGGATAAATTTATGTTTCACCTACCAAGAACCATGGGTTCCAGGTGACAAATGTTCCAAAGGAAATGATCATTACATTGGGGTATTCTCAAAGGGAAAAGCTGAGGAGGTATATGAGGAGGAGCTAGCTGAAGTTGATGGTGAATATGAGACTGCATATGAAGAACGACTGCCACCTGCATGTGGCAAGATTGTAGTCTTGGCAGAAGTGCCTCATTTACACACTCTCGGATTCAATGGAGTGGTTCAAGGACAAAAGGTTTCAATTTTGGTCGATGGAGGTGCTACCCATAAATTCATTGATGCAACCTTGGTGGAAAGAAGAAAGCTACCTACTGAAACCTTTGACGGTTTCACAATCATCATACTATAATAACTCCATGGACTGTACTAGATGGATTCTGAAGCTGCAAGTGACCATAGGAGATTATACTTTGACAGGAAGCTTTTATGTGGTGAATGTGTCTAATACTAACTTAGTGTTGGGAGTGCAATGGTTGTACTTCATTGGGGAGCATTCCATGAATTATAAGGTTCCCCAAATATGCTTCCAAGATTCGGATGGGAAGTAGATTGTTTTGCAAGGTGTCAACACTTATCAAATCAAGTGGTCTCCTCACATGGCATGAGATCAATTTAGAGGCATGGAGACATTGAGTGGAATGTTGAATGCCTCATCACCACTCAAGGCACCACCAGAGGACATCAAGAGACTGCTTAGAAAGCATGAGAAGGTTTTTGGAGACCTTCCTCATGTCAGGCCACCAGATAAAGGAGTAGAGCATATGATTGAATTGGAGGTGGGAACTCAACCCAACATGAATTGGACCTATAAGCACCCCAAGAAGTTCAAGGATGAAATTGAGAGGGATATTAAGGAAATTCTTGAATTGGGACTCATCAGACCAAGTTCAAGTTCTTTTGCATCTTCAGTAGACTTTCCAGTGAAGAAAAAAGATGGCACACTAAGGATGTGCATAGATTACTAGGATCTAAACAAGAGTACTATTAAGAATCGGTACCCAATCCCAAGAATTGATGAGTCGATGGATGATCTGCATGGGGCCAAATTCTTTTCCAAGATAAACATTCGTTATGGTTAGCATCATATCAAAATGAGAGATGAAGACATTTAGATGACAACTTTCTGTTTTCACTATGGACATTTTGAATTTTTAGTCATGCCCTTTGGCTTGACTAATGCTCCAGCTACATTCCAATATTGCATGAATAGATTTTTCAGTAAGCAACTCCGTAAGTATGTGTTAGTATTTTTTGATGACATTCTGATTAAAAACAAGACTTGGGATGAACACTTTCAACATTTGGAAGCTGTACTAACAGTTTTAGCAGAACAATCATTGTATGCAAAGCTGTCCAAAAATGAGTTTGGAATGAAGGAG
Organism: Larix kaempferi; assembly: GCA_027924585.1. Classification (NCBI taxonomy): domain Eukaryota; kingdom Viridiplantae; phylum Streptophyta; class Pinopsida; order Pinales; family Pinaceae; genus Larix; species Larix kaempferi. Next base: position 6,997,182 of record BSBM01000821.1, on the reverse strand, counting down.
CTGCTATACCTTGTCCATGTGATCAGACAAGATGGGGTAAATGTCCACATGGAGAAGATCCAAACTATTCTTGATTGTCCAATCCCTAAGAATGTGACAGAATTGAGAGGATTCATTGGGATCTGCACCTACTATAGAAAATTTGTCAAGGGATTCTCTCAGTTGACAACACCCTTGAATGACTTGACAAAGAAGGAGGAATTTTCTGGTCCGAGGAAGTTGAGAAGGTTTTCAACAAAATGAATGAAGTGATGAGTAGTTTCCTAGTCCTTTCCTTACCTAATTTCTCTCAGCCATTTGTGCTTGAGTGTGATGCCTCCGATGAAGGCATTGGGGCAGTTCTGATGCAAAATAAGCACCCCATTTCTTTTGAGAGAAAAACGTTGCAGCTCCATGAAAGGAACTACTCAATTTACGAAGGACTCTACATATGATTGTGGCATTGAAACATTGTACTTTTAAGCATGCCTATCGTGAATACAACTCAGGAGATGACACCCTATCTAAGAAGGCTATTGGTACTATGGAGGGTTCTCTTCATTTTGAAGAATTTTGGGTTGGTGAGGTGATAGAGGTGGGACAACTTGGCCTCTTTGGATAGCATGTGTTAATGCAATACAACTTTAGTTTTGATTAGAATGTCATGTTTTTATGTTTGAGGTTCCTTCATACTGAAGACTTGATTTGTAGCTAGTCATGCGTTCCGCATTGACTATCTGTTTTGATTTTTTTTCTTTTAGATGGGAAAGGACATATGGTTTTCTCGCTAGAGGAGTTTCAGTTGTGTATGAGAAGGGATAATCTAATTATGGGCTGATGTACTATATGATACAACTTTTATATATAAATAAAATGTTGTCTTTTTCGAATGAAAAAAATATATGGTAGGTTGGTTATAATCCCATATGGCACATGTCAACCGCCAACCATTAACCTTGGAGTGTGTCGTTGGTGGTTTGAACTTGTCCCTAAGTTTGGAATACCACAGAAACCGCTGCTAGAAATGGGGAGGTCCCGGGGCCAAACCCGTGGGCCTTCCATTTTAACCAATAGTTACACATTGTCAAAATACAAACATTATTTGCCGCCAGCTTTACAAAAAAGCACATGGTGGTGCAATGGCAAGGAGTTGGCCTATTGTATGAGAGGTCATGGGTTCAGCTCCTGTATCCTTCATACAAACATTTTTAAAAACAAATGACCATATGGTCCAATGGGGGGTTTCCACACGACGTTCTCTCATTGGTTCGGCTGTGCCACGGATCCAAATATAATCGGTCCATGTCGTACAAATTAAACCAACCCTGTAAAGTGCCAACTCACCTGCCACGTAGATGTCATGTCAACTGCTCTTGACATGTGTCACCTATAGGGTGTGGCATGTCATTACTGTACATCCCACGTGGTACCCTTCCAGTGGTGCCACGTGGTACCCTTTTTTTATTTTTCCATTGTTTATCGAAACTTCAGAACTGCATAAATTTTTCATATGGAGTCTGTTTGACACACTGTTCACATCATTGGAAATATCTTGGCGATCTCTACGGAATGGAATACTTCTATTAAGCATTTGAGACTGCAAATTTCTAACCACTTTTTAACCACTTTTGATCAATGAATATCCTCCTGGATCAGGTAGATTCCCATCCAACCCCTATTGGTATGTTTCTACCACAAACACCCAACAAATATGCATTCTAAGCTAGAAAATACACATAACTATGTACATGTCTTTGTTTTTGGCTCACCTATCTAGAGTTAGGCTCCATCCTAGAGGAAGCATTAGGATCATACCCATCCAATCTCTAGGTTGTTGGAGTACCTCTGACTTGGTTGATCTTTAATGGAAGAATAATTTTAGTTTGGTGGTATTCACTCGACCATTGTATGGGAACCATTCCAAGGTTTAAAATTCAAAAAACACATTATTATATTACCTAGAGATATTATAGGGTCCCAACCAAGCACAGGTGATATTTTCTACCTTTTCCTTCTTCCAACTATCATATAGGAGGATGAGTGGTCCTTCAAAGTTGCAAGGCTTCAAATTACCATCATTGTACCTCTTGATCATGATATGATTACACATTTGTTGTTGAAATGCGACCCATAGGTATTCATCCAACTAGTACATTTCCTTTGGTCATTCTTTGAATTATGTTTTTGGTGGTAGCCTCTATTGCTACCCAATATTCTATCAGTGTGGTGGTTCCCTTTTCGAATTCTAATCAACTTGATGTTTGTTCGAATCACTAAGTTTCACGCCATTCAGTATGCCCAAAGTGTTGCATGAATTATGCCATCCCAACCTATCTCTTCATATCATAATTTTTCATGAGAATAGAAACCAAGACTTTGCTTTTGCTTTTGGCTTATCCTTTGGCCCTAGGCTAGTAAGGACTACTCTTTTGATTCATCATATGGAAAATTTTCATCAAACTAACGATAATATTTCCTATGAAATGGGTGCCTTGGTTAGAAGTGATTTGGATTGGACATTTGAACCTACAAAGGAAATCCTAAGAAAAAACTTAGTTGTTGCTTCAGATGGGCCCATTCAAATGCTCAAAAGGATAAATTGGAAGGATTGGGTGGAGTTCATTATAATCGACCCAAATAAAAATGTGTAGTTTCATGCTTCCTTCTAGTACTATTCTCATCTCTTGAACCATTGAAAAGATTCTTTGAATAGTGTCGGCCACCAAAGGCCCAAACACAGTATCCATGTGTCATTCTAGTGTTGGGGAAATGTCCTATAGCATTTCCTACATGGGATTTGTAACGCCTAAATTTTGCACACGTGCAACATTTTGGCGATTATTCCAGTAAGGTGTCATCAACATAGAGAATGCATCTCATTACAAGCATCCTGAAACAGATCCAAAAGACAGCATGAGTCCAAAAGTGCCAAAAATCAGTCAAAAGAAGGGGGTAGCGTGGCTAATACATAGTTAACCCACGCTATAGCGCATGTTACTAGAAAAATGCTGGCGCTACACCTGCAAGACTATTCCTTCGATAGTCGCGATACTGAAAAAATGGTGGGACCACTAACTTCCTGCAGAACATTGAAGTCTCCATCACCTCCATGACCCCAAATTCAACCCCTCACACACTTGGTGGCATTAAATAACGCCCTTGGTGTACTTGGGAACTAGTTCATGGAGGATATGAGTTCACATTTGGATCTAGTTGTTTGTTGGCCACTTATTGGCCTATAAAAGGAAGCCATTGGCATGCATTTGGTGGAGAGAAATCAAGAGAAAGGTTATGCTATTGGATTTGAGTTGGAGCTTCCTCATATCCCACCACTTCCTATCATTGTGAGCATTCCCAAGCTCCCTTGTCACCTTCCTTCAAGGGGAAAGCGTTTCTCTCCATTGTTCCACCATTGAATTAGCATTTAGTTTGGACAAAAAGGCCTCCCTAAGGGAGATCGTTGGCTTCCCTTGAAGCCCACACCTCCTAAGTGTAGTACCAGTTGACCATTGGGTAACACAAAAGTGGTTTGGAATATCTTGGATTGTTATTGGAGTTTGCATTCTCCCCCCATCTCTTTTATTTTACTTTTTATAAACATTTCTTTGTTTGCATGTGAATTACACTAAAAATATATTGCAGGATCACTTGGAGGACATAACCAACCAACCCATAGGGGCTCCAAGGACTGAGGCCTTGCTGCAGCCTAAAAGGCCTAGCCCCTTACCAAGTGGAAGAGTGCACTTGTGCAATCTTTTCCACAACTTTTCTAATGGTGACCATACTTATTTTTGTTCAATTCTCATTTAAATAGGTTGTTTTATGCTAAGCAATTAATTATGGGTATTTTTCATTTACAGGAGATCAAGTATTCCACCTCTTGCTCCAGAATTTGGCCCGAGTCGGCCTCAAATTATTTTTACACAGTAGCATGGATCTCGACCACGTTACCAGTGCGGAAACGACTCTGACAGTCGCACGAAAAGCACAAGTAATCATTTATTGACCCGAACTACCCCCATAAGGGTGACCCACGAGGTTGGTGAATGTAACACCCGCGCTATCAACGCACCTCTTTTGAATTTATCCACATGGCCCGCACGACAAAGTGTGGTTTAGCCACACTACCATAGTTTATTTGTTTTTTTATCTGCATAGTTTAGTTTGGAAGTCCAATTACTGCTTTCTAGTGAACTTAAATTAAGGTTAATTCACATAATTACTTAGTAATTAGTCCACCTAAACCAATATTAGGAAGTAAAGTGTTCATCTCTCTTGAAACTTACCGATGTAAACAACTTTGAGGCTTTCAACGAGCCTTATTGTTGTCACTGGTATTCAAGACCATTTCTTGTTTATGCATAATTGACATGTTTTAGTATCAATGCTAGTGTTGAATACACTTTTTGCACACAAGCAAGGACCTAAAGACTCTCGTCTCCCTAAGTGTGCTCTTCACCTCGCATTTCATGTGAGCTTGGTGAATCATAAAAAGGGTGAGAAGTGTGAAATACCTCCATTGCACACTTGTCTATTAGTTAGCATTTTTTATTTTCAAAGCATCATGAGCATCTCTTAGAGTTAAAAGTACATTCACTTTATATACTCTTCTAGTTAATTTTCCGACAATCAATTTGATTTCATCACACACTAGGAGACCTAAAGACTCTTATGATCTAAGTATGCTCTTCACCTCGCACTTCATGTGATCTTGGTGAATCAGAAAGGTAGGGATTGTGAAATACATCTCTTACACTCCATAAGTGAAAACTCAAACCCCTTAAAATCAACATTGTAATTGTATAAACTAACTAAAATCCTCCATAGGAGGTCACAAAACAACATTTTCGTTAGGTAGAATTGATTGGGATAGGCATCCATTAATTGCCACCAATCTAGTTTCATTAAGCAACATTTTGAAACATAGTATTATTGTCTCATAGGGTACTTATAAAATCCTACTATAAGCAAGTGTTAAAATAAAACATGGATCTGAAGTGCACCGTGACCAAGGAGATGAAATTCGAGGTATAGATTCCCTTCTCTCCCCTAAAAGCCACTCAACTTGTTGTAGGGAGATGACATCACCAAGGGGAAATTTTGAGTGCAATTGACTCTTGAAGTTAGCTATTTCCATTGGGAGGTGTTCCCAAGTCATCTTGATTGGAACATTGGCCCCATTGGCGGTAGAACTAGCTCTTTGTTACCTCCACTAGTCAATTGGTGTGTGGACCCTTTTGTCACCATCAATTGTACTTTTGGGAGGCCCGGTTACATTTGAGAGGAAGGACATTAGGTCTTGTTAGGGATTTTACATTTATTTTCTTTTTAAATACAAGTTCATTAACTCGTAATTAAAAAGAACCTACATGTGGGAACTCATGCACTAAAATCGGCTTTGCACATATCAGTCACTTTTGCACCATATTTGCATCTGTTGTGGTTGGCATATTTTTTCATTTGTTCAATTGTGTTTAATTCCACTATCACTCTCATTTTGATACAATTCCTTCACCATTGAGGAACAAACCAACATCCTGAGACAATATCGTAGATTGCAAGGCCTATCCCTTCTCTCGAGGGGTGTTTTTACACCTTCCCCCCGTGGTTCACACGGAAGGTATCCTAGCCAAGGCTGTTTGCAGGCCACATTGATAGGATCATCTGGTCGAGGAAAAGCCTTGTTAGGTGCATTTATCCTCTTGGAGAAACTATTAATTATACCACTTCTTCACCTATCGGAAGAGGTACCCCGCTGGTTTCTCCCCTTGGAGATCCCTCGGTTCCATTTGACCCATCCTCTCGCATAGGAGGTCAACTGTTGTTTACAACACAACCTAGGTCTCCCCCTTATGGAAATCATATCCCACACACAATGGCATGACCAAATCCCCCTACCCTACCATTCATGGCTAGTTTAAATCTCTTCAATTTGGCCAAACTGACCAATGATCCCATAACTCATGATACAACATGGCTGGCTATGCCAGATAAACTTCCCTACGATATCCCCAATCTCAAAGGAAATCAAGGGGATTATCCCTCAAACCATGTCATGCCTTTCCACTTATGGTGTTCATGTAACATCATAGTAGATGATCTTGTGAGGATTCACCTCTTTCAATGTATTCTCACTAGCATAGTAGCCAAATGGTATGTTAACCTAGCAAGCACAAACCATGCCACATTCGCAACATTGGCCACTGTATTTCTCACTTACTTCCAGATTCTGATTCGACATGACCTTAGCCTCAAAATTCTCATTGAGTTCCGGTAAAATACTTCCACCCACATCGTGGACCACATCCATGAGTGGTGTAGACGTCACACATTCTGCAAAATCGAAATACAACCACCCTTTTTGTTGGATTGGTTTATCAAATCTCTACATCCCTCTATAGCCAAATATGCCACCACCTCCAATGATGCCGCAAAGCAAGGAAGAGGCTATTCTGAAAGAACAAAATTTTGATCTCATATATGCACAATCCAACTACCATTACACTATCCTCTCTGATGCCCCTCGGCATCGGTCGTTAGATCCTACACCTTCGGGCTATTCACATTCGGAGGATGGGATTATTAGGTCCATTTCCCATTTAGAAAAGGTTCCTTTGACCACTTTGGCACCATTTAACATAGCTCCATAATACCCATCCATGCCACCTGCGTCGGTACCCCCCTACACCGGTACCAACCCCACTCATTGGTTAATTACAGTATGGACCGTATAGTCCTACTTACCCAAACGTTAGCCAAGCGATGATGGTTCCCACACCGCTAATGAAAAAATTCGTTCCTACGTCCACCTCGTATGGAACGCAAACCGCATTTATCCCACCCATGGTATAAACCATATTATCCTTTCCCATGCCCAACTAGTTAGCAACCTTCCCCCGCATGGGGGTAAACCTAGTTCAAACTTCTTACATTCAACAAGCTCAACAATTTGAGCAATCGAACACTGAAAACCACCAAAATCCACAGACTCAGGGGGAAGAAGAAAGGTAAGAACAAAGAGAATCAACATCCAAGGCAAGGGGGAAATCCCCCCCCAGGAAAACCAGAACACAGGGACCAACAACCCCCCGAAAAAAGGGAAGAACCCCAACCTGAGGACCAATTATTGCTACTCCATTTGCGGCGATTATGGTCATTACACACATCAATGTCCTCTTATCCATGACTGCCAATAGTTAGTGGAAGGAAAAAAGAATATGGCAACGAATCCTCCTCAAGTTGCCAACCCGCCCCAACCACAAACCACTGTGTTACATCAACCCTTTGCAAATCAAGGGTTGGTTACACAACAACAAGATCCTCGCCCACCCAGTGATGGCTCTTTTCAAAATATCTACACATTGGATATAAATCTTCAGACACGATCTAAGGGTTATGATGGGACTTCCACCCCCCAAGCAGAAGGAATTCCTATCCCCTCGGGGGGGCCTCTACAAATACCTCGTCTGAATACAGAAAAAATCCTATGGATTCCAAAATTTCTACTTTGGTGTACCCCTAATAACCCTCACATGAAATCCGCCCACAATTACAAAATTGTGGATGACTTGGCTCAATCCCATGCAACCATGTCCACGCTAGAAGTGTTATAGTCTTTCCCAACACAACAAAATGCATTACTCAATGCACTTGACGTCATCGATCCTTTTGAACAACATCTCATGACCTTTGATCTTGACAAAGGTGATTCACAACTACTATTGTCAATCGCATTTCAAGTTCCAGTTACCATAAAGAATGTCATGATTCATCATTGTATCATTGATGAAGGTGCATCCACTTGTGTTATGTCTACAAAATTCTGGAAATTATTATGATCCCTTGAGCTAGTCCCCTCGTTTATCGCTCTTCGCGCATATGATGGGAGACCATCCCAACCAAGAGAATTGTACCAAAATGTCCCCAGAGAGCTAGTGGGAAAGTTGGTTATGATCGATATCGAAGTAGTCGATGTTGAACTTGACTACAACATCCTCTTGGGGCGTAGTTATATGTACGCCATGAAGGAAGTCCTCAATGCAGATTATCCTTTATCTAGTTTCCTCACTTGCAGTGATTCCTTGTCTTTCGACGAAGACATAGGCCACCTACAAGCATTTCCCAATAATTAAAATTAGCAGGGGATTCTCCCCCGCAACACAAGTAAGGCATCCAACATTGTCTGTTGAGTTTCTTATTTGTGTCATATGTTACTTTCTTTTCTCTAAATGCAATATTTTGAATTAAGAAAGTAAGTCCATCTCTTCTTTATGCAGATGACCTCTCAGTCGGACATCTACATAGGATACGCAGACAGTGCAAGTCGATGGTCCAAAAACCTAGCATATGATGCCTAGGCTATATATTCCCCCTCCAATACACTCTACGACACCGATGGAGTTTGCTTGGGGGCACTTACAAATAACCAAGCAGAATACGATCTCGTCATATGTCTATTAAGCGATGCCCTTCACCTAGGAATTCACCATTTGCGAGTACACCTCGAATCACAACTAGTCACCTCGCAGTTAAATAATGTATTTCATGTCCTCAATCCTCTCCTCTTCTAAAATTTTATGCGTGTGCGACTTCTCATTCGACAGTTTGAAACCATCACTTTCACACATGTACTAGGAAATGCCAATGCATTTGCCGACTCCATCACCGATGAGGTTTTGAATTGGCACCTGCTACTTAACTCGGCTGCATAGTTCTGCATATCAAAGATATATATGTCTATGTGTCACACCTATAGCTACACATACATGTATATCATCATCATAACTCCTACAGTCGATAAAACATGCCCAAACATATATGCTAGTATCAACTACTACATATGCATTAGATCAACATATAGGAAACATACACAAAACATAGGTACATCACATACAAAGAGACCAATAATCATGTGCCGCAAAAATGGTATATATATATATCGCCAGAAAAAAGTGTGTCATGTACAAAAATGGCCTTCCTCGGGCATATACAAAACAACCTTATGGGGGATACATCCAATACAAATCACCTCCCATAGACTCATCAAAATAATATACAAAAAAAGGGCCCATAGCCCTATACAAAATCAAGCTACCTTGCTAGCTAGTGGATCCCAGGGTCCCATAATGTCTAGGGGTTGTACAACCTCCCCTCTAGCAGGCTCTGGTCCCTATTGTAGTCTTTGTCATGGAGGAGGGGCTGCTCCCCCCTGAACCTCTCATGCCACATGGCATGCCACTTCCAACCGTCTCATGATGGGCCTCCAAGCTGGACCACACTCAGCTGGCAGATGAAAAGTCAAGGCCAAATCCTCATCATCAACCTCGACAAACATGGCTCCCAACCATTGTTCCATGTCCGCAAGAATGACTGCCATCCGATCCCCGAAAACATCTCCACCTGCAGTAGTTCCCCTGACACCTACTCCTCCCGTGGGACCCGCTATGGTGGCTCCACCCCTGGATGCAACAAATCCCCCAATAGCCTGCCCACCCCCTACATCAGGTAGGTCTCTCCTGGGCCGTGGTCATCGAGGTGGCCATACTGGACTAATATATGCATCATAAAGGGGGAAATCATCATCAGTACCTGATAAGCATATATCAAAATGTACAAAAACAAAAATATATACATGTATATAGCTATAAAAAAGTACAAACCATAAAACATACTTATAGTGTCGAAACCCCCAAGGGGGAAAGCAACTCCATATCTCCCCTGTAGTCCATACCACTCCAGGGGTACCTCTCCATCTGACCTATGCGACCCTCCCACAAATCCAACACCTATGGAGTAAAGTATGCTCCTATGGCCCCCCCTCCAGCACGAGGCATGATCCACCCCTAGTACATCATCTGGGTCTCCTACGCCCCCCTGGGAAGCACTACCATAGCAAGCCTTAGTAAAGGATAGAGCTCAAAGAAGTACGAGCAAAAAACACTACCAAAACAAAAGGTGGTTCGAATCCCACCGTGATGCAGATTCAACATCTACCGAGTCATTGACTGCAATAGTAGCAGACCCCACGCCATCATTCGACCACCCAGTACTCTCTCCACCAACTGGAGTTTCCCTATTGTAATGCGGTTGGGGGCCGCTGACCCCAACACTCATTCCATGACCGTTGAAACAGCTTGAACATGAAGAGCCCTCATATGGCTCTACAAAATTTGACTAGAGTTGATAGCACTCTAGTCACCATCACAAAATCGATCCACCATACCATGGATCTTCTACCCCACTAGCGCAGAAGGAAGGGATATCTCACCCCCGGGTGATTCAACCCTATCAAAAAATATATATCCTGAGCGGTGATGCTAGGGTCCTACCCGCCAACACGGAAAACTCCATGGTCTGGAACCCACATATAAAGCAGCCTCCAGAGTAGATAATCTGATGATCACATCAAGGGGCACTTAAAGAACTTCAAGAGCCCTGCGTCTCGCAATATCTAAGTATCCCACATATCGCCCAACACCAAAGCACATAGATCGTCATACTCCTGCTCGCGCCACTCAACCACTCCAACATGGACCATGAGTAGCAGCAATTACCCGCATAAGAGAAATTTCGATTCATTAGACATGCAAATCCTTACAACAAATAAACATAGCACGACCTTCCTAAGTAGGTCAATGCGTAGCACGATAACCACCAAGAAAGTTGCACTTAGTGCGATTGAATCCTAGTTCTGCAGCGCGATACCAGCATGTGGGACATATGATATTCGGCTGTGCTGATATCACGGTTGAATCAGGTTCATCCGCACTACACCAGCGCATGATTGAAGCATTATGGTACCGCGTGTAGCGCGGTACAATACATTATTACTGCGTTAATCCCATGCGCTACACTGCATGCGACTTTGAGAAAATCTCATGCTACATTAGCACAATTTTTAGAAAATTGCGTGCTACAATGCGGGATTTTCCCAAAATACCACGTGGTAGCCCTAAAACATATAAAACAATTCCCCAGACATCCAGGGGGATCCCTAACCCTAATTCTACTCGGACAAAATTGACGAGTGTAGGGATACGAAATAACTGGATCTCACAGCTCGTCAAAAGGCACCCTGAATCTCCCAGAATCACCAAAACGCACTCTAAGAGGTCGTCAGTGAGTAGTACACATTATTTTGAAAAGTGGGCCCCACCCCTATTTATAGTCATTTGACACAAACTTCAAACTGACCCCAACGATCAACCGTAACTCCATTTCAAAAACTGTTCACATCATCGCGATCAATGCTTCGAGCTCTTCAACATGAAGCAAACCAATCTACATTCCCACTAGTTTCATCAGGACATTATTTTCCACTACCCCACAGGTACGCCTTGTTTTCATTATATGATTTCTGCATTGTCAATACCTTGGTCATTTCCTTTACTATACTTGGGTATGTGCATCATATGTGCAGGATCTTGAATAAGACGAGTTCGCAACCCTTGTTCTTATAAGAACGAGGCTTCATGCTTCATCAAATGGCGCAAAGGCCCATACCATAGGTATCATTCCAAAACTAGCATATAGACATTATTTACCCTTTGTTTATAATGCATCTACCAGTATTCTCGTTGATAACCATAGGGCCTTAATTCCTAGTTTTGATGTTCCATCAATGCCATAATTGGGAATAACATGTTCCCCCATGGGTGTGCACACAATTTCCATGCTACTCATCCATTGACACCTATGATGTTGACCCCCACAAGTCTGAAGAATCTGATTCAGTTTGAAAAGATTGCGCATTAGCATATCATTTTGTAATTGCGCATTTACTCCACCAAGTAGACCTCATCAGATTCTTCGACCCATGTTACGAGAATAGATTCACCAAGCCCCCTCATACCTCCATGAGCATTGTTAACTTCCACAATCTTACTCGTATCATCACCCCCATAAAGACACCTATGGGGCCCCCACCATTTGAAGTAACTAGTTCTATTCAGTTATCCCGCAGGAATATACTGCATGGCATTGTTTCATAGGGAACCCTTCTTTGCATCCGCAAGTTAACCCCCACTTCATCTTGGAAAGTGTCCCCTGAATCACTCAAAACCATGGGGAATCCGCCCATCATCTAAACGGTCACCTGAAACACCTAAAACTATGGGGACCCCACCATTATTCTTTATGTAAAAACCAGTTCCCTCATCACCTCACATTGTGGGAACACCATATTATTTTTGTAGCAACCCATAGTCTCCTTTGATCGATACATTTGAGTCTCCACATCCTAAACAATTTTGTTTTTCCAGTCACCATTAATTTCTGTTTTGTGTCTCCATTAAATCCCTTTCATTTCCAGTTTGTCTCTATCGTTTTCAACCTGTATCGTTCTGAAAGAAAAGCTGATGTCCCCACTTCACATGTTTACATCGATCAAAGGAAGTTATGATCCCAACGCTTATCAACCAGTCTTGTGTCAAGTCTATCCGTCCCTCAGTTGGTAACAATATGATCTTGGTTCTCAGGGTAACATTCCCATATTATCATGTGCTTCAGCTCTCGTTGACGTCAAAACATTACATTCCAAGAGTTGTAGTAGTTGCAATTGTACCTTGGGATCCCTTTCAATCACTATAAGGGATCGCCTCAAACTTAGTTGGTAGAGTCATTAGTGCTCCCTAACTAAGTGGTTTCCCCTATGCTCAATTTCAACACATCATTGAATCCGGGGGAAACGTACTTTTGAAGGTATCAATGTTCACATTTACAAATCATGATTGTAGTCCATATGGCAGACTGAAGCTCTCAGGCAACTTCACAAACCATACCGGTCCCCCACCCCCATGGGCTTATCATGATTGTCAACAATACAACTTCTTCAACATTATGCAGTAGTGCCTAGGTCATTTATTCAAACATGGCTTGAAGCCATCTTCATCCATGTCTCGACAATATAGTTGAGTGACACCTTGTTGTAATGTCCCCATTCAAATAAATATCAAGTAGGGAAAATTCCACCAACCTGCTAGTTTCCTAGGTTGGGGTGGAGACATTAAAATTGGAATAAGGAGACTAATAAACCCAAATGGACTTTGGTTTGGGAATAAATATATTAAGAGGGAAAAAATAAATATTTATGGTGAGAAAATAAGATGGCACTTGGTCATGGAGACACATTGGTGGTGTGGGACCCCCAAAAAGATAGATTCCCCATGCCACTTGGCATTCCACTCTCACCCATTCGAATCCAATGTGGAGTCCACTATTCTTGGGGTAGTTGTAAGAGCATATTACTTGTCATGACTCAATGAGGTCTAAATGTAGAGGAAGAGTAACTCCCATGGGAGAGGAAGAGGCATTTTGGAGCTAGTGGGACACTTGGGATAGATTCCATAGCTTCTATGACACCAATGATGAAGATGCCTATGAAATTTCTGAAAAATCAGACCCAATGGCTGATATCTGACATACATGACATGTCAGGGCTAAAAATATCCTCCAAGAAGGTTCCCAAGTGAGTTAGGGCAGCCAAAGAGACACCAATTCGAATTTGGTGAAGGAGGAGGCTAGAATTGGAAGGACAAGTGGCATACTTGGGAATCTCTTCCCAAATTGAGTTGGCATGAAGCTCATGGATGGAATTTGAATTGGGGAATCCTTAGTAATTTTATAAAATTCAAGACCAAATAAGAAGACCAGCTTTTGATCATTTTACATTTTCCATTTTGCATTTGGAGAGGAGAGTTAGTAGAGAGCTAGTCTACTTGCCTTAGCACCAATTTCGAGGGTGAAAAATTCCCATCCTAATTGGAAATTGGAGAGGCCATTCAGACCTTTCATTTGGAGCTAAAATGGAGTCTTTAGTTACAAGTTGAAGCTACATGGCAGCTCGTGGTTCATTCATCTACAACTTGTTCTTGCATCTCTTTCACATTTTCTTGCATATTTGGGCCCCTGGAGGAATTGCGCCTTTGGTGAGATGCTGATATCTTTGTGAGAATCCAAGAATCTCCATTTATTTGTATTCTGATATATATACTCTCTATTTACTACTCAGAATACTCTCAGGTCAAAATACCAAGTGAAACTATGTAAAAATACCAAACAATGCATAAATGATGCCATTTTCCCTATATCTTGTTGTTGGAGCTTGAAGAGCCATTATTTTGAGTTGTATCAGTCATTCTATGTGATTTTGTTGCTGTATGGAGTGTCATTAATGTTCTGAAGAAGTTTCATTAGCATTTCCCAAGTCATTGTCACCTAAATTTTGAATTTCATAACATATGGTGAAAATTACTAGCTTTTCCCCCTATGTGAAGTCTTGCATATAAACATATGATTTAAGGGAGTTACAGAAGGCCATAGGAACTAATTGATGATACATTGGGGAGCTCATTAAAGTCATTTATCATTACGATACCTATGTTCTGAAATTTGGAAGGGTTTAACAACATTTGGAGAGCCATACTTGTCTACTACCCTTGGGGGTTTTGTAGCTCGATTTGACTAGTACATTTCCCTACTTTGTCCAGATTGTAAATGAATGTTGCAGAATTGTTTGAAGGGTTCTTAAGCATCCATTAGCATCAGTTATATGTATTAATGCCTTCCAAACTCATCCAGACCCCATTCAGAAGAATTTGGAGCCATTCGAAAGCAGTTGGGTCAATACTAGTCTAAGGGTCGAATTGGTTAAAAAATGCAATTTTTCCTAGTTTGTGCAAAATATTAAAATGGGACACTACACTTGTTTCCTCTATTATTGTAATCACATCGATATAATTTCACGAGCATGGGTATGCCTGCCTCGTTTGTACAAAAAAATAAAACTATTCTTTACTACAGCTCCAATGATCATTACCAACAATCTTCCCCCATGGGAAGTTCCTATTTGTCCACATATGCTCATACTACATCATAGGAGAGAAACAACAGAAAACATGATGCATTATCGACTCTATATTACCCTCTGAACCTCATAGATCAAGGGGCATCTGTTAACGCCTAAATTTCGCACACATACGACATTTTGGTGATTATTCCATTAAGGTGTCATCAACATAGAGAATGCATCTCATCAGATGAATCCTCAATAGATACAAAAGACAACATGAGTCCAAAAGTGACAAAAAACAGTCAAAATAAGGGGTAGCGTAGCTAATACATAGTTAACCTACGCTATAGCGAAGGTTACCAGAACAATGACCGCGCTACACCTAGGCGACTATTTCTTTGATAGTCGCGCTACTATCAAAACAATGGGACGAATAACTTCCCGCGGTGCATTGAAGGCTCCATCACCTCCATGAATCCAAATTTTACCCCTCACACACTTGGTGGCATTAAATAGCCCCCTTGGTGTACTCAGGAACTAGTTCGTGGAGGATATGAGTTCACATTTGGATCTAGTTGTTTGTTGGCCACTTCTTGGCATATAAAAGGAGTCCATTGGCATGCATTTGGTAGAGAGAAATCAAGAGCAAGGTTATGCTGTTGGATTTGAGTTGGAGCTTCCTCATAGCCCACCACTTCCTATCATTGTGATCATTCCCAAGCTGCCTTGCCACCTTCCTTCAAGGGGCAAGAGTTTCTCTCCATTGTTCCACCATTGAATTAGCATTTAGTTTGGACAAAAAAGGACTCCCTAAGGGAGATTGTTGGCTTCCTTTGAATCCCACACCTCCTAGGTGTTGTACAACTTGACCAATGGGAAATACAAAAGTGGTTTGGCCTATCTTGGATTGTTATTAGAGTTTGCATTCTCCCCCCATCTCTTTTATTTTTATTTTTATCAATATTTCTTTGTTTGCATGTGAATTACACTAACAATCTAATGCAGGATCACTTGGAGGACACAACCAACCAACCCATAGGGGCTCCAAGGACTAAGGCCTTGCTGCAGCCTACAAGGCCTGGCCCCTTACCAAGTGGGAGAGTGCACTTGTGCAATTTTTTCTACAACAAGATTATACTATAAAATGCTCCATCTTATATGATGGTACATATTGATGAAGTGTACCATCCATTCCAATTCGATACAATACATTTGTGACCAATTTGAACCTTAGTGCTTTTGCTCTAAGCTTCACCATTGGGATTTTGTCACATCTTACTATGTCTTTCCACACTTAAAGAAATGAAGTATATCATTTAGATACCCAAATTTAATTTGAACCTTAAAAAAATTAGCATTGAGGAAGTGACCCTCCCTGGATGCCTTATTTAGTTAACAAATATCAATTCATGATAATTGATTGGGTCCAACATGGGCCTTGCCTAGTTTTACAAAAATGTGAAACTCACACTCTTGGAAAACTATCGACCGCCTATTGATTCTCCCCAAATATTAGATTGTTGACAATGTCCTTTAGGGCTTGATGATCTACATGAAAATTACACTAATTGGACAACAATTAATTCCATTTTTTTGCAAATCATAAACAAAATCTAAAGTTTCCCACTCAGTTGTGTTGTAATTATGCTCCGGTGATGATAAATTTCTACATGCAAAGTAGATCAAGTGATCCATCCCTTTATCTCCTATATATGTTAGAACAACCATAATTGCCATGCCCGATACATCCACATGAACATATATTAGTTTGGTCCAGTTTGAAAATCAGAGAATGGGAGCAATGCCAATCTTTTCCTTTAGTGCTTTTAATCCTTGCTAACATTATTTGGACCAAACAAAAGGTGTCTCCTTATTTAGAATCATTTCTAGGGTTTACACCAACTTTTTGTACCCTTTCACAAACTTATGATAATACCTTGTGTAATCCACAAATGAATTGACTTTAGAGGTGTTATTTTGTGGCTCAATATCATGAATCACTCTAATTTTATCTAGATAAATGATCATCCCTTTCTTAGACACCATATGTCCCAACATTATGCTCGAGGGCTGAAGAAACTAACACTTTTTCTGGGTTTAGTAAGACCCCTATCTCACATCACCTACTCAACATACTTCGAAGATCTAAAATATGATTATTTAGGAATGTAAATATAGCCCAATCATCTAGGTAGACCTCCATCGTTTTATGAATGAAGTCTTTGAATATTTTGACTATCGTATGAAAAAAACATGAGGGGGAATTCACCAACCCAAAGAGCATTGTTTTGTATGCATAGGCACCCCCTTTGATGGAAAATATCATCAAGGGTCTAGCTTTTTCCCTGATTGACACTTAGTTATACCTTGCATAGCCATCCAGAAAGGAATAAATCTCTCTACCTATAACCCCTTCTAAAATTTCTTGAATAAAAGGAGCTAGAAAAGGGTCTTTAATTGCTACTTTGTTTAAATTGCAAAAATCCACAAAAAATCACAGTGTCTTGCTATTCTCCAGTCTAGAGAAAACTATCTCTCCCAACTTCCAGTATCTTCAAAACTTGTTCGGATCAGAGGCGAAAGTCTCCAATGTTTTCAAATGGGCAGCTAGGAATCTAGTTCAAAGCAATGGGCTTGATATTTTTGAAAAGAAATTGAATCTTTTGGTGAGTTTTGGCCTCCTGGAAGATGAGATCAAGGAGCTTGTTATGAGAAACCCATGTATACTAAATAATTCCATGGAAAAGGTGCATAAGAACATGGAATTTTTCATACATACTGCAGGGATTCTTGCAAAGTTTCTTTTGTCATATCCTCGGTTTGTGTCTAATTACAGCTTGGAGCGTAGGATCAAGTCTTACCACAACATGTTGAGTGCCATTCGTGCAATGCAACCTTCCGAGCATCCTCCGAGTCTTTCTAGTGCATTTTACTTGAGTGAGCGGGAGTTCCTCAAAAAATATGTCCAGAGCATCCCTCATGCCACAAAGTTGCTTGAAATTTACAGAGGCAAGCTTGCCCTCTTCTGAAAGACTAGCTATTCGTCTTTCTGGTTTGATTAGGGTTAGAGTGTATTGCACTATTCTTTATTGATTGAAAGAAACCCAAGTAAACTAACCAAGGGATCATCAGTATGTTATGACCCAGTGGCAACTTGGCAAGTGATCTTGGCCAGTTTATTGTCTCATCAGAATCACAATCGCAATCAACATGTACTATTGAAGGATACTCAGTTGTAATACAATCACGGAGAAATTCCTCTGGGAGTGCATCAAGTAACACTTTTTTGAAAGATGAAAAAAGTAACTCTAATCACTAGCGAATTTTTTTCTAGTTAGTAACTTTGCAACACTCATGAATTGTTCCCTCCCTTCCCTTCCTATATTCAAATCCCAAAGGAAAATGTATAGACTTTATAAATTCTTATGTCCTTTACAATGGTATGATTTATTTGCTCATTGATCTCCTATATCTTAATCCAACAGTGGTATGATTTATTTGCTTATTGATCTCTTATAACTTAACTAGAATCAACACATATATGAAATCCAAGCTAATAATTGGACATTAATTTGCTTTTGGTTTTGGTTTGCTAAGTTGAAATTGAGCAAAACTCTCATGCACGCTTTCTTATTTTGCTTGGTAAAGGGTCTCTATTTCTTTGCTTGGTAAAAAAGTTTGTGACACTGACTTTAATTTTTGTTATCAAAGACCATTCCTAGTGGTAATGGAATGAGATCCATTTCAACTGTGCCTCTTTAAAATATAACCCTATCCACCTCTCCAAAACACAATTTTTGATGCATGATACCAGGTGAAAAATCATTGGCAACTTCCGTTGGAACCTCACTATTTGGTCCTACAAATATCCATTAGAAGTTTTTCCTCTTGTTCTTGCATGGTGTCGTCTAGATGGCCACTTCTTTTGGATGAAATCCTACCTCTTAACGCAAGAGACTGAAGAGGTGACTCCCCACAGAGTGGAAGGATGGGAACCGGAATCACCATTCCTATACCTAGAGCCGAATCGTACAGGAAGCAGGGAATTAGTGATCCAGATTCGATAATTGAGGATTTTATTTACTGATATAGGATTTTGATCATGTCATTTATGATTTAGGTATGAATTTAGGAATCCATTTGGATGTTAGAGGAATTGACTCCTCCAGTGGGAACCAATTCCTATTATACCTTGAAACTCAACTTTAAAAAAGTTACACATGTATATTCTAAATCTTTAAATGTGCATTATCCACTGAAATACCATCTATGTAAGGTCATTATATTGCTAATAGCTGATTTGTTCAATTTTTCAACTAATGAAGGCTGCATTTGGTGAGCTAAAGTAGGCCAGGCTAGGGTACCGCATTTTGTTTGCCAACAAGATTCTGAAAGACGATTTGCCCGTTGATAGTGGTGACTGAAAGTTAAGTTGTTTGAAGGCCAGGGTGGTGTGCAACGAATTGTGAAATGATTAATATTTTGCATATCACAACAACTTATCACAACTTTTGCAAGTCATAACAGCATATCAAAAGCTTTATTGAAGTTATTACCTATTATTAGCAAATCATCAACATACACAACCAAAATGATTAAGTTGATTTCATAATTGGGACATATAAAATGTCATTGACAAACCAACTTTTTATAAATAGGCATCCATTTTAGCATACCAAGCTCCAGGAGCTTGTTTTAACCCATACAATGCATTAACCATTTACATTCTACAACAAAGAGCAAGCTTGAGAGAAGAAGAAGATGCACATTTGGTGCAACAAATTCCAATGGAGGACAACCAAGGTAAATGATTGAATTACATGCTATCATAATTTAAATATCATGTTACATAATTTACAAAATTAGTAACAATTTTTCAATAAATTTAACTAAATTTCATAATTTAATTTGTTTTATATTTATTTGTAATGATATTCTTATTTATTTCATGCATTTGTTATTTAAATTTCAAAGTTTGCAACAATTTTTATGTTAAATGAACAATTTTCAAGTGGCTAACAAATGTTAAATTGGAACAATTTGCAAATAAAACATGCAAATTTAGATTATATTTTCATGTTAATACATGTACATGTTTTTAACTATTTTCATATTATTTCAAAGTTGCTAACAATTTTCAAATTATGTTTCAAAGTTGCTTTAACAATTTTCAAATTATTTCAAAGTTGCTAACAATTTTCAATTTTATTGTCCAACAATTTTCACATGAAATGTACACTTAGATTCTATTTTCAAGTTAAAATGTGTATACATATTAACTATTTTCAAATTTCTAAACTTTACTAACAATTTTCAATGTTATTAGAATAATTTTCAAATTAAATGTACACTTGGACATTATTTTCAAGTTAAATTCTACATATTTAACTAATTGCAATTTTTTAAGTTACTAACAATTTCAAGTTAAATGTAATTTCAATTCTTGTTTTGTTAGAAAATTCAATTTGAAAACATGAATGAATGAATATTTTGAAATGAACATGTTATGATAGTTATGTATTAGTTAGAATTTATTCAATTTGAAAACAAATGAATGGATATTTTCATAGTTATGGTGGTTGGCAATATTTCCATAGTTATGAATATTTGAAAACAAATGAATGTTCAAAGAGTTATTTAATTATAATGTTTACTTTAAAAAAATTCCATTTAAAGGTTCCATCTATCACATACTTTTATTTACATAACATGACATATCACCATGATAATATTAATGATTATAATCATATATTTTGTTAGGACATTGGAAATAATTATTTGCAATGTTTGTAACCTTGCATTGATATGTGAAGCATTATTGATAAAAAAATCCTTAAATTGCAACTTATGATAAAAATTACAATTTCCATAATTGTTTATTGTTGAAATTGCAAAATCATCAACTAATGAAAATGTTATTTTGCATTAAAAATTATGAATTTCTCCCCAATCATATATTTGTTGGAATTGCCAAATTTTTAATTGTCATAATTGTTGGAATGTCAAAATTGGAATTTAAGTTGAATTGCAATTTGAATTAAAAAAATTCCTTAAATTTCAATATGTACTTATCTAAATTTCTTACAAAAAATGTGAATTTATTATCAACCACATGCTTGTTGAAACTTGAAATTGTGACTTAGTAGTAGTCAAAATTGCAATTTATGCTCAATCTTTTGATTGTTGAATTTGTAATTGCCAAAGTTACAATTTCTTAAAATTAAAATTGCAATTTTATTATATTATTATCACTACAATGTTTTTAATTAAAAATCGTATTCATCTCTAAATCAATGTTTTCTTCCCCACATTTAGAGTATAATAGGTATGTTATCATGGGTAAAAAACCAATCTTAATTTATTTCACCTATATACAACATGGGGTGCATGATGTTGTCCTTGAAATTCTAGGGTAGAAGTGTTGTAATCATTTATTCTTTGTGGTGATTTGCAACTTGTATTTTAAATATTTATTTGTTTATTTTATACCATAAAGTTAAAATAACATTTTTCTTGTAATGTAAAAGTAAAAAGGACATAAATTGCATAAAGAAAATTTGCCCACAATCATATAATGTGATGATTATAAATGATATTAATTTTTATGTCCACAATAATTTTTATGGAGTTATTAATAATTACCTTGAGTTAAATATATATACTTGATTTTCAAACTTTACTAGCAATTATCAAACTAAATGTACAATTTCAAGTTGCATGTACATATTTAGTTATTTTGAAATTAAGTTACAAACAATTTTCTTGTTTTAATGTATTTTCAATAGTTGTACATTTTTCTCAAGTCACTAACAATTTTCAATTTGTTAATTTACATGTACAACAGATTTCAAGTTACTAGCAATTTTAAAGTTAAATGTACAAGTTACTACCAATTTCAAGTTACAAGCAATTTCAAATTTTACTAGCAATTTCAAACTTTACTTCTAAGACAATTCTCAAGTTTAATTAAGTTAGCAATTTCAAGTTACTTGAGCAATTTCAAATTTCAAGTTACTGGCAATTTCAATTTTTACTTAGAACAATTCTCAAACTAAATGTATTAGTTGGAAAATTCAATTCACATGCAATTTTAATTTTTCAATTTCCACATCAAATTTCAAGTTACTAGCAATTTTAAAATTCAATGCACAACTATCAAGTAACCAATTTTCAATTTGTTAATTTACATGCTATGTAGGGAGAGATTATGGTCAAACATCACATCATGGTGATCAAGAATCACATGACCCTGTGCCCCCTCATGATCCTGATCAGCCATCACATGACACCTTTCCCTCTCACATTGCAAGTAAAATTGGGAGTTGCAGTGGGGTTGGAAGGGGTGGAAATTTTCTAGAGGATTGTGCAGTTGTTTCTGCACAAGAAGAGATTGGGAACTCGATCCCTGGTTGGAGAGTTAGAGAGCATGCCAATAACATAATCAAGTCATATTTTGAACAACATTCAACGATGGCACAAGCTCAAATCCTACATGGGTTGATAAAACAAAAAAAATTGAAATGTGCCACAAAGTTGTTGGGTTTTCAAGATGTTAAAACAAAAAAGACATGTGAGAATGCAATAGAAAATGTAAGAACTGCATTATCTTCATTTGAAAAATCAAGAAACAATGATACCCGAGTTGCTCGTAGGGAAGTTACAACAGCTGTTGTGGCACAAAGCACCTCAAGAAATTGAATGGTATCAACAATGGAATTATTGCTCAATGTTTCAAAAAGAACATTGCTCAAATATACTAAATTTAGGGTCCGGATAGATGAAAATGATGAAGCTGCTTATTGGGTTCTTATTTGTAGGGAACCCTATTGAGGCAGGATGGGAGGAGGAATTAGGGAGAAGGTGATAGAGTTTTGGGATAGCCATTCTCGTTCTATTCTAGATCGAAAGCATGTACCGCGACAACGTTTATCCAGAGGCATTTATCAGGAGCACTGTAAGCATGTGATGGAGATGACGGGAGTTGCACTTTACGAGGAATTCCAAGAAACCAATCCTGGTGTTCAAATATCATTTAGCATGTTCAACAAATTGAAACCGTGGTATATTAGGCTGAATACGATTCATGACACTTGTTGCTACCAGTACCACGTTGAATTTCAACTATGCTATGACACATTTCTGGATTTTTGCAAAAGGCACTGGAACGGTGTACTAGCTCCTCACACAGTGCGAGATTTTATTTGTATGATACTATGCAACAGGAATCTTGAACACATGTTTTTCAATAAGAGGTGTGTAGGTGGGATAAAATGCCATGAATGCGGTGATTTGACATTGTTCCATAGGAACTTTCATATTGATCCAACACACCATGGATTGTCAGATATCACCGTTAGGTGGAAGAGGTACGAGTATGTCACCATGAATCCAACATCTTCTTCATCTATGCCATCCAAGAGGATCGACTTGCTCGATGATGAGATTTCTGTTTCATATTTCATGGAGAAGTTTCAAAGTCAGATTTATAAATACATAAAGCATTCCCATAGGTCTAGGTGGCAAGCTTCAGAATTCAAACATTCTCGTGAGGTATTTGAGCCGGGCACAATCTTATCAGTGGTAGAATTTGTGGAGAACTACACCTTTGCTCCTCAGAGAGAGATACAGAGTGAGTACTATCACTCCGACTAGGTGTCTATCTTTGTACATGTATTGTACAGACATGCTGTAACATCCCTCCTTTTTGGACCCTAAGATTTTGTACATAAAATTATTTATTGTACTTGTTTACTAGCGAGGAGCTCAAGGCCAAGGCCCCACCAGTAAACTTTGTAAGTTGTGTCTCAACTCCTAAAGTCGTAAAGTGTAAAACTTAGGAGATTAAGAGCAGTCGCACATTTAGACGACGACAACCGAATTCACTAGGGGGAAGAATGAATAATGACGGGGGGTCATCCTAGTGCTACAAGTACTGGAGCAATGGTAAAGAAACTTGACTAGTACCTTAGGTGATAAGGTCATCACCTAAGTTTGGAATAACGACTATTCACCGCATGCTAGATTAACCTCGACGAATTACCTATTAGCATGATGCTACACGTTACGGACGAGTTCAAGTAATTATCCTAATTTACTCCAAAGTATTAATCCTACTTCGATGAGAAAATGATAGAAAAAGCTTAGTTTATTAATTCTCACGCTTGGTAAAGCTTAAACTTATCAGGCTTATCGAGGAATAAGTTATGATAACCTAGTAGTCTATCATATAGACATATATGTGTGTAAGACCTTTCTTAAAAGTCTATATGAGGGAAACATATGAAAATATTAAGTTTTATTGAATATTGGTAAACATTAGTATACTCGATTAGGAGGAACTATACTATGAGAAAAACTAACATATTATGTATATAGATTTATGCAAATGATGCAAGGGAAAATAGTGCTTAATTTCCTTGTTTTATAAATAAATTATGTATATAGTGTAAGTCTGGAAGGATGCACTCCTTGAGTTGTTATTCCTAAACCTTTTGATGAAGGTAACATGGTGGAATGTGGAAAAAGGTAAATTGGTCCTAGAATTTACCTTATTAATTTATATAAGAAGTGATTTTGTTTACCAAAAGATCGATTAGATGTATATATGAAAACTATAGGGCTAATCTTCTAGTAGCCATGACTTATTAAGGCCAAACAAGTTTATTATTAAATAAAGTTACCCTAAGAAAGAATAGAAGGAAGATACCTCTTAAAGAGTCTTGTTTTTGAACTAGATTATATTTTGGAAACTTATATAGATAAGGGTAATATACTATACCTTTAATAAAGGATTTATATGATATAAGGGACTATGAAGTGTAGTGGCCACATTTTAGACGAATGATATCCATTATAGGTTTATAATTGGATACCACTTATACACAAGTCGACCTTGAAAGAGAAACTTAAGTGTAGATCGGATAATGAAATATTTATGCCTTTCGAATTATCGAAGTTTGCCGATCCCCTTTTGACTAAAGTCGTAAAGTGACTCACTAAGAGTTTTGTTGGTAGTTAGCTTGGAAAGACTGGCCCTTATCACACGTGTACTCCTTGGAAAAACCTCCTTACAAATGGAAGGGGTTAGGTAAGAGGCCTCTCTAGGTGGAGGCACGGATCGTTGGTTACATGATTATATAATTATTGGGTAGCGAGTTTTGGAGGGGGACTGGACGGGAGTTTGATTTCTGGTTTTGGATGGGAAGGGACGGCCTCTAAGAAGCCCGATCCCAAGGATCTGGTGAAATCTCTTTTTCCTATTGTGAATGTTATGGCGTTTTGCATATTTGTAATTCTGGTATTATCGTTTGAGTAGAGAATGCGGTAGTCTGTCTTGTTTTCTTCTGAATGAATAAATAAATTCACATTAGGCTCTGTCCTTCTTTGTGACGTCTGAACATGCTTTATACTCTGTCATACTTGTATCTTTGGACACAAAATCTTTGTTCTAGTTATAAATAAGGTGCTATAACACTGTTCTCTCTCTGCTTGTACATTCAGTAAGAATGCGGTGATGGATCCATGGAAGGATCGATTCATGATACAAGCTAGATCGATATTTTTATTTATATCCATTACCGCAGAGAACACTTGGTAATCTTTGCGTTTGACTGCGATAGGCTACGATAATAGCAAATTGTCAATGCGTTGATATATATATTTATGCTGCCAAATCGTATAAATGTTTGTTGATGAAGTTTTGGTGCCAAAACCCTAGATTTCCAAATTTGGATAATAACGAATTGCGGGACTCTTCGGCAATGGTGTTTGTTATTTTTATTTTATTTTTGTATGGGATCTAACTTCTGTAGTCTCGGCTGCGTGAAGCTTTGGGAAAAGCTATGGAAGCCGACCCCTTTCTTATTCTTTAGTAATTTCTGTTTGATTGCGAGAAGGATAGCTGAGGGGCTAGATCCTTGTAACTCAGTTGTCATTTAATTATATGCTACATTCCTTGTTGGATTGGGATTGCATGAAGCTTGAGAAGGGCCATGGAAGCCGACCCAATCCTGTACCTTAGTATTTTATTTTATATATACTCGTTCATTGAGAATGTTGATAGAAACCCTGCCCATCGATCATAGGATGGCGTGTAACTCTCCCTATCTAGTTAACATTCGAGTATCTTTTAATGTTGGTTGGAAACTTCAGTTTGATATGCTGCATAGACTGAGTCGACCTGCTTGCATGGCGTGAATATCCATTAAGTTACTGAATAGTTGTATTCCAAAGATAATATCGGTGGGTCTTTGTATATTTTGTCCTTGAATGAGTATTGCTGCAACTGAATGAGGAATGGACGGCTAGTTAGCTGATCCATGTTTCTCCATCCATCTTTGTCCTTGAGTTTCATTGTTATGACTATATGAGAATGGATAGCTGGTTAGTCAATCCATGTTCCCCCTCTCCGTTTTTTATTACTATTGATGATGCGACTGTGTTTAGTGATAAGATTTTTGTATATTGTCTGGAACCGCATGATTTTCCTTCCATTTCCTTTATTTATGCTGTGTTTCTGCGAACAGCGTAGGGACCTCGAGGGAGGCTGCGATTTGGCCTTAAGCCGTGTAATTTTTTCTAATTAGAGTTTTCTATGGCATTGGTGAAGGATAGATTCGACATCAGGAACCACAACAATTTCTGGTTTGTTACATCAACATTAGTCTTAGCGCTGAAGCTCTGTTTTAACCTGAGAATTTCATGTTAACATTGGGTTTTCAGTTCGGTCCATGATTACTATGCAAGTGTCAAACTCGGTAGTCATTGTTAGATACTTGTGGTTACAAGTGTATATGTTTCCTGTACATGAAATTTTTATATATACTAATGCTAGGTAAAGGAATACATTTAGATAGACAAAGGTGTTAGATCTCACA
The DNA here is from genome assembly GCA_027924585.1 of Larix kaempferi. Lineage (NCBI taxonomy): Eukaryota > Viridiplantae > Streptophyta > Pinopsida > Pinales > Pinaceae > Larix > Larix kaempferi. Next base: position 6,970,539 of record BSBM01000821.1, on the reverse strand, counting down.
TCTAGGTTATTCTGCGGCCGTGGCTTCATGGAGTTGGGGTAAGATTCCCCGTATACCTTTCTTTTCATATTATATGTACATATGTTTGTAGACTGGTAAATTGTAGATTCAGAATGTTACCAGAGGCCTGGTAAATGTGAAAGATGACAATAGCGATGACTGCGGGGCAGTTTGTAACAGGTTACTTGAATAATGAATAAGTGACAACAGTTTGGTGGACATAGCCCGAGATTGGGTGAACCACGGGTACATGGAGTCTCAGATGTGTGTAAATTGTGAATATTGTGTTTAAATTGATTTAGTCTATTAATAAGGTCTTCCAAGATACAAAAGTCATTCCATCAGTAAGTAAGTTATGTTGTAATAACAATGCTGACAATGATTGCAAACTATGTTGTGTAAAGTAACAATGCCGATAAAAATAACAGTTGCATGAAGGATTATCATGAATGAATATGAAAGTAATTAATAAGGCTTGATTTTATCCTTATTCTTACAAATCGTCATTAAGTTATTACAAAAATAGGGGTCTTATGCTTCTTGACCCAAGTAGGTTCCTTACAAGAAGTTTGATGGTAGAACTTTATGCTTATTGATTATTTTTCTTTGTAGTCAATCGTCTTTTATCAATGGAAGGATGATAATGTGAATTTTATCTTAAAAAAAAATCTCACCATAATACTAAGTAGGATTTATGGAGATGTTACATTTCGGGGTTGTTTCAGGTTGCATCTTTTATGAATGCATGTCTCCTTGATACTTTGTGGTTGCATTTTGATGGTCTTGCTCTTATGTGTCTTAATTGCTTAATTGTCCTAAGAAATTATGATGGTTTTGATGACTAAGCATATTTGATTTGCATAAGAAAATAGTTAGTGAATTTTATATGGATCATGAAGTGTAATTCTTATATATGTATTATTTGGTAAGACTTTTCATGAAGAGATTTAAAAGTAAATTTTGAATTATATACAAATGTGTTAGTAAACTCATACATTTTATTGGAACAATAAATAAGCGATTTTATATTAGAGTAATTTTATATATATATATTTTTTTTCCTTGGAAAAAGTCTGTAATTTTATTTCAAAAAGATGAACAAAATTACATTCTGCACATGTAATAAGATCACATAGATCCCTACATTGTCACATATTTACATTCCCATGGCTCGGGAACAAACCCTCAAATGCCCAAAAAAGATAAAAAACCAGTGAAGAGATCCACAGCTCCCAGGATCTGCCTCCTCTCCTCATGCACCACTCCCATACACAACCGCCTACCTCCCAGCAACAAAGGCAGTCCAGCCTCAATAAAGAGGGATATGACAGAGCTCCTTGCAGCGAGCAGGAAGGCACCGACTATAATGTGAGCAGCTCCCAGAAAAGGCAGCAAACCCTGTAAACAATGAGCAAGAAACCCATCCAATCCACGAAATCCACAAACCAGAAAAAAGAATCTCTTCCAATCCGACTGCAGCCCTCAAGATCCGGGGATGGGAACCACGGCTAGCCTCCTTTACCGGCTGGTGCCAAGAACAAACGTCCTCCGACCTCCAAGAACGGAAGCCCACGGTGACGCCGCCTTAGACCAGCCACAGCAATCGCCCTCCAAACAATGTATATCCTTCTAAGCCGCCCCTCAATGGAGGTGCAGGAGATCCGCTTCTGTGGACATCGCAGCAGATCCGCGGCCTCCCAAACCGGCGAAAAAGAGCAGCCCGCTAGGAACCCTCGTAAACCTGGAGGAATTGGAGCAGACCGCCGTCGACTTCCACTCTCCCAGCTCTGTAAAGATTATGCGGTGGTGGTTCCGCAGCGGCGGCGTTGGCGACGGAGCTTCCTTCCGTTCGGCTCTGGCGGCAAGCGGTCTCCCCCATCTGATCTGACGCTTCTTGTTGTATGGAAGCCGACTGTTAACACCTAAAAAGTGCTCACTAGCTCATTTCCCTATTCACATGACCCATTTGTCCACTTTTTCACCATCTGAGCCTCTGAAACCAACAAAAGGTCACCAAAAGACCTTGGTACACCCCTTTTTCCATTAAAAAAGATTATTTTTCCAAGAAAATCATAAAAAACCCTCAAAAAGGGTCCAAATTCCCAAAAATATTAAAAAGGGAATTAAAATATTATTTTTATTCAAAAAAGGAAAAAGGAGGGAAAATTACCTAAACCATGTTGGTCAATACCATTGGTTTCCACAAAACCACAAATGGTATTCCTCACCACCAAAACCTATAAAAAGGTGGTAGGGGCTCCTCATTTCACATCCTTCCATTATCTCATCCTTATGCTGCTGAAATCTCCCATGAGCACTTTTAGCCATTGAAGCAACCTTGGAGAAAGAGACCTATTGGAGTTTGGAGCTACTCATCTTGGGAGTTGCTCAACATCAACCTTCACCATTGGAGGTAATATCGCAAGCACTTGCTTGCCCCCCACTTTTCAATACAAAAATTATTTCTTATGTTTCTTGTTCTTGATTTTGAAATATTTACATTATTTGCTTAGATTCTTGTTTAGATCCATGAAAAGTATTGTTTATTTAGTTTATTGTTTTTATTTCTATTGAAACTGCTACTACTAGTTAGTAGGTGCCCATAGCACTAAGCTTGGTTGCAAAACCGAGCCAACACCGACGCCATTCAAACCCTCCAATACTCGCAACCAGTTCTTGGAGACACATTTGAGTGGCTCCTATCAATCATATTCTCATCTATTGTTTGTGGACGATGTATTATATTTTGGTAAACGTTCCAGAGTAATTTTATATTATTCACCACTTTTCCAAATTTTGAAAATTTGGGTTTGTTACACATGCTCAGGAAAACATTGATGGTAGGGATAGCACTCCTCAGTCACGTGAAGTGATCAAGGAGCACCATTTTTATGTTAGTGATGATCGTGAGCATGACACATTGTTCGTTCAACACTGATTTGGGTTGATTTATGATTCATTCAGGCAGAGAGGTGTATCATTTACTGAACACTGGATTTGGTCAGATGGGTGTGCAGGGCAATTCAAATCGGCATTCTCATTTTATTGGTTGAGTCGCCTTCAAAAACAGACAGGAATCCAACACACCTGGAGCTTTTTTGAGACAGGGCATGGAAAGGGTGAACATGATGGCGCAGGTGCATGTGTGAAACGAGCACTTCGGAGGTACCAGATGAGTCATGGTGCAACCTGACTCAAATGCTCCATTGAAGTAGCTGATTGGTGCACACGTCATTTGGGACATCAAGGTCGCGAACAAGCAAGGCCGGTGCGCAGGTAATAAACTCCAAACTCAATTAATAAGCTAATAACATTCAATATCATCATTTCCAAAAGAACACATACTCGATAGGAATTTACATATGACAAACTAAATTCCATGCAGGTTCTTTTGGGATGTTTCCCTTGGAGATGTTAATAGATCCATGCCATGGTATTGTGATACCATCCCTAGTACGAGGGAATTACATTCTGTTCGAAGTAAAGACTTGGGTGACATATTTTCCATTGAAACGAGGAAGTATGCCTGTTTTTGCGATTTTTGCATTGACGCAAATGGATGTGGGCTTGATCACTGTGAAAATGATGTATATGTGAAACCATGGAAATATGTCTCTCTTAATCCAAAGGGCCCACATCCAATTCCAGCATGGCAAGAGATGCACACTGAAGAGGCAATGGTCTCATTAGATCATGATCGAGTTTCTGATATGGTTAGGGAAGGTATAAGAGTCTTCATTAAATATTACAAATATACAAATGTTGTAGAAATGCACGTAGGACATTTGAATAATATTTGTAATGTATCTTGCAGCTGATGTATTCATTGTCATTGCACCCCCCCACAACCAAGAAAATGTGGCATACTATTTGATGCGGTGCACCCAAATAAAAAGTAGGTTGGTGTGACCCTACCAAGATGGGGACTTCACATACCAAACTGGAGACATGGTTCTAATGGGACACTTTGAAAAAGTGAAAAAAACAGGGTGATCATATTATTTACAGAGATTTTATGCCTGGATATATATCATGTCAATACAGTCATTTGGTGGTGGCAGCTCAGATACATCTAACAGAAATCAAGGTGAAGAGAGGTGATCCAAAGAGATGGAAGATGACAGAAGTTGACCATGATCATATTATGGAGACTTGCATTCCTATAACCCCATTGGCCAGGTGAATGAGTTACATGTATGCTGCTTGCATCATTGGCATAGTTTTCATGTTGTCTTGTGTAATATTTTTTTGGAGATTTTTGTGGAGGTTGTTTTATAAATGTATATTTGCAGATGCTTTAATGCCAAGAATACAAATACTAGATGGGAGGCTTTTGTGATAGTTGGGTCATGGTGCTCCAATGTGAATACACTTGAATGTATGGTCAATTCTCCATGAACTTCATCCATAATAGTTTTATAGATATTTGTTTAGATGCTTTAAAAACGATATTAAAGATCTAATAGATAGTTAAATTGTAATGTAATTGAATTGTAATGTGTAGACAATATAATGTAATTGTAAAATAAATTGTAATGTACATTCTAATTTTAAATTTTTATTTCAAATACAATTGTAATGTAATTGGGAATTTAAAATATATCTATACAATGTGGAATTGTAAAATTTAAATTTTGAATTGTACAATGTATTCTAATTTTAAATTTTGATTTCAAATGCAAAATTTTATACATTATAATCCATACATTGTATTTCCTCATCAATTACATTGTATTTCATTATCAATTATATAAAAATATTATCAAGTATCAATGTATTGAAAAAATGTTTCATTCAACAATAATCAATTATTTTTGTTATCAAGAACATATCAAAGTAAGGACCAATTTTTTTTGCCTCTCCTCATTCCATTTAATAAAAATATTGGCACTTGGTGCTACATGGATTCATATAACATAGGATATATAGGGTACAATTCAACTAAATGGAACTTACACATAATATTTGAATATATTTTCATGCAAGCAATTTCTAACCATCAAACCTTCTCAATTTTTGGATTACATGCATAAAAAACAATCTTTATCATGCAGTTTTGCACACATAGGCATGGAATCTCTTTGAGAGAAATTAGTTAGTATTATATGGCCTTGCTTGCGTAAAAAAACCTCAATCATCAAACCAAAACACAACTTGTACATGCATTTGTTTTTTATAGACATGGATTACGTAATAATGAAAGTTGAAACGTAAACGTAACACTAACATGGAAACGTAATAGCTTGTACATGTGCATTCATATATGCAACTTACTTAGTTGGATCAAATGGTGCCATTATCTCCATTTGTCATCAAAACATAAATCATATGACATAGTTGTACAAGCATCTGCTATCAACATATTTTCATTTCTTATATTAACTAGGTGGTTATGCTCATTGCCAAGAAAACAAACCATACTTTTATGACTTTAGATTACAGTGCACACTCAAAAGAAAAGAACACAAAGATTACCTACATACTATATAACTTGTAATTAGAGAATTTTGTCTCAAGGGATATTTCACACTCTCAATGGACAAAAACATTCTTGTATACAACAACACATTGAATTTGCAATTGAAATTACACATTAAATTTTCCATGTAATTGAATTGGAATGTGGAAATTGTGAGTGAATTGTAATGTGTAGACAACATAATGCAAAATGTTAATTTCAATTTTCAATTTCAAATGTATTCTAATTTTAAATTTTGATTTCAAATACAATTGAGAATTTAAACTACATCTATACAATGTAAAATTGTAAAATTTAAATTTTAGATTGTACAATGTATTCTAATTTAAATTTTTTATTTCAAGTGCAATTGTAATGTAATTGAAATTGAACTTCTAAATTGGAACAACACATTGAATTTTCAATTGAAATTACACATTAACTTTGAAATTTTAATTTTAAATTGTAATTGAATTGGAATGTGTAAATTGTAATTGAATTGTAATGTGTAGACAACATAATATAATTGTAATTTCAATTTTTAATTTCAAATGTATTCTAATTTTACATTTTGATTTCATTTATGCAATTGTAATGTAGTTGAAAACGAGCTTTTAAATTGTAATTGAATTGGAATTGAAATTACACATTAAATTTGAAATTTTACATTGTAATTGAATTGGAATTGTAATTTCAATTTTAAAATGTAATGTATGTATTCAATTGTAATTTTTGGAAGAAGTTCTGTAATGTAGTCGAAATTTGCATTTTAAATTGAAATAAATTGTAACTACACATCGAGATTGAACTTTTATATTGCAATCGCTACACATTAAATTTGCATTTGAAACGAAAAAACATAAATTTGTAACTGTAATAACTATATCCATATGTAATATAAAAAACTTGATTGATTTCAAATCAGATACAAAATACACATGAAGACATCAATATGATAAAATATACAAAATATGTAACAAAATATCCAAAAGTCGATATATCCAAAGTACATATATGATAAAAGTCCATGTATAAATGATAGATAGATGAAAATATATCCAAAACATGAAAACATATACATAGATCACCCAAAACATGAAAATATATAAAATATGAAAATATCCAAAACATGGAAATGTATAGATCATCAACTCATTGGCCACTACCCCCACAAGGGCCTAGATGCTGGCTATGAGATGGTAAACCATGAAGTAATGCCTCGATATCCGTCGAGTAAAGGGTGATATCCGACATTTGGGTAGGAATCTGGGTAGATGGCCCTCTATCAGGACCATCTGCTCGAGCTGTATCCCAATCATATGTGAAATCCAATGCAGCATCGACACCTGCCCGTAGCGATGCCTATGTAATATGCCATTAGATGTAATAAGTTAGATTTATTAAAAATTAAAATTAAAACATAATTTAAGTTATAATTCAAAAATTGAAACATAAAGTACACAAATAAATTACTAAATGCGATTAAATAACATGATTTCAAACATAAATTAAAACTCACCTCTGTGTCTAAACTCGGCTGGTCAGGACCTTCGCGGTCCTCATGTCTATCATCAGGAGCAATGCCCTTTCCTTTTCCCTATACAATTTGAAATTCATTTGAAGTTAAGATCTAAAACATAAAATCTCAAAAATTAAGAAATAAAACATTAATGATTTAAACTGGGAAATAATAAACTCAAATTAAATTAGAACATAAATTATAACTTACCTCTACTACTGCCGCCTGCAGGTTGAGATGAGCAGATGGACCAACTGATGGCTCACTAGCAAAGAGATGATCCATGAATGTGCTTCCCTACATGGAGTAATAGAATACAACTCCCTTAAGTATTATTAACCATTCAATTTACGACATATAATATGATGTAACATGAAGAACATATATACATAATTGTACAAAAGTATACCTGTCCTGTAGCGACGGATCAACAATACAAATGAAAGTATGCATCTCGGGTTGACTCAGCATACCTCAGTAGGGCCTCGCCATCGAAACTCCTGAGCATGTCACTAGGGACATACTCTATCTCTGGCTTTGCAGGTGGAGGGGGTGGTCTAGATGCCTCTCCATGCGCAGCAACAACAACACTGCAAGGTCAGCTCTAGCCTCTACAACAAGCTGGGATGATTGTGCCACATCCCCCGAATTGATAACCGTCCTGAATAGCAACGGTACCAACCTCGGAGGGGGTGGCATGAAGGCAGGGTCTCTCCGAGCTCTAGGACGTTGGTAGGAGCGTCCCCTACCAGCCCCATAGAACTTGGACCCTGTGCTAGTGTAATCTGGGTGCATGTCCAAAACAAACTCTGCATAAACATGTTTTACAAAGTACAACGGGACCTGGTCATGGTGGGGGAACATGCCCCACGCTCCAACGAATCTATCATATAGATGTGGTGTAGCGGCCTCCAACTTAAACTCCCTGAGTCTAAGCGGTTGATTGGAAGGGCAGTCAGGTGGGATGTCGAACAAAGTACCCTTGACGTCATGCCCTCTTATGGCGACTTTGACATCCTCCCATTTGTGGATCCCAATGACATCCCATCTCCTCCTCTGGCATGAATGCCGCCAAATGTCATTGATAGGTCCCACCCTCTTGTAGAGGGCCAACATCTCATCAACTGCTAATAACATCATGGATAAAGATCGTCATGTGGGAGAATCCTCCCTCAATGTGCACACACATGAGTTCACCCACTCTCGCTGGGAAGTGATATCAGCGAGAGTGATCTGTGCGACCTCATCGTCGTACGATCCCACTGATGGGGCACCTACGATCCAAACCAAAACACAAATGTTACTAAAAATATATATTATAACTTGCAACTGAAATTCAATGGATTATATACTAAAAATTTACTGAAAATGTATCTAACAAAAAATATGCACCTGATGCACTGGATTATTGCTGCCCATCCCCCACCTGGGGATCAACATGTATGTCCTCAATATGGACTGACAGACTAGCTCTCCTTCTGCCGCCACTAGTGGCAGCCGACCCCGGCATGGCTGCACTCCTCGGCGAATGGGAGCGCTACCGATGGCCGCCCTCTTGGGTGACGTCAAATCCTCTCGTGCATCGCGGAGCACAAAGTAATGCAGATCTCTCTTCAGGACTCTCTGCATCACATTTCAATTTCTAATTCTAATTCTCTTTCAAATTTCACATTTAAAATTCAAATTCAAATTCAAATTTCAAATTCAATTCAAATTTCAAATTCTATTTCAAATTTCACATTTCAAATTCAAATTCAAATTTCAAATTCAATTCAAATTTCAAATTCTATTTCAAATTTCACATTTCAAATTCAAATTCAATTCAAATTCAATTCAAATTCAGATTCAAATTCAAATTTCGATTTCAATTTCAAATTTCAAATTCGATTCCAAATTCAATTCCAATTCAAATTCAAGGCCACCACTGGACTAGAGTTTGCTCCTATTGATCCTCAACCATTGAGTGAGAGGAAGGTTCCTACAACCACTGTTTTAGATGATGACAATGTTTCTTAGTTTAGCATTATTTCTTAGGGATCATAGGCATATATAGGTCACAACATATCATCTTTTTTGCTTTTACTATGCTAGTTTGTTACTTAAGATTGTAAATGACAATCTAATGTTTTATATATGGTCGGGTTTTCCTAGTGGTTGACCACCAATGCTCTGAAACAATTTCATATCTTTTTGATGATTAATATAATTTCGTTATAGCTTTAAAAAATAGAATAATAATATTTTTAATTTATTATATTTGTAAATGTAATGAATTTATTTATAAAAATGTAGTCCTCAAGTTTATTATTAATGTGCTAATATAGTTATACTTTTGTTAATTCAATTTCTAGTATTCTTTATACATTTATTTAATGTGTTATAAACATAATACTTTCCTTCCCGGTAATTTGTGGTACCATGTGATAATTTGTGTTATATGCCATGTATACTTGTATTTTTCAATGCATGTCAAACTTGGACTATGATGTTTTCATATATATATATATATATATATATATATATATATATATATTTCAAAGTATTGCATTCTAGATTACGACGTTTTCAAACGAATATATATATTTTCTTAAGGCATGACATTACTTAAATATATTAGGTTTTCAAATACATATTATATGTATACTCATTTGCAAGAGGTGGTTGGAGGGGTGAGTTTCACTAGGGATCATTAAGGATAATATGGTATGGGATGTGTGTTTGTTGGCCCTTTTGGTCATAAATGAATGATTGTTTGTCCTACATGGTGGTTACAATATTAGGTGGTTGGATGATGTTACATGAACTGGTTATGGTGGCAAGTTGTTAGGTTATGGTTATGATTAATAATATATGATTTTATATTATTAATATTCATTTTTTAATTTTTTATATTATATAATTAATATTAAATATTATTTTTTTAAAATAAATTAAGTAAAAATTAATAAATAACATATGATTATATATATTATTAATATTCATTTTTTAATTTTTTTATATTATATTATTAATATTAAAACGCTTTTTTCTTTTGGAAAAAAAAAATATTAAATATTATTTTTTTTAAAATTAATTAAGTAAACATTAATAAATAATATATGATTATATATATATTATTAATATTCATTTTTAAAATTTTTATATTATATTATTAATATTCATTTTTTAATTTTTTTATATTATATTATTAATATTAATTTTTTGTGATGTTATATTGGTAGGTTTAGAGTTATTGGTTAAGTAATGTAATATATGATTATTTTTTTTCAATCCTCTTGGCGTTCTCAAAGGATTGAAAAAAAATGGGCAGCATTTCTGCTTGTCAAAACACATTTTAAAATAAAACCAGTAGCATTTATGCGGTGAAATGCTACTGGTTGATATAAACAAATAAATGCAAAAATAAATTTAAAACCCTAAACCTATTTCAAATTTTAAATGGTTTTGGTTTTGGTTTTAGTTTCAAATGGTTTTTTTTTTTCAATTAGTTTGGTTTCAATGGCGGTTTCGGTTTCAATGCCGGTTTGGTTTCAATAGTTACATGCTAACAAATTCTTAAAAACAAAAAAAAAAACTAAGTTTTCTCAAAAACAAAATTTTATATAACAAAAACAAAATTAATTTTTTTTTAAAAACAAAAAATTGGTTGAATTCCACCGACCTGGTGGAATAGAAGAAATGGTGGAGAAGCTGTGGTGAGGTGGCATGGGTGTGAGCTCGGTCGAGGGCCTCCTATAGCCATCGCTGTCGATACTACAGAAAACAGGGCCGGTCGGGCCCTGTTTTGTTTTTTTTTCACTGTCTCAATCCCTCGATCGAGGGTTTTAAAGACCCTTGATCGAGGTATTTTACAACCCTCGATCGAGGTATTTTAAAACCCTCGATCGAGCATTTGAAACCTTGATCGAGGGCTTGAAAATACCTCGATCGAGGGTTCGAAAAACAAAATTTTTTGATTCAATCCGCCAAAAATGGTGAACTACATTCTTGGATTCACCCATACCTTCTTTTCTTTTCATGGAATCTCAAAACCAGGAGGTTGAGTCCTATATACATCTGCCTGTAAATCACACTTTAGAAACACACTCTTCACATCCATTTGGTGCACATCCCATCCATTCTATGTAGCCAAAACTAGCACAACCTTGATAGTATTCCACTTAGCTGTTGGAGTGAAGGTTTCTTCATAATCAATCCATTCTTTTTGAGCAAACCCCTTTGCCACCAATCTAGCCTTGTATTTATCAACTTCATCATTTTCCTTGTATTTAATTCTGTAAGCCCACTTACAACCAATGGTTGTTACATCCTTTGGACACTCAACAATTTTCCAAGTCTGATTTTTTTATTATTGCATCATATTCACATTGCATCTTGCACTCCATTCACCATGTTCAACTGCCTCTGCAAAAGTCGATGGCTCAATCATAGAAAGAGCAAAATTCTGTGAACTCAAATTCATTGATTCATTTCAGAACTCCTTGTCCGTGTTTTATGTTTATAATCATACTTAACTTTCTGAAGTAACTTAGTTTCCCACCTTGGTGTCTTGTGTGCGACTTGAGGTGGTGATGAAGTACCTTCCATAGAACTATTAGTAATCTTAACTTCAGTTGAATCTTCCAAGTTAACTTGTGAAGAGTTCGTTGGATATTCATCTTCAACCTGCTTGTTTGAAGTCCAAGTTGTGTCAAACCACTAATCATTCCTTGATTTGTTTAAGCGTTGCATTCTTTGTTGTTCCTTAGTTGCTTTTTTTTCTCTAAGTGACTAAGTTGTTTTTCAATTTCTTCTACAATTAAAATTTTTGTTTCTTCAGTCTCAAAAAATGCCAAAGAAAATGTCACAAATGGAGTAAAATGTCACACCAAACAACTTTAGCCTCCAGGTGAAATAATATAAAATCCATGTGTCACAATTCTCCTAAGCAACAATAAAGGATAACCAAAAGGATTGCAAATGCAAAAATCAAATCTCAAAATTTGACAAAATATTGTCATCAAAATGTAAAAGAGGAGATCAATACAAATGAATTGTATGGAGGTTTGACACTTGACCTTTAAGTAGATCCTTTTTACAAACACATTATACTTCAAGAAATTGATTTACACAAAGATCCTCTTATTCAATTGTAGGTGGGCCATTTTACAAAAAGCCTTAATGGGTATTGATCCAATAATTTTCAATTAAATTGGAGACCTTAATGGATTCTCATAAAGTGGACCACATCACTATTCTTCAACTAAGGACTTTATGGAATCCTTTTCCATACTCATTATAAAGGGTTAAACACGAGTAAACAAAATATTGAAAAATAGTAAAATGTATTTCCTTTTTTTACAAATAAAATGAAAATTTATATTAGAAAGGTTCATCAATCTCTAACTTTTGATAGAAAATAACCATACCAAACAATATGCACACTCTAACCATTTGACATTCACAATCATAGCAATAATGTGAATAGAATACCTCCACCAAAGTGACTAACCTAGAACAAACTGGAGGTGCACATAAAACATAGCTAGGACCCAATGCTTATTGAAGCATAAAAGATATAAAGAAAAATGCTCTTTAAAATGAAAACACTTCAAATCCAATGCTTTTCGAAGCATAAGAGATATAGAGAAAAATCCTCTTTACAATTAAGACACTCCTTTCACAACACTTACATTGATAACATGTTCAACTTTCCACAAGCCCCCTTTTTCATGTGGATAGTGAACCTCCATTTTATATAAATGTCTCTTCAAAGTGAACGTTGAAAGTGACTTAAAAAATTTAATGAAGATGGAATTTTATGCCAATATCTTCCCATATGGGAGCACTATGAATAAAATCTTTATTACACTTAAAATGTGCAACGTGCAAAATTCAAACAACATAAATTAACATTGTATTGTAAAAACTAAAGATTCAACCAACATAAATTAACATTGTATTTTAAAAACTAAAGGGGATACAATAATCATATGATTGATAGCAATTTAAAAAATATGGTTATTCGTATAATACTTCGCAACCAGCATCAAATGAATTTGTGCTTCTTAGGAAACTACAACTCCATGTTCAAAACAAACAATCCTGGTCTCTTGTGTAAATTTTGTATTATTGCACACTACTTTTAGATATAGACAATGTCAAACATCCTATGAGCATTGTTCCACATATAAACTCCAATATTGTAAAAGCAAAGCATAAACCAGCATCTTTGTCAATTTCTTAGATGTGATAGACAAATTGCAACAATAATCAATGATATGATAGAATGTAACTCCAATATTGTGAAAGCAAAGCATAAACCAACATCTTTGTCAATTTCTTAGATGTGATAGACAAATTGCAACAATAATCAATGATATGATAGAATGTGATATTTAACACATAGAGTAAGTGAGCATTACGAATAAACTTATATTACATTATCACCTGCTTAGCTAATGATTGATCATAAAAAAAACTATAAATCTTCTACACTTTGGTCACTTCAATCGGTGCAATTTCTCAATCTTCCAATGTGCAATCTAATTTTTCCTCATCTAGTTTTCTAGCAATTCTCCAAACACATCTATATTATCAACAAAACGAATGGAGCATATTTGTGAGCATTGTTGTTTCCACTCATCACAATTTAAAGAGTGATTACTAAAACTATGTTTGATGATGGCAAATTTGCAAATTGTTGCCCAACTAATGGTAGGAATGAGAACATTATTGTGCATACAATTAAAATGCTTCAATATATTATTGTTTTATGTGGAAACCATCTTTATAGTCTCTTAAGTTTTAAATTGCAGACTACTTTATGGGTTGTTTGGTTAATGTCAGTCTCTTGTCATTTTTTAACTCATTAACAATTTTGGTTTGGTCAAACTAATAACAATATTTTGACGCTTCTCTTTCAATGTATTGAGTTCTCCTTTATAAATGCTTTGTCCTTAAAGCATATTCATGGAAAATATTTTTTTTCTTGTTCTTGTTCTTAATGCTTTCTCATGATCCTTTATACTTATAACTATGGTGATTAACGATACAAGACAATATCATTGGCCCACATTTGTCATTAAAACAAAACTCCAACTTGTTGGTTTCCGATACAAGTGCTAAAGTTAATGGATCCACGAGAGGTTGTTAAACCATGTCATGAGTCCCGAAGGAGGTGTTGACCATGAAGTCAACAATCTCCCCCTCCGCATCAACTGAGGCACTCGACACCAACCAAGCAGACTTGAACCCGCAACCTTTTGGCTTTGATACCAATTGTTGGCCCACGTTTGCCGTTAAACCAAAATGCTAACCTGATAGTTTCCGATACAACCACTAGAGTTAATGGGTCCATGGGAGGATGTTAAACCCTGTCACAAGTCCCGAAGGAGGTGCTAACCACCAATTCAACAATGATCTTTTAAGCATTGAACAAAATTGTCGAATTATGAAAGGGTCATTCCACCTAATTTGATCTTTTGTGGAATTGAACATTTAAGATAACCTTTCGTATTGTGATTTACAAGATGACTACTTTGAGATCCAATTGAATTGGTATGAATATTCTTTGGAATATAGGTGAATTTAGAATGATGTTGATAGATTGGTTAAGGAATTGAGCCTTGTGATTAGGATATTGATAAGGATTATTTGTAACTTGATCTTTCCTCTTTATACTTGTAATGTTTTCTTGCTTCATCTTTTGTAGTATGTCTTTTTTGCAAACTTGTGTCACTTTGTTGATCATGAAATATTTGTTGGTAAGGACAATTGGATTTTTCTTCATTTGTACTTTAATGACCGTAGCACTTCTTTAATTGGATTTGCATCCTTAAGGTTTGTGGTGTCAATTGGATTTGTATTCATTTTTGTCTCGACAACTTGGGTTTTTACATCTAAAGAATTATCTATTTCAATTGAATCAATCATTGTTTCTTTATCAATCGGTTGTTCCTTGTTGGTAAGTTTCTCTAACTTGTTTTGCAGTGAATTTTTGTTAACTTATTAATTTGTGTAAGTAAGCTTTTATTATGAACCCATACGCATGAAAGTTCTTCCTCATTTTTTGATTTGTTGACTCCGTGTTTAATATGTTGATTCTTTGTTTTTTCTTCTTTTAACCTTTTAACTTGTTCAAGCAACCTATGGTCAAGGTTCCTTAAGTGAGATTTTTCTTCATTTTTATGACAATTTCTTTTTGATCTCTTGATTCTCTTGTACTACTTTCTAATGATTGCACTACCTCTTATCCTTTGATTTTTTGTTTTGCTTGGGAAGTTTTTGACTATGATTTTCTAAGCCAGAAATTTCTTCATCTTTTTCTACTAAGATAGTGAGAAAGACTCCCCAAATTTTTGTTGTTGCTTCTTATTAGCCGTTAGATGGTGTCTATCTGACGATAGAAAGTGTGTGGAACTGCTATCAAATACTCCCTTACACCTACGCATTTCATAATACTCCGCAACATTTCTGATGCAGGAGCATAGACCCCTCTCCAAATCATAACTGAAACTAGCTTCTAGAAAAAGGCAGCGTGGCCTTGAAGACATGATTTTCTCGAAATTCATGCAAAATGATAGGGTTTGTTATATGTTAACAAGAAATTCCTAAATATTTTGGTTATGGTTTATTTACTGTGTATTGAATACATGTATTGGGGAGTGATGTGGCCTCTAGATGCAGTCTGTGTGTATTGAATACATATTGGGGAGTGATGTGGTCCCTAGATGCAGTCTGTGCAGTTTTCTTTTGTATGCAGTCGATTGAGATTATTAGAAGCCACACTACTATTATTAAGGAGATTGTCTACGTTTACGTTTTATTGCTTCCATGGACAAAGTTCAGTCTATTTCGTGGGAAAGACAACCCACAGGTCCAAGGATCAAATAAAAAAAAAACTCGATTCGAAGGACCTGAGATTCGGTCTTTCATCAATTTCTCTCTTCCATGCTATCAAGTTCTTGAACAGATCTAGAGATCGAACCGCATCGAAAAGAAATTCCATGGAAACAACGACATGCATAGTTTGCTCCCCTGTAATGAGATGTGGCCTCCACAAGCTCAGAATTCCGAGGCCAGAAAAGGTGTGTGAGCAGGGGATGAAACGTTCTCAGTTGAGTGGTAGCAGGCCACTGAGGATGACGACGGTGATGCGGGAATCGGAGACTGTCTGAACCCTAGTGTTTTTTTTCCACCACCCTATGTTCATCCTGCTTCATACAGTTTGTCATCCCTTGGTTCCCATCCTCTTGGTTCCCTTGGGGAGTTGGAATGCCAAAACTCTAATGGTTCTCCCTTATCACCAATTATGAGTGGAGCTGCAAACTCTAGGGCTGTTGCATTTTCCCAGAGACAAAGTTAAGTCTAGGTCTCGAGACCTTGGAGGTGCCACATCTTGGTCAGACTCTAGAGTGGGGTTCGCCAAGTGGTAAAGTAGAGTGAGGTTCGCCAAGTGGTAAAGTAGACTAGGGAATTCAAGGGGAGGAGCTACAAATATTCAGAAAATCAGCCTCTTTTGGGATCCGAAGTTCAGATGAACCAGATTTATCTTGGGTTCAGACATTGTTTAAGGAAGCACCAACGAAATCAATAGGAGGAGGTACTACGGGTCGCTCTGTGGATATAGATAACAATGCACAGAAGGAGGCTACTGACCTAGGTGCTTGGATATCTCAGATAAATCCTGATCAGATGGCCTCTTTAACATTGTGAATAGTTGTTGGTAGCATTTTTGGCCATAGGGAATGGTCTCACTTGATGCATTTGTTTCTTTCCAAGTGGAGATTCTACAGTTTCCGAACTTTATCCATCCTTTTTGTAAATGAAATGAAATCCAGGATGTAAAGGAAGATATGCCGATGTCAACATTTTTCGCCGATAGGCGCTACAATGAACAAATGTGTATATGGAGGGCGACCGCAGTCTTTTAATCCAGATTATCCGGATGGGTGGCCAAGATCCATTGCTTTGGCATATGCTTTAAAAAAGATTCGTCAAGCACATACATTTAAGGACTGAGACTTGCTCTAGAAAACAAGCTACTGAAACATCATTTATTAATCAACAATTTTTTAATTAATCCCAGTCTCTTGCCACGGTAGGAAGGGTTAAAATACAGTTGTTTGTCTCTTGCCACCCAGGGAACTATATGTCTCTTCCTAATCCTCCATAATCAAACGTTTCAATTCAAGGGATCAAGAATTCCAGCTGTTTGAATTCAATCGGTTTAAGCCAAGGATTAGCAATGATATAGACTGCTGTGATACCTGAAGGCGACTGTGATCTGGGCAGGGTCTCTGAAGGTGGCTTTGATCGACACAGTAACAAAGTTTTCAATATGTAATGAGAGTAAAAACCCGGAGGTTGCGTACTGGACTGCATTGGTGCCAAAGTGGAAGACTATAACAGTGTGGTGGGGTCAAAGGCTGGCCAGAAGTTCTTCCGCATGCTACCTGGAGATTGTCTTCTTGCTTCCTTGGATCCTTTCAGTATGGATGCAATATAGCAGTATTATTTATCAAACAGTGTGGAATCACGCATAAATTTATATATATATTAGCATTATTATTTGTCAAATTGTGTGGAAATGGATATCATACTAAATTTCATGGTTTGGTACAATAGACGGAGCTTATAGGTACGTTGTAGTGTAGACTGGCAAAGTTTAGATATTAACCTAGATTATTTTTGCTATTCGCAGGTAGTGTACTGATTGTAAAATAAATGGTTGATGTTGAGGTGCAGAGGCGGGGGCAGACTCAGAAATAGGATCGAAGAAGAATAAGGAAGAGGGACAGAGAGGGAGATTATCGTCGAGCAGGAGAAGGAAAGAATGGGGGCGAGGACGCGTCGAGCTGAAGCGGATAGAGAATAAGATTAACCGTCAGGTCACGTTTTTGAAACGCCAGAACTGTCTACTGAAAAAGGCATATGATCTCTCTGTGTTATGCGATGAGGAGGTAACACTGATAATTTTCTCGAGCAGAGGAAAACTCTATGAGTTCGGAAGCGCCGCCCGGTATGGTATTTGAAACCTTTGGACCCTTTTCTGGGATTCAATGTCTAACGATATTCAACGTCTAACGATATTCAACATCTAACGATATTCAACATCGTATTATGCCAAGATCTGTCATAAACCCTATTTCTGCAAAATGTTTTTGTTTTTCAGAGGAGCTTATATTCTGCCACAGTCAATGGTTGCACGGCCATATGCTTTGGAAACAACATCATCCGACTTCACTTCAAATCTCTCTGAATTGTTTCACAAGAATGGATAAGAAGACATTTCGATTTTGGCATCTCAACGGACATTTGGAAAGTAGGACGATTAGCCCAACCCGTCTGTACATTTTACTTGTTTTTTTTACTTCTATATAATCATAAAATGTAGAGCTATAATATGTTATTCACTTGCACAATATGGGATTGATATGTTGATAAATTAAATTTACATTGTGCCAGTAACGCCTTTGGAGATGGCCATCGACTACTACTTTTACGATTTCGAAATCGCAGGTTTTTATCATCTCTTGAAATTGATCTCTGGTTACAAGTAAACAAAGCATTTAGTTATATAAAATGACCATGCATGTGTTGGGATATTAAAATGTATGTGAAGTGATATCTGATGGTATGTTTGTATGTTTGTGATGATTATAGAATTATTTGCACTATTCGTTAAAAGTGTTCTGTAGCTCAGTATGGTGGAGATGTCAGATAGATAAATAAAATGGGTAATTTTGAGGTATTTAATTTGGTTTAAAATAAATCTATATTTAAATTGCTGAGGTTGAGAGTGTGAGAGAGTAATGAGGCTTTATGGCTAACCCTAACTGACCTACCCAATCCAGCTTCAAATCCCTGGGGCCAGCTTCAAATCCCTGAGGGGGATTATAGTTTTTTTCCCAGGGGTGATGTTTATTTTTTTAACAGAGTAACGAGCTTAAAGAAAGTGCATATTTTTTTAACAGAGTAACAAGCTTAAAGAATGTGCATTAATAAAATTGATTGCATTTGGATGTGCAGAACCTCCAAGAGTGACGAGCTTAAAGAATGTGGAACCCATTGCAACATTCGAATACTATGGGGACGATGAAAATGTGACCTGACTGATCGAGAATAAGATTAACCGTCAGGTCACGTTTTCGAAACGCCGGAACGGTCCGTTGAAAAAGGCGGATGAGCTCTCTATGTTATGCGATGAGGAGGTAGCACTGATAATTTTCTCGAGCAGAGGAAAACTCTATGAGTTCGGAAGCGCCGACCAGTATGGTATTTGAAAACTTTGGACCCTTTTATGGAATTTTGTGTTATAATATTAGAGTTGGAGAAGGTTGTGAGGGATTGAAGAGAGGTTGTGAAGTTTATTCCGTAATTTGCTTTAAACGAAAGCCTTAAATTCGGTAAAAATTTTGTGCATGTTCAAAAAACACCTTTGAGGACCTTTAAAAAAATAAGTTATTAAAATAATAATAATAATAATAATAATAATAATAGTTATTAGGATTGCTTTGATCATACAATGTTCTAACAAAATTTCTTAAACACAATGATTTACATGGTACTTATTGGTTCATTGGTCATTAAAGTTCTTTTTTAGAAATGTATATTATGTATAAAAATAGTGTTTTACATAGACATAGAACCTTGTCAAAAAAATCAAAAGTTTTACACTAGGATTTTCAAGTTTAAGTCCAAGTATTCTATGATTATTTCCTCTTGTGGAGTAAATCCTAACAAACTCACTACATAGATATTCGCAAAAAAACATAACATATAAGAGAAAATGGATCAAGCCTTCTCATTCTCGGGAGTTTCTTCTTCAACTTCCCGATGGTTTTATCACAGTTTCCTCCATTGGGGTGGCCTCTCACTGCTCGACAATTACAGGACTGTTTTCCTCTATTGCCTTAAATCTACATGCATCTTGGTCAAAATTTCCTTCAACTGCCCAAACCTAGTTTCATTCCTCTCATTATTGTGTATATATTGTTCTTGTTGCCTGTTCTTCAAGTCCAGATCACTCTTTTAACCAATTCAAGCATGGTCAACAATAGTCAAATATGGTGAACCATGGTCAACTAAAGACAACCATGGTTAATCAATATCAACCACTGCAAAAAAAAAAAACCAGAGGCAACCATGGTCAATGAAAGTCAACCATTATAAACCATAGTCACTTATGGTCAACCATAGTCAAGCATGTTCAACCATGGTTAACTATACTCAAAAGTTTTACCAAGGTCAAGCATAGTCAATCATGTTAACCATGGTTAACTATAATCAAGCATGTTCAACCAAGGTCAACTATACTCAACCATGCTCGACCATAGTCAACCATGGTTAACCATCATCAACCATGAACATCCAACCTCAACCATGGTTAAAACCATAGTCAACCATGGTCAACTAATGTCAACCATGGTTAACCAAAGTCATCCATAGTCAATCATAGTGAACCATGGTCAACTAAAGTCAACTATGGTCAACTCAAGCCAACGAAAGTCAACTAATGTAAACTTTGGTCAACCATAGTCAACTAAAGTCAACGACGATCAACTGAAGTAAACTTTGGTCAACCATGGTCAACTGAATTAAATATAAAACATTCAATATTTTGATCTAATGTAATTTTAATACTAAACAATATAAGGAAACCTAAACATAATTCTAGATGACCATGCAAATGTGATATAACCATTGAGGTATATAACAATTCAACCATACTCAAACATAGTAAACCCTTAACAACAATCAATGGTAAACCAAAGTCAACTATGTCCAACCAAAAGTCGACCAAAGTCAACCATAGAAAACCAAAGTCAACAATAGTCAACCATGGTCAACCACAATCAACCAAAAGTCGTCCATGGTCAACCAAAGTCAACCATAGACAACCAAAGTCAACCATAGTGAACCAAAGTCAACCAGGATCAACCAAAAGTCAACCATGGTTAGCCAAGGTCAAACATAGTCATCCAAAGTCAACCATTGTCATCCAAAGTCAACCATTGTCAACCAAAGTTAACCATGATCAATGAAAGTTAACCATGGTCAACCAAAGTCGACAATGGTCAACCAAAGTAAACCAAAGTAAACCAAAGTTAACCATAGTTAACCATAGTTAACCAAAGTCAACAATGCTCAACCAAAATCAACCATTAACAACCAAAGTCAACCATGGTTAACCAAAGTTAGTCAAAGTAAACCAAAGTCATCCATAGTTAATCATGGTCAACCAAAGTTAACAATGGTAAATAAAAATCAACCATGGCCTACCAAAAGTCAACCAAATTTAACCATGATAAACCAAAGTCAACTGTGGTTAACCAAAATTCAACCAATGTTAACCATTGTAAAAAAAAGTCGACCATGGTTGACTTGATCAACCAATGCTAACCATTGTAAAACAAAGTCGACCATAATTTTCCATCATTGACTTGGTCAACCAAAGTTAACCATGGTAAACCAAAGTGAACCATTGTCAACTAAAGCCACCCATGGTCATTTATAACTATAGTTGACTTTGCTTGAATTTGGTAGACTTTACTTGACCATGGCTATCCTATGGTTGACCATTGTTCACTCTAGTTTTTCATGGTTGACCAAAACCAAAGTCAACCATGACCAACCATGGTCCACCAAAGTCAACAATGGTAAACCAATGTCAACGACAATCAACGATGGTCAACCAAAGTAAAATATTGTCATTCATGGTCTACCATGGTCAACCATAGTTAACCAAAGTCAACCATGGTTAACCAAAGTGAACCATATACAACCATGGTCAACCAAAGTGAACCATATACAACCATGGTCAACCAAAGTCAACCAAATAATATTCTTATATGACTTTGGTTGTGGTCAACCAAATACTTGTAAGTTAACCAAGTAATTATAAGTCAACCATGGTCAACCACATAATATTCTAATATGACTTTGGTTGTGGTCAACCAAAGTTAACCATGGTCAACCATAGTCAACTCTGGTTTTTCATGGTTGACCACAACCAAAGTAAATGAACGTCAACCATGGCCAATAAAAAATTAACCAAAGTCAACCATGGTCCACCAAAGTCAACAATGGTAACTAAAGTCAACAATGGTAACTAAAGTCAACAAAGGTCAACCATGGTCTTCCATAGTTAACCATGGTCAACCAACTTCAACCATAGACAACCATGGTGTATGATGGTCAGCAATGGTCAAACAGAGTCCGCCATGGTCAATCAAAGTCAACCATGGTTAACCAAAGTCAACCATGATTAACCATGTTCAACCAATGTCAACCATTTTGAACCAAACTCATCCATGGTCAACCAACGTCAACCATGGTCAATTAAGGTCAACCGTAGCCAAACAAAATCAACAATAATTAACCAAATTCAACCATGGTCAACCATCAACCACGATCAACCAAAATTCAACCAAAGTAAACCATGGTCAACCAACGTCAACCATGGTGGACCAAAGTCAACCAAAGACAACCATAATCTAAAACCATAATCAAACATGGTCAACCATGACCAATCAAAGTTAACAATCACACATTAGACATTAAATAATAATAAACATTGAATTTAGACATTAGACATTTATACATTTAGATATTATTAAATATTGAGCATTATTAAACATTAGAAAAACATTAATAAAGACATTAACATTATTACACATTAGAAAACATTAATAAATACATTCGTGTTATTAGCATTATGAACATTAATAAAACTAGATATTATACAATAATACACATTAGACATTAAATATTAATAAACATTAAAATTTACACATTAAACATTAATAAACATTGACAAACATTAGTCAACATTGTATTTTCAGAATAATTGAAACAGGCATGCAACAAAACTACTCCAAATGTGACATTCCTTTGCAGGTCCCATCTTCAACTGGATTCCTATTATCATCAAGCACTTGTTTGGAAATACTGTAACAAACCAACCATTGTGTTTCAAGAAGCTTCTACTTAGTCAACATTTATGTTATGCAATGCTAAACATTAGTAAGATTAGTTTACATTAGGCATTAGATATTAGACATTAATAATAAAAATAACAACAACAATAATAATAATAATAATTATTATTATTATTAATATATTCTTATTATTATTAATAAGATATTATACATTATTAAACATTATTAGACATTATAAGAATTATTTTTCATTATTTTTCCTATTTTAATTTATAATTATTATAATTATATTTTCTTATTTATAATTATATTTGTTATTATAAAATATTTTAAAAATTATTATTTTATAATAATAATAATAATAATAATTATTTTAAAGAATAATACAAAAAATAAGAATATGAATTTTTATTATTATTCATAATATTATTATTATTATAATTATAATTTTCAATCCTTATTATAAATTATTTTCATTTATTATTTTTATTTTTATTTTAATAATTATGTTTTCTTACTTATAATAATATAAATAATTATTATTATAATAAAATATTGTTTTTTTATAATAATTACTATTATTACAAGAATCAGTACAACCTAAAACAATCACATCATTTTAGGACGACCACTTATAAAAAACAATTTACACATTTTTAATTAAATAACTGAATAATTGCTAATATCAAAAGAGATTATGACTAAATTTAAGTTCATGCAATATTAAAAAAATGATTCAAATTGAAAACATGTTCCAATGAATATATTACAATCAATGAATATATGACAACAGATACGTCAAAATATTAGGCCTCTCAATGTATTGCATTTGCTTTTCAAGGCTATCTTGAATGCATTCAATGTGAAACTATGTAGACAATCTAAAACATAAAATTAAAATAAAAACACAAACATGTATAAACTTAATAATAAATATTAATCATCTTTTGTAAAATATTAATAATATTTCGTCGATAGGTGACTACAATGAGAATTGTTTTAGTCATCATAATGCTAGAGAAACATTGTTATTACAATAACGCCTTTCATGGACATGTTATTGCCATACACCAAAGATTGAACATAGTCAACCATGGTCAATCTGATTCAAACATAGTCAACCATACTCAACCATAGTTTCCTTGAGTTAATCACAGTCAACCATAGTAAAACATAACCATGGTCGACCATAAAAAACATAATTAGACATCATCAACCATATTCAATCATGGATTGAAGTCAATAATGGATTGAATTCAACCTTGGATTGCAGTCAAGATTGGTTCAAATTCAACTATGGATTGAAGTCAACTATGAACATAACTCAATTATTGAATGAAGCCACCCATCGATTGAATTCAACATTGGATTAAAGTTAACTGTGGATTGAATTCAACCACGGATTGGAGTCAACCTTGGATGGAAGTCAACCTTGGATGGAATTCAACGATGGATTGAAGTCAATCATGGATTGATGTCAACCTTTGATTGAAGTTAACCTCTAATTGAACTGTACTTTGCATAAAATTCAACTATTGTTTGAAGTCACCTATGAATTGAAGTCAACATTTCTTAAAAGTCAACAATAGATTGAATTCAACTATGTATTGAAGTCATTAATGTTAACATGATTAATGGATTGAGGTCGACTATTGGATTGAAGTCAACCTTGAATTAAATTTAACCATGGTTTGAAGTCAACCTTGGATTCAAGTTAATCTATGCTTGAAGTCAACCTTTTTTACAACCTTAGATTAAAGTCAACCTTTTTACAACCTTGGATTGAAATCAATATTGAAGTCATCCTTGGATTGAATTTATTGATGGATTGAAGCTACGCTTGGAATAAACTAAACCTTGGACTGGAGTCAACCATGAATTGAAGTCAACCCGAGATTGATGTGAACCTTGGATTGAAGTCACCCTTAGATTGAAGTCAACCATGGATTGAATCTAGCCTTGCTTAAAAGGCAACTATGGATTGAAGTCAACCTTTGCTTGAAGTCAACTTTTGATTGAAGTCAACCACGGTTTAAAGTCAACAATGGATTGAAGTCATTAATGTTAATATTATTAACGAGATGAATTCAACCATGGTACAAAGTTAACTTTGGATTGAAGTCAACAATGGATTGAAGTCAACCTTGTATTTAAGTCAACCATGGATTAAAGTCTACCTTCACTTGAAGCCACTCTAGGATTAAAGTCAACCTTGTATTGAAGTGAACCTTTTAGGCAAACTTGGATTGAAGTCAAGCTTGAAGTCAGCCTTGTATTGAAGTTACCCATGGACTCAGTCAACCATGGATTGAAATGTAACTTGGATTGAAGTAAACTATGGATTGAATTCAACCATGGATTGAGGTCAATCGTGAATTGAGGTCAATCGTGAATTGAGGTCACTCTTAAATTGAAGTCAACCATGGATTGAATCCAACCTTGCTCTACATGAATCTATGGGTTTAAGTCAACCTTTGATTGAGGTCGACCTTGGATTGACGTCAAAGATGGATTGAATTCAATCTATGTGTTCAATAGAAATTCCAATTTCAAAATATTTATTTTTCTTCATTGTATACACTATATGTTTTTTACTTCCATGCTTTGACAATATCAAATACATTTAGAAATGTCATTTCACATTTTACATTCATAGATTACCTTCCACATATTTCCCATAAATATTACAATTTTTTATTATTAATTATTTCATGATTATAAAATTTTTCAAAATATAATTTCTTTATTTTACATTTATTTTATTTTTTTCTAATAAGTAAATTTGAAATATCAATTATTATTTTTTATTTAATTATTTTTAATATAACTTTCAAATATAAATTTAAGTTGAAATTTTTTAATTTTTTGAAATATAAATTTAATTTAATTTATATAATTTTTTTTTCTTTCTAATAAGTTAATTTTATTACTAATATTAATTTATTTAATATTTTTTATTATTTTACATTAACTTATATTTAATAAGAATTATATAACTTTTTATTTCTTATTTAATATAATTTAATGTAAACTACATTTTTATTTACTTATATTTATTTCATTAATTTTAATATCATTTATTTTCTTCTTCATTTATATTTAATATTATTTATTTTAATTAATTTTAATATCACTAATTTTAATTTTAATTTACATTTAATATTTTGTTTTTACTTTTCTTTTTAATTAATCATTATTTTACTTTTCTTTAATATCAATTAATTATTTTATTCTAAATTTACCTTATATTTTATTTTTTACTTATATTTAATTTTTTTAATTTATTTTGTATTTTGTATTATATATATATATTACTTTTTTTTTTTCACTTATATTTATTTATTTATTTTACTCTATTTCTTTATTTTATTTTTTTAATACTTTTATTTATTTTACTTTATTTTTATTTAATTTACTTTAATTTATTTTTATTTCTTCATTTTATTTTACTTTATTTCCACTTGTTTATTTTTTATTCTATTTTTATTCTTTATTTTACTTTATTTATTTCTTTTTACTTTGCTTTTATTTAATTTTTTTTATTTACTTTACTTTACTTTATTTTAGTTCATTTTTATTTTAGTATTTCTTGGTTGCACTGGTTGTCCACTGGCAACAACCACATTTTTAAATGTGGTTGATATTCATTGATGGGCGAATATCAACCACTTTTAAATGTGTTGTCATTGTTGATATACGCCGATCGGCAAATATCAACCACATATAAAAATGTGGATTGCTAGTTATTTTAGTATTTTTTGGTTGCATCGGCTATCCACTAGCAACAACCACATTTTTAAATGTGGTTGATATTCGTCGATCGACGAATATCAACCACTTTTAAATGTGTGGTCATTGTTGATATACGCCAATTGACGAATATCAATCACATTTAAAAATGTGGTTGTTGTTAGTTGTATAATATTTGGAAGTGCCAGTGATGGGAATGACGGAAACGCTCAATGAAACAGGCCAAATGAAGAATAGGTTTGTCAAACATCTGGAGCGGATATTTTTTGTTGCTTATTTGTAGGTCCATACACACAGTTTTGGATGCAAGCGTTCCTGAGTGGTGAAGCTGTGCCCTTGCAAGAAACTATTATTTGGGTCTGACGGTGTCAAGTGCTCTCTTAACATGTTATATGTTTCAGATTTCAAATAAGGCAAATTTGTAAAGATCAGCTGAAACTCTTTATCAATGATATCTTCCTCCATTTTTATGTTGAATAATATGTGGCTTACAGGTCGTCGTTTGGGTGTTATATCTTTGCTCACTGGGTTGATGCTGTTAGACCCTCTGTACTAATTCAAGGCCTGAGTGATATTTCAGTAGGCTCTGGTTAGCATGGCATGCATACTAATACATATGCTGATACATAAGGCATTTTTTTACCCATCCATTGCTGGGTTTGCAATGACCTGATGGTCAGGATAGAATTTCTCAAACCGAAACCTGGTGGTGGTTTGGGTTAAATGATGAAAACTATATTGTTAGCTTCAGTGTTAAGCTGCTGTAGTAGCTTATCATTTCATATGTAAATATGTTCCTTTTTCAAATTTCCAACTGTGGGATGTGTATTATTATGACCATACCCAGCGTAGACTGTTGCGCTATACTATTGTTATATCTGTATGATAAGTAATTAAACAACTGTTTTTGGATTTTCCGTCAGAATGCATTGTTAATTCAGGCAAATTCTTCTGGTTAATGTACTTTGCCTAATCACATGGTCTGCTTCAAAAGACAATTGAGTTTTTGAATTTGCATTCCATCTTCACTGCTAGTATTTGTGTTGAATTCATAATAGCAATATTTGTTAGCAAAAGTAGATAACTGATTGAACTGATTTTACATATTGTTGTGGGGAATCGAATTGCTGATGCATGCTATCATTTGAAATTTTGAAGGCAGTTAATGAAGAAGGCATTCACTAACTTCTATTCATCACAACAGATCCCCCAGGTCATTAAACACATCAACTAATCCAGTCTATAAACATATGTCTATTTGTTCTAGGAAGTGAGAGAGCCCTCTTGTGTTTTTCTAGTTTAAAATGTTATGGTTGGATTTACATGCATTTTAGTTGGGCATACAAATTGGATAATAGAAGCATTAGTGTAGTTGGATATACGTAATGTAGATAGGCATGCAATATTTTGTTACACACACAGTAAGGGAAGCAGCAGGGAGTGCAGGGATTGCTAAACATTAGTGCAAATAGATTTACATGGACATGTAAACTTTTGTTAGGCAGACAATAGGGAAGTGCAGGGATTGGTAAAATATTTACGAATATGAAAGAATGATTGGATGCCATGTATGGTGGCCTGATTTTGCAATGTATGGTGCAAATGTATGAAATCATGATTGTATGCTTAGGCAAACAGTACGGAAGTGTAGGGATTAGTAAAATATTTACGAATATGAAAGCATGATTGGATGTCGTGTATGGTTGCCTGCTTTTGCCATGTATGGCTGCCTGCATTTGCCCAAGCATGCAACTTCGACCATGATCCAGTATAATATTTGTGTATGCTCACAAGTAAAATAGTAGTTTGATTAGTATGTATATGCTATTTTTTTCCATGTCCTTTGGTGCAGAAAGGAGAATAATGCATTTTCTCTACTAATTCTTGAGCATCTAACCGAACAAAAAACAATTTTAATAATACATAAGCGGAAAGAATAAATATTTTCTTATCGCTTAGGCAAAGAGTGTATTAAGAAGATTGATGCCAATGTCCATAATGAATTCTATCTTTTCAATTTATATGCATTAGCTTACACTAGCTGGTTGTTGTAGTCAACGAAGAGCAGTTTAGATCTAAGAATGGATAATGGATTAAATGTCATTAATCCTTCGCTGTATGAAAAAATTGTAGATAAGCCGAAACTATATCGAAATTATGCAGTTGTCTTCACTTGGCGCTCATGTTATCCTCTATTGAATCCCCTTCACGAATCTTATTGGGTTTGGATTCTAGCCTTTGCCTTTGAGCTCTGGTTTGCTTTCGAGTGGATTCTTGAGTGCAACCTGAAATGAGTTTAGCGTTAACACTATGTCATGACTTATTTATGATCATGTATTTTTAAGCATAGTAGCATAATTCGGCTATATTGGCAATTCACGTAGGGAAATTAATACTAAGACAGATTCTTAGTAATAGAAAATTAAGGTTTGAAAACCAATTAAAAAAACAAACTTAAACACTATAAAACATAAATACCATTCAATTTATAATTTCTTATTAAAATAATTATTAATAACTAGTTGTGGTCACTCACACTTGCCATATGGTAGGTTGTTGAAATTATATTTTTTTGTTTTTTAAATATATTTGATTTTATTATGTAAATGTTTATGTACATTTATAGTATATTTTTGAATACTCCATTAAAAAATATTATATATAAGTAGACTACTTTCGTATTTTATTCGTATTATATTTTTTCATTACGTATTTTTTCTGTATCGAATCGTATTTGTATCCGTATTCGTACTCGAATTATGCTACTATGTTTTTAAGACACTTGTTTCTAGTGAGTCTCTATAGGATCACTTTTACAGAGTTGTATAAATGCTAACTAAAACGCCCCTGACTTGCCGGAATCCGACAGAGAAATTCCGACCAAAATAGCAATTTGGAGTACTCAGATCG
Organism: Larix kaempferi; assembly: GCA_027924585.1. NCBI lineage: Eukaryota > Viridiplantae > Streptophyta > Pinopsida > Pinales > Pinaceae > Larix > Larix kaempferi. Next base: position 6,940,979 of record BSBM01000821.1, on the reverse strand, counting down.
CAGTTTCGGCGATCTGGGTAGTTTTAAAATTGGCTAATTAGTCTAGAACTAGCAATCCCAATCGCTAAAATTACCAAAATTGAAAAATAGCAATTTCCAGCAAGAATTTTAACCGTTTTTTCTCCCAAAACCGCCAGAAAAGTGGGGTGTTTTGGTTGTCTTTTATCCTAGCGCACTTGTACCATTTGGAACAAGTGTTTGCAACATTGCGACGAGAAATTTTGACTTATTAACACAAAGAAGTATATATTTGGGTATATAACTTGGTCTAAGTGTTTGCAACATTGCGACGAGAAATTTTGACTTTCTAACACGAAGAAGTATATATTTGGGTATATAATTTGGTTATCTTAGTTTTTATGTGAACCGATATACAATACATTGAGCATTGATCTAATAAAGATTTCAAACATTGTAAATTGGCCACCACTGAAGAACAACCATTACATGTGAAGCTTCGTGGGAATGGTGAACTATGTAAAGAAATATAAATCATATGTTGTGCATGACATGCAACTTCTTAATACACAAAATCATAACCAGGTCCACTTTAGTTGGGATGTCATGCAGTCGTGAGCATTTTAAGAGATCACATGTTTAGTTGTAACTATAGTCTTTGCTCTTTCCTTATTTGCTTTTGATCAAGCCTTCAAGATAGAGGGGGATGCCTTTGAACATGCAACAGGTGTAGCTTTCATGCAACATGGAAAACCCTTCACAAACCACTCTAAAACCTTTCCAGGTGTTGTTTACAATTATTTAAATATGTCTGATATGTGTGTGTTTAAGCATATAAGACTAGCAACAATATTTTTAAGCATGGAAGACTAGCAACAATTTTCCCCTTGTATAATTTAGACTTAATGTGGGCTAAAACATTTACGACATCAACTCCCTAACATTTAATGGACTGCTTGGGTTATAACATTTATGACATCGATTCTGTAACATTTAATAGACTGGATTCATGCTACAGTTGGCTGCATGCTTGGAGTAGCATTTATGTAATGTGAGATTTGCTAAGGGAGAGGAGCCATAGTGGTGCATATTTTTTACCCATTTTTGCATAACTTAATTCTCCATGTTCCCGAGCTTTTTTTTTTCCTCCAAATTTTAATGACATATACTTTAGCATGTTCTCTATCTAACCATATTGGTCTTGAGGTGTGACGAATCCAAATTGATGCTATGTTAGCCACAAAGCTCAAAGTTTTCTAGTCCTAATGTGTTTTAGTGTATTATTGATTAAGACTAATGGGTGAACATTGATGTGACTTAAAATGAAATTTCAAATTTCAAATATTCATTTTATTTCAAAATGTAGAAGAAAGTTTTTTGATAAATAATTTTGAAAGCATGAAAAATATTGACAATGACTTGTACATAAAGTATTTCTATGAACCACTTATGGTAGCTAGTATTTCCAAGATTGAGGTTAGCCAACGCCATTTTTATCTCTACTACTGATCCCCCATGCAACTATTAGCTTCTCTCCCCTATATTTTCTCTCTCAGTGCAACTCCGCCTTATTTATCTCATGAGATTTGCTCTATCAACTAATGATTTGCCATATCTAACATTAAATTCCTCATTCAATTATATTTATTTAACCACGTGATTCATAAATCTAATCCTAACCTCATGATCCCTAAATATAAACCTAAGCTTTGGCCTATGCTTCACCCATGGAAGACCTCATAGATATCAAAATATTGCAAGTTGTATGGCAGTTCCTCCATCTATATACGACATCTGTATGTTAATGCAATGGCAAATGGGAGAAACTAGCTATATGCTTTCAAAAGAAGTAGCATGGCGAGGTTAACTCTCTATGATCATATTTGCAGATCACTTTACTCTTATTATCTTCCATTTGTGTTAGAACCATAGTAGCATAATTCGGTCGTATTGATACTTTGTGTACGGAAATTCAGAATAAATTCGAATTTGTCGAATATTCGATGTAGGTGTAATATGGATACAGATTATTAGTGGAGAATTAAATTTTGAAAACCAATTTAAAGAAAGAAAAAAAAAACATTAATTATTTAAACACTATAAAACAAAAATACCATTCAATTTCATGTTTTCTTATTAAAATAACTATAAATAAGTAGTTGCCATCTCTCACACTTCCATATCCGAGGTTTTTGAGATTTTATATTTTTGTTTTTTAAATATATGTTAAATTGTATTATATAAATGTTTATGTATATTTATGGTATATTTGTGAGTATCTGATTAAAATTTTTATATATAAGCAAGCTACTTCCATATTTTATTCGTATTAGATATTTTCAATACGTAATTTTTTTTCTATATCGAATCGTATGCGTATCCGTATTCGTACTTGAATTATGCTACTATAGTTAGAACAACTTAAAGATGCAGTAAAGAAAGACATATAGCAACAACCAAGATAGAATCACTTTACCTCACAAATTTTAGACTTGGATCTATCTATGTGCCTAAGAATTGGAAAATTTTCAAAATACAAAATCCAGAGAACTAAAACGTATCAATATATCACAACTTTTAGACTTGGATCTTTCTATGCGCCTAAGGATTAGAAAATTTTCAAAATACAAAATCTAGAAAACTAGAACGTATCAAAATTATTGTAGCACGTGGTTTGCTCTTTTAACATATTGAACGTTGAGATAATCACAAAGCTATTGAATATTGAAAAGAATTGAATGGGCACTTCCACTAGTCACACTTAGGGCTGCATGTGTAGCACGTGTAACCCAAGTAAAGGCTTGCTTACGTTTCAAAGTTGAAAGTTATTTTAAATTTTATCCTCATCTAATACTCAAAATGGGTAAAGATATGTCCAAACTTTGATCGACCTTACAAAGAAACAACCTGGTAAATGGTTAATGAATTGATAAAAACTTGGCTAACAAAATTTTATGTAGTAATCCGTTTTAAGTAATTTTTATTTTCACACATAAAAAACTAATTTTATATTAGTTTAAAAGTTGTATCCTTCATTACATGGTTACATGAGAGAAGTGAGAAACTTCTCATCAAAATATAGATTCATTCGAGTGGGAGTGAAAAAGTCCTCCAATTATACATATAGATCAATCCATCATACCAAGCAGAAAGTTTTGTAAGAGCCTTTTTTTAGGGAGAACCTTAGTACATAAGCCTCACGTGTCCATTAAAGTTCTCACATGAGATCCAAACAGTGAGAGTCCACAAGAGATCCATCGAGGAACTCCTCTCCATGCAACTTTCCATCCATGTCACCCAATGAGCATTTTGAGAGAGCATCATCAACTGAATTGGCTTCTCTAAAGATGTGATTAATAGAAAACTGATCAAAAGTAGATAACAAAACTTTAACTTTGTCCATCCATGGCTTCAGCCTAAGAGAGTGGAGGGAAGAGATGTCGAGGATCCAATCCACAATGCATTTAGAGTCTCCAAAGACCAGTAAAGATGATACTTCTCTACACGAAGCAAAACACAAGAGGTACCACAGGGCTAAAAGCTCTGCTCTGTTGTTCGTCCCCATGCCCGCCTTAAAATACAAGTGAAAAACATGTCTAGAGATGAATTTCAAAACACATCTAGCACCACAACACTCCTCTTTGCAAGCCCCATCAAAATAACCTAAAGGGTAGGTGAAAGAGTCCTCGAAAAGCAAATATTCTTTTTGTTCTTTTTAGACACCTCCTTTTTATGTTCCAGGTATAAAGCAATGATTCGAGAGGTCATCACCTCAATAGAAGGGTGTAACTGTCCAAATAAAACCCCATTTCTAGCCTTCCACACCCCTCAAATGACAAAGGGCAGCAGGGATTCGAACTCAGTATGTAAGGACATCCATCTCTGAAAATTTAAACTAAATCTCTACTCAGTCCACTGAAAACTAAAATCAAAAAAACTTTCTAGATAGTACCAGATATGAAGGAAAAAATAACAAATCCCAAACAAGTGTGGAGTCGATTCCTCAACTTCATTACATAAACAACATATACCAGGTCCCTCGTAGCCCCTTTTCTGCAAATTTGGCCAAGTCAAAATTTTATCATAAATAGCTAACCAAGTAAAGCACTTAACTTTCAGAGGCGTTCTCCTGGTCCAAAGGCGTTTTAACGACCCAAGGGTTTTCAATTCCATATGCTGGCTCACTTGTAGATGGTAGGCAAGCTACACCGTAACAACTCCACTATGATTGTTAAGAACCCAAACTAGGGAGTCTTCAGACTCAGATAAATGAATGCTTGCCTGAAACAAGGCCAATACATATCTATCCCATTCACAACTAAGAAGGGCCTCCCAAAAACGATCACTGTAAGATCTCCAAGTAGTAAATCCTTCCTGTACAGAAAGAGCCACTTGTATTAACACAAAAATGTTCCGCTGGTGAAGAACGTCCACAAGGGCCTTTGATAGACTGAAATCCTCAATACCCAAAATCAGGTCAATGCCAACAAATATTTGGGTTCCTCTCCCAACAGTCCATGCAATAGCCTGATTTACAAAAGGCATAGCATTCATAAGACTATGCCATAAAGGAGAGTCTGTGGGTTTGCTACAAATGTGGGCTCTAAGCCATAATGAAAGTGGTAAGCGCTTCAGATACATACATCTTATAAGCTTTCCCCAAAGTTCGATATCAAAAACACTTATCCACAGACTTTTAGCACATAGAGATCGATTAAAAAAACTCAAATGTCTGATACCCCATCCCCCACACTCCATTGGGAGAGAAAGTATATCCCACGAAACAAGATGGTACTTATGAATTCCCAAAGCACCAGACATAAAAAGTGAAACAACTTCTTGCGAATGACCAAAATTACCGAAGCTGGGACTTTGAATAAAGAAAACTAGAAAACCAGAATCAATGCTCTGCAGAACGGATCTATCTAGTGTAAGTCGTTCTCCAAGTGATAAACACCTGTAAGACCACATACTGATCCTCTTTTGAACTTTCTTAATTAACCAATTCCATTCATTAAATTTATAACCATTCGGTTTTAAAAAATAACCCAGGTATCGGAAGCCTTTTGCAATATGAACCATCTTAAATGGCAACAAGCGAGCAATGTGATCAATGAGCACGACATCCCCGCAATGAAATAGAAAATCTGACTTTTGTCCACTGAAAACCATACTAGAAGCATCACAAAAGATACTAATAATAGAGGCGAACTGCTGCCAAACACTTATGGACCCTTCTCCAAGAAGCAGTACACCATCGACAAATAAGATATGTGAGATCATTAGTGTTTTTGTTATATATTAATGCCTTTGATTTGTTTTTCCTCAATATCATTATTGATCAACAGACTTAGCCCCTCAATAGCCAACACAAAGAGACAAGGAGATAGAGGGAACCCCTGGCGCATCCCCTGATTGCAACTGAAAAACACAGTAGGGGATCCATTCACTAAAACAACATAACGAACAGTGGTGACACAACACATTATCCAATTTACAACTTCAACATTAAGGCTAGTCTAGATGAGAATAAAACAGAGGTAGTGCCAGTCAACTTTATCATAAGCCTTCTCCAGATCCAGTTTAAGGATGACAGCATTGAGTTTTTTTTGTTTGATGGAGTGAAGACATTCTTGGGAAATCCCCACAACATCTAATATTTCCCTGCCCTGGACAAAACCAAATTGCTCCTCCGAAATGCCCCTTCCCAGAACAGGTTTCAGTATTTCCGCTATGACCTTGAAAATAATCTTGTAAAGTAAATTACAGAGGGAGATTGGTCGGTCGTCGTTCAAATCCATCGGATGATATCACTTAGGGATAAGAGTGAGATAAGTAGAGTTTAATGAGCTAGGGATCCATCCCTTCTGTCTGGACTCATCCACAGCCTCCGAGATCTCCCCACCAAACAAATAAAAAAAGTGAAGCTAAAATTCTGTAGTTAGACCATCAGGACCAGGGCTCCTGTCCTTGGAAAAAAACTTGAGCACAGTGTGTACCTCTTCCACAGAGACACCTTTACCCATCTGCCTACAATCCTCATCATTAAAGAGCCGAGGGAAATTTCGAACGACATTCAGTGGTTGGACCAGATTAGCACTAGAATGTTTAGTAAAGTGCTGCTGAAAATGGTCCTGTGCAGCTTGTTTCAATTTAAAAGTCTCCATAACCACCAAATCCTCATTCACTTTTATATCCCAAATAGAGTTTGTGATTCTGCGCTGATTGGCGAACCGATGAAAGAACTTCGTGTTTTCATCTCTAGCTTTAATCCATATAGCCCTACTTTTTTGCCTCCAAGTCTCCTCAAACTGCCCCAGGATCTTTTTTTTAGCAGCCTCCAGAGAAGTAATATTCTCTTTCCTTTCCACCGAGAAAGAATCCACATCAGTTCCCCCAGTGGCATCCTGAAGATCAGACTCAATGGTTTACAGAGCAACCAAATTCTCCAATTTCTTTCTCTTCTCCCAATACTTTATCCAATCTCTTAACTGATTTAATTTCCAGACCAGCCTGTTGTGAAGACGAGCTATAATCTACAGTGATCTCTTTCCACTTTTCCTGCACAAAGACACAAAATGCCTCATCATCCAACCACACAGGATTAAGTTTAAAGGGATAAACATTGAAGGATTTGTGTGATCATCATCCACAAGATTGGCTTCTGAGAATGAAGAAGAAAAGTAGTTAGCTAAGGGATCGTAGAGCTTATCAGCTCCCCAAACCTCATCATCCGAAAGGGTAAAATTAAAGTCACCTGCAACAATAATTGAGTCATCCACCAGAAGGTTTGAAAACTTAATAGAATCCCAAAAAGCTTGTCTATTGTGATAGGTTCCATAGATATTAGGTATGCGAACATGAGTTTTCAAACCCTTCCAAAAGGATACCCGTCGGAGTGATAAAAGAGAGCATTTTAGCAAAACCTGGATTCCAGGCCACCACGGTACCCCCCGAGAGACCAGTCGAATTTACCACACAAACCTTCCATGAAGGTTTAATCTTAAGGAAATAGTCACAAGCCGCTTGAGCCGAGGTCATGGTTTCCTGGATAAGGATAATACATGGATGACAAGTATCTAAAAAACGGTTGAGAGAAGCATGTTTTGGGACACTACCAAGCCCATAGATGTTAAAAGTGGCTAGGTTCATTTAAGCACCTCTGTAGAGGCCAGTGATGCTCTAAGGCGCTTGGGAGAGTTAGGGATAATTACTGAGGGGTCTGTAGGAAGACCCTTATCAAAAAGTGATATAACACAAGGGTTTGAAAACGATGAGGAGTGGTCCCCCCATCCAAAACCGAAATATTCGTGCATTTGCGATTACGTTTGGGTTTCCGAACAGTAACATTACCCTTGTAAATCAAGGAGATATGGAAGGAATTTATATCATCAAAGGCACCAGTAGTATAGTGAGGAAGAGGAAACTTAGTTTTTGAAATGTTCTCCCATACCGGTGAAGAGTGTTCGGCAACAAGTGAAGAAGAGATGGCAATTCCCAAGGAGGGTTTTGGAGATGACGAAAGGGGAGGGAAATCCTCCTCACCAAGGGTAAACAAAGTAGAGGCAACATTAGGGTTTAGTCTAGAAGTGAACGAGGGTAAAGTATCAGAGCAAGCCAAACCCGACACCAGTAAATCACATGGACTCAGTTCAACCCCGTTCATTAAAATCGGGACCGGTAAAGGGGAGGGAGGATCCCCAAGTTTGGGAGACTCCCTGTCCGAGCAAATATCAAGTAAAACTGAGGGCTTGTCAACAACCTTCACGGAAGAAAAAACACGGGAAACAGACAGAGCTTCCAAAATGGCATATGCAAAAAGAAATTTAGTAAGCACTGGTAAGGTAAGGGAAAAATTACCAACAAACTCCTTCGCTGAATGAGTGTCCAGTGGCAGAGGATGGATGGAAAGATCCAAGTTCTCCTCCTTGTCCACGCCTTCAATAGAGGAAGCAATACCCTTCAAAGAGTTCTAGTTTTTTCCCTGCACTGCGTTTTATAATGGCCAAATTTCTTACAAGAGTAACAATGGAATGGGGCTTTCTAGAAGTCGAGGGTTTGAATAAAGGATCCATCATCCCAGACCTCCTCTAGTTACCCGGGAAGGTCCTCAGAAGAGTCCAGTTCAACCAACATGCGAGGGTACTTCCGTTCGTTCCCAAACAAAAGTTCCTCCTCGATGAGTGTAAAACGTCCAATGGTGTTAGCAACTGCCATGAAACCACCAAGGGACCAACACTGTAGAGGAAAGCCCGGAAGTATAACCCATAGGTGCCTCTTGTGTAATTTTTCATGCTGCGGGTCAAACCCCGAGTGCTAACGCGAAAGGACTAAGGAACCAGTACCCACCACTCAAAACCGGTCATCAATGCTTTTCCTGTCCTCCTCCGTGAGAAACTGAAAAACCATCCATCCATTAGCCAACATCAGTACCCTAGGGATGTTATCGATGAAGGGTTTCCATTTTAAGCGAATCCAGTGAAGAAGCTCACTCCGTGAAAGCCTAATGTATTCGAACCGACCCACTAGTGCCCTCTGCGAGAAAGCCACCACCATGTCCAATGTAACATCCCTACCCAGGAGACTGAGAGGGTGGCCCCACTTCTCTTTGTCAAACTTTATATGAGGGGGAAAATACTTGAGATTAGAGGAAGCTCGACATCTTTGCTTTGATACCATAGATCCAAAAATCATCAAAGGAGGATGCTCAGGGTTTATGGCCGCCAAAGACCTATCACCCTTCGTTAGCATAGTGTCCCTTAAGCCCGAAAGAGTGGACAAGGGCTCAAAAACCACATTAACTAAAGTGTTTGTTTTCACAGCAAACTGCGAAACCCATGTACAAGGAGACGTGTAACCGGCTATCACCGGTCAGGGTTCACTGCTATATCCGTGTCCGGATATACTTAGTGATTATTCAAGCGAATAATCCGCCAATGGAAAATAACTCCATTTGATAAAATAATAATATATAATTGATAATGGGTGATTTAATAATTTACAATGAGGCTTGCTTTTATAGGCTTGAGTGTGTATAGTGAAGGGTTACACCCTTTCACTTAATAACTAATAACTTTAATTAACATACATATAATATTCATAGCATTGCCACTCTCTTAGAAAGGCTTTGTCCTCAAAGCCTTATAATTTTGTTGCACTGTTCTTTGCGATGCCATGGCTGATGAAACATGTCGATACGAACTGCTAAGTGTAGAGCACAACTTCCGATACATCGACGGATCAATCCATCCCAAATTGACTTGTTGTGCACTGATGGGATTTCCTACTGATGTGTCGTCTGGAGATTTGATCACATTAGTACCATTATCTTTCGACTTTTCCCACTTTTTCAAATATCGGTTTTTATGGTTGGGGTGTCGACAAGGGACTTTCACGATGTCATTTTCATTTACGAATGTCGCCTTTAGAGCATTGATCTGAGTTGGAAGTTGTATTTTCGTCTCTTGAGGATTTAAGTTTTTGTTCTGTATCTTTTCCAACTTGTTTTCTAACTGTCTATTATCATTTTGAAACTTCTTACTCAATTCGACTTGCGATTTTCTGTCATCTTCAGATGTCTTAAGTTGTTCATTAAGATCTTCATTATGACTTCTGATACAACTATTTTCTTCTTGCTTGTCTAGAAGTTTCCCTTCAACGTCGTCCATAGATTGTTCTATCTTCCGGCTATTTTTCAACTTCTTAATTTTTGTGACTAGTGTCTTGTTATGATTTCTTAGTCTAAAAATTTCTTCAGCATTGTTAGATAATGCTTTATTACTCTTCGCGATCTCTGACTTATGTGTCTTTTTAGAGTCGTCATTTTGTTGTTGAAGAACTTTTATCTGTTGTCGACACTGGCCGACCTCTGATTCTTGACTTTCTAATTTATGTCGTAACTGCATTAGTTCTTCATCTTTGTCGCTAACGATTTTGTTCAAGCGTATTATTTCTGCTTCGTAATTATTTATTTCCTTCTTTATATCTTGATTTTTCAATCTTTGATTGAAATCACTTTCATCTTTTAATTCCTTGATTTGCGCACATAATTTTTCTATGTGATTTTTCTGGCTGGACATTGTGTGTTCATTGAACCGTTTTTGTATTTTATGTAGTTCAATCTTTATTTCTGATTGTCTATTAATGTCTCGTAATTCTTCATTGTCTTTTTGATAGCGTTTTAACTTGGCTTCTAATTTCTCTCGCAAATCGGCTTCCATGGTTTTGACTTCTTCGGTGATAGATGTTCTTTCTTTGATTTCTTCGGCGATAGATAGTCTTCGATTTTTTCGATGATAGAGGGTCTTTGGCTTTTTTTGACGAATCTTCTTTTGACTTTAACTTCTCTTGATGATAGATAGCCTCGACTTATTTTGACGAGGGAGTTTTCTTTGACGAGGGAGTCTTCCTTTGACTTCTTAATTTTGTCTTCTCTTACGAGTGATGATCTTCTTTGACCTTTTCTTGATTTTGTCTTCTTCAATTCTTTTAATCTCTTTTTTTTTTTTCCAAAAATAATTATTATTTCAATGAAATAATAATATTTTTAACTTCTTTTTTTTTCTTTCTATTTTTGTCTTTGAATTTATACTTGTAATAATAAAAAATATTATTAATATTATTAAAATTTAATAACAATAATAATATCAATAAATATAATATATTATTAAATGTAACACTAATATATTATATATATTTAAATGAGAGGAATTAGGGTTTAAACCCGGGAATTTGAAGGAATGGCGGGTTGTGGACTGAATTGAGTGAATGGCGTGAGGGTGAGTTGGCAAGGAATGAGGTGGGACGATTGTGTAGAGGCAACGTGGAGGGATTGTTGGGGGAAGGAAGTGGCGTGTGGTAGCGTGGAAAGATGGGAGTGATGGAGGATTAGTCGTGGGAGTGAGCAGGCGAAGTGGGGGTCGGGGCGTTGCAATGGAGGTAGGCAGCGCACTAGTAATGGAGCATGGAGGTAGTGTGATGAGGAGGGGCGGCAGAATGCGTGGCTGGAAACACGGTGCAACCAGGAGAGACAACGGAGTGAGGACGCGAAGACAGTCGCAGAAGGAGGACGCAGGGTCTGGTGTTTGATACAGGCGCGGGGGAGGGCGTGAGGAGTGGGCGGCTGCGGCGTGGTGATGGCGGAAGGAATGTGGGAAGTGGATGCGAAGGGAGGGGTGGGCGTAGATACAGCATGTCGTGGTGGATTAGAGGTGAAGGTAGATGGGCGTTGCGAGGGAGAATGCAGCGAGGTGGTGTGGCCGGGAGGTGGGCCGTGGACAGGGAAGCAGGCGCAGGAGGGCGCCGGAGTCGCAGCAGGGGAGCAGGTGACGAGCAGCGGCGGTGGTGGAGCTCGACGTTGCAGTGGATAAGTGAGCACAGGGACGAGTGAGGGAATGGAGGTTGGAAATGGCGTGGACTGGATCGCTGAGGACGAGGAGGGAGAACAGGCGTGCAGGTGGGAGTGTATGCGCGAGGTTGTAGCCGGGCGTAGGGAGCACGAATAGGTGGGAAAAATGGAGAGCGTGAGCAAGATGGTGGTGTGGGAGACCGCGTGGGCAGGTCAAGTGGGGTGGAGCTGTGGAAGAGAGGAGGATGGAACGTGGTGTGCACGGGGAGATTTGGAGTACGGAGTGGTGGGAAGGCGATGGCAGGTAGGAGGGTGCGGTCTTGGAGAAGAGATGGCTGCTGGGTGGATTCGAATCTTCTTCCTTTCAATTGAAATCTGAAAATGGCCAAAAGCCGAGACTGGTCAAAGACCAAGTGCACAGAGAAACTCTGAAATGGGTGGCCAAAGGCCAGATCAGGGAGGGCCGAGAGGCTCTGATACCAATGCTATATCCGTGTCCGGATATACTTAGTGATTATTCAAGCGAATAATCCGTCAATGGAAAATAACTCCATTTGATAAAATAATAATATATAATATAATGGGTGATTTAATAATTTACAATGAGGCTTGCTTTTATAGGCTTGAGTGTGTATAGTGAAGGGTTACACCCTTTCACTTAATAACTAATAACTTTAATTAACATACATATAATATTCATAGCATTCACGTGACTCCCACCAAGGACAAGCGGGGAAATGGTAAACATGAATGTTGGAAACCAAACACAAAAACTGTAAAAAATGCTGCCAGAACACCGTAAAAAACACTGCCAGAACAAAAGAAACCGGGATAGTTGAGGGTGACAACCAAGACTCACGTTCCCACACTTTTAGCCTAGTTGGTACTAGGCCCGCTAGTGAGCAGGATTAACTCCAGGAGGGAACGATAAAACTAATACCAGGTGTAGAAAAACCACCATTCCTGGACACAGACCTCTTTCCATCCACCATTATTATTGTTTAGGCCTCGACTCCCACCCGGAAACAGAGTGAAGTTGCCTCGTGAAATGAGGCTCTTCCCACCAAAGCACCAATCAAGTAATCCTCATCAAACTCATTAAAAAAGGGTAATGGAATTTTGATATTGCTTCTATTTATTTCTTGAGCCTTCTAATATGCCAATAAATTTGAATGTTGAAGTCAAATTGACATGAATTGTACAAAATAAAGAAATTGTGCAATGCATATCTATATATATATATATTAATTAGTTTTCAGTTGACTTTTCACAAATTTTATATATGTTAAATTTTTTATAATGGTTTACTAAGCTTTTTGGAAATTAAATTATTAATTTAAATATTTTAAAAATTCCTTTTTTTTGAATTTTTTTTTTTTGAATTAGTTGAGAAGTTAGATTTGAGAAATTTTATCAAGTTTTTATTAAATTTGTCAAATATAAATAATAATTTAAAATAAATAAAAACTCAAACTTCTAAATTAGTGACATCTATGTTTATATTTAATTACCTTCCCAATAACATTAATACACTGATTTCTGATTTGATAATAAATGCAATACAAAAATTTAAATTTTTTTATCCTACATCAATATTGATCGCTTTAATAAATTTTTGATGTTATATTTCATTTATGACAAATATGCCTGTGTCTAAAAGAGATGTGTAAATTAAATTTGACTACAATCACCAGGAGGATGCACAACACTCGATGAACCTTTTCCATACTGAGCCTTGAGATGACAAATATGTCTCTGTTTAAAACTTTACTCTTAGCAAGCATTTTTTTTTAATTTGTCTTCAATAAATCATTAATACTCTTTATAATTTGTATTTTTTTTCATAGAAAAAAGTTTGCATTCCCTTTGTACTAAGAAAACATCTTTTACATGATCCATATGTTAGGCCTCTTCTATAAACCATTAAAAAATAAAACCGCCTGTAAAAAGTTCGAATTACTATAGTCGTTTGATTTTTATTTTCATGACTTTGATAAAGGTACATTTCAACGTCTTTTATAAAAAAAAATACAATGCAAAGTAAATTAACATTGAAGCTGATTGTAGTCTAGTTAAGTGTAGGGGATAGGTCCTGGGTTGTCTTCGGCAATGGAATCACCATCACACTCCCACTTCTACCAAATTCCATTTCAAAATTGGAGGCCAATTTTGGAAAGTTGGTCAGCTTGTTGGTTCCTTTCCCTCTGAATGTGCTGGAAACTGATAAAATGAAAGAGCCTTGCAATTCTGTCCATTTCCTTGAAGGTGCCAGTAAGATGTTTCTCGGCCTCCATAAATGTTTCATCCAATTGATGACCAGGAGCGAGTCACCAATGACTTGCGGACGATCTATGTGCAAAGATAAAGCCAACAACAGAGTGGATTTTAAACCCAACAATTCGGCACGATTATTGGTGCTTGGGCCCTTGGAAGCAATGAACGTAGATCGATGACGAGCATAAACAAATATTATCCTTCCTGTGCCCCCAACTGTATGATCCCCCAGAGTTGTTCTGTCAAAGAAACACCAAGGGATGGAGATGTCCACTGCTTCTTTATGACAACTTGGAATTACACCACAGCAACGTCTTCCTTTCTACCCTATCGACCAACCACTTCCAATCTTTGAGTCTGTAATTATTAGGTTTGATCGTATATCCCAGATAAAGGAGATCCTCGTCAGCGTTAGCCACCTTATAAGGGAGAACTTAGGAGATCCACTCAACATGCTGTGCGTCCAAATGCATAGTATAAATAGGGGATTTGGAGATGTTGATAGTCATGCCTGTGGCAAGCAAAAATAAGTCGAGAATTCTCTTTAGGATGCAAATGTCCCTTCTTGACCCATCAGTGAATAACAAAATGTTGTCCACGAAGAACGAATGGGTCACGCTAACACATGCCTTAAATTTAAATCCATGAACCAAGCCAAAGACTTTAGCTTTGTGAATGGCCCAATTTAATCCTTCCACAATCATAAGGAAAAGTAAAGGAGCCAAAGGAAACCCTTGGCGCAAATCCCTCTCTGGTCTAAAGAAGGTCGATGTAGAAGTGTTGATAAGGATATCAAATGAAACTGATTGAACTTGAATACATGATCCAGTTGACCGTCAAGAGAGGGAAGCCCGATTGGAGGAGGCCCAGTCTCAAGAATGTCTAGTTGACTTGGTCATAAGCTCTTCTGAGATTGATGTGGAGCATCCACACGTTGGTAACAATGGCTAGTCTCAAAGCGAGCCTAACTGAACTTCAGTTGAACTTCCTGTGCCGATCTAACCGATCCGAAATTGCAGGGATATTTTGAGTAGGTGGCTAGCGAACTTCTAGTGGGATTCCAAAACTATAAATACAAGGTTGAGTCAATAGATGGGGGTTAGTTTTGGAGATGATCTTTTTGTTGTTGTTGTGTCTAGAGATTAGTGAGAAGTCTGGGAAAGGGGGGGATCCCCTGAGCTAGACAGAGATGGTGAAATAATGGCTTGTGAGCCGATTAGGTTTTTCTGAGTGTGTTTAGCGGTTGAGTATTAGAATAATGGCTTGTGAGCTTGATGGGTCTATGTGTATGTGGCTAGTAAGCCACCTCTAGTCTAAGAGTTACTTTGGTTTTGTACTCTCTCTTCTATTTTCTATTAAATTATCACTTTGTTAGTATGTCTCCCTGTTTGACTTGCAGGGGACTGAGGTAATTTGTAGCAGAGTGATTGCATCATTTTGGTATCATAGCAAACCACAATGGCCCAGAGGGGAATCCACTGTTGGAGGATTACCGCTGGAGACTTAGCTGTTGAAACTGCAAAGTTTGTTCGAGAGGAGAACTAAGTGAGCTCAGAAGAGCCGAAGAGTTGGTTCAAGAGGAGAACCAAGTGTGCTCAGAGGAGCATTGGTTGCACGGAGGTGTATTATTGTTACCAGTGGGTTTGGCTATGGAAAGCCATATTGTGAACAACTTTAAGAGAGTAAGTTGTTGAGAAGCTAAAGAGAGATTGGCAAGTAAAAGTTAAAAATGGAAAAGGAGAAGCAGGTGAGCCAAGAAGAGAAAGAATGGATCAGGGCAGAGATACAAGCAATTATGAAACTAATCAAAGAGTGTGATGAAAAAATGCAGAGAAAAGCAGAGATCCGATCCATACGAAGGAGGATAAGGGCCTTGGAGGAGAAAGAAAGACATCAAATTGAAAAGAGGGAGTTTATAAAGGGGGTCTTAGTTGTGGAAGTGCTTTTCTACCCGTACGAAGGTGAAGCACTCGAGGAAGAATACATAAACACTGAGAATGTTTGTGTTGTTCAGAGCACGCAAAAAAAGGATAAGAAGATTTAGCATGTAGAGACCTACATGCATACAGATAAATGCAAGAAGGAGGATGCTACCAATTGCACTCTTGTAAAGATTGAGGAGAGAGAAGAAGATATTTACTTTCTGGTGGAGATAGTTGCAGTGGATAGAGAAATTGTTAACAAATATTACAATGTTGTTGGGGAATACATTGTTGAAGAAGAATACAATGTTGCTGAGCACGTGGTAGCAAAGGAGGAGGAACAAATTCTTCCAATCCTGGAAGAACAAATGGTCGGGCAATGCGTAAAGAGTGTGGTTGAAGATGTAGACATACCATCAGATTGGGATGCTGGGAAGGAAAATGGTTCCTTTAGTGAAAATGAACCTGACAAAGTTGCAGCAAAAGGGAAGCTAGCTGATTATTTGCAGCTCAGGCATGTGGTAACAGAGGTGCCAAGGAAGGACATTGAACAAGGGGCAACATATAAAAAAGGTGGTGTTCCAATTGTTAATGCAGTTGAAGATGAAATAGCTATGGAGGAATTGTTAAATGTTTCTTAGCATAGAACTAATGATAGTCTGAAAAATGAATTTATGAAGACAGGTGATTTAAGCCAAGGTAGGTTGGTACAGTTGAGTACATGCACAAAGGATTATACGGGGAAGCTCAATGCTATCATAATGAAAACAGGGTGGTTGTTGTTGATTAGACTATTGTTGTTTTGGGTTCTGTGGTTGTATTTTGATCGATGGAGAAAACATAGGAAAATATCTATGAAACTGGAGGTTCATATTTTCTTTCAACGTGGGGAGAATGATGCGGAGCATCCACACGTTGGGAGCAACGGCTAGTTTCAAAGCGAGCCTAACTGAACTTCAGTTGAACTTCATGTGCCGATCTGACTTATCCGAAATTGTAGGGATATGTTGAGTAGTTGGCTAGCGAACTCCTAGTGGGATTCCAAAACTATAAATACAAGGTTGAGTTAATGGATGGGGGTTAGTTTTGGAGATGATATTTTTTTGCTGCTATGTCTAGAGATTAGTGAGAAGTATGGGAAAGGGGGGCGATCTCCTGAGCTAGATAAATATGGTGAAATTATGGCTTGCGAGCCAGTTAGGTTGTTCTGAGTGTGTTTAATGGTTGAGTATTAGAATAATGGTCTGTGAGCCTATTGGGTCTGTGTGTATGTGGCTAGTAAGCCACCTCCAGTCTAAGAGTTACTTTGGCTCTGTACTCTCTCTTCTATTTTCTATTAAATATTTTTGAGATTTCTTTCTCTGAGACGTGTTTGAGATAAATTATCCCTTTGTAAGTATGCCACCCTGTTTGACTTGTAGGGGACTGAGGTAATTTGCAGAAGAGCGATTGCATCATTTTGGTATCAGAGCAAACCACAATGGCCCACAAGGGAATCCATTGTTGTAGGATTACCGCTGGAGACTTAGTTGCTGAAACTGGAGAGTTGGTTTGAGGAGAACTAAGTGAGCTCAGAAGAACCGAAGAGTTGGTTCGAGAGGAGAACCAAGTGTGCTCGAAGGAGCACTAGGTTGCACGAAGGTGCAATATTGTTACCAGTGGGTTTTGCTATGGAAAGCTATATTGTGAAAACTTTAAGAGAGCAAGTTGTTGAGAAGCTAAAGAGAGATTGGAAAGTAAAAGTTAAAAATGGCAAAGGAGAAGCAGGTGAGCCAAGAAGAGAAAGAATGGATGAGGGAAAAGATACAAGCAATTAGGAAACTAATCAAAGAGTGTGATGAAAGAATATAGAGAAACGCGGAGATCCGAGCCATACGAAGGAGGATAAGGGCCTTGGAGGAGAAAGAAAGACATCAAATTGAAAAGAGGGAGTTTATAAAGGGGGTCTTAGTTGTGGAAGTACTTTGCTGCTTGGAAGAAGGTGAAGCACTCGAGGAAGAATAAACACTGAGAATGTTTATGTTGTTCAGAGCATGCAAAAAAAGGCTAGGAAGATTTAGCATGTAGAGACCTACATGCATACAGATAAATGCGAGAAGGAGGATGCTACCAATTGCACTCCTGTAAAGATTGAGGAGAGAGAAGAATATATTTACTTTCCGGTAGAGATAGTTGCTGTGGATAGAGTAATTGTTAACAAAGATTACAATGTTGTTGGGGAATACATTGTTGAAGAAGAATACAATGTTGTTGAGCACGTGGGAGAAAAGGAGGAGGAACAGATTCTTCCATTGCTGGAAGAACAAATGGTCGGGAAATGCGTAAAGAGTGTGGCTGAAGATGTAGACAGACCATCAGATTGGGATGCTGGGAAGGAAAATGGTTCCTTTAGTGAAAATGAACCTGACAAAGTTGCAGCAAAAGGGAAGCTAGCTGATTATTTGCAGCTCAGGCATGTGGTAACAGAGGTGCCAAGGAAGGAGATTGAACAAGGGGAAACAGATAAAAAAGGCGGTGTTCTAATTGTTAATGCAGTTGAAGACCAAATAGCTATGGAGGAATTGTTAAATGCTTATGAGTAGAGATTTAATGATAGTCTGAAAATGAATTTATGAAGACAGATGATTTAAGCCAAGGTAGGTTGGTACAGTTGAGTACATGCACAAAGGATTATATGCAGAATCTCAATGCTATCATAACGAAAACAGGGTGGTTGTTTTTTATTAGACTGTTGTTGTTTTGGGTTATGTGGTTGTATTTTGATCGATGGAGAAAACGGAGGAAAATATCTATGAAACTAGAGGTTCATATTTTCTTTCAACGTGGGGAGAATGATGCGGAGCATCCACACATTGGGAGCAACGACTAGTTTCAAAGCGAGCCTAACTGAAATTCATGTGCCGATCTAACTGATCCGAAATTGCAGGGATATGTTGAGTAGTTGACCAACGAACTTCCAGTGGGATTCCAAAACTATAAATACAAGGTTGAGTCAACATATGGGGGTTAGTTTTGAAGATGATATTTTTTTGCTGCCGTGTCTAGAGATTAGTGAGAAGTCTAGGAAAGGGGGGCGATCCCCTGAGCTAGACAGAGATGGTGAAATTATGGATTGCGAGATGGTTAGGTTGTTCTGAGTGTGTTTAGCGGTTGAGTATTAGAATAATGGCCCGTGAGCCTGTTGGGTCTGTGTGTATGTGGATAGTAATCCACCTCCAGTCTAAGAGTTACTTTGGTTCTGTACTCTCTCTTCTATTTTCTATTAAATGTTTTTGAGATTTCTTTCTCTGAGACGTGTTTGAGATAAATTATCCCTTTGTTAGTATGTCACCCTGTTTGACTTGCAGGGGACTGAGGTAATTTGAAGCAGAGCGATTGCATCATTTTGGTATCAGAGCAAACCACAATGGCCCAAAGGGGAATCCATTGTTGTAGGATTACCGCCGGAGACTTAGTTATTGAAACCGGAGAGTTGGTTTGAGAAGAGAACTAAGTGAGCTCAGAAGATACGAAGAGTTGGTTCGAGAGGAGAACTAAGTGGGCTCAGAAGAGCCGAAGAGTTGGTTCGAGAGGAGAACCAAGTGTGCTCGGAGGAGCACTAGGTTGCACGAAGGTGCATTATTGTTACTAGTGGGTTTGGCTATGGAAATTCATATTGTGAACAACTTTAAGAGAGCAAGTTGTCGAGAAGCTAAAGAGAGATTGGCAAGTAAAAGTTAAAAATGGAAAAGGAGAAGCAGGTGAGCCAAGAAGAGAAAGAATGGATAAGGGCAGAGATACAAGCAATTAGGAAACTAATCAAAGAGTGTGATGAAAGAATGCAGAGAAAAGCAGAGATCCGAGCCATACGAAGGAGGATAAGGGATTTGGAGGAGAAAGAAAGACATCAAATTGAAAAGAGGGAGTTTATAAAGGGGGTCTTAGTTGTGGAAGTGATTTGCTACCCAGAAGAAGGTGAAGCACTCGAGGAAGAATACATAAACACTGAGAATGTTTGTGTTGTTCAGAGCATGCAAAAGAAGGATAAGAAGATTTAGCATGTAGAGATGTACATGCATACAGGTAAATGCGAGAAGGAGGATGCTACCCATTGCACTCCTGTAAATATTGAGGGGAGAGAAGAATATATTTACTTTCCGGTAGAGATAGTTGTTGTGGATAGAGAAATTGTTAACAAAGATTACAATGTTGTTGGGGAATACGTTGTTGAAGAAGAATACAGTGTTGTTGAGCACGTGGGAGCAAAGGAGGAGGAACAAATTCTTCCATTGCTGGAAGAACAAATGGCCGGGCAATGCGTAAAGAGTGTGGCTGAAGATGTAGACAGACCATCAAATTGGGATGCTGGGAAGGAAAATGGTTAATTTAGTGAAAATGAACTTGACAAAGTTGCAGCAAAAGGGAAGCTAGCTGATTATTTGTAGCTCAGGCATGTGGTAACAGAGGTGCCAAGGGAGGACATTGAACAAGGGGCAACAGATAAAAAAGGAGGTGTTCCAATTGTTAATGCAGTCGAAGACCAAATAGATATGGAGGAATTGTTAAATTTTTTTGAGCAGAGAACTAATGATAGTCTGAAAAATGAATTTATGAAGACAGATGATTTAAGCCAAGGTAGGTTGGTACAATTGAGTACATGCACAAAGGATTATATGCGGAATCTCAATGCTATCATAACGAAAACATGGTGGTTGTTGTTGATTAGACTGTTGTTGTTTTGGGTTCTGTGGTTGTATGATCAATGAATAAAACAGAGGAAAATATGGATGAAACTGGAGGTTCATATTTTCTTTCAACGTGGGGAGAATGATGTGGAGCATACACACGTTGGCAGCAATGGCTAGTTTCAAAGCGAGCCTAACTGAACTTCAGTTGAACTTCATGTGCCAATCTGACTGATCCAAAATTGCAGGGATATGTTAAGTAGTTGACCAGCAAACTTCCAGTGGGATTCCAAAACTATAAATACAAGGTTGAGTCAATGGATGGGGGTTAGTTTTGGAGATGATCTTTTTTTGTTGTTGTGTCTAGAGATTAGTGAGAAGTCTGGGAAAGGGGGGCGATCCCTTGAGCTAGACAGAGATGGTGAAATTATTGCTTGCGAGCCGGTTAGGTTGTTCTAAGTGTGTTTAGCGGTTGAGTATTAGAATAATGGCCTGTGATCCTGTTGGGTCTGTGTGTATGTGGCTAGTAAGCCACCTCTAGTCTAAGATTTACTTTGGTTCTGAACTCTCTCTTCTATTTTTTATTAAATATTTTTGAGATTTCTTTCTCTGAGACGTGTTTGAGATAAATTATCCCTTTCTTAGTATGTCACCCTGTTTGACTTGCATGGGACTGAGGTAATTTGCAATAGAGAGATTGCATAAGAGATCTATCTTGAAGATAGCAGTGGAAGTCCTATTGGTTTTAGTTGAATGGAGCACTTCATGTACTCACCTGATGGGATCATGGATTAGTCAGCCTTTTAGAAAGGCATGTTGTTCCAGAGAAATACCAGTTGAAAGAATTCCTTTGATCCGATTCACTATGACTTTAGCGATCATCTTGTAGATGCAGTTGCATAGGGATATCGGGCAATAATCCGCAAAGGTCACTCCCTTGTATTTTTAGGAATCAACGCTATGAAAGTCGAGTTGAACACGCCCAGAATACGCCCTTTGATTCTCGATTCCTTTATGACTGCTAGTATGTCATACTTTAAAGTGTACATGAATGATTCATAGAATTCAATAACCTAGTCATCTGGCCGTGGACATTTGTCCCTTTGCATAGTTTTGATAGCAGTTTTTAGTTGCTCCATAGAGATCGGTTCCTGAAGTCTTTGGGCATCTTCATCACTAACCAAAGTGGGGTAATCCGAGGCTAGGCTCATATTTTGGAGAATGGGAATCTGTTTTTCTTGTGAGTAAACATTCTTAAAATGCTTGACCCCTAAATCAGATAAGGCTTACTGACCTTTATGAATATTCCCCGCTTCATCCTCCAATTCCCATATGGAGTTGACGTTCTTTCTATGTTGGATATGATTGTGAAAGAACTTTGTATTATCGTCCCCTTTTTATATCCAAAGAGCTCTACTATGAAGGCGAGCCGTGGCCCATCTATGAGAATTTCCCTTTTTCGAATTTCCAGAAAGAGGATAACATGTTTCTGTTCATGAGAGGAATAACCATTCGGATTTTGGCATGGAATTCTTCCAACTTTGTTTCGATATCACAAAGTTTTTTCGTTATCTCCTTTCTTTTCCTATCAATACATGGAATGGATAGAGCTTTTATCTTCTTGATATTATCATTGAACTGAACAACAGCCGGAATGCCATTTGTTCGATCCAGTGGAGCCCATTCCTTGACAATCATACCGTAGAAGTCCATCTCCTTCAGCGACCTGATATCAAACTTGAAAGGGCTTGGCGTTTTTTTCACATTTCGAGATCAATCCAAGAGTATAAGGTGGTGGTCAGAATTACCACTCACCCCAACCGACTGTTGAAAAGAAGCTGCAAACCGAATAGTGCCCTCATTGACAATAAATCAATCAAGTCGCTTGTCTATATAAGAGTCTCTTGATCTCATATTCCGCCAAGTTGGATAAAGTTGAACATGGGGAATGTCCATAATAGAATGAGTGTCCAAAAGTGAGATGAAAAACTTAGAGAGGGGGTCAAGTAGAGCATGGGCCCCCC
The DNA here is from genome assembly GCA_027924585.1 of Larix kaempferi. Taxonomy (NCBI): domain Eukaryota; kingdom Viridiplantae; phylum Streptophyta; class Pinopsida; order Pinales; family Pinaceae; genus Larix; species Larix kaempferi. Next base: position 6,918,790 of record BSBM01000821.1, on the reverse strand, counting down.
ATATCTCAGATTCCCCCATAGTGAAATTTAGGTCGCCGCCTATTATTAGCCTTTCCACCTCCAGGAGCCTAACAGAGAATAGCTGATTCCAAAAAGCTTCACGATGCTCATAAGTCCCATATACGTTAACAAAAGAGAAATCCATACCTGATTCTCGGGAAAATAACACAGCTTCCAAGACATAACTCAGCTTAGTATTAACCATCAAGTTATATGGACTCAGCTTTGTGAAAGCTTTTTTTTGAGGAAAAAGCTTTGTGAGAGCTTTTTATGAATAAAGTTTTTCATTTTATTTTATAATGTTTTTATTTAATAATATAATGTCATATTACACACAATAGTTCAATATTACACACCAATTTTGATATTACACACAATACTTCAATATAATTTCTGTTTATGAGTTTTGTAAGTTATATATCTAAAAAAACTTGGTAAAACTACATTTCACACAAATTCCATATCATAACAACATAAGACTTATTTCACATTATGCATTAGATATATAAATTCATATCATGTAATTTGTATTAACAAGATATTGCATTCCTTATGGTTTTCATAAATCATCATGCTTAATGTTTATTGATAATTCTTCAAATAACTCAAATAAAATATCACACATATTGCATTATCATAACTCTATAGAAATTCATAAAATAATCATAACACCCCTTACCATAATATGATATATCCTTATCACATTACCATTTAATATAGTATAATAGAATATTTTGTCATGTACGTAGATATAACTTCTATGAGGATCAAAACATAACATGATAAATATGTTCACATCAACTCAATCATTATTAAAAGCATATTCATTTGTTAATGTCTATATTTAATGTGTCTAATATCACAAAATTGCCTTAATAAAATGCATAAAACCAAGAATAAAAGAAAGCCATTACTTCTTTGCAAGTAGTACACAAGCATCCACATAAGAATTTTACACCAATTATGAGTGTGTGTGTGCGCGTGTGGATACTACTTGCAAAGAAGTAATGGCCTTTTTTTTCTTGGTTTTATGCATTTTGTGTAAAATTCTTATGTGGATGCTTGGATATTACTTGCAAAGAAGTAATGACTTTTTTTTATTCTTGGTTTTATGCATTTTGTGTAAACTTATTATGTGGATGCTTGGATACTACTTGCAAAGAAGTAATGGCTTTTTTTTATTCTTGGTTTTATGCATTTCATTAAGACAATTTTGTAATGGTATACACAATAAATAAAGACATTAACAACATGATTATGTTTTTACTAATTATTGAGTCGACATCATGAATTTAGATGAAAATGATATTTAAAACATGATTATGTTTTTACTAATGATTGAGTCGATATTATGAATTTATATGAAAGTGGCATTTAAAAGTGGTTTCTGCCAACATATATATCATATTAAATGTCACTTTCATCTAAATTACATAATATCATATTACAAGTTCATGCAATCAACAATCACATCATGCAGCCCATAACTTCGCACCACAACACTATAGATATCAACCAAGATGAAACAACTTCTTTTGTCTCCATTACCTCAAGTGCTTATTCCAATATTTAGATACCTCCCTCTCAACTAATCTTTGACTCAAGCAAAGGAAAACCCTTATGCTATTACAACCCCTCAAGAATCCTTTCTTAGTAATAACAAGGAGGTTCATACACATGGTATAATTGGTAGACTAATGAGTATTGGTGTAGTTGTAGTAGTTTCTCAACCAAGACTATCCATTGGAAAGCCCAACAAGGTGTTTCTTTGTTAAGCCATAAATATGGGCACATTTCCCCCTATATTGTGGTTCATTACATTAGTTTTGATGTTGGCTTTGGTCCATTAATGGTAATTGTCATTAGTATGGTTATATTAGTTATGTCGACTTGGGTTAGTTAGTTGGGCGGATTTGGTCCATTAGTGTTAATTTTCATTAGTATGGTTATATTAGTTATGTCGGATTGGGTTAGTTAGTTGGGCTTGTACCCCTTAGTCTCCTATATATAGGAATGAGACCTTTCATTTGGAGTATATTGTCTTGTCTTGTCTTTTGTACTTAGTACATTGTGTAAGGAGGTTTCCCCCTCGAAGAGGCTTGTTATTCATCTATTTTCTTCAATCAAGTTGTGGATTACTCTTTTTGATCTATTTATGCTCTTTTCATACTATTTTGGGAAATTTGTTGCTTAACATTTGGTATCAGAGCCCTTTCCTAGGGACTGGTTTCTTCAAAATGAGTCATCTTGGAATTTTCACTATAAAATTTTTTATACGAGGTTTTAGAGAGCGAGACTTAAAACCCATCTAGGAAAAAGGCCGAGATAATTGTGGTCCAAGTTTCAAATCCTGAAACATTACAGGTTCGGAGATATTCACTCTAGAATCTAGGGCTTCTAACTAGTCCAAAAACTAGTCTAAACCAAGTGTTTTGAGAAAAAAGGTCATATATGGGGAATGAAATATCCAAATTGAGTGATACATGTTACATATGAAAGAATACGGACCACAATATATGTGGTATGGTTTTCAACCTCAGATACATAAAATTGGACACGTGGAATACAATACAAGTTAACTATTCTGGAAAGACCCAAAATAAGAGGTGTTGGGATATTCTCAATAAAGTATTATTGGTAAATACAAATTAGATCAGACCCGTGTAATTGGAAAGAGGACACATAAGGATACAACAGTGAAAATTTTCAGACCCAGAGGAGAAGAAATTTAAAATTTACATCAGGTTCAAGTCAGCCTTAAAATTGTCTTCCAATCAGGGTTTGAAAAGGTACGCCATTTTTAATTTTGATTAACTTTGAGTAGAAGGATCTAATTGTGGTGACACATAAGGTGTGATATCTATATATATTGTTCAAAATGCCACCAAAAGGAAGTGTAAAGACCTACACTCCATCCAAACCCCCATAGGATCCTTCCTAGATGCATGATGAAAGGGAATACCTCTCTTTTAGAGTGTCCCAGTTGGAAGATATGATTAAAGGGTCTATGAAAAAAGTTGATTTAGATAATTTAGAGGAGAAGTTGAATAAAATGGAGGAAAATATGAAAGGTTCAGTGAAAACAGTTGATTTACTCAATCTAGAGGAGAAGTTGATGGGGAATATGACAAATATTGTTAATCTCATACAAAATTCAAGGGATACTCTTCCTACAGGTAATGATGTGTTCCAGGATACTCAAGAGGATAAAGATAATTCTCATGTTGAGAAACCTTCCATGAATAAGAATATTCCAAGAGGAAATGATTTTGGTAATGGAAGTCATTAGGGATGATTACCAAGGGGTACCCAACTTCCCAATATTGACATGAGAAAGTTTGATGGCAATGATCCAATAACATGGATATTCCAAATGGAGAAATTATTTGATCTACACCAGGTTCCAACTTTGCAAAAGGTAACTATTGCATCATATATTTAAATCCTGATCAATTTGTATGGTACCAATGGCTTTGTGACTGTAAAAAGGACTCTATTATATATTGGTCTATATTCACCGAAGAATTGATTGCACATTATGGGGATATTAATAGCAATACCTTCTTTATCCAGTTAATAAATCTCAAGGAAAAAGGTCCAGTTGCATAGCACATCAAACAATTTCAGAAGCTAAGTCTTAGAGTAAAGAACATTCTAGAAGATAATCTATTGGATCTCTTCATTGGCACCTTGAAGGATAACATTCAACATGAGGTGCGTATCTTTGAACCACCATCCTTGGAGAAGGCGTTCATGATGGAAAGGAAGGTTGAAAGTAAAAATATGACGATGGCTACTAGAAAGAGCACCTCCAACACATACCGATAGAATATTGTTACTTAATCTAACCCACCTCAAAGGTTGACACCCCAACAAATAGAGGAAAGAAGATCAAAAGGCCTATGTTTTAATTGTGAGAGCAAGTATAGTAAGGGACATAAGTGTGGTGAGAAGAAATTATTTTACATAAAATGTGAAGAGGAAGAACCAAAAGAACAAGAACCATCTCCATATGAAGAAATAGAAGATACTACTTCAGAAGAGATTACTACCACCATATCATGTCATGCATTGGATGGAATTAGCACTCCTCAAACTCTCAAGATCAAAGGATTTATAAAAAAGAAAAAGGTAATAGTGCTGATTGATTCTGGTAGTACTCGTAATTTCATTCACTATAAATTAGCAAAATCTCTCAATTGCTTTGTATATCCAACACTAGAGTTTCAAGTAATGATTGCAGATGGAGGAACCATCAACTACTCAAGGAAATGCCATAATATAAATCTTACTATGGGAGAATATGTATTGAATAGTCCAATGATTTCCATTCCAATGGGTGGTGCTGATGTTTTCTTAGGAGTGCAATGGTTACAATCTTTGGGAACCATGGATTTTAATTTTCAGAAGCTTTTCATGAAATTTTTATGGGAAGGAAAGGAATATGAATTACAAGGTATCACAAGGAAACCAAGCAAGGTGATAAGCTCTAATGGTATGACAAAATTTATGAAAAAGGGACGCCAAGGGGTAATTGCACAATTATGCTCATTAAATGTTCAAACATCTAAGCCTCCTATTTCCCCAGATCTCCAAAGGGTCATTAATAAGCATTCCAAGGTATTTGAAGATGTTCCAAAAGGTCTTCCACCTGTCCGATATTTAGATCATGTTATTCACTTAATCCCAGGAAGTGTTCCCCCTAACAACAAACCTTACAGATACCCCTATGGACATAAGAGTGAAATTGAGCGTATGGTTGAAGAAATGTTAGAGGTTGGAATAATTAGGCCAAGTCAAATTTCTTAATCTGCACCATTGGTAATGGTACACAATCCGGATGGATCATGGCGTATGTGTCCAGATTATAGAGAGCTCAATAAGATCACCATTAAAGATAAGTTTCTCATTCCTGTAATTGATGAATTGCTAGATGAATTACATGGAGCAATTGGATTCACAAAGTTGGATCTTCGTTTTGGGTATCATCAAATTAGAATGAAAGATGAAGACATCCCAAAAAAAACATTCAGAACTCATGAAGGTCATTATGAATTTCTAGTCATGCCATTTGGCCTCACTAATGCACCTTCCACATTTCAGGGTTTGATGAATTCCATTTTCTAGCCTTTTCTTAGAAAATTTGTGCTAGTATTTTTTGATGATATACTAATATATAGCAAGTATTGGGAAGAACATGTTCAACATGTTGACATGGTACTACAACTACTACAGGAGCAACAACTATATGTAAAAAAATCCAAATGTTTCTTTGGGGTGAAGGAGGTAGAGTATTTGGGTCATATTGTATCTCATGAAGGTGCCAAGGTAGACCCTAAAAAAATTAAAGCCATGATAGACTGACCGATTCCCTAAAAATTGAAGAATCTTCGAGGATTCTTATGTCTGACAGGGTACTACCGCAATTTTGTTCGAAATTATTGAAGAAAGATGCATTTTCTTGGACTCCAGAGGCAACTCAAGCTTTTGAACAACTTAAACATGCAATGTGCACAACTCATGTATTGGCCACACCAGACTTCACAAAAACCTTTATTGTGGAATGTGATGCTTCAGGAAATGGCATTGACGTTGTTCTAATGCAAGAAGGACACCCACTTGCTTTCACAAGTCATCCAATCAAGGGAAAGAATTACAAAAGCCCATTTATGAGAAGGAAATGTTGCCAATACTACATGATCTTAAGAAATGGCGTCCTTATCTAATAGGTAGGCACTTCAAGGTAAAAACATATCATGATAGTCTTAAATACTTCTTGGAACATAGACTATATTCAGAAGCGCAAAAAAAGTGGGTAACCAAGGTGTTGGGATATGAATTTGAAATCATCTATAGAAAAGGGAAACATAATGTGGTGGCAGATGCACTCTCCAAAAAAGATGAATATGTTGGGGCATTACTTTGTTCCATTTCCACTATACAACCAGATTGGATAAGCAGCAAGGGAATAATGGAAAAAATACCTATTTGTGTGGACGCTCATTCAAAAGCTACAGAATGATTCTAGTGTGTCATATAATTTTGTGTGGAAAAAATGATTCACTATGGTATACAGATCACTTATATTTATGCAAAAATTCCCAAATCAAGTAGAAGATCCTTTCTGAATTACACACCTCTCCTATAGGTTGGCACTCAGGATTCCTGAAAACTTACCATAGGGTCAAGAAGGAATTTTCTAGGAAGGTCTTAAATCTGATGTTCAAAAGTTCGTGGCTGAATGCTTGGTTTTCCAATAGAATAAGGGTGAAACAATTAAGACCCCAAAACTTCTACAACCCTTAGACATACCTTGTCAGCGCTGGGAGGAAGTATCCATGGATTTCATCACAGGTCTACCCAAGTCAGAAGGAAAGAATGTTATTATGGTGGTTGTTGATAGAATCACGAAGTATGCACACTTTTTTGCACTCGCTCACCCTTTTAATGCAAGCACAATAGCTGCAGACTTTATGGAAACTATTCAGAAGTTACATGGAAATCCGATGATTATTGTAAGTGATAGAGATCCAATTTTCATTGGAAAATTTTGGACTGAATTATTTTCCTGATTGGGTACTCAATTGGCTCACAGTTCATCTTATCACCCTCAATCTGATGGGAAAAATGAGATTGTGAACAAGTTTTTGGAAGGCTATCTTCGTTGCTTTGCATCTGATAAACAAACACATAGGGTGAAATGGTTGTCTTTGGCAGAATGGTGGTACAACACTTCCTTCCATACATCATAAAAAATGTCTCCATTTATGGCAATTTATGGGTACCAACCTCCATCTATCACATCTCCCTTAAAAGGAAAATCTAAAGTTCAAGCCATGGAATATCACATAGAGCACCAACAAGAAGTTTGTCCAGATACTTAAGGACAACCTAACTATGTCAAAAACAAGATGAAACAACAGGCTGATCAACATCGCAGTGAAAGGAGTTTTGAAGAAGGGGATTGGGTATTTCTCAGGCTACAACCTTACAAGAAGATGTCTCTCAAGCTATGAAAGAAGGACAATAAATTAGCACCCAAGTATTATGGTCCTTATAAAGTGTTGTAGAAGATTGGTAGTATGGCTTACAAATTGGAGCTCCCTTCATCTTCAAGAGTACATCCAATTTTCCATGTTTCTTGCTTAAAGAAGGTAATAGGAGACACGATCCCAATTCAAACAATATTTCCGGATCTTGATGAAGAAGGAAAATTCATATTGGAACTTGAACAAATCACTAAAGCAAGGACTAAACAACTACAAAATCGGGCTATTACTGAGTACCTCATAAAGTGGAAGAACTTACCAGTTGAAGATTCGACACGGGAAGATGAGTCCTTCATATAGAGGCATCCACAACTAATCAAGCATTGAGGACAACACTTGTCTTACGGGGATGGGCATGTTAAGCCCTAAATATGGGCACATTTCCCCCTATATTGTGGTTCATTACATTAGTTTTGATGTCGGCTTTGGTCCATCAGTGGTAATTGTCATTAGTATGGTTATATTAGTTATGTCGGCTTGGGTCAGTTAGTTGGGAGGCTTTGGTCCATTAGTGGTAATTACCATTAGTCTGGTTATATTAGTTATGTCGGCTTGGGTCAGTTAGTTGGGCTTGTACCCCTTAGTCTCTTATATATAGGATGGAGGTTTCCCCCTCGAAGAGGCTTGTTATTCAACTATTTTCTTCAATCAAGTCATGGAGTACTCTTTCTAATCTATTTCTGCTATTTTCATACTATTTTTGGAAATTTGTTGCTTAATAGTCTTTCCAATAAGGAAACTCAGTTTAGCTTATAGGTTTCTAACGATATTTCATATGGCATGGAAATCATATTGGTTTCACAATAACCTTTTTATGGTGCATAAAATTAGCATAATGTTCATAGTTTATCATGACCTTCACATAATTTTCCCAGCATAATCCTCACATAACTATCAACCCTTCTGCTCCTTCCAAGGGTGAGAGTGCTCTACTCTTTCTATAGGAAAATAAGGACTAGATGATAATAATGGAAGACTAATGTAGCTACAAAATATCCCATAGCTAAATAAATTGTCTCCTAATAATCAAAGGTACCTTCCACATGTAAAGACAAATGGAGGAATATTATGGAGAATCTACTAAGACAAGTGTTGTTACATTTGTTCTTGTTAGAGTAGAGTTTGTTAAAGAGATCATAATATATCTACTATCTTTTATGTTCTAAAAAATGCATACTTAACTTCTCAACAAGCATACATATATATGCATTTATTGTTTTTTCTTGAATAATATTTCTACGATCTAGATTATCATGTAAGTAGACATTTCTATATACTACATCATAGGTATTGTTCTAATGCATCTTCTATGCATTACATACATGATATTGTATCATACTCTCAGTTCATAAAGTATACATTTCATCTAATTTTTTCATTCATTAAAATTAAGTATATATTCAAATATATCCAATTTTCTTTTGTTATTTACTTATTCATCATCTTTCACACTAGATTTGTATTTGTATCATTACTCGATCTCTACCAACATGATCAGAGATCATGGTGGAAATAAATTCTAATAAGAAAATAAAATTCTAATAATGTTTTTTGAATATATAAATACGACAATTAAAATCATATACAAATATTTTAGTTAAGATCATATAAAAGACATTGATGTTCCATCTCATAAAAACACTAAATCTAAGTATATGTTTAACTCATAAATACACACTAGGTGACATGAAATACCATATTAATACATAGTAAGCTTCATATGTTACAATAATATAATATGAATGTCCCTCACTATAAATATATCAATAGGTACTCCATCTTAAAATCTCTTAACCAAATAGTATACTATAAAGTACTATTAGATTCATTATTACTTGATATAACTCAAATCTTTAACCTATTATTCTTTTTAAACCAATCGCATAACTCCACATCTTTAAGAAAATTATTTTAATATGATTCCAATTTTGGACTTCTCTAGATAGAGTAGATGTTGGAAAATGAAATGATATGTAAGTCATATATAAGTGATTCAAAATTAACCTCAGATATTTTCAAATAACCATCTATTTAAAGTGGTCACATTTCCTCCTTGCAAAGATATACCATACAATATACATTAGAGTAGTTTAATAATGATGTACAATATACAAAACCTACATAATTATTTTTGTCAATTCCATTAGATTAATAATAATATTTAAATAATATAAAAATAAAACTTATAAAAAATTTCAAATGCAATTACCACATTATTATCTCCACATTTTCTTGGTTCTAAAAAATGAACTCTAAGAAAATGTAAGGCATTCCTATTTATTTCTATATGGCAATTGTTCAATACAAAATATATTCACAAGAATTTGATTACCCTCACTCCAACCATATAATACACGTCCTATTTTATATATGTAACTATTTCACTTATTTCAATTACAACCTAAATTTCAGGTCATTAATAATAATATCCTCTCGCTACCACCTTTTGATAATGTGTCCAAATGTGTTCATTCTCATTATCACATTTTACTATATTATAGGATTTTATCTTTTTACATTTAAGGTGCATGATTTTCATGTACCATACATAGTAGAGCAATATCAAATAACTTACCACACTTTATCTTTTTACATTTACCTTTTATAAGGTGCATGATTTCCATTTACCATACATAGTAGAGCAATGTCAAATAACTCACCAACTCACCACTTTATTAACCAAGAGATGTTTTTCACACTCAATCTGGAGTTAACAAAAATATATTTCAATACCTTCCTTAAGGAAATGGTCACAAATCTAAGTATTTATTTTAGGAAGATAATTTTTATTGGAGAAATGTTAAACATTGATTTGAGGTTGAACCAAAATCCATCCATCTTAACTCTTAACTCTATCAAGCATTGAGAGGGATCAAATCTTTCTAGGTGCAAACCTCACGTTTTCTCCTAGGCAAAAGTTTTCACCTCGACAAATTTGATATCTTTAATCACTTGATAGATACAATTTAAGATAGATCTACTCTATTAATCATTAAAATCGCAATGCCAACTTTTTTAATGATCACTACAATCACAATCACAATGTTGAAGGTAGTTGTGGACTTCTACCCATAACTCATGTTTATTTTTGTTTTACTTATCATTTCAATTATCAAAGAATTTCAATGCAAAAATCATATAATACAACTCTGTCCCCTTAATTGTTTCCATTACTTTGTCTTCTAAAAAATAATAGCGACGACTTCACTCATTTATCATTTTTGTTATTTTTTTCTTAAAATTCAGAAAGTTCAAAATTTATTAGTAATATGCTTTCCCTCTAAATAAATCATGCATATTTTTGCTAAAATGTAATAAAAAAAAATTGACTCCACTAAATATTTTCAATCTTGAATGTATCATTTCTTGATTGTATTCTTCTCTAACATTATATATATATATAACGTTTCCCCCTTATATACTACCTACTATCCTTGATCGAATTAAAAACCAATCCATATTATTATCGCATTATATGCAAGCTATCAAAACAAACATAGTCTTTTATTAATGAAAGCTAAACATAAAAATATCAATGTAAACATAATATTATTGTTATTATTATTACAAACCCTAAAATATCATTTATTCGTTATCAATGCACATTTAACACTAAAGTTTTCAACCCATAATTTCATCATCACAACTCTTCAAGCCCATGAACATGCACATGAAAGCAAGAGTAATTAATATGCATATGGTTGTTCCCAAAAAAAGCAAGTTCAAGTAAGAGACATCACTTTGAATCCTTATGGCTTCTCCACATCAAGTAAGAGACATCAATTCGAATCCTTATGGCTTCTCCACATCGATTAAAACTTCTAACATCTTGATTTGCCATAAATCAATGCCTATTGTTTATATTGAAATGCCTATTTATATCTTGGTTGAAAAATGGAGAGTTCTAAGTGTTTTTATAATATACACGTTAATGTTTCACATTACTATTGGAATTATTAATTTTCTCTATTTTTGAGCAACTTTCAAATACTTGTCTTCAACTAGTAATTGTAATTTTACTGATAATTTAGTGCCTTGTTTAGTGCCTGGTTGATATTACAAGAAGAAAACATTCATGTGTTATCATGCATTACAAATTTAGCGTATATTAATCAATGATTAGTCAAATGTCATTGACCTCTATTAATTTGCTTTTCAACATAAAAAAATTGTAATGTTTTTTTAAAGTTTCTCAAATTTTAATAATAAACTCAATATTTTTTTAAAATTTGTTTAAATTATAATATTCTAAATTTTTTATTGGTTTAAAATACTCTCGATGGGACATAAATCCTCACAGAAGTGGTTTTATTTATGCAAATTTAAAAATGAATGAAATTATTATTTTTTAAACTGCCACATAGAACTGCTATACCTCTAACATTAAATGTTTTGCACCATAATCATCGCCTTGTTTGTACTAGCACTCATTGACACGGTAATAGATGCATCGTCAATCGTGCTCCGCTAGATTTCAATGGGCACACTACTTAATTCACTTAGCGTAAGAGATGTATATTAGGGATGGCTTCAAGGAACTTGTAGCCACAACTTCAAGATCCAGGGAAGACACTGGTGGATTGAGTTCAAGGAGTTTTCCATCGCGACAGATTATTAGCGGTGAAAGTAGTGGAGTAGGAATGTGCTTCAAAGATCACGAACATGCCACATCACTCATGAAATTTACTTGTCAGCTTTATGGTGCTCTAAAGGAAAAGAAGGATCCTTGTGTTGAAGATATATTGTATTTGATGAGGAGTAATATTTCTCTATTCTTGTTAAGTATGACCAGGATCTGTAGAGGGAGGTGGAAATATACAGGGTTAGGCTACCCGGGCTGCCGAAACTCAGTGAAGGGAAACCGGAAAATCAAAATCATGCTTTGATTTTCACAAGGGGGAAGCAGTGTATAAAATTGATATGAACCAAGATTCTAAATATGCACAATATATTGCAAGAATTCACAAGATATTATGGTATTTGAAAGCCAACAATTCTAGGAGTTCCTGAACATGTATTCATAGGTTATCTTCCCTTGCTTGGTTTATGTCTGCTCAGAAGACAAGTTTTGTAACACTTGGGTAATGCGTACTTGTAAACCCTTTACATGTAAGGATGTACTATGGTCACCTTGAAGTATTTGATTGGTTTTGGTTCATCAGCCGGGGAGGAATCAATAAAGCTTCCCGAGTAATAAACATAAGTGAGGACATATTTGATGGCTTTAATTGCACTATGTGTGGGGGGAATGTGACACATCATGAATATATCCAGGTTGGAAAAGGACATGATGTTGGTTTAAACTGGATATCCATGTTTGAAGCCAAGGTTTCTAGTGGCAATGGTGAGTAGGTTCTGAGCAGGGATGAGTATCGCTTTGATCACCACCTCGATTTTTTCTGCATGCTCTCCTTCCACAACTCAACAATTAGATTCTATTTTAATACTATGTTGGTTGTCCTAACAGTTTATACATTCCTTTTGGGAAGTGTTTATTTGAATCTTAGTCGAGTTGAGGAGGCCATTACAGATGAATCAGTTAATACAAACAACAAGGAACTTGCAACAATCCTCAATCAGTGGTTCATCATTCATCTTGGTCTCTTCACAACTCTCCCAATGATCATAGAAAATTCTTTGGAGCATGGATTCCTTAATGCAATCTGGGAATTTTTTACCATGTAGTTGCAGTTAGCATCTATTTTTTACACTTTCTTGATGGGTACTCATACACACTATTTTGTTCAAACAATACTTCATGGGGGTGTAATGTATCGAGATACAGGGCGTGGCTTTGTTGTGCAACATAAGATGTTTGCAGAAAATTACAGATTTGATGCTCGCAGTCATTTTGTGAAGGCTATTAAACTCCATCTGAGCTCCATCAGGGCTCTCCCACCGACGAATATAGGTAATTCCTCTGATAGCTATCAGACATATCCCCGACAATGTAAGGACATAATCGGGGATTGAATTCATGTGGCTTCGATATTCCGTTCGAACAATACATCATTAGGGATCGAATTTTTAGTCATATACAAATATATGAGAATCAAAACCACAATTATCAAATACCATAAATTCCATTTATTGTTTTTATTATTAATTTCTCAGTATTTCAAAACTAATATGTTTTATTCTTTGCTTATATATTAATTGATTTTCATCAAACGAATATATGCTACCAAAAATCATGATCACAAAATATAATCGAGGTAAAATGAATTGGAAAATACATACTTGAAAATCAATGTTATTATTCCTGTAGAATTATTTCAAAAAATGAAGTGTAACTTGGATTTGACTATTTTTTCAAATTTGTACCTCATTGACTCCGAACATATTATCCAAAGTGACAAGAATTGAGATTGAGAGCCTATATCCATAGGGGTGACTATGTGTGGAGTCTCAAGTTCAAGGTTTTTAGCAACACCCTTTCCTTTATCCAATATAGTTTGGATGGGGGACAAATGAAGAAAGGATGAAATAAGACATAAGTGGGATGGTCATCATCGACATAAATATGCAACCATTTGATGTAATGTGGTATGCAAGGAGATCACAATAATACATATAAGTTGGATTGACAGTGACATCTTTGTTCATCCATGCCTTAGTTCGACATTTGTCTTTATAATTTTTGAGCCAACTATATTATTCACAAAGCATGAGATTGTGTAGTACTTTGACAATATGTGGAAGACGAGAGTGAAGAAGAGATTGCTCGCAATGATGACAACAAGATCATAGCCTCATATCTGTCAAGCATGCAAAATTTTATCTAGGTATGGATCCGTGGAAGCCCCTTTCCTTCAATGGCATTTTATGGTACTTATGTCATTTTCTTTGCTTCTGAGTACATTATCCGAGGATCTATATCGTATATTGCATTTGCTTGAATGCATTGTGATCTATGAATGACGTCCCACAATAGTAATCCTGAAATTTAAATAAGATGTTGTTAATAGATATACTGACGAGATGAACAACAATATTCTTCTTCAAGTGCCCATGACTAGTCAACTACATACTCATTTTCTATTTAGTTTCGTCGGGTGCTTGAAGAACATGGTTGCCACAGGTAAGAGGTAGGAGGCTAGTGGTTCTCACCAAACCTAACCCTTTCTAACTACCAAGAAGGTTACACAAGTGAGGAATGAAGCACCCCTTCACGCGCATACAACTAAATTCTCATCAAACTATATAAAGAGACACCTTAAATCTTAGCATGCCGATGTAATCGAGGGCTTAATACTTAAATTTCTAATGTAAATCAAAAGATGGGTCGGCGCCTTAATCCATAGCATGTCGCGACGGCTTAATCCTTAACTTTCTGCTTTCTCGCTCTTATGCGAATGAATTGGTAGGGAATTAGCTGCATTGCAACTTTCCCTCTTGTTGAAATTAGTTTTGATTATTTAAGTTATTTATAATTTTAGAATATGCTTTATACAAAGTTTTTTTTTCAAAAATAAGAATATGGACTAATTTTCAGTTTTTTTTTTCCATAAACATTTTCATGAATTAATCTAAAAAATATCAAAAAAATTATAATCACACTAAACATAATGCAACTACAAAATATAATTTTGAAGCAGGACTAGGGGACAAACGCTAGTAGTTGTGTGCCCTCCCCCGCATCACATTAGAGGCCACCTTGGTATCTGTAACATCTCAAAATTTATCACTTAAAATTACGCACACACAAAAACACACACACATACATTTTGTAAGCAAACGAATAAACATGTATTCATTGTTTACTTGTTTGCTCCATCAATTAATCTTCAATTACAGTTGAGCTTAAAGTAGGTGTACTTATGTGCTTTGTTTTTCGAACTATCTCATAGTACTTCTCTTTTGTCTGTACACAACTTGTTAATGAGCACCTATATTAGTTTTATGCTCATTTGTGAATCTTATGGCTATAACCCTGTCCTAAATTAAGGACTCTCTTTATTCGTCATTAAGGTTGTGTTATTAATTTTCTTTGAGTTTATTGTGCTGATTAGGAATCTCGCTAGGTTGTGATATTTGTTAAGAGGTTTCGACGTCGGGCCATGTCACTTATATTAAATATGTTTATGGTATAACTCTGCTTGTTTTACAATTCATACATTGTTTGTTTATTGTTTATCATGTTACAACATGTTATTTAAGTTATGGTTATGTGTATTCGCTCTCATGAGGAGCTACAATGACCTTATTTCATATTACTATATTACTTGTTATTTTAACACTGTTTACATTATAATATACCCCTTCGTGAACATGGGGTTTATCTTCAGGAGTTTTCTCATATATATATATATTTGTTTATATATATATATATATATTTGTTTATATATATATATATATATATTTGTTTATATATATATATATATTTGTTTAATAACAATTTATTATTTTATTACATTGTAGAGATAATTTTATTCTATGTTTAATTTATAAAAGCATTATGTTTAAATTAATTATTGAAAACCATCATAAAGATTTATCAAAAATATAAATAATATGCTCAGAATTACTCTATCTATTACCGAGATACTTATTTAAAAATTTTAAGCATTTCTATGAAAACATTACCATTCTAATCATTCAGAAATATTTAATCAGTGCTAGGCTAACCGTTAGTTTTTTTAAACATTTATGTGCAAATAACACCTTTGTAAATTCACAAAAATAGACCTGTAAGGTCATGATAAGCAAACATAAATACTTTCTTGAAAACAATAATTCCTAAAAAAATTAAATAGATCATTATTCAATACATAAAAAAATGTTAGTGCTTTATTCAAACCCTTGGCTCAACCATCCATTAAATAACTTAACAGTAAATAAACCTAAACATAAATATTTAAAACAACTTATATGAAATCCCTTGCTTCTGCCAACTGGCTATGGAACTTCCATGTTCCACCCTACCATAGATTACTCCTGTTGTTCATAAACTCTCAACTTGAGCAAATAATCACCCCCGACTCAGATCAAGCTTACTAAGAAACTAGAACCTAGGGCTATTTTATGTGTGTACTCTTCACTAATGTAGAATTTCCAATAGGATATCATTAATCAATTCTTTGGTTCATGTAAATAATTCATCTTTTTGTTTAAGGAGTGCACACTCCAAGACCTCTGCTTGGACCAAAAATCACTGAGCGCTCAATAGGGAACCAGGCTAGACCTGTACTGTGGCAATGGGAAGATTTGCCTCTGCAATCTCCCTTATCTACAATTCATTTTCATCTTCTTAGTTCATTTTTTTAGGAATGGATTTTCCTCTTGATTTTGGCTTCATGAAAATGTTAGCAACTAAGAAAATTCTCAAGAGAAGAAGAAGTAAAGATCAACCTCTCCCTTTGTTTCTTTCCCCTTTTACCTTTTCTTGCTTTCAAGAAAGAGTAGTTAGGGTTCATTTTATTTTCCTCACAATTCTTGAAAATCATAATTATCATTTCTCTCATCTTATTTATCTTTTCTTTTTTTAAATTTTAATTACTCTCTAGTCCAAATTCCTTAGTAAGCTTGGTCTCTCATTTAACAGGTAGTCCCATAGCAAGTAGGTAGAACATTTAAAGAAATAATAAATCACTTTAATCTCATAAAGTGTTATTTGTCCACGATGCCTCACATCATTCATAGGTCCAAGTCTCAAAACATATTTACATGTGGATTCATTATTTATTTACATAGGGGTAAAACTCTTAGGATGCTACAGTGTCCATTTTTTATGTACGACACATGGCCAAACCCTAGAGCGACATGTTAGGTTGGTGTGGAGATTTATTATATTCACTTTAATGCATTTTTGGAGGGTTTTATCTCACTTGTCGTTGACCTTATTTCTTTCCTTGTGCATTCTTGTTCGGGTCCCTTCGTGGGCGTTCTACCACCCTGGTGGTGGTCTGTGTAGGTACCAGTCCCAGTTTGCATAGATTTTGTTGGTGGTCTCTGTGGTATGTTGGTTCGGTGCTCCTTATCTTAATTTCATGTTCACGTCCTCTATTGTGGTGGAGCATTCGGATCCCGTGGGGTTTCACATTTGTGATTGAGTTATATTTTAATGTTAGTGAAAGTGCATGGATTCTATTTTGACACTCAATTTAGTGATAGTGCATGAAAATGTAATTAATAGAGAGGGTGATAAATAGGTTATAGGTGGGTGTAAGAGTAGGTGATTATGTTGGATTTTCACTAGATAGTTATTCCGAAGACCCACATAAGGGAACCGAACAAGAATGCATAGGGAAATAAAAAAGGTCAACGAAAAGTGAGGTAAAACCTTCCAAAAGTACATTAAACCCCATGTAATTAAGTTCCCCACCAACCTAACACGTGGCTCTTGCATTCAACAAAAGATATCCCTTATATAAGTCATAATACTTTCCTTACATCAAACGATATATCGTGGAAGCAAAATGATTAATAATTGTAATATAGGTAACATGCATGTATGATAGCAATAGTGGTGTTACATGGTTAAGATATATAAGACAATCCTAAAGTGTGTTTGTTTGTTGCATTCCAATTGTAGTTGTTGCTGCCAATAGGTTCACCTTGAAGGTGGGAATGTTGTTGAAGTTGCATTGATAGAGTGATGAAAAATAATCATCAAAATTAGAGTGCTGAAAAGTAGGGATCTTACAGTTATAGTAAACAATAACAAAATATGGTTCCCCGAATACAATAAATCCTTCTGCAACATCCAAAAATTTTCACCCGCAAAAAACCACTTGGAATGTGGTTCGTCGACACCGAACAACATCATGGAGCTTGATTCTATTGATTTTCTTCATTGACCAAGCGTGCCAAGGTTCCTGCTTGAACCAGAACAATTGGCCTAGCTAAGTATGCTTGATTAGGATGAGAAGTGTTTATTGCATTTGTTTGAGGCCAATGTCCTGCTTGCATCCATGAGGGGATAGAAAAGCCACAGGTCTGAGATGTTCCTGACACCCCCTGGTTAATGGGAGGGGTTGGATAAGCAACATCGAATTGGGAACTACACTTGTAGGAACAAAGGGGTGGGTTTTTCTTGTGTGATTATAGTGCGGTAATTGAATGTTGATAAGGTCGATATAGAACCATGTACTATCTGCAATATGTTACAATGAATTGGCCATCATATTCCTTTCCTCGTATAGGTGAGCAATCTGTGAAGTGGTATGCCTATCGTTTGCAGCCATCTATTGCACCTTTCTTGATTCCTTTTCCTGCCTTGCCAGTACCTTAAGACACTCCTTCTCTTCCCTAGTTTTTTCTCTTTCAATCCTTTACAATTCACGTTATCTAGCTACTACCAACCTAACTTCCTTCCTTTCTTCCACAATGCCTTTCTTCCGATGTTTTAATTATGCCACCTCATGTTTCTTTTGTTCAGAATCCATCAAAAGGTTGATGTAGTATTATGATGTTAGAAGCTGAGAACCTTGTCCCAAATGGAGAACATCTGTTGCTACTATCCTCCGTTGTGGTGGCACCATCTCCATTGGTAGCTTCATGAATTGACTAAGTGTCAGTGTGTTCATTGTTGATGGTTGTGTTTCATCTAGGATAGGTGTTTTGGTTGCATTGTCCTCTTCGGCTGAAACCTCCTCATTTGCATTAGGATCAAATTATGACCCATTATCTACAAATAATGGACAATTTCATTACGCATCAATGGTTCCCGCGGAGGCATGCTAATGCTTTCACCATTGGTGTTTGTGAAAACTTGCCTATTCAAGATCATCATTGCTTCTTCCATCCATGATGGTTGTGATACCATGGTTGGAAATGTCAAAGGGTCATTATTGTTGTTTGGACCATTACCACCATTGACCTCACCAAAATCATTATTGATACATGGAGTATGTGATTACTTGTGCTTCATATGGTTCGCCCTCCTGCATGTTATCTTTTGTTGGTTCTTGTTCATATTGTGTTGTGTTGAACTCTTCGTCATCATCACCATCACTAGTATCCTGGTCGTTTCGTTGAGATAGGGACAACATATTGTCTGCAATGTCTACATCTTCCTACCCATCCACATGCTCCTGGGAAGACACCCTCTCATGGTCATCCACATTAAATGCCTGACTACAACCAGTATCATGGATACGAACATCGTAGTTAAGTGGCCATACACCTGTTCTCCTAAAACCAACCTTGATGCTTGAGGGTGTGAGGGACCTTTTAAAATCCTTTCTTGTAAGCTCAACTAACTCAACCCTCTTTACCTCTACACTTGGGGTCTTCGCCATCCATGCTGCTCATTTTGAACTTAAATAACACTTGAAGGGCCTAAACACACTCACATTGAGGGGTTTCATCCTGTGAGTTGAATGGGAAGGCAATGTTAATAATTCAATACCCAACTTGTTTTCCTCCTCGATTGTTTGCACTATGTTAGGGATACCATGGCCATATAAAACCAATAGGTGTCTATTCTCAAGAAACACACCACCTAGTATTGAGGCTGCAAAGTGACAAAACCAGTTCAAAAATAGTTCTTTGGGCATCCATGGATGGAGATTTGCATCCATGCATGCTCTTGGTTCACAATTTTGGATGTAGTTTTTCATTTGACTTTTACCCTTGAACATATAAAATACAGGGATTGAAAAACCAATTGCATTCACACAAAAGAGTATGGTTATCCACTCCCTACTCTTGGGGATAATCTTAGGGACATTATGACTCCCTCTCTTGGCAATTACCCTCATGACACAGTTCCTCCCTTCCTGTAACCTTGTTTTGTCACAGTTCCATATGTGGTCTGGAGGGTGATTTTGTTTCTCATATGCACTGGAAAGTGTGTCATAGAACCTAGAGACAATTGTAGGGTGCATGTTTAGCAGGGTCATTTTTAAGGGCGAAATTTCGCCAATTGGCTATTTTTCGGGCTTTTTTTCAAAAAATAAATTCGCTATTTGGTCATTTTTAGTCTCTAATATCGCCTATATTTACAAAAAATATGTTTTTTTCTCATAATATTCGTCAAAATTTACACATTTCAGTAGTAAATTGTATGTTTCATATTTAATATTCGTCTACCTATCTATATACATGTTTTTTTCAATCCAAAATAATCGCCTAAGATACTATACTTAAGTATAATATTAGAATCCTTAAAAAATACCCTGATGTTTAGTGCCCTATCTCTATGAAGGCCCTCGATTTTCTGCAAGACAAGTTTTGGATGCCTTTTTTTAAACCCAACCCACCAAGATTTACTAGGAAACCCATCTTTGAATGGGTTTGGACTCCCCTGACATATCTGGGAAACAATGATTTCAGCTATATCAAATCCATCTTGTGTCCCAAATCGACCATCTCCTTACACCAAAAAACCACCTCATCCTCTTGTTGTTGAGTCATAATTGTAAGAGGCCCCCTCCGCTTGGTATGTGTCAAGCCATTTATCCAGTAATGGATTGATTTGGACACAATCCCATGTTTTTTTGGTTTCTCTAACATAATATCCATGGAATTCAATGTCATCAATTGTATCCAACATGTCTTGTTTTGTCCACCCTCTGATAGAAGTGATTTTCTTTGATGAACTAGCTCCCTTAACTGTGGTTGATGGTGGCACTGTGGGTGATGGTGGGACTATGTGGTCCCTAGCTACCTCTGGCAGTATATGACCTTCTTCGACATTTATAAGAGAACTAGTTTTGTTGGAATCCTAGGGGATGTCATCATCCGATGAGTTGCAACGTATCCGGGAACCCCGAGGAACTCGCTTCCTTGTGCTCCTAGTAGGAGAAGAAGTATTAACAATTGCTATGGTTGTGGCAACCTACATAAGTATAACTCATGCAAAGTACCAAAAACACCTATTTAACTGAACGATATTGTGGTTGGAATGCTTATGTTCCCAATCAAGTCCTGCGATCTTAGTTGGTGGTAGGGTTTTCCAATGCTAACAATAAGGGTTGTTTGACACTTGAAACAAATCCATTTTGCTGATATTGTTCATCTTACAGTCATATTGTTCATCTTAAATCATATTAGGGTTACTATGACTAGCATGAAAATTCAATTAAATATTAAGTTGTTGACATTGTTTATCTTACATTCATATTAGGATGTTTATCTTATAGTCATATGAACGTCCATGAGTTCATCAAAAGCATGTAGACACACATTACTAGTTTTTTCCTGATGTTGTTAATGTTACATTCATATTAGTGTTGTTGTGACTGGCATGCAAATCAAATCAAATTCCAATAGTTATGAATTCAAAAGTATGCAGACAATGCAAGCAATTTAGTATTGTATATGTACAGGTATTGCATTGCAGGTATATTAATTGATCTAAACACTTGCGAATTTCAATACCATGCAGGAGGGTGAACCATAATTGAACCACTGGGACACATCGAGCCTAGGTTGATAGTGTTGATGCACTAGTTGAATGCATGATTGTTGATATCGTTGATGCATTGGTCAAATGTTTGCAATTTGATACTGTTTGATACATTGTTTGCTACTGGTAGGGTTGGTGCTCTATTTGAAAGGCAGTGTTGATGCACTGCTTGAGAGGCAATCCAAGTGTGTTGTATGCAAAATGATGGCAATGTCAATGCACTATTTGAGAGGCAATTCAAGTGGGTTGTATGCACTATTTGTTGCATTTGTTGATGCACTGTTTGTTGCTTTGTTCGATAGATAAGGTAGTTGCACTGTTTGAATTCCTGGAGGGAAAATATAGTCAATTGTAGTGAGAATATCGTTGCTTTATAGATTTTTGTTCTTATGCTTGATTGGTGTTGGTTGTATATCACCTTCTTGAGGTTTCCAGTGTAGACCCAGGTACTTCGCGGTTCAAGGAACCAACAAAACCCCTATTCACTGGCCCTTTCGGCAATAGACTGCGTGCAGCCTGAGGTCTCACCCAAGGTGAAGCTGAGGGGGTGGTTGCGGAATCAAGTTTCCACAACCTGGTGATGTGAGTGTGGGAGGAATGATAAGCAGTGTGATATCTTGCGGTTTGCTGCGGACAGACAACTGCACGGAACCTCTTTGTTTCGCGTTGGATACTTTGGCAAGTGGAGGTGCTCATGCACCAGCGCATCCAATGACTGCGCGTTGTGGGACACTTCTTGCGTACGACGATAAGCTATCAACAACTCATCTCGCATCGAATCTCAATGGTTCAGCGTGTCAGCTAGACCACGCATCTATTCAGGACGATTAACTCTAACCATTCTTACTTAGCATTCTTTATCTATTCAACTTATTCAAGTTCTTATCGTTAAGTTGTATGCAATTGAATAAACATACAATACTGCGCGCTCCAACACTACGCTTAAATTCAATGTTCAACTATGTGACTAATTGTTAGATTCATACATTCACAGACTTGTAGTTGTTGAATACTTAACATTCCTCCATGCAGGTGTTCTTTTATCAGTCAATACACTCACAATCTGAAGTACTTTGCATCCATCAATCATTCATTCATGTAACACTTGACATATTATTCCCATCTTTCTCCTATGGAGAATACATATAAAAGCATTAACATACAACTGATAACTGGAATTCAAGCATACATGTAATCAAACAGATAATTGCAAGCGACACATTCAATCACACTACACAGGATTTAACGTGGTTCACCCCCTGGATGGAGGCTACGTCCACAAGAATGGTTGTTAATATTTCTCTTTATGGGAAGGGTACAACCGTTCTTAGTCTGGGCACTCAGCTACAGACTCTCTTCTGTCTCAAATAGGTCTCTGCGCACTCAGCTGCAGAGCCTTTACAATAGCTTCAAGCTCAATTGATTTTACAATGTTCAATAACCCACACTGAGAGTTTTTCAACCCTTTCCCATACAAAATCATGCCTATTTATAGATTATGCCCGTAGGAATATCTTTACAATTCATAAGAAAAAACCCTTAGGTCTACAAAACCGACGTGGCTAGCTGCCAGCCTGACTGTCGCCGTCGACAGCTTACTCCGCGTGCTCCAAGCCATCCAGCTAGACCACTCGTGGTTCACACGCTTCTCTGACAGCCGCAGTCCTCAAAATGGTTACACTGCATCATGGCCTGTCCCTTTCTACTGCTTCCTCCTTCCTGTCACTGTCGACATCGTGGACTAGCTTCTCAACTGCTTACTGCCACTTGCTCTGACAGGTCCTTTCCATTCGTCTCCACATCCCAAAATAGGTCGCTTTCTCCACTTCGACCTTTCCTTTCATTCTTTCTCCAGAATGGCTGTTGCGCACGAACCACGCACCAACATATTGCGCAAAATTTCCTATTCCTTGCCGCTGCGTGGCCTGCCTTGGCCATTGCTGTCTCGCGACAAACACAATTTCTCAAAACTTCCTGTCACCGCACGCAATGTGCACTTTTCAAAACTTGTGCAAAAACCCAACTTGAACCCATCCAACAGGACCCTAACACTTACATGTGGCTCATCCCGAGCCACTTCCACTTGCGGACTCTGGTGCTGCATCTTCCGGCGTATTGAGCTTTGATGTAAAGATTTGCAGAGTTCCTGTTAACTCTGCAACTATCTCCTTGGCTTTTTGTTCGAAATTATGAAGCGTCTCCAGAGTTTCTTGCGAGACCTTCTCCCTAGCCCACTTGTTCTCTCATGGTTCCTTCTGCTGCCCGAAGTTCTCCGAACTTTGCGTCGAATTGCTGCATCAATTCAAGGCCTTCCTGTTCAATGGGTTGCAGCTTGTCCGATGTAGAAACCTCTTTCTCCCTTAGTGTCGCCAACTCTTTCTGTAGTTCTTTAACCTCGTTAAATTTCTGCACTTTCTCCCTTGCCGGCGCATTCCTCAGTTGCACGCTTACAGCATCTACCTGCTGTTTCTTTTGTTGTAATTCCGCTCTTACCTGCTGGAGCACAGGATCCTCATTCAACTCGGTGACTATTGTTGTTATCTGTTCAAGTAAGTCTTGGAATTTTGTCACTTCCACCGAAATGCCATCCATGGTTGCTTTGACATCCTCAGCTGGAGTTGGGCACTAATCTAGTGGAATGACAGGGTTCCTAGCCTCCAACTCTGTGATATTTTCTTTATAAGAGGCTTCCAATTGTATTTTATTAGAGGTGAGGGACTCTACCTTGGCCTCAATTTTCTTTATTGTATCCTCCACATCATCTTCTTCTTCACATTCTTCTATTTTTGCGCACACCGCTAAAACGATTTCCTTTAGCTTTCGACCTTTTTCCTTGGCTGCGCTCAATTCTTGTTTGCTGGTATCTGATTCCTGCCTTAACTGATTGATATCTTCAATTAACTGTGCACACTTATGATATGAGGCTAGGCCTCTCTCATGAATTTCTTCTGCAACTCTACTGTGCAACTCGTTCAGGTCCTCTAGGGGTAAGGCCCCAATGTTCAGGTCGAGGCACCCAGTCTTTACTGCCTCCTTGACCGCTTCATTTGGATAAATAAGGTAGCCCGGTTCAAGGTTCAAGATGTACGGATACTTACTTATAGCAACATGTGGTCTTCTTTGCGCGCTTGGTCCCGTTGAATTCCCTTCAGAAGCTGAACTTTGCTACCCCAAACCCATATGGGATACCATTGTCTTGACCTCCTCCATAGCCTGGATTATGGTCAACTGCAGTTGTTCTTGCTTAGCTTCTTTTTCAGTGCAAGTCTCTTCCCATACTTCCTGCACTTTTGTTGCGATGATCTCGCAATCGTCTGGATGTAGTACTGGCCCGAACTCAAGTTTATCAGCTTTCCTCTTTGTGCATCGGCTTTGCGATTGCGAGGGGTCTTCAGTGGCATTTCTTTTTCCCACTGATGTCACTGTATGTTGACTCTGCGTGTCATCTTTTTCTTCCTCAATGGGTGTACCTGTAGGTATCCCACCTGCTTGTTGTTCCTTGTGCTTTCCTGTTTCCCCCTGATCAGTGTTTGTGTTTTCCTCATCGGTGTCTTTTACATTGATCTTCTCCCGAAGAGGTTCTACATTCTGCTCATAGTTGGATGCATCATCGCATGATGTGGGAACTTTCCATCCTGGCTCCCATCGCTCCATCATTCCCTCGATCGCCTGCTGATCCAGTCGGTAAAATCTTGGATACCATAATTCTGGTGCATATATGTCATCCCTTAGTTGAATGAATGATTGTGCCTTCTCACGCTAAACCTCATAATGCAGGTATACTGATCGGTCAGCGGTTTCGAAATGCACGACGTTGCCATAACCGCCTCGTGCAACTGTTGATAATAGACATAAAATACCTCGACCGTATGCCGCTGTCTTGACGCCTTCAAGTTTTCCCATAGGTTGGAAAAATGCGTTCCACGACCTTGCCCTGCTAGGGTCGGAACTCCTTAGTACCCCTATGGCTCTTTTCAGCCTACAAAGGCTATCAATACTAGTAGCCAGCTGAAGTGGAATGTTGTTCCATTATCTTGTGTATCTTGAACATCTGCGAGGAACTCGTTCAATAGGAACTGGCACTAATTGTAGGGTTTTCCGCGTAGGACATTAGAAGCTGCTTTAATTGTGACTGCGGGTACCTCAGGTGGCCTACACTTGTGCAGTAGCTTCCCTGCGAGCAACTGGGTGGTAAACTTCGTGGCACAGTCATTGATATATATGGTTGGGAACCCACATCCCTTTCGCACTACACCGAATTCTTTTGCTACTTTGGTGCTAAGGGCTCTATCTTGCGCCCTCTTTATGATGTCATCACCAGGGTCCTCTCCTCTCTTGTTCAGTCCAGTGATCTGATGGATCATTTCGATACTGATATCAATGCGCTTGTCCAACCATAGGAATCCTTTATGCACGCAAGTGAGCAATGTTCGCGCTACCGCGGAAAACTCAGGACTCTTAGTAAAGTGCGGCATTTGCAGTAAATTTAACAAGCCTGATGGCCCTTATCCATTCTTGGACTTCCAGTCTGTTGACACCAGTCTGTGCGTCCTTGAACCAATTGATATAGGCGTCCGGTCTAAATTGTGGGTAAGTCTTCGGCATTACCAACATATTTTCTAGTAAGTCCAGGTCATCCAGCTTGCAACCTGGTACGCCACCCATCAAATTCTCCTCAATATTCACCTTGGTAGAAATAGTGGGTAGCGGGATTTCATATTTGAAATTCTTTTCTATGTGGATTGGTGGGGCATCGAGCTTCTGTGGAGGGATGTAGTCGGGCACTGGATAAAACGGTAGGTTCTGAGCCGAGGCTGACTGGTGTAATGGCACTTTGGATCCCCCTACTCTGAAGCTGGTTCTTTGCCCTTGCTGCTTCCTGCAACCTGTCGTGCTGAAATTCTAGATGCACCTGCCTTCATCATCGTCATTGCTGCTAGAATCCATGCTTGCTCAAATAACCAGGAGATATCTTCCAACTCAACCTGTTCACTCATACAATGCTCTGGTCACTCGGCTCTCAAATAGTTCAAATACTTCGTGAAAATGGTTAAGTGCCCGAGTGATGTCTATTTATAGCCGCTGTTGGTCTGCAACGTGGCCTTCTGCAGTTGCCGAGGCACTAAATTCCATCTTCATTATCAGTTCGTGCATATGATCTTGGCCCTGCCCGCTGATCCTTCTCATCATGCCAATGTTGTTTCCTTAAATGCCAAAAGGTTGCTTAGCAAGCCAGCTTGTAAACTCCATCAAATCAGCGTTGATAGCTCAGCCTGCCAGCCGGATTTCAATGCTAATTGGTCACGTCGATCTTTAATGGGTTCCAAAATAACACATCCACCCTTAAATTTTAAACTACCCAAGTGCCTCCAATTTGGTTAACGGGCCACTAACTGGCCAACAGATGTCATGGTAACGGTTTCCATCATAATGTGCTGGCAGTCTTACAGGATGTTTACTTTGGGACGCGCACTTGGTGTCATCTTCCGCGTGACTGTCGTTCCGTCTTCTCTGCACGATCAGTATCTGGACTTGTTTTGCGCGACTGCTCTCCTTTTCTTTTCTTTTCTTTTCTCTTCTTTTTTTTTTTTTTTTTGTGCGCAACTTCAACAGTGTTGCGCGGTACACTTCCCTGAATCATACAGAACTCTGTGCAGCCAGACTATCGTGGTAAAGCTTTAGTCTGCTACAATTTATCAAACTTGACAAGGTATCTCCAATCAACGTAGCTAACTAGACTGCACCACCGTTAGTAACATGCATTACAGTATATAGGCCAATCCAATGCATTTTAAACTTTCCAGGAAATTTCATGAATTTGCTATCGTACAGGAGGACTAGATCACCTACCTGAAAGCTCTTGTTCTTGATGTGGCAATCATGCCATGCTTTTTTCGTGCTCTTTCTGTACTTGTTGGTGGAAGCCTGCGACGAAGCGATCTTCCTCTAGACCAACCAAGTTTAAGAGCCTTTCTTTGAGTGCTGCGCGATCTGCCATGCCTGTAAACGCTGTTATTCTCAAGCTGGGAACAATGTACTCCATTGGAATTATTGCTTCTTGCCCATAGGCCAACCTAAAAGGTGTATGGCCAGTCAGTTTCTTGCAGGTAGTCTTGTATGCCCCTAGTACAGATGGAATGCGCAGGTCCCAATCATCCTAATTGACGTTGCATATCTTGGTTAGCGCATTCTCCAACACTTTGTTAAATGCTTCAACAGTTCCATTCGCCTGTGGATGATAAGGCATGCTGCGCTGATGATGAACCTGGAACTCTTCGGTCAAAGCCTCAATGGTCTTATTCAGAAAATGAGTGCCTTATCACTCATCAATATCTTCGGGCATCCAAACCTTGTAAGGATATTCTCATATATAAACTCTGTGGCTGAAGCTGCGCTACAGTCTTTAACTGGCTTTGCTTCTGCCCATCTGGTGAGGTAATCAGTATCAGTAATGATATACCTCGCACAAGTTCTTTTCCCTGGTGGGTTAATAGGACCCACAAAATCAATGGACCACTTCTCAAAGGCCTGTAATGTCAGCTATGGATTTAATGGCATTTCATCTCTACGTGATGGCTTCCCTGTTCTCTGACAAACATTGTAATTCTGGAAATGTTCCTTCGAATCTCTATGAATTATAGGCCACCATAGCCCCCGCGCGCAATATATTTTGTGAAGTAGCTCTCCCTGCATAATGGCCTCCTGCGACTCCTGAGTGCGCATCAGCTAGTATGAATGGTTTCTCATGCTCTAGCACACATCTGCGGAGTACTTCATCCGGTCCCAGCTTGTATAGTTGACCTGCAATTATAGTGAAGTCTGCTGCACTCACTACCAGCTGCTTCTTCTGCTGTGTAGTGAACTCTGTGGGTGCGAACCCAGTATTCAAAAAATCAATGATGTCCTGATAATAATCGTCAGCAACTTGTATAGCGAACAACTGTGCATCAGGCAGATTGTCCTCCAGATTTGTAGGCTCTTCTCTTGACTCAATTCTTGATAGATGATCAGGTCCCAAATTCAACCTTTCTGGCTTAACCACAATTTCAAAGTCGTACTCCTGAAATAGTAGTAACCATCTGCATATGCGCCCCCCTAACACTGGCTTATTGACCAGGTATTTCAAAGCAGAATGGTCAGTGAACATGGAGAAGTGCGCACCAAGCAAGTAGTGCCTAAACT
Source organism: Larix kaempferi (assembly GCA_027924585.1). NCBI lineage: Eukaryota > Viridiplantae > Streptophyta > Pinopsida > Pinales > Pinaceae > Larix > Larix kaempferi. Next base: position 6,890,206 of record BSBM01000821.1, on the reverse strand, counting down.
TTTGCAGCGCATATACCATTGTGAGTCCTTCTCTTTATGTAGTGGTATAGTTCTTCTCGGTGGGTGATAAATTTTTGCTGGAAAAGGAAATACAATGATCAATACCTCCCTCTCCTGGCTGAGCAAGAACAATTCCCAATGCAATACATGAAGCATCAACATGGACATGAAATGGCTTCTCCCAGTCCAGAAAAACTACGATTGGCGTAGTGACCATCTTCTCCTTTAATTTGTCGAATCCCTTCTCACAGTCCTCATTCCAAATGAACGGTGCATATTTCTTGAGCAGTTTCTCCATAGTTGCAGTTATCTGCGCATACCCTTTTATGAATTTCCTGTAATATCCGGTATGTCCCAATGTAGTGCGCAACTGCTTAACTAAGTTTGGTGTCAGTAAATTCACAATGACTGCAATCTTCCCAGGATCAACCATCAAGCCCTGTTTGCACACAATGTGTCCCAGCAGAATTCCATAGGGAACACAGAAAACAAATTTCTTCAGATTCAAGGAGATTTGATGCTGTTTGTATTTATCCAGCATCATCCTCAGGTTCGCGGCATGGTTCTTCAGTAAACTGAAAATGGTCCAGTCATCAAAGTAAACCTCTAAGAACTTATGTATAAAATATTTAAATGCTGCGACGACCACTCTGGAAAATATGGCGGGTGCATTCTTCAAGCCAATGGGAATCACTGTGTATTGGAACGACCCCCATTCTATAGCAAAAGTAGTCTTGTGCCTATCTGCGCAATCGATCCTGATCTGATGGTATCCGAAAAATCCATCAGTAAAAGAATAGGCCTCATTTCCTCCAACATTGTCTAGCATTTCGTCTGTAAAAGGTGTAGGAAATGGGTCATGCATGGAAGCATCATTCAGCTTTCTCAAATCTACATAGATCCTGATTTCACCCTTTGTCTTTTTATCTTGGATAACCATCGGTCTTATCCACTCGGATTCTTCAACTGGCTCAATGATCCCTGCATCGAGTATCTTATCGAGTTTTGCCTTAACTTGTTCTTTGTAGCACAGGTTCAGTCTATATGGTCTTTGTTTCACAGGCTTCGCGCTAGGTTTAAGAGGAATTTTCATCACTCCTAAGTCTCCCAGTAAACCTTTCATCTCTGTGAACTTGGTCGGGAATAATTCTTGATATTCCTGTAATATACCCGCGACCTCGTCAACTGTGTCTTCATCCCAATAATCTCCGATAGCTGTGAACTTTGGCTCTTCGCTGGTACCAATGTTTACTTTCCTTGTTTTCATGGGTCCACTCATATCTGGAATTTCCATTGGAGGTCTTTCTACCTCGCGCGATCCCTCTGACTCAGGTATCTATATGTTGCGTGGGTCCTCCTCATCACTGTTTGATTTATCCTTGAGTTCTCCCTCGATGTGATAACAATCAAGAGCATGTTCTAGTTGCTCCTCCCATTCAGGTTGTAGGCGCGCATGTATGATTTCTGCTTCAAAAAATTCTTCTAGTGTCATGTTTCCTTGTGTACAGTTTGGAATGAATATTTTTTCTTTAATAGCCTGCAGCGTGTCATTGATACTTGGATGCTCATCTTCGAAACTGAAATCCTGTTGGAAGATCACAGTCAGGCCAGACTAGTCCACTATGCCTCTGCGCAACTCCAGGTCTAGGTACCACTTCTTCAGAATTGGTTCTTCTAATGTGTGCACAAGTAGATGCACACATTCTATCTGTGGCCTCTCCTTCCATGCTTCGGAACAGATCCGAATATGCTCTCGTGGATCTGTCTGTCCATTATATTTCTCAAAGGATAAGGTAACCTTATCAGCAAACCTGATTTGCATCTTAATTCTACACTAATCCCATGTTGTTAGTGTCTGCTTATGCGTGGCCCACCATCTGGCAGGTGTATCATGTAATGCCACATCTAATGCTTGTAAGCGATGTTCGTCTGCAATTGCTGCAGTATATTCATTGATAAATGAATAAAAATTAGAGAATCCATCATAGCCAAGGATTGAGCTTACCTCCTTTCCAATACAATGCAATGACTTCGTGATCCGCGCGCATTTCCTCGCAGATACTTCATGTAACCTTATTTGCCAGTTTTCTAGTCCTGCATCAGAGTCTGAGATGCAAGAGCTACCACAAGGCCAACTGAGTGTGCCATCCGTAGTTGGATTAATGTAATCAGCAGTATTGGTTTTAATCTTGTAAATACGGTCCAAGTCTTGAGCTTTGGATTCCTCTTGAATCGGTTCAACATATCGTTCACCCTGCGAAGGGTCCAATGGAACGATGACCCTGATATCATTGCCTTCAAATATCATTTTCATGGTCTTTAAATCAATAATGGCAGAGTTAGTCATTTCCCAATCGATACCCAACAGTGTTGGATAAGGATGGCTATCATCCACGATTTCAATTACTTCGAAGTCTGTGTAGCTGCGCACTCTGTCAATGTCAACAATGGTGTTGGGTAACCTCCCCAAAGGTATAACTATCCCTTGATTAGCCATTCTCAACTGTAGAGGTGACCACTGTAACTTGGGTTTACCCATCTGATGCCATGTCTGCTTGGTCAAGACATTTACTTCGGATCCAAGGTGAAGAATGATCTCATCCATCTCATAGTCCCCAATCTATGCAATGAGTCTCATTTCCCTTCCTGTTCTTTTAGGACTCCTAATATTATGGACTGCGCTGTTGGCATCCCCCCCTCTCGCTGTTCGGCTCATACTTCCTTAGTAGCTTTTCAAATTCTGTGTAAGTGTTTTCTCTCTTCAGTAATTTCATGCAGCTCCGTAAGAACTGCGCAACAAAGGTCCCTGTATCTGTTGCGATGCTTGTTTGTTCATATTCCGTTGGCATATCCTCTCTTTACGGTACTTCACTGCGCAACTGTGTTCTCGGGGATCCAGGTGGCGGTGCTCTGAACATCTCCCGTGCTTCCTCGAATGCTCCCTTATTTTTCTGTAAGTCTAGACCCGGTGCTTTCTTGGGGGCTTTTCTAATCCATACCAGCTCACTAGGGTTCTTCCTAGGATCGCGCATTCCAGAGCTCAAAGCTTCTGCGCCTCTGTCCCTTCTTGTATCAGCACCACTACGTGTTACTACTTTTACGCTTGGATCTGCAGTTCTGCTCTCTGCTGTGATCAATTGAATGTTGGGATTCGGTGGTTCTTTCCTCCTTTGTTTCTGCATTTCTACCTCAAGTACAGGATAATCTTCAATGAAATGCTCAAATGATTTACAGTAACTACATGTTGTGCATGGGTTGGTACAATCTCTAGAAATGTGACCTGGTTGGCCACAGTTATAACAGATTACCTGGCCGCGGCCTCTTCCTTGCATCGGGTCGGCATTTCTTCCTCTCCCGCGGTATCCACCACCACGGCCTCTATATCCTCCCTGATCATATGGGTGTTTTATTGTTTCGGTTGATTTTCTTCTTGGACGGGGTACATTCCAGCACCTCGCATCATTTCCATATCTCGCTTTCTTTCATTCATGAGCTCATATGCACGGAAGTTGGATTCGTCATGTCCCACTGATTTACAGAAATTACAATACAAGCTCTTAGGTGTCTTTATGTATTTCTATATGAGATAACAATCCTCAGGCCTATGTCCTCTGCTTCTGCAGATTTCACACCATGGCGCCTGATTGTGATTCATATTTATTGGATTTGGTGCACCACTGTCAAGATAATCTTGAAATAGGGGGGCAATGTTCTCTGGTATGGACCTCTCCTTTTCATCCTGTGCACCAAACTTCACGTCTGTGTTCATATCTTTGTTCTTTTCCATTCTTCATACCTTGCAATTCTAACGTCAGGGTAGTCATCTGGTTCTGAATCTGTGACATCCCAGTACTACTCTCACCAATCGGTGAAGCCTCCAACTTCATTGTGATCTCTAAGGCCTCTTCCTGGGATGCAACCTTCTGTTGCATCAATGGTTGTATGATATGGGGCAATAACGGAACGATGAACCATTCCTGGTGCTATTGCGGAGCTATCACAAAGCTCACTTGGTCCAACAACGTTTTAAACTTTTGATCAAATTCCCAAACCGATTTGGTAGGCTTCTACTTGATTTCCTTTAATTCCGTTATGCACAGTGATTCTGACTTTAGCTTGTTAAACTCTGCGACAAGTGCAACCTTAATTTCTGTTAGGGTTCTTGGCTGTGCCTGAGAATATTTCATAAACCAATGCAAGGCGCGGTCTCTGAAAGTAGTGATGAGATGCGCTCTCTTCACAGCATCATCCTAGATCTGCTTTAAACTCCATACGGCTTCACATATAAACCAGTGCTGATCAGGGTCTTCTAGACCTGTTCCTTTGAATATCGGTAGTTTTATATCGTTATCCATCATTCTCCTTCCTAGTTGTGCAGCACTCTGAGTAGTGCTGACTATCTGTGCGGAGAAAATAAAGGGAATATTTGGACGAGTGGTATTCTGCGGGATATTCTGAGATTGGGTATTCTGAACTGGACTAGCCCGAGTCAGAATGGTCTGAGTGCCTACTCCTGTCGTGTGCCCAGTATCGACGTTATGTAGGGTGGTTTGCGCTACACTCGCAGCTAGTGGGTTCTGATCTAGGGGTGGCGCGGTTTCTGCAACCGGCTGATTCTGAGGTGTAATAGGGTGGATAGTGGCTGATGGCGACACGGTTTGATTGGTAAGGTCACATGGGAGTTCAATATTCACACAGAGTCCAGGTCCTCTGGGATTCTTTTCTTTATTAAACTTATATCTCTTTCCACTTCTCAAATTATGTGTCTCTTCACCAGAATCACTAAAAATGTATTGACCATGATAGATGCAAAAAATATTACTGCATTCTTAAAACACCTTTCTCAGCCAAAAGCATTTTAATGTATAGACTTAGATTGTTCAAGAACTTACCTCTGAATCCTTCGAAAAAGTATGCTTTATCTTGACTGTAGGACTTTAGCGTGTCTACAACAAACTCGGTTACAAATCCTTCAAGTATGCTATCAACCTAGAAGTCGACTGCTCATGTCAGTGGGCTGTCTATTGCTTTGAGCTACACTGTGAGATCTGGAGTCCACTCTGTAGGTACTCCTCCTTGAAAATAGGTTTTCTTTTCTGTGAGTTGCGAAATCCACTAGTGCAACTTGTTTCCAAACGAAGCCTAGAATATCTCGTGAATCTCTCTCCACAAATATCTGTTCAACCACTGTTCGTTAGAGAGACGTGGATGTCTATTCTCTTTATTTGCAAAATCTCTTTCGATCTTGTCACACCAATCCCATATATCTTTCTTTGCAGGGTGCCAATTGTCTGAACCCAACGGGAACTGGTATTCTTCGTCATACATTACTTTCCAAACACACTATCACATCACTGGTCTTAACTGAGCAACGGAACCATTTGTTGGTTGTATATCACCTTCTTGAGGTTTCCAGTGTAGACCCAGGTACTTCGCGGTTCAAGGAACCAACAAAACCCCTATTCACTGGCCCTTTCAGCAATAGACTACGTGTAGCCTAAGGTCTCACCCGAGGCGAAGCTGAGGGGGTGGTTGCGGAATCAAGTTTCCACAACCTGGTGATGCGAGTGTGGGAGGACTGATAAGCAGTGCGATATCTTGCAGTTTGCTGCAGACAGACAACTACGTGGAACCTCTTTGTTTCGCGTTGGATACTTCAGCAAGCGGAGGTGCTCGCGCACCAGCGCATCCAATGACTGCACGTTGTGGGACACTTCTTGCATACAACGATAAGCTATCAACAACTCATCTTGAAGCGAATCTCAATGGTTAAGCGCATCAGCTAGACCGCGCATCTATTCAGGATGATTAACTCTAACCATTCTTACTTAGCATTCTTTATCCATTCAACTTATTCAAGTTCTTATCGTTAAGTTGTATGCAATTGAATAAACATACAATACTGCGTGCTCCAACGTTGTGCTTAAATTCAAAGTTCAACTATGTGACTAATTGGCAGATTCATACATTCACAGACTTGTAGTTGTTGAATACTTAACATTCCTCCATGCAGGTGTTATTTAATCAGTCAATACACTCACAATCTGAAGTACTTTGCATCCATCAATCATTCATTCATGTAACACTTAACATATTATTCCCATCTTTCTCCTATGGCGAATACATATAAAAGCATTAACATACAACTAAAAACCGGAATTCAAGCATACATGTAATCAAATAGATAATTGCAAGGGACACATTCAATCAGACTACACAGGATTTAACGTGGTTCACCCCCCGGATGGAGGCTACGTCCACAAGAACGGTTGTTAATATTGCTCTTTATGGGAAGGGTACAACCGTTCTTAGTCTGCGCACTTAACTGTAGACTCTCTTCTCTCTCAAATAGGTCTCTGCGCACTCAGCTGTAGAGCCTTTACAATAGCTTCAAGCTCAATTGATTTTATAATGTTCAATAACCCACACTAAGATTTTTTCAACCCTTTCCCATACAAAATCATGCCTATTTATAGATTATGCCCGTAGGCATATCTTTACAATTCGTAAGCAAAAACCCTTAGGTATACAAAATATACGTGGCCAGCTGCTAGCCTGACTGTCACCGTCGACAACTTACTCCGCGTGCTCCAAGCCATCCAGCTAGACGACTCATGGTTCACACGCTTCTCTGACAGCCGCAGTCGTAAAAAATGGTTACACTGCATCATGGCACGTCCCTTTCTACTGCTTCTGCCTTCCTGTCACCGTCAACATTGTGGCCTAGCTTCTCAACTTCTTTCCACTACTCGCTCTGATAGGTCCTTTCCATTCGTCTCCACGTCCCAAAATAGGTTGCTTTCTCCGCTCCGACCTTTCCTTTCATTCTTTCTCCAGAATGGCTCTTGCATGCGAACCACGCACCAGCATATTGCTCAACCTTTCTTATTCCTTGCCGCTGCGCAACCCTGCCTTGGCCATTACCGTCACGCAATAAGCGCAATTTATCAAAACTGCCTGTCGCCTGCCACCCGCGCGTAATGCACACTTTTCAACTCTTGTGCAAAATCCCAACTTGGACCCCGTCCAACAATTGGCATGTGGAATTGACATGGATTGAAAATTTAAATTTTAAAATGAATGATTGTGATTGTTTTGGAGTTGATCCAGTGGCTGGGATTTGAACATTTCTGGTGCTTATGCTTTGAGTGTGTTTAATGGTCATTAGATGAGTTCATTTGGGTGGCCTTGTGCTTTCGATGTTATTTAATGGTTGATGTGATGAGTTGATTTGGGTATGTGGATGGATTTTTGCTTCGATCCAGTGGTTGGAATATGCCATGGTCAATCCTTGTGCTTTGGATGTGTTTAATGGAAGATTTGATGTAATTCTGTGTGTTTTATGGTTGATTTGATGAGTTTATGTTGGCAGGTGTCATTAATTGAAGAGGGTGGGTTGATTAGTTGAACACCATAGCTTGGGAAGCTGACACATTTTACCTTTGCATTGTCCAGGTGTCTATGTCTGTTGGGACAAAATGGTTTGTTGTGCATATGATGTTGTTCCAAAGGTAGCTCGCGGGTTTTGGGGTGATGAGCAAGGCTGCTCCATTGCTCATACATGGGGTTTGAAGTGATGGGAATTATGTACCTTTTGTTTGGGAATATTTTGTTGTTTTAATGTATGGTTGACTATTTAAGGCATAACAAACTTGGATGACACTGGGACAAGATGGTTTGTAAATTTGTATTTAAAAAGACTAATGAGTGATAGCTCATGGCCTAGTTAGTTAATGGTGTCATTTTGCACTTAATTTAAATTATATATATATATATATATATATATATATTAGTTGAATTTTAAAGGTGTATTTGCTATTCATGTATTGATTGTAATGGGTATTATGACCACTACAAATTACATAGTCCCCACACCACAAATTACATCTCTCCCCTAACTGTTGTGTAAATTATCTCAGTATGAACCCTTTTTTCAAACCTACATTAATATATTTGAAAATGTGATTAGAAAATATTTGAACCATGTAACATTAAAAAAATCATAAAATTTGAATATTTTAATATAAAGAAAGTCTTATATAAGTCAGAAGACTTTCTTTAGATTGAACTATATATTGTGGAAGAAAAATGATTGATACCTATAATATAGGTAACATGCATGTATGATAACAACTGTGGTGTTACATGGTTAATATATATAAGACAACCCTGAAGTGTACTTGTTTGTTGCATTCCAATTCTAGTTGTTGTTGCCAATAGGTTCACCTTGAACGTGGCCATGTTGTTGAAGGTGCATTGATAGAGTTATGAAAAATAGTCATCAAAATTAGAGTGCTGAAAAGTAGGGTTCTTATTGTTATAGTAAACAATAACTGAATATGTTTCCCTGAATATAATAAATCCTTCCGCAACATCCAAAAAATGTGACCCACAAAAAATCACTTGGCATGTGGTTAGTCGACATTGATTGACGTCATCGAGCTTGATTATGTTTAATGTGTTCATTTCCCAAGTGTGTAGAGGTGCCTACTTGAGCCAAAATGGTTGGCCTAGATAAGTATGCTTGATTAAGATGAGGAGTGTTTATTGAATTTGTTTGAGGCCAATGTGTTACTTGCATCCATGGGAGGATGGAAAATCCATAGGTCTGAGATGTGACTGACACCCCCTAGTTAACGGGAGGGTTTGGATAGGAAAACATTGAATTGGGAACTGCACTTGTAGGAACAAAGGGGTGGGTTGTTCCTATGTGATTATAGTGCGGTAATTGAATTTTGATAAGGTCTGTATAGAACCATGTACTATATGCAATATGTTCCAATGAATTGGCCATCATATTCCTTTCCTCATTTGGGTGAGCAGTCTGTGAAGTGATATGCCCATCGTTTACAGCCATATGTTGCACCTTTCTTGCTTATTTTTCCATCTTTGCTAGTACCTTACGACACTCCTTCTCTTCCCTAGTTTTCACTCTTTCAATACTTTCCAACTCACATTGTCTAACTGCTACCAACCTAGCTTCCTTCCTTTCTGTAATGATTTTTTTCTTCTGTTGTTTTAATTATGCCATCTCATGTTTCTTTTGTTCAGAATCCATCAAAAGGATGATGTAGTCTTCTGATGTTAGAAGCTAAGAACCTCGGCCCTGATGGGGAACATCTGTTGCTACTTTACTCTATTGTGGTGGCACCATCTCCATTGGAAGCTTCAGGAATCGACCAAGTGTCGGTGTGTTCATTTCCAGTGGTTGTGTTGCATCTAGGATAGGTGTTTTAGCTGCATTGTCCTATTTGGCCACAACCTCCTCATCTGCATTAGGATCAACTTCTAACCTGCTATCTACAAAAAAATGGACAATTTCATTGGGCATCGATGGTGCCTACAAAGGCTAATGCTTTCACCATTGGTGTTTGTGACAACCTACCTATTCAAGTTCATCATTATTTCTTCCATCCATAATAGTTGTGATACCATGGTTGGCAATGTCAAGGGGTCATTGTTGCTATTTGGATGATTACCACCATTGACCTCACCAAAATAATCATTGATACATGGATTATGTGCTTCGTAATCCACCCATGATTTGTATGGTTCGCCCTCTTGCATGTTATCTTTTGTTGGTTCATGTTCATACTGTGTTTCGTTGAGCTCTTCATCGTCATCACCATCATCAGTAGCCTGGCCGTTTTGTTGAGACAAGGACAACATATTGTCCGCAATGTATACATCTTCCTTCCCATCCACATGCTCTTGGGTAGCCACCCCCTCATGGTCATCCACATTAAATGCATGGCTACAACCAATATTGTTGATAAGAGCATCATAGTTAAGTGTACATATACCTATTCTCCTAAAACCAACCTTTATGTTTGAGGGTGTGGGGGTCCTTTTAAAAGAATTTCTTGCAAGCTCAACTAACTCGACCATATTTACCTCTATGCCTAGGTTATTGTCCATCCATGCTGCTCGTTCTGACCTAAAATAACACTTGAAGGACCCACACACACTCACATAAAGGGGTTGTAGACTATGAGTTGTATGGGAAGGAAATGTTAACAAGTCAATGCCCAACCTATTTTCCCCCTCGATTATTTGCACTATGATGTGTTTGCCATGGCCATCTAAAACCAACATGTGTCTGTTCTCAGGAGACATTCCACCCGGTATTGAGGCTGCAAAGTGACAAAGCTAGTTCAAAAATAGTTCTTTAGCCATCCATGCATGGATATGTGCAGCCATGGATGTTCCCAATTCACAATTTTGGATGTAATTTTTGAGGTAACTTTTACCCTTGAACAAATAAAATACAGGGATTGAAAAACCAATTGCATTCTCATAGCAGAGCATGGTTATCCACTCCCTACTCTTGGGAAGAATCTTAGGGACATTTGACTCTCTCTTTTATAGATTACCTGGATGCCACATTTCCTCCCTTCCCGTAACCCCATTTCGTCACAGTTCCATATGTGGTTTGGAGGGTAATTGTGTTTTTCATATGCACTAGAAAGTGTGTCGTAGAACCTAGAGACAACTGTAGGGTTTAGTTTTAGTTCCTTGTCTCTATCAAGTTCCTCGGTCATCCGCAAGACAAGTTATGGATGCCTTTTTTTAAACCCATCCCACCAAGATTTAACAGGAAACCCTTCTTTGAATGGGTTTGACATCCCCTGACAGATCTGAGCAACAATTGATTTTAGTTGTATCAACTCTAGCTTGTGTCCCAAATTGACCATCTCTTTACACTACAGAACCACCTCGTCCTGCTCCTGTTGAGTGAGAACTGTAAGAGGACCCCTCTTCTTGGTATGTGCTAGGCCATTTATCTAGCAACGGATTGATGTGGGTGCAATACCATGTTCTTTTGTGGTTGATCTAACCAAATATCCATGGAATTCAACATCATCAATTTTAGCCTACATGTCTTGTTCTATCCACCCTTTGATAGCATTGATTTTCTTTGATGAACTAGCTCCTTGAACTATGGGTGATGGTGGGACAGTGTGGTCCCTAGCTACCTTTAGAATTACATGACCTTCTTCAACATTTATAGGAGCACCATTGTTGTTGGAATCATGGGGGATGTCATCATCCGATGAGTTGCAATGTAGTCAGACACCTCGAGGAACTCGCTTCCTTGTGATCCTAGTACGAGAAGAAGTATTAAATCTTGTCGTGGTTGCGGCAACTTGCACAAGTATAACATAGGCAAAATACTAGAAACAACTATTTAACTGAACCATATTGTGGTTGGAATACTTGTGTTCCTATTCAAGGCCTGTGATCTTAGTCAAGGTGGAAGTGTTTTCCAACGCAGATAATAAGGGTTGTTTGACACTCAAAACAAAGCCATTTTGCTGATATTGGTTATCTTACAATCGTATTGTTTATCTTACAGTCATATTAGGATTACTGTGACTAGCATGCAGATTCAATTAAATATCAACTTGTAGATATTGTTATAATTTTGAACCAGAATATCATGCCTTTTGATCTTTCCCACGTATTCTGGTTCAAAATTTCAATTTTGTTGTTTTAAATTGCTATGGGCCTTATTCTAGTAGAGCATTTCTTTGGGATTCACTGATGTGTTCTAGTCCCCTTAATATGGACAATCTTATCATCGTAGGTGATTTGAACTTTTCCTTAAGTTCTGCTGAAGTGTGGGGACCTCTGGCCCGTAAGGATAATCTTGCTGATTATTTCACAGATATGCTGGTTAATTATGACCTGGTTGACATCTCCCCTGCATCTCTCCTGCCTATGTGGACAAACGACAGAGCGAGATGTGAAGGTATTCATAAAAGGCTTGATTGGTTCCTGATAAGCCGGTTACTGCTTAATATTTTTCCTCATCATAGATCATGGATTGGGGAGGCTACCTTCTTGGATCACTGGCCTGTATTCTTCCAAAGTGATGACACTATAACTGTGATAAAGTTTCCATTTAAATTCAATTCTTCCTAGTTGCAAAATGAAAACTTTTGTGAGGCAGTTAGATGTTTCTGGTTGAGTTATTCTCAAGGAGATGACCTGAACCGTATGGATCATCTTATTTTAAAGCTAAGGAAATTGAAAGATATGGTTACAAAATGGATTAAAAATTGAAAGGAGCAGGACCTAAAAGAGTACAAAGATTTGGAATTCCGATTACAAGAAGTATATTATCGGAAATTTGTCTTTATGGAGGATATGGATGATCAAGCTTTAATTAAATCTCTCAAAGAAAAGAAGGAGGCTATATTGAACCAGGAAGAAGTTGACTGGAGACTCAAGAGTCGTGCTTTATGGTTGAATTTGGGGGATAAAAACACCAAGTATTTTCATGCCTTTGCTTCTCATCGACGGAATTCCAATTCCATATGGGACATGGAGGATGGAGCTGGAAACTGTATTTTTGGGCAAAATCCTCTGCAGGATGCAACCAAAGAGTTTTTTGCTAATATATACACTGATCCAGGGGTTAGTGATGTTTTGAAGCAATTGGAGATTGCTAGGTTATATCCAGTTTTTTTCAACAATCAGGAGGCAATGAACCTTGAGAAAGCTGTTACTTTAAAGAAAGTAGAAGACACTTTAAAACTCTTTGCAAAAGAGAAAAGTCCAAGGCTTGATGGCTGGACTGTGGAGTTGTTCTTGCATTTTTTGGACATTATGGGGGAGGAGATTCTTGCTATGGTTGAATTTTCCAAAATCAATGGCTTCATCTCGGGTGCCCTGCATTCTACATTCTTGACCTTGATTCCAAAAAGAAATAATCCTCTCACCTTTGGAAATTACAGGCCTATTGCATTATGTAACTTAATCTATAACTTGATTTCTAAGATCATTGTTGTGCGTATTAAACCTGGGCTGTCAAAATTCCTTTCTGCAGAACAATTTGGTTTTTTACACGATAGGAAAATCCTGGATGCTATAGGCATCATGCAGGAGATTATGCATTCCATAAAGTATCGGAAAAAGAAAGCTTGTTTGCTCAAAATGGACCTTGAGAAGGCCTATGATCGTGTCGATTGGTGTTTTCTCAGAATTGTTCATATCCAAATAGGGTTGTCTCCTTTAATGCTTAATTGGATAATGGCATGTGTCTCATCCACTAATATTGCAGTTTTGGTTAACGGTGTGCCTTTGAAGTTCTTCAAATGTTCCAGGGGGATTAGGAAGGGATTCCCTATGTCCCCACTTCTATTTTTGCTTATAATTGATGGGTTCAACAGATTACTTCACAAATCCAAATATGAAGGTTGCATAAAAGGGATAAAGTTGTCTAGAGATCTTTCTATATCTCATATCCTCTTTGTAGATGACGTGCTTCTTGCTGGGTCTGATTCTACTATTGAATGGGGCCACTACATGACCAATATCAATGTCTTCTACTACACATCAGGCATGAAAGTCAGTGAAGCAAAATCCTCCCTTTATCAGCATCATTTGGATGATTCTCAGATTGTGGACTTTCAAAGTGTCATGCCTTTTAATTTTCATTTGCTGGTCGATGGGTTCAAGTATCTTGGGTATTTTCTGAAGCCCAATAGTTATCGAGTAAAGGATTGGTCAAGGATTTAAAAAAAATTAGAGAGCATAATACAATGTTGGACAAATAGGATGTTATCTGGTTAAGGTTGTTTTAACCATTATACCTGTGTATTGGCTCTCCTTGTTTAAAGCTCCCAGAACAGTTCTGCAGACTATTAAGAAGCTATGTTCCAATTTTTTATGGGTCGGTGGTAAAGACCGCAAGGGTCTGATTATGTCTAAATGGGAAAATATTACTATGCCTGAGAGCTATGGTGGGTGGGATATGAAAAATATCGATGTATTTGGAAAGGCCTTACGCTTGAAATGCTTTTGGCGGGGTTTATTTGGAACTTCTTTATGGTCCAAATTCTTGGGGGTAAAATATATAAAGCAAGATATTTCTCCGTGGCTTAGGAATCCTATGAAAAAAATCAAAAATACTTCTGTCATATGGAAAGGGTTTATGAATGTGTTCAATTGGTTAGCTAAAGATCTGCAATGGCAAGTTGGCTCTAACAGATAGATTGTGGTAGGTGTTGATCCCATCCTGGGATTGGATGATGACATTTCCTTATCAGATGAAATATTAGCCTTCCTGAGAGAGGAGAATATTATCACGCTAGAAAGAATGAAAAATTTCAATGGTAATTTCCTATTAGATCAAAGGTGCAGACCTGGGTTTTTCTGGAAAATTTGAATGGGAATGGAATAACTATTTTTATCATCTTGAGTCTGAGGGTTGCACGCTTAATCAGAACAAGGATACTATAAAATGGATGGGTAATCCCAGTACTGGAGAAATTACAGAAAAAACTGCGTATAAGGCTATCATTCAGTTTAGAAATTATTGTCCTCAACAATGGTGGTTTAAAAGACTATGGAGGTGGAAGTTACCCTTCAAATACAAATGTTTTGGTTGGTTTGCATTAAAAGGAAAATTGAAGACCTGGGATAATTTAGTAAAAATGGGTTGGAAGGGCCCTAATTGGTGCTCTTTGTGTAACACTGATGCTGAATCCACATACCATCATCTTGTGAATTGTAATTTCACTAGAGATATATGGAGAATGATATGCTTTGCTTTAAATATCTCTCAGGTTTGGGGGGATGAAAATTTTGATCCTTATCTTCTGAACTGGTACAGGGAATGCAAAGCCCACTCAATGCTGCCCTTAATTGTTTCCTGGTTTATCTGGTATATAAGGAATAAGGTTATTTTTGAAGATCTAAATCCTTGTACTGAGAAGACGGCCGATCAAATTCTGAATGTTTATAAATCCATCTATAGGGAGCAAGAGCCTTTAATCATTAGAAAAATTGGGGCTTTCAATCCTCAGTTCAATCAGCCTATTTTATTTTTTGATGGTGCCGCACAAAATGGATTATGTGCAGCTGGATGAGCTATTTTCTTAAATGAATCTCATTACTTTTCATTAAGGCTAAATTGTGGGAATGGAACGAACATGAAGGCAGAGCTCCTTGCCTTATGGTGTGTTTTGACTGTGGCTAATATCTTTGGTATTGACAATCTGAAGATTTTTAAGGACTCTAGGGTCACCATAAAATGGGCGCAAGACAAGTATAACCTGAAGGTTTGATCTCTAGTTCACTGGTGCAACAGGATAAAGGCAGCTATCCGACTTTTCAGGAACATAACTCTGGAGCACATTTACAGGCAACATAATCAACTGGCTAATAAACTTTCTAAGCAAGCCTTATGTGGTGATTTTGGTATTTTAATATGGGAAGAAATCCACTTTTCTCAGTTTCTGAACTTGGGATTTCTGAAATTTTTTGAATAATTGCTTGTCGCATACTGTTTATGTCATGTAATTTTGGGTAGGTGTGTACTGAGGTATGTTGATTACCCAGCATGTGTAGACATATGTTGCTCCTTGTTGTTTATTTTGGGATTTGCAGTCTGGGTTTTTTTTGCCACTGCACAGATATGTCTTTTTATAGACTTGACAAATCATGTACCTTTTGATTCGATATGAATAACATTGATATGTTTTTTTCCACTGGAAAAAAAAGGAATATTTCATTTGATGTATTTAGATTTTTGGATATGGTATTTGAAAAACATTACATTTTTTTAATGCAATGTTCATTACAAAAAATCTTAGTACTGATGGAGAGATCTCATGTCCTACTCTCCTAATCTTAAAAGCTAAAAAACAATACAATATGTCTAAAGAATAAAATAAAATAAAAAAATTCTTAAGAAACAAAACCATTTTATTAACGATTAATATTGATGCAAACATTTCTTTCCTTTTACGAGAAAAATATTTTCATTTTTTTATGAGAAAACAATTTTCTTCTATAAAAGTCATTATATATGTAGTGTTTTGTAGATTGTTACTTCATTTAATATTTTTAACATTTTTTACCAACAATGTTAATATTGAATTTCATAATGACTTTATGCATACTTCTTAAGAAGGAATATTTTAAATTATTGTCTTGTAGATTACAAATTTCTTCATTGCTTTCAAAGGTAAAAAGAATCATAGTAGTATATATTAATTCACATTAGACTCCTTTAAAATCAATCAACAAATTAATCCTAAACCAACTTAAATCCCCCACAAGAGGTAACAAAACAAATTATAGTATAAGTTAGGATTGTTGGGCTAGGAACCCAAATACTGTCCCTCAATCTTTTTCATATAAAATAATAGTTGTTGTTGTTTTTTAGGGAGCTTTAAATCCTACTATACCAAGTGCGACAAAACCCATAGAAGAAGGCATGGTTCCCAAGGGCATTAAAACTGAGGTTAGGTTGTCTTTTATCTCTACATTGAGCCAACTGCTACGAATATAAATGGCATATTAAATAAATAATAATTGTTAACATTATAGTAGTTAGCTATTAATGTGAAGGGACATAACCATTCATTATGAACGCTCAAGCCATATTAAAGGTGAGCTATGTTGTAATATCTCATATCCTTTATCTATTCAATTATCAATACATATTTTGGCCCATTAATGGCTTATCTTATTTACCAAGTCTTTTGGTGAGTTATTTATGTGTGAATGAACTATTGTTCGCTTCATTTATGGCTTATCTTATTTACCAAGTCAAGGTCAAAGAAGATCATCGCTCATCAGAGAAGACAAAATTGAAGAATTCAAAGTCAAAGTCGAAGGAAGACTTATTCGTGAAATGAATTGAGGCTATCTATCATCAGAGAAGTCAAAATCAAAGACCTTCTATCATCGAAAAAGTCGAATACTATCTATCTCCGAAGAAGTCGAGATCATGGAATTTGGTTTGTGACTACAAATAGAGAAATTAGAAGCCAAGTTAAAGCATTATCGAAGAGACAATGAAGATTTACGCGACAGGAATTCAAAACTGGAAGTAATAAATGAAATACATAAGATACAAGAAAAATCCAGGGAAGAAAGAATTTTCGACCAGAAAAATCGTATAGAAAAATTATGTGCGCAAATTGAGGAATTAAAAGATGGAAGCAATTTCAATTAGAGATTGAAAAATCAAGATATAAAGAAAGAAATAAATGATTATGAAGCAGAAATAATACGCTTGAAAAAAATCGTTAGCGACAAAGATGAAGAACTAACGCAGATATGACATAGATTAGAAAGTCAAGAATCAGAGGTCGGCCAATGTCGACAACAGATAAAAATTCTTCAACAACAAAATGATGACTCTAAAAAGGCACACAAGCTGGAGATCAGAAAGAGTAATAAAACACTATCCAACAATTCTGAAGAAATTTTCAGATTAAGGAATCATAACAAGACACTAGTCACAAAAATTAAGAAGTTGAAAAATAGTCGGAAGACAGAACAATCTAGAGAAGACATTGAAGGGAAACTTCTAGACAAGCATGAAGAAAATAGTTGCATCAGAAGTCATAACGAAGATCTTAAGGAACAACTTAAGAAGTTTGAAGATGACAGAAAAGCACAAGTAGAAGTGATTAAGAAGTTTCAAAATGATAACATACAGTTGGAAAAAAAGTTGGAAAAGATACAGAATGAAACCTTAAAACCTCAAGGGACGAAAATACAACTTCCAACTCAGATCAATGCTCAAAAGATGACACTCATAAAATAAAATGACATTGTGAAAATTCCCTATCGACACCCCAACCATAAATCCAATATTCTAAAAAGTGGGAAATGTCGAAAGATAATGGTACTAATGTGGTCAAAGCTCCTGACAACAGATCAGTAGGGAATCCCACCAATCAACAACAAATCAATTTGGGATGGATTGACCCATCCACATATCGGAAGTTATGCTCTACACTTAGCAGTTCATATCGACATGTTTCGTCAGCCACGACATCGCAAAGAACAATGCAACAAAATTATAAGGCTTTGAGGACAAAGTCTTTCTAAGAGAGTGGCAATGCTACGAATATAAATGGCATATTAAATAAATAATAATTGTTAATCATTATAGTAGTTAGCTATTAATGTGAAGGGACATAACCCTTCATTATGAACGCTCAAGTCATATTAAAGGCGAGCTATGTTGTAATATCTCATATCCTTTATCTATTCAATTATCAATACATATTTTGGCCCATTAATGGCTTATCTTATTTACCAAGTCTTTTGGTGAGTTATTTATGTGTGAATGAACTATTGTTCGCTTCACCAACCATCTCTCTATGGAGACGATACTTGATTGGTCGAGGATAAACCACTTATGCACACTTGAAGAAAGTATCTTAGTGTCCAAAACCTAGGATTATCACCACGTGTATGGGATGCATTTGCAGCTAGATCAGATTTTGTTAACTGTTAGAAAATTTGTCACCCCTTTTGGAACAAAACCCCAACACCCCTCCGATTATAATTGAGTCATTTGCACCTTCACTAACCGTCTTCTATGGGTTTATACATTCAACAAGAGAGCTATTGGAAGGTCTAGTTACCATTTTGAGAGGAAGGAAGTTAATTCAATAGTATCATATCATTGTTTATATAATTACAAATAACCCTACATAATTGTTGAATACATACTACAACCAACGACAATGCTACTTGGAAAGACAAATAATTGAACCATTTTTAATTTGTTATCTTTATTAAAATTAACCATATGTAAAACTAAGCATAGCTAGATAAATAAAAAATATAACTTAATCCATCCATCCACCATAACCCATGACATCCGTTCACCAATTCTCATAGGGCCATTCTTGTCCACCAAACTTTCATTTACAATTGGTTGTCATCGGCATTATGAGAGTCAAATGATTAGCCTTAATACAACACAAATCCCATGCATATTTATGTGGATTTGATAGCAGATCCCTCTCCTTTTTTATGTTCATTTGTCATCCAATTATAACAAACAAGGCCTTAAATTGAAGCTCAAAAGGTACATAATCGAATGCAGAAGACCAAATCATAGCCCTAGAATTAATTTCTTGAAAAATAGAAATGATATTTGAATAAACAATCCCAATTCTCTATTTATTGTTCATGACCCCCCTTGCTTTGCAACCCTCCAAGAAAGGAACTCATAGCCATTTTCCATTGGCCACAATGTCCTCACATGCTTCATGCACAATTTGAAAACACCATTTTCCTACTTGATTTGGAAATTTGATTTAGATAAGTAGATTTCCAATTGGTGCAATCAATAGGATTTCATATTACAATCCATGGGATTCTAAGAATTCCCTTAAGAAGAACATCGCTTCTCCTTGATTGCATAATACAACAACCTTCAGTTTTAACTAGGTGGTAGATTTGAGCACTTCATGCAATAGATATGACAAATACATTCATATCCAATAGCTCCATTTCTTCACTAGAATAGGCTAAAAATACAAGCATTCCCATCGCAATAGGATTTTTCATATCCATGCAACAAAATATTGATTCCATCTTCTTTGTTCTTCCACGGATTTATCTGGTCCTAGACCCCTAGCCACTCTTGTGAGAGAGTCTAAGGTTATTGGGGTTTGATAGCATATTAAAATTAACCACATGTAAAACTGAGCATAAATAGATAATTAAAACAAATATAAATCAAGCACATAACTATAGATCAATGATTTATTATGGAAAACATTTAGTGTTCCATTACTATGAACACATATCGACTGAGGAAAGAAATCCGATCAATCAACACTAGGGATATATTTTCCATCATGTGCATGGTCTAGTGTGTTATGGGGAGGGGTTTCATGCCCCCAATAAGTAAGGGGAGGAGAGGGAACATATGGAGTAGGAGTGGGAGAGGGATGAGTACTAAATGAAGAGGCAGATAACTTGGTGGGTATGTGACTAAAAATGGGATGGGGTGACACAGGTGCCCCACAACGAGTACTAACATCGACCTCACAAGGACTAAAGTATTATAGAAAAGCAAAAAAAAATCATTAATCTATAAGAGTACAAAACCCAATTCATAAATGAATATATACAATAAATTAATTAGTTTGAAAGTTGGTGCATACTCCATATCATCTTATTTCATCCATCAAAATGTTGCACCTTTGCAAAACAACTTATGTCTATTCACATTTAAACAATGAAAGTAATCCATGGTTTTCCCATTTCAAATCCTTTTTAATAGCCTCCTTCAGGTTGACAGAATAAAACAAGGCATCATCATCGACCAAATAATCGGGATCATGGGCAGGGAAAATTTTAAGGATCCATAATTTTCTCAAATTATAGAAACCTTGACGAATCTTACTAATTCTTAAATGTGCAACCATAAAATATTTTGCGATTTTTTTGTAAAAATTGCCAAATTTCTAAGGATTCTATACAGCCTTGGGGCAATTTTGGCCCTTTTAGAGTAAAAAAAACCATCCCATGGAATTTGGGTGAATCATTTTTGAAAAAAATAGACAAATTGGCAAATTGTTTTTGGGAAAAAAGGTTGAAAAATAGCCCATGGGATAAATTTTGCCCCTAAAATTTTCCATGATCATGGGTGGATGACTACATATACAAACAAACAACAAGGTAATTCAATTATAACATTATTAATACCATTCACAATAAAATTTTATGGATAGAAAGCTAATATATATTAATTTACACGGGCTTTACTAGCTACAAGGTTGGTGCCTTCCCATGATCACCCTACCACAATATTCAGAGGAATTTTAACTACATTATAAGAAACATGAGAGATTAAAATTATAAAAGTTAAAGATAATTAAACAAAGTCAGTAATTAATTAGAGGTGTGGCACACTTGTAAAACATAATTACCTCGATGATAGAAGTGCATGCATCTATTCGATTCAAATTGTAATCTATCAACAACTCCTCCCCTAGACCTATTATTTTTATTGCACATACGATTACTCTATTTCCATCAGGCCCCTCAAATATGCGATTGTGTGGATATTTTTTTGTCTTGGGTCATGTACTATTTATAAACTCTAGAATATTTCCCAAAGCTTTTGGCCTTCCATCAATATATATATAATCACTTTTTATATTAATTAGTGTATTTTAGTTGTATGTAATTTTCTACGAATGCATATCTCCTATTGGTTGTGGATCTTGATCTTTCTGATTCAGAGGCCATGTTTCAACTATGTTTGGATCCCAGCCCATGACGGGTGGGTGTGGGGGTGATTGAAACCCCACTATAGTCACCATGGGGGTCCAGGAGGGAGCGGTGACTATTTTTGGGAGCCCCCTCCTGGCAGGGGTTTGGGGGAAGCGCCCCCGTAGCGATTTTTTTTGGAAAAAATGCCTTGTAAAATGTTGTAATTTCATAGTCATGACTTGGTCAATAATGGGTAGTTTACGAGCCCATGTTATTGGGTATCCCATGGTATTTTCCCATGGTAATCCCTATTTAAAAGGAATGCATTGTAATACATATGTGTGTGGTAGTTTTGTATTGTACTATTGTAAATATCTCTATGATTGTGTAAGAGAGACTGTAAGAGAGTGAAGAGGAAGTTGCAACGGATGTGTTGTGGGTTGTATCCCTTCATATGTTGGATAAATTAATAAAAGGAATGGCAATTTCTCTATGGATGTAGCCCAAATTGGGTGAACCACGTATATTGGTGTCTCTATTGTATTGTGTTTATGTGTTTTATTTCTGCATCTTTTTTATACTCTTGTTCTGCGATCCTGTTTTTCTAACATTTCCACATACTTTGCATATATTGGACCAACCTCATATGGTCTCCATAATTGTAACATGGTCTGACATACTCCATCAATTTAGCTACACTGCCATATATCGACCTTTATGCCACCCATGGAAAATAGTCCTAAACCATGGATAGACAATGGTGCAATGCAATATATCCTCTTGTTGACACAAAATTCACTACCCAATTGAGGAGTTTTCTTGGGTACCCACCGTTCCACTATATGTTTGTGTACCTCAAGGGCACCTCGATGCCAACTTTTTCCTCATCGTCATAAGAACAT
Organism: Larix kaempferi; assembly: GCA_027924585.1. NCBI lineage: Eukaryota > Viridiplantae > Streptophyta > Pinopsida > Pinales > Pinaceae > Larix > Larix kaempferi. The sequence continues at coordinate 6,868,316 of BSBM01000821.1, read as the reverse complement.
GTCCCCCTTTCGGCAAAAAAAAATTCCATGCATTTACAAATTTTTCTCCTAACCTTTTCACCTCTAGTTGAACTCGCATGTTACATCTATTTGATATGTCACTTTCCCCCATTACTCCTGAACTACCCTCACTCTCTAAAAATGAATATGATAGATACCTATTCGCTTGTATCTGCTAGAAATTATAACATGATAAAGGAAGAATTTTAATAACAATAATAACTAAATAAGTTGATAATGATATGGTCAATATGGGTTATTTCATTAGGGCTTGGCACTTCCAGATTCCAAATAAGAGGAACCATAGTGTTTCATTGAGCTTCCCTCTGCAACATAACAAGATTTGAAGGCAACTTCTACATGGGATTCAAAAATCCACCAACAATAGTGGAAATCAACCAACAATTTGCTATGCTAATCAATTGTTCAAACACAGTTTCAATGTTATAGTTAAGTGAATAGTTTAGTTATTGTTCTATACTTAATCAAGCTTCCATATTACTTGCCATGAATTCAATCATTGCACAACATATATGAATATTGAATCACTCCTTCAATAAATGAATTGTTAAATTAAGTTAGGGCTTGGAAGGGTGCCATGTATTGATTCCTACAATGACATCTAGCTTGGATTTCACAAAGTATTGTAAATCACATTCGATCTCTCATCCGCTTTGATTAAACACCTCATAAATCTGGCTATCCTCCCATTTGTTTTGCCATATTCGTCTGTGTGTGAAACTTAATGAAAAGGGGGCCTTACCTAAGTTTGAGAACTTTTGGGGATTGAATTTAAAACACAAGAAAGACAAGAAATCAACTTTTATTCAAGCAATGACAGAACATAATTGACACATGGAAATATGTTGAAAGAATACATGGTCTGGTTGCAAATGGTCATGGCATGCTTATCACATCTATTTGACATCTAGCTTCAATGTTCAATTTAGTTTGTAGAATGAACTGATGGTAAAAAAATTGTTAATGTATTTGAAAGGATAGTATATGCTATGTGGGAGGTTATATTAAAAAGTTTTACAACTATGAAGGCTTCGGGACTTTGTGGGCATATTATATATTATGTTTAAAAGGGGTTGAACTATGAGTTTGGTCGCACGACCACCATGTGCGTATTATTTCAACAATATATTGTACCAAGACTTATAAAATTTTGTCATTTTTTTATTTTTTTATGTGGTTCACAGCCCCGAAAGATAGAGGGATCGCTACGTCCATGGTAATAATTCTCAGGGGGGCACCCAAAGGGGCCTCACCCTGTCAGCTCCAGGTTCAAGAGCCTAACCCTGAAGGACCTAGAGAATTGAACCTTTGACCTTGACTACTTTGGTCTTGGACTTGGAAGCACCAACCAACTAAACTACCCTTGTGGCTTTACCAACACTTATAATGATCTTTGACTATAAATCCCATGAAATTCGTGAGTTCCTTGTATGTAAATGTCGTTGTTTCGCATTTTTGTAAAGTTGTAAGAGTGGTTCCATAAGGTATATGGTATGATGTGTTGTATAAACATTGCAATGGTGAATATAATCTAACATGCGTAGCGTCGTTCTATTTTTGAACTCTTAGTTGGCATGCTTGCATGTGATAGTGGCATGTGGCATGTGGTAAAGGTAAGTTGGCGTGTGTTGTGTTTATTGTTAATTGTGAAGTGTTGTGTTGTCATTCTGAAATCCTAAGTGCTTTGGTTCAATCATTTTGCACGCTATCGAGTTTTGAGTGAGGTTTTAAATGTTGTTATTCATGTATGCTACATTTAAAATGTTGGGTGGAAAATCTATGGTTGAGATAGGGCTTGGTTTGTTGGTACATTGGATGGATGACATATGGTAATGGCTTACAACTTAAACCTTTCCACCACCCTATCGTATGTGCTTCGGTGCCCCACTACTGATTATGTGAGTTTAATGAGATAGATTTCATCGAGATTTTCATGGTTGTGTTGTTGATTGTTGGGCTCAAGGTATTGGATCGACATTTGTTCCCTTTGGTTTTGGCTCTACAAGTAGATACCTTGTCAAAAACTCTTTGGGTATAACATTGTTTGAGGCACAAAGATATTGATAAAAAAATTGCCCGGTGAATGTTGGCATGGATTCTATCTTTATTTGGGAATGACACCGCCATTGACATATTTGTAGAGGACAATTTATTTTATTAGGGCTACTGTACGAGGTATGCACATTCGATATTTCATGGTTTAGTTGTCATAGCCTTGGTTATTTTATTGAATTTGAAATTGCTAATTTCCTACCCTATATTATCACTCAGTTCACTCCCCCAATTGATTTCCAAAATTTTTATATATGAATTGTATATTGTTTGTCATTTAGTGATTTACCTCCCATGTTCCGTTAAACCCATTGTATTCTCTCTTCCTGAAAAATATGGGAAGAGGAGTTTACCTCCATGACACCAAATTGTGAGATCTATTATCATGGGCCTGTGGGACATAGTTGTTCACTATTTGATATATGTTGAAAAATAGGGCTTGAGCCCTTTATTCCTAGTCATTCCCTAAGCCATTCCAGAGGGTTATAACGTTGTCTCTTTTGCATTTTCGTGATAACTATGGGCTATCATGTTTGTCAAATTGTAAGTTTGACTCCTTCAAACTTATTGTCTCTCCTCATTGCCAGCTATTGCTCACGATCACCTTTGTTTAACACAATTTGTATTTTCCCATCACCCATATGCAAAAAAATAAATTAATTTCATGAAATCCCATAGTGTTATTGCTCATATCATGGTTAAAAGGAGAGACCCTCTGGCTAATATGTACCGCAGAAATAATCTTGCATGCTTTCAGAGCTTTGTTACAATTGTAATGCATCATTTCCCATTCATATGTATATCTTAAATCGCCAAAGGCCTCTTACCTTTCCTGGCGACGTTTGAAAAACTATAGTTGAAATTAATGTTGTCATGTCCACGTGTTGAGAAGCATCTTCCAAGCAATACATGCAATTTTGAACAATAGCTTAAAACATAGTGAACGGTTTTGATGATGCATTCAAGCTGATCCCTGCAACAAATCGTATCATTTCTTTTTCTCGTATCTCTTTTCATAGAAAATGTCAAGCATTAGTATATACTCGTCATTCTTACCTATATTGTGTTATACCTTTATCCACAAGTTATGTCAGATCAGTCAAGGATACAGTGGTTTGTTGGTGGGGTTAGATGGATTTCATTCCATCCATCAGGTTCAATTTCATTGAGACATTTTTTGGCTTGGATTATTGGTTGACGGTTTGCTCGACCTACCATCCACAATATGTGAGGAAATTTGTTGAGATTTCTCGTACGTTGTTAGCTTTCCTTGATTCCTTCGAAATAACATGAAGGTGATTTTTCCGCTAAAAAAAAAAAGCTATACCAAATCAAATCAGTTTGATTAAATGAACTTATAATTATGTCAATTATAAAAGTGAAATGAATAGTTGATGATATCATTTAGTTGCATTCTCTTTTGATTTTGGCTTAGTTTATGAGAAGGCATTACAATGACAGTTACAACATTGTTTAATGGTGTGTCTGATATATGATATGGAAGGGCAGGTTTGTGGTGTCATATTGCATTTGTGGTATGGATTTAAATCCACAGTTGATGATGTAATTTCTTGCTTGTTTAGATGAGTTTCCATAGTCGAGGATCCAGGAGATCCAAAAGAGGTAAAGGTAGTAGAGAACATCATGTGTGGCAAGAGGGAAAGAGTTTATAAGTACAGTGAAAACCACAACTGCCAAATCTAGTGGAAATAACCATGGAGATACATAGTGGGACTTTTCCGGACCAAATATTTCTTTTGAAGACCTTCATCCATAAATTTTGTGATTATTTAATCAAAAGTTCAGATATTGTAATACTATTATGAACATGGAAAGTTATATTTAGACTGTTAAAAACACTTTAAATTTTGATTGATAGTATGAAGGACATTCAGAAGTATTCCCGTTTATGCATATGATATGCTGCTACATTTATATACGATGATGATTTAATCACATGTCTCATATATTTTGATGCTTTTAATTATCTGTGGAATTAAAATAATGGTGAATGGTTGGAGCAATTATGTAATAGATGACGAAATGAAGGGAGTTACAAGGTTCTTAAGCAAGCTCCTTGGAAATTCATCGCCAAGTGACAAATTTAATGGAAAGGAGGCCCCCTTTGTTTAACTTTATTGACCATGTATTTAAAAAAACCTGTTTCATTTGTGTTTTTTTTGTTTCTTCCCTAGTTTACTTGAGGTAATAAAAAATGTATTGGTTAGTCCTTGTGATCTCTTGTTTCCAGTTAGTTAGCGTTTATGCTACTGTGATGCAGGTAGTTTCTAACCATTATGTTGGAAAACTACATAAAGACATCAAGCCTCGAGAAGAAGTGTTCTAATTTTACACTTGCTATGGTATGATTGAAGCAAGTTTCTTAGTTTTAAAATTATTTTTCGTCATTGCACTAGAATATTAGGGTCTAACAGTTCTTTTTTATAGCAAGAGTTCTTATTAGATGGCATGATGAGAGGTCAAGTTCTAATCTTTTATGCATACGGTATATATTACTTTTTTTTTCTAAAGTAAAGGGGTTTTATTCGCCATTAGCTTGTCTACTTGGTTATTTGGTTGTAGAGAATAATACCAGTGCTTAGAAATATTCACTGAATCCCATTGCAAATAAGCCATTCTATAATCTTTGTCTATCATGGACATGATAATCATGAGGTCTTGTAGATGCTAGTTATTTATGCAAGAACATGTTTATGGTCCATAATTTTGCAAAAGTATGAAAGAGCTTTAAGACCGTCATTTTGGTGTATTTGTTGGCGCACTTTTACTTTGACCAGGGTTCAACACTTAACATCCACCAACAAACTCCAAGATCCATAGACACCGGCCCGAAAGGGAATTAACCCTTTCGGAACACCTCCATAGTAGATGAAGTCTTACTCGAAGTATCTATGGGGACTGCAAGAACCGGACTTCATGCAGCACGGAAGGGGAATATTCAACAAGCGACACATTCATCATTATATTTGCTACAGATCATCGACAGATTCAAAACAATGACAAATTCAAAACAGATTGGAATCTCCATTTACATCATACTTTTACTTGATTAATTAACAGAGGAAAGAAACGCATATCATAACACATCAACTCATATATCAACACACATGAAAACACCAGATTTTACGTGGAAAACCCATCTGGGAAAAAACTCAGAATCGCTTATATTTAATTAAGAGTCGCAGCCAAATAAGCACTTCAGGAAAAAATTACAGAATTCTTCATGCAATACATTGGATTTGCGCACAAAGCCTGCATATCAACAACTCTGCTTCCCCAAAATCTATTAATACATAGCAGTTATCTTCATTACAGAGCACAAAAACATAACTATCTCCACTACTCGAAGGATTCACCGCAAAACTTCCTTCTTAATACATATTTATAGGGAACACTAAGCTTGCCCCGCTCCTACTAACCTACTAACTTCATAACCGACTCATTATTACAATGTGGACCAATTCCAACTAACTAACTCAACTTCCGACCTTTGAAACGATCAGCAAGATCGTTTTCCTCAATTATTGGTCTGCTTCGTCGGAGTTGACCCTTGTGCCGAACTAGTTCCACTTTGTCTTCGTACATACCAAAATTGTTACTTCAAACATTGTACATCTAAAACACTAGGCCCAACAATATTGATGAAAAAGTATTTAGTAAGAAAACCGTTTTTCTGATATTCATAATTATTTTCTTTTCTTTATTTGAATTAGTTTCTTGTTTTTTCACATTCGTTTAACTTAATGTTCATTAATGTCGTCGTTATTTTTTCTATAAAAAATAGAATAAAAGGAATAACTTCTTTTTTTTGTTTCCTTGTATGTTTCATGCACATTTAAATTTCAAATGATAGTTTGTATTTCTCTTATACTTTCCTATTCATAAAAAACATATTTTTTTCCCAAGGAAATATCTCTTGGATAACCCTCTGATTACTTCCCCATGATTCATGGATGGTAATTGGGGTAAACCATCAGCCCTAATTACGGAGCCTAATCCCAAGGGAATCAAGAGAGTCAAACATGTGACCTCCCCAACTTTGCGGGGAGAGATCTCATGTATGGCTCATGACCACTTGAGCTAACCCTCGGGTCTACATAAAATACATATTTATACAAATAGAGAATAAGGAAAGAATAGCCATCATTAACGTGTTATGATTAGTTTTTTTTTGTGACCTTACACAAGGAGTACCTTAACAATACACCCATTCACCATCTATTCTATGCCCCATGGGCATGTTATGATAAGTTTTATCATACATGTGATTTGATTTTAATGTTTTCGTTAGATGTTAGATAGTCAATATATAACCATGTAGTGTCTTTGATATGTTTTAAATAATCTCACTGGATGTTCATGAAGCTGGAGATTAAGTAATGTTATAGGCTAAAAAATCAAGGTTTCTATTCTTGCCTCTTCTTGGTTTAGCAGACCAAGAGGTCAAAAGGTGGACTTAGGAACTTTCAATTGACCATGTCAACACCATGCACAAACAATTCACTCATGAATGGAATCAATCAATCAATTGGTATACACCCTATTGTCAACTCTTCCAGTTCCATGCATGCACCCATAGTCTTCTCCATGGAGTTCGTGTACACAAATCCAAGCACTAAATACTATAATCTATTCACAAATCAATAAAAGTTTTCAATCATAAATTCAATGGGACAATTAACTAGACTTCAAAGTACCAATCAATTCATTGCACAAAATAATGGAGAAGTCAAACATCATCAGATCTATCTAAAATTCCTACATCATTCAACAACCAAATATTAGCCACACAATTAACTAAGCTATGGTCACTCTTATAATAGTCATTCCATGCTCCAAAAGATATATAGTATCAATCAGCTCAATCTCTATCCACACTTCATTCTTCATTGTTGCACACCAGTAAATATTGAGATCATGATGTAGTGGTCCACACCAACTCAGGAATAGTGCCAAACTATACCACAATTACAAGGGTCACAATCTGTAAGGCAAGTCAAGCTTGGGCACTCAACCTATATTTCCTTGAACTTAACTTGATTGTATAATCGAATGAGCAGAGGGGCTAGGTGATAAGTCAACAATTGAATTTTCACCTAGCCCCTCTAATTACTCAATTGAATAATTGAGTTAAGGATAACCCTTAGAGTTGGCACCTTCACACACATCATGAATCACGTGGTGACAAGAATTTCTTGTCATACATGACCATAGTAGTCATATGTTGTTAAGTGACTTGACCCCACCATCATTTATGAAATTCTTATGTAATGATCATAATGAAACCCTTTATACAATGCACTATGAATCACCTAGAACAATTTGCTCATTTAGAACCAATGTCAATATCAATCATTGAACTTTTCTACCAAACAAGCTCATAGTAACTATTAGAGAATAAACACCATCATACCCATTCCATTAGGATGTAGTGACCTTAGGACATCCATTTTAATCCTCTGAAAATGCATCTCTAATACCATGTTATAAATCACATATATTTAGCGTATAATAATAACTTAGCCATAACCAATCCAAACATAAGTAAGCACATAATTCCATAGATAAGACAACACAAGGCTTATAGTGGAAACTCTAAAAGAAAAAACATTCTCCAATATTCTTATCAATTAGATCATGCTCAACCAAAAAAATCTTTACAGTATCATCTCACAAGGATGAATTACTTCTTGATGTATATTAAAAATGAGGCTAAAGTATCTCAATATATAGGTTTATGGCATGGTCCCATAAGCTAGAATTCTTCACAAGCATTGGTTAAAGGTATTGATAATATGGGATCACATATGTCCTAAGTGTGGATCCAGTTGGCTCCAATTTTCATGGTGTTTTGGTTAATTGATCCCTCCACACGATAGAATCCTTGTCAATTGAATCTTGTAGTTGGTCATCCCATGGTCTCCTTGAAACATCACTTTATTCAAAAATGGTTTAGTAACCTCTGATGTGATATTGTTGAGTTTCCATATTCTATGATAACTTAACATTCTGGTGTGTTCCCCAAAGTAGAATGAATGTGTGTCATGCAAAGCCAAAAAATGAGGCAGCTCGATAAAATTCTTTGCAATCTAAGTGCAAAAGAGCATAAAACATTGATGTCAAAATTGCAGTGGGATGAATCAAGTGATTAAAAATGAAATCAATATGAATTTTTCCTTGAATTTGTAGCAATACCGTACTTAAGAATATTCGTTAATTTGTTTTAAACAATATAATTCACATATGTTGAATGTTATGTAGGGACTGGAAACAACAGAAGGGAATTTCATCATATAAAAAAACAAATTATGGATCATTTAAATGATGATGAATTGATCCTTAGATCATCTAGAGTGGTGTTGGAAGTGAATAAAAAGGGAAACAAACTTTTATAACAATATGAGGGATATAGTGGAAAGAACGTATAGACATGCTTTCCACTTAGACTACATAAATCAATCCAATGAGTCCAAGAATTAGGTTATATCGAAATTACAGGAGGTGTTTCCAGAGAAATGGTCAATCATACCCGTTAGACTTGCAATAAAAAAACTTACAACAACAAAAAATAATCATTCAAAAAGTAATATTCCTAAACATGTTTTTATAGAATATGTACCTACTACTACAAAGCATTCCTTTATTAATATTAATTATGCTATATTTGTTTTTCATATTAGCATAAAAATGTTTTAATGTCGTTTTACATTTTCAGGAAGATTATGAAAATCCCAAAGGATGAATGAGGTGATATCCAAAATATGTCAGTAGGTATGCCCAAAAAATTGTACAAAGAGATGGTCAAGGAAATAGACATAATTACATTGCAGGAGGAGCCATTTCAACAACAATGTGCTTCAAATGTATGAAATCATTGGTTTTTTCTATTATGTACATCTAATGAATTAATTTAACACTAAATATTAATTTTCAATTGTTTTGTTGCAGAATAGAAAACAAAATGGAATCCATTCAACACATAAGACACGACAACAAGGAAAAAAGGGGTTGATAGCAAATTTTGTGAGTAGTTGTGATTTCCTTATAACCGTTTACAATTTCATATTGGTTGTGATCTTTATATTTTATTTTTTTTACACCATCCATCCTTGGATGTCTTCAAACATGTGTTAGCATACAAAGAAGATCCATGATAAGAATTCATTAACATTGGGTTAAGCATGGTTGTGAGTATATGTTGGCGTATCAAAAAATTAATTGTGGAATTTGTAAGTATCTATGTTGTTTTACTTCTCTCATTTTATAAGTGATAGAACAACAAAAATCATTTATATTAAATCTATGATTTCTTACGGGGTATAAAACTTGTAGGAAATAATGCATGGAGTGGAGCCAACAAAAGAGTTGTTGGGAGAAGGCATGAGACATGGTTTTGAAAGAGTGTATCATTCACGACTCAATTATTTCTATGGTACGTTGCTTTTCAATTTACATTCATGTATACTATCTATTTTAATTTTCATTATTCCCACCAATGTAAATACACTCATTACACTTTCTTTTTATGTTTGTAGATGGAATTTGAAAAAGAGGAAAACAATAGCGGCAATAAACAAAAAATTTGGCCAAATAACCCAAGTCATGCAAGTGGCTCGAGCAGTGAAGAATGATGATCCATATATTTTGGATGTTAATGCAATATGCTCTATATTTTGAAATAATTGTCTGTGAAAATGAGACATTTTGTATAATGTACTGGACATAGTGTCCCAATTGAAAGGCAACGGGTTACCAATAAGTGTAATAATTACATGCATGTTGACATTTTGATTATTGTGGAGTTTATGTTGTCCCATTTTGCATGACAAAGGGCCTCTTATTGATATATAATATTATAAAGTCTTTTATTCTATTGCATTCTCCAATGTCATTGTGAAATGTTACATTGCTAATTAAATATATGGATGATTAAATATTAAAATATATGTGAAAATTTATGATATAATAGATTAATCCAAACATCATATCCAAACGCAATAATTAAAATTCAAATAAATACTACTATAATAAATATTTCAATTTCTGATGAATAATGGAATTAACCAAAATAAAAATAAAGTATAGATATTATAGTGCGATGTTAGTAGTCACTACTCACTAAACATAAAGTAATTTGCGGTGCTTTCAATTGTTTCAATCACATCGGTGGGTTTAATACCATGTTGCATTGGTGCAGTTTAAGCAATGTAGCACAAGTACGCATAAAGCAATAGGGGCCCGGTACAACATAATACTCATTGCATGCCTGGGTGCTTTTTTGATGCTAATCTTTCGTGCGCTACAGGTATATTAACAACACCGTTAAATTTAAATAGCTACAACCAACATCTTAGTCAACTTTAACGGTGCGTTTATCTTTATTTATCACTTCAGTGCTTTGTAATAGTTAGGTAGCACCGTTGCGTTTTAAAATTTAGTAAGTAATGGGGCTATTTTCGATATACAACACAGGTGTGTTTTTAAATTACTTAAGCATCGATGCTAGTGATAGTAAAACACATCGGTGCATATAATGTTATAAAGCACCGATTCTTGTAATAATTTTGGTGCAAATTGGTGCATATAATGGTTTCAAATTTTTGTGTGCATCAGTGCTATACGTTTCTTTTAAATGCAACGGTGTGTTTTTTTGTTGCTCCCATCGGTGTGGTTTTTGTGAATAAAGTGCACCAAAAAAAACCTCCGCAAAAGCCTCCGCCCACTGATATTTTTATAGTTATAATACATATTTGTAAAAACCTCCACTAAAACATCTGGTACCATTTGCGAAGGTTGTAGAAGAGGTTTTTTTGAGATTTTTACTCAATTTTGTAATACTAAACACCTCCATTATAACCTCCGCTACAAGGCTTTTTCTTGTAGTGGGAAGAACACTTTCAAGTGTCTTTGTGACCCATTTCAGAAATTTTCATGAAGCTCTAGGTTGATCAACTGGTGATGATTCATTCTCTTCAAGATTTAGTCTTCCAATCCTCTCAATCACATAATCTAATTGAACCTCTTGTTATGGTGAAGTGGTGGGAGCTTCTTCATGAGGGGGAGGTGATGCTACAAAAGGAGATTATAGATATTGATCCAATATAGGGATCCCCCTTTCAAGACATGAAATCTCATTATCAACTTCATGAGATGTCTTTACATGAGTAAATTTATCTAGACAATCAAGCTACCTCTCAATAGACTTGTCATTTTTATTCATATCAAGAAAAATGACATCTCTGGGAAAAATAAAAAAATTGTTTACCTCAATAAAGATGATATGCCTTGGTGGTGTTTGAGTACCATAAGGAAATGCACTTCCCACTCCGTGCATTGAGCTTATTTCCGTGTTCCTTTGGAATCAAGGCATAACATGTGGAATGAAAGACCCTGATATGTGTCACTAAATGAATGTGGACATACAACATTTTGCATGGAGTCCTTTTTGCAAGAGAATGAGTGGGACTTATGTTTCTCAAGTAGACTGCACATAGAACTGCATCAACCTAAGACATTAATTTTACATTCTTGGAAAATAGCGTGGACATTACCATATTCAAGAGTGTCTTGTTCATTCTTTATGTAACATCATTCTATTGAGTATTATATGGAATAGTTGTTTGCTTCCTAATCCCATGTTTTCTAATATAGGATTCAAATTCATTTGATGTGTATTCACCTCCATTATCACCACGAAGGGAACCAATTTGCAATTGTGCTTAATTTCCATTCATATATGAAAGTTATTAAATGTTTCAAAGGCTTGACATTTGTATTTCAACAAATACACCCAACACATCCTAGTGTAATCATCAATATAATTCATGATATACTTACAACATTCGCATAAATAACATGCATAGGGCCACACAAGTCAAAGTGAATTAGCTCTAGTTTTCTACATGCTTTGAAATTGGAATCGTGGAAAGGTTGCTTACTATTTTTGCTAAGAATACAAGCATAACACTATGTCAACATATTTGGAATGGTGAGAAAATCGGGAACACCATTCTTTTTCAATAATTGAATACTATTATAATTAATGTTCCCATATCTATCATGCCACAAAACACTGGAAGACAATGTACCTTCTTCATGCTGAGAGAGGCATGCAAAATTATGAGATCTTGCAAATTTTCCTTTTAGCTTCAATGACTTCTCATCTTCATACCTGGTCATGACGATTTGGTTATCAGAGGATCTCCTTATCTCAACTTTTCCATTGAACATGTGGATGAAATGGTCTTAGTGTCGAATTTGCATAAGAGACAACAAGTTCTTCTACAACTCTAGAAGATAGAGAACAATATGCAGCAAAAAAAATAGGAAATCCAGGTAGCTTGAGCCTAATAGAGCCAATTCCCTTGGGCTTGAGGCTGGACTTATCTACAAAATACTTTACACCATCTATAATGTCATCCAATTCTACAAAAAAATCCTTTATGAATGTCATGTGGAAGGTTGAAGCTATGTCAACCAACCATGTATCCCTCCAAGATGCAGATGAAGTATTAAAGGAATCTTCATTTATACCAATATTACAGTGTGCAATAATGAAATGAGTGGATTAGAAAGGTTTACCCACATCAAGAGCTTTTGCTTGTTTATTCTGGTCATGATTCTTTGAAATATTATGCCATGGAATCCTGCATGTCTTCGCCTCATGTCCATTGTTTCCACAATGGAATCAGTGAAGACTGGTTTTCTTGTTGCCCCCTTGCCCCCTCCCAAGCATGCCTTTGATAGTCCTTCTTTTGAGTTGTTATGGAAAAAGTTGCACAAGTGCACTCTTCCACTTGGTGAGGGGCTAAGCCTTGTACGTTGTTGCAAGGCCTCAGTCCTTGGATCCCCTTTTTGGATGGTTGTTATTCATCCAAGTGATCCTGCAAGAGATTGTTAGTGTAGTTCACATTTAAACATGAACATATTGATGAAAATAAAATAAAAGAGATGGCGGTAAATATGCAAACTCCAACAACAATTAAAGGTATGCTCAGCCACTCTTGTATTTCCCAATGTAATAGTTGTACACCACCTAGGAGGTGAAGGCTTCAAGGGATTCCAAAAATCTCCCTTAGGGAGGCATTTCTTCTCCAAACTAAATGCTAAGTAGATGGAAGAACAATGGAGAGAAACACATGCCCCTTGATGGTAGGTGGAAAGCAAGCTTGGAAATGCTTGCAATGGTAGGAAATGGTGAGATATGAGGAAGCTCCAACTCAAATACAGCAGCATAACCTTGCTCTAATTTCTCTCTACAAGATGCATGCAAATGGATTTCTTTTATAGGACAAGAGGTGGCCAACAAACAACTAGATCCAAATGTGAACTCTCCTCCTTCATGAACTAGTTCCAAGGTACATAAGGGGGCTGATTAATTCCACCAAGTGTGTGAGGAGACGAATTCTGATCCTTGGGGAGGATTGATCCTTTAATGTGCCTCTGGGATGAAGTGGTCCCATCATTTTGACAATAGCGTGTCTGTCGAAGGAAAATATGCACAGTGTAGCGCGGTCATTGTTTAGATAACTTGCGCTATATCGCGGGTAACCTGTGTAATACCTGCACTACCCTTTGTTTTGACTATTTATGGGCGTTTGTGGGATCATGTTGTGTTTTGGATATGTTGAAGATGCCTATGGTGAGATGCATTATTTATGATGATGATGCTTTACTGGATGAATCGTCGAAATTTTGCATGTGTGCAATTTTTAAGCGTTAACAGACGCCCCCTGATGTATATGAGGTTCGAAGGGTACTAGAGAGCGGATAATGCATCATGTTTCTTGTTGTTTCTCTCATGTTCTGTATGACGAAGCATGTGTGGACAAAATAAGTTCTCTCATGTGGGAAGATTTCTGATGATGACCATTGGAGATGAAATAAATAATAGTTTGTAATACAAAAGAGGCGGGTATCCCATGCTCGTGAAATGTTGTCAAAGATATTTCAATAAGAGAGGACAAAGGTGTCAACTCTACTATACTGCTGGGACATGGATAAAGATAGATTTAATCCATGTTTGAGTAAATGCCCCAGAGACTGTTGCGGAATGTTGAAGAAGTGGAACTGTTGGTGACCATGATAAACCCACTGTGGTGGGGAACTGTAGTGATATGTAAACATGCCTAAGGGATTTTATTGTGCCAAATAGACTGCTATAATGATTTCCAAATGTGAACACTAATACCTTCAAAAGTACGTCTCCCCCTGATGCGATGATATGTTAACATTGAGCATCGGGAAAACCACCTAGTTAGGGAGAACTAATGAATCTCCCTCCTAAGATCGAGGTGACCCCTTATAGTGATTGAAAGGGATCCCAAGCTACAAAATGAAACTACTGCAACTCTCAGAATGTAGTGTTTTGGCGTAGATGAGAGGTGAAGTCCATGGTAGGACGTGATTCCTATCCTGACAACTGGGATCATATTGTAACCGACTGATGGTTGGACAGACCTGACACAAGATTGGTTGATACGTGTGGGGCTCATAACTTCCTTTGATCGATGTAAATATGGGGAGTGAGGACAGAAAATTTTCTTTCAAGATGACATAGATTCAGATGGAAGGAGACAAAATGTAAGTGAAATGGATTTGATGGAGACACAAAACAGACGGTGATGGTAACCTACAAAATAAACATTGATGAACATATGGAGACTCAAATACATCGATCAAAGGAAACCAAGGGTTGTTTCCATAATAATATGGTGTTCTCAAAATGTGAGGTGATGCAGGAATGGTCTGTACATAAAAAATGTTGGTGGGGTCCCCATGGTTTTGTGTATGTCAGGGGACCGATTTGATAATGGATGGAGTCCCCACGTTTTTTCGTGGATCGGGGGACACTTTCCAATGACGAAGTGAGGGTTAATTGCATACGCAAATACGATTGCCCCATGAAACAATGTTATGCAGTGTGTCCTATGGGATAACTGAATAGAATTGGTGGTTTCTAAGGGTGGGGGGGCCCATAGGTGTCTTTGTTGGGGTCGACGATGATACGAGAGGGATTATGAATGGTAAATTTCGCATGGAGGTATGAGGGGGATTTATGATTTGGTCTCATAACTTCGACCGAGGAATTTGACATGTGTATACTTAGTGGATTAAATGAGTAATGATGAGATGATGCCCTAAGGGAGGGTCATATTCCTCAGTCTGTTGGGGGTCGACATCATCGGTGTCATTTGATGATGGGGATGGCGGTGGTGTGCACACCCATGGGGGAACATGCTACTCATGGGCATGATGCTGATGGTACATCAAGGCCATGGATGGGGACCCTATAGTTATCAACGAGAATACTGGGATATGCATTATAAACAAAGGGAAAATAATGTCTATATGCCAGTTTTGGAATGATACCTGCGGTAGCGTGCTTGACCCCCGTTGCTTCAAAGTCTTATTCATATCATGGGTAAACAAGAGTCTCCATGTTGTTATGATCACAGCGCTCCACACACGGTGCACATACCCAAGTGTAATAAAATACATAACCGAGGTATTGACAATGCCAAAATTATATAGCCAAAATATTGTGTACCTATGGGTTACTTTGTAGTCAAGGATAGAACCTTTTGAGGTACAACCCATTGACCAGATTGTTGAGGGTATTACCTTCATGGTCGGTTAATATATAGGCTCCTTTTGGGAGACAATGCTTAATGACATAAGTGCTTGTCCATTTAGAAACAAACTTCCCAAGTCCTAGTTTACCGTCTTTCATGGCATTAAACAAAAGGACAAAGTCGCCTTCAGTGAAGGTGCGTGGTCGCACTTGTCGATCCTAGTGTGCTTTGGAGTGGAACTTCATGGCTTCATTTTGTTGAAGAGAGTCATGCATTTCCTCGTCAAGGTGTTCCAAATTAAATAAGCATTTTTCTAGAGCAGAGGTATCTGGTAGCAACTCGGCAACGGATTGGAGGGTAGGGATTTGACACTCGATTGGGAGGACAATTTCTACTCCATGTACAAGGTGAAATGGGGTAAAAATTATGGTAGTCTTGATGGAAGTGTGGTAGGAACACAGGGATGTAAAGAGCATGTGGTTCCAATTGGTTTTGTTTTTATCCAATGTGACTTGGAGCATTGTTTTGAGTATTTTGTTAGCGGCTTCAACCTGACCGTTTTCCTGAGGGTAGCGGTTGAAAATTCGTGTTTAAATCCTAACAGCCATGATAGTTCCTCAAACTTTTCGTTGCGGAAGTGTCTTCCATTGTTGGAGACAAGTTTCTTGGGAATGTCAAAGTGGGAGATGACATAGTTGAAGAAGAACCGTGCAACAATTATTTCTTTATAATCAAATGTGGGCATTTATTTGGCCCATTTGGTGAAGTAATTCACAACAACGAAAATATGGTGGTGACCTTGGGCTGATGTCAGACGACATTCCATAAAATCAATTTCCCATTTGCAGAATAGACCTGCAGTGATGACCAGATGGAGGGGTGCAAGGGGGGAGCGCGTTTTGCAGGAAAAGACCTAACAATTGGCGCACCTTTTGACGGCGCAAACACAATCTTTGAATATGGAGGGCCAAAAATACCCTGCTCATAAGATTTTCTAGGCAGTGGCTAATCCATAGAGGTGGCTTCCACATGCACCGCTATGGAAATCATTGAGAACTTGTTCAACTTCTTCATGCGTTAGATATTTCCGAATAATAATGTTGATGCCACGACGATATAGGACGTCTTTGATGAGGAGGTATCGCGGTGCCTGGTGGTGGATTTTGCGGTGATTGTCGTGGGATAAGTGGGGAGCGAATTTCTGGGTGCGGAGATAAAGGAGGATATCGTCGTACCATGGATCTTCAGTTGTAATGAGAAAGAGGTGCTCATCAAGGAGTTGGTCCTGGACGGATTCGCTGGTGGTAGTGGAGGGAAGATCTGAAATGAGTTCAGCTTAGGCCATGGATTTCTTGATTTTAGGAATCACAAACTTGAGGTTTAATTCTTGTAAAATAACGATCCACCATGCAAACTTACTATTAATAATCCTACGACTAAGTATGTATTGCATAGGGTTGGAATCAACGACGACAGTTGTTTTTCATAGCAAAATATAGTGCCGTATTTTTTGTACAGAAAGGATGATTGCAAGGGAAAGCTTCTCATCATGGGTGTAGTTGAGTGTAGGTCCGATGAGGGTTTTGCTGACATAATATATGACATGTTCCTGATGGTTTGCGGTCAGTTGGACAAGTACGCTGGCTACAGTAGCATCTGACGCCGAGATATACAAGATGAAATCTTTGTCAAACTCTGGAGGAGATATAAGGGGGGTTGATGACAATGCTTTTTTATGGGCATCAAAGGAAGTTTGGGCATAGTTATCCCACTTAAATGGAAAATGTTTTCTGAGAAGACGTAAAAATCCATGGGCCTGAGTGGCATAGTCAAGAACAAAATGACGAAGAAATTTGGACTTACCTTGGAGACTCTGCAACTGGCGTCGTGTTCATGGTGCTGTTAATTCCAAGATGGCTTGGACCTTGGAGGGGTCAATGGTAATACCAAGTTTGGAAAAAATGAATCCTAAGAGGTGACTGGCGGTGATGCAAAATACGCACTTGAGGGGGTTTAAGCATATATTATACTTGTGACATCTTGCGAAAATGGTACGAAGGTATTGAAGGTGCTCGCATCATTTTTTGGACTTGGTTGTGAGGTCGTCTAAAAAGGAGAGGATGATGTGATCCAAGTCGATAAAAACATATGCCATTGCTCGCTGGAAAGTGGCTTCGGTGTTTTTCAGACCAAAGGGCATGAATTTATAAGCAAAGGTGCCCCATGGTGTAGTAAATGTCGTTTTATATTGATCCCGGGGACAGATGTGTATCTAGTTATATCCGTAGAATCCATCCATGAAGGACAACATTTCACTACCTGCACATTAGTCAATGATTTGGTCGATGAATGGTGTAGTAAAATTATCCTTAGGGTAGGCTAAATTGAGATCTTGAAAATTGGTACATACACGAATAGTTCCCTGCTTTTTTTTAACTGGGATGGGGTTAGATACCCATGATGTGTACGCGATGGGAAAAATAAATTCGGCTTGCAAGAGATTTTCAACCTCGGATTTGATTTTGGGGGCAGTAGAAGAGTGGACCAGACGTTGTTTTTGTCGGATGGGAATGGAATCGGGCCAAGTGTCAATGTGATGTTCGACAATTTCTGGTTCGAGACTTGGAATTTCTTCATAGGACCATGCAAAGACGTTGTGGAAATATTTAAATAGAGAGGTAAATTCAATGATTTATTGTGGTGAGCAGGAGACCACTATAGAGATGTTTTCGATGATGCCTAGTGTAACGGATATACCAACTTGTATGGTAGGGGAAATATTGGCAAGATTAGCGTCTTCGAATGCATCGGGGGCGGGAATAGGATTTTTGAACCAATCGATGTGATTCGGGGGTAAAAATATCTTTTGATTCAATGGTATACTGTTGTTCTATGGGGAGTGTGTGTGTTCCATGCCTCCTTGATACTAAGGATCTATGATGGAAAGAATCCCATGTAGGTTTAGAGGTGTTCATGGCCTTTATTATCTATTCATCAGTAGCGAAGATATATTCTTCTAGCATATCCTAATCTGAAGAACCTGGATCTTCATTCCAAGATGAAAGAGAAATTAAATCAAGATTCAAGATGTCAAGGTACTCAAGGAGGTCTGGGGAATTGGCTAGGATCTCGTTTCGAGGTAAGATTACGAGGTCTACAATCTCTCTAGAGATTGGTGATGGTGGATTGAACTCTTTCTTGGTATCCGACGGATGCGATGTGTTTTTATCACCATTGGATTCTATAGGCTCTGTGTTCTCCTCGATGGTTGTGGGAAGGGTGGTTCCACAAGGGGTGAGGTTATCAACCAACAGACTTTGGGTTGCACGCAAAGTGCAAAATGCGGTGACGAGAGGACATTGGAATGAATGGTGAGACATTAAATTGCATGAGCGACATGGTCGGGTGGAATTAGTATGATTTAAAACAATGGTCGGGATTTGTGGGCGTTGCGGCGATTGTTGGTCGGGTATGGAGTCAACCCACCGTGGGGAGGCACTCATTGCTGTCACCATAGGTTTCTCCTCTGGTGATGAGGAAAAGGGAGGTATCTTCAAAGGGTATGGTGAGGTGAATGGTTTCCAGAGCCTCCTGATAGCGAGGGAGGTCAGGGAAATGATGTGTATAGTGCCCATACTAGGCACATATGGAACATGCATGATTTGTATGTAATGCCTTGGATATGTGTGAGGGTGATGTGCCCCCTTTTACCATTGGTGGAGCCTGTGTTGTACTTGCAGGTGTGTTGAGAAAACTCCTTATCTTGGGTAGAGTAGGACATAATTTGGTTGCATGGCCTTGCTACCTGCAAAGAGCACATGGCGGTGTGACTCTTTGATTTGGGGTATTGAACATGACTGGAGCTTTCAACTCCTGATGGTTGACGCCCCTTGCTTAAGGCTTTGTGGTTTCGACTGACGTATTTATTGGGTTGGGTAATAGGGTACCTTTCATCTTTGGTTGTTTGGTTCCCCCATCGGCGGTCTTAGCGATGACCGATTGTGGGGTAGTTGCAGATGTCATGTCATAGGTTGGTTATCATAATTTGGTGTGTTATGGGCCTTATGGCTGTGCTAGTTGAAACAGGGACAAAATTATAATGGGTGATTGGTTTGGAAGCCATCTCTATGAAAGGTGGTGTAAGATACCACACTGGGATTCCCAAGGTTAGCATAGGCATAGTTAACAAATCCATAACCGACATCCCTTGTATACCTGAGGGAGGATACAAGAATGGGATTTGAAATATTGGTGGTACCAATGGAATTAACGTTTGTTTAATTCTGTGGCTCAATGGTGGTGCAGATGACGGTGTTGAGGTGGAGGTGGCTCCAGTTTTAGTGGTGAAAATTGTGCACATTAGGCCATCAGTGAATGCAGAGATCTTCGGTGTTGGTCTCGAATATGTATCTCACAAATTGGAGTCCTTGTACATACTGAGGGCGATGTCAACATGTGGTTGATAATATCCCAGTATAGTTGGTAGGACATTATCGAGATTGCTTGTGGTATTAGGGTCATAATAGTTAAGATGGTCGAGGGTAACTATCTTCCCATTTAAGGGAAACCTCATGATACAAAAGACCGAGGAGGCTACCGCCTTCATGGCGTACATGTAACTACACCCCAAGAGGATGTTGTAATCAAGCTTAGCATCGATTACTTTAATATTGATCATAACCATCTTTCCCCCCAGCTCTATGGGGACATTTTGGTACAGTCCTCTTGGTTGGGATGGTATCCCATCATACGCGCGAAGAGTGATAGATGAGGGGACCAGCTTGGGGGATCCTAATCTCTTCCAAACTTTTACGGACTTAATGCAAGTGGACGTGCCTTCATCGATGATACAACGATGGATCATGATGTTTTTAACCGTAACTGGAACTTGGAACGCGACTGACGATGATAGCCATGGGTCACCTTTGTCAAGATCAAAGGTCATTATGTGTGAGTCAGATGAGTCGACCACACCAAGTGCATTGATTAATGACTTGCATTGTTTTGGGAAATACTGTAACACTTCTAATGTGGGCATAGCCACAAGGGATTGATCCAAGTCATCCACAATACTATAATCATGAGTGGATTTTATATGGGGGTTATTAGGGGTACACCTGAGTGGTTCTTTTGGAATCTGTGGGATTTGTTCGGTATTCGGGCGTGGTATTTGTAGAGGGGCCCCCAATGGGATAGGAATGTCTTCCACTTGGGGGGTGGAAGGCCCATCATAATCCTTGTCTCATGTCTGGAGGTTTATATCTAACGTATAGATATTTTGGAAAGAGACATCACCAGGTGGACGAGGATATTGTTCTTATGTAACTTCCCTTTGATTGGCGAAGGGTAGTTGTAACATTGATGTTTGTGGCTGGGGAGGATTCGTTTCCTGAGGAGGTTTTGTCACCATCTTCTTTTTAGATTCCACCAACTGTTGGTAGTTGGGGAGAAGAGGACAATGATGTGTGTAGTGACCATAATACTCGCAAATGGAGCAGTAATAATTGGTTCTCAAGGGAGGATTCTTCCCCTTTTGGGGGGGATTGTTAGTCCCTACATTTGTATTACCCATATTCTAGTTTTTTTGGGGAGGGGGATTGCCCCCTTGCCCTGACTGTTGAATTTGCTTGTTCATACCATTCTTCTTCCCCTGATTCTGTGGATTCTGGGGTTTTGTAGTGTTCAATTGCTCGAATTGTTGAGCTTGTTGAACATAAGTAGGTTGAACTAGGTTAACCCCCATGTGGGGGAATGTTGTTGACCAGTTGGGCATGGAAAATGGTAATATGGGTTATACCCTGGTGGTGGGATAAATGCGGCTTGCGCTCCATAAGATGTGGATGTAGGAGCGAGTTACTCCATTGGCGGTGCTAAAACTGTCATTGCTTGGCTAACATTGGGGTACATAGGAATGTATGGCCCATACTGTAATTGACCAACTCATGGTGTTGGTACCAATGTAGGTGGCATGGATGGGAAATACAGAACCATGTTAAATGGCACCGATATGGTGGGAGGAACCTTTCCTAAATGGGAAATGACCCAATAAGCCCATCCGCCGAATGTGACGAGCCCGAAGGTGTAGGATCCAACGACCGATGCCGAGGGGAATCAGGGAGGATTGTGTAAAGGTAGTCGGATTGTGCATATATAAGGTCGAAATGTTGTGCTTTGAGAATGGCCTTTTCCTCACTTTGTGTCATGGAAGTGGCGACATCTTTAATTATGGAGGGTTGGATATATTTGATAAACCAATCCAACAAAAAGCAAGGTTGTATTTCAATCTTGCATAGTGTTTGGCATCTACGCCACTCATGGATGTGGTCCGCAATGTGTGTAGAAGTATTTTTTCGAAACTAAGTGAGAATTTAGAGGCCTAGATCATGTCGAATGGGCAGTTGGAAGTACGTGAGGAATGCGGTGGCCAAAGTCATAAATGTGGAATGAGTTCCACTTTATAGGTTTATGTACAATTTTGTTGTTGTTCTGGTGAGGGTACGCTGGAAGAGGCGAAGCCTCATGGGGTCATCCACTATGTTGTTAGATGAACACCATAAGTGGAAATACATAACGTGGTTGGCGGGATCGTCTGCTTGTTTGGCATAGTCGACCATGTCGCGTCATGATCAATGAGGTCATTTCCAAATCAGGTAGATTTAAACTAGACATAAATGGTAAGGTGGGGACTACTGGTCTTGCTATTCTATTTGGGATAAGGTTTCCATAAGGGGAACCCAGGTGGTGTTGTGAACAATGGTTGACCTCCTATGAGAGAGGATGGGTCAAAGGGTTATGAGGGATCTCCTTGGGGAGAATCCAATGGGGTAGTACTTCCGATGGGGGAAGAAGTGGTGTAATTGATAGACTCTCCAAGGGGAGAAGATGTACCTAGAAAGGTGTGGCCTTGACTAGATGACCCTATCAATGCTTCCTGGGAATGACCATGGCTTGAATTCCCTCCACGTGGAATACAGGGGGAAGGTGTGAAGACACCCCTCGAGAGAGGGGATATGCCTTGCAGTCAACGAGACTGTCTTGGGATGTTGTTCTATTCCTCAATGATGAAGGATTTGTGTCAATATGAGAGTGATAGTGGAATAAACACAATTGAACAAATGCAAAAATATGCCAACCACAACATATGCAAAATGGTGCGATAAGTGAGTGATATGTGCAATGCTGGTTTTAGTCCATGAGTTACCACATGTAGGTTCTTTTTATTACAAGTTAGTGAACTTGTAGTTAAAAAGAAAATAAATCTAAATTCCCTAGAAGACCTAACATCCTTCCTCTCAAGTGTAATTGGGCCTCCCAAAAGTACAATTGATGGTGATAATGGTATCCACTCACCAATCAACTAGTGTAGGTAACAAAGAGCTAGTTCTATAGGTGATGGGGCCAATGATCCAATCAAGAAGACTTGGCAACACCTCCCAACAACAATAGCTAAATTCATGAATCAATTGCACTCACAATTGCTCCTTGGTGATATCCTATGTTGGGATACTAGGCTACATTGTGTCAAGTGTGGATTAGTGGTTCATCCTGCACAGTATAGTGTTGTCTCCCTACAACAGGATGAGTGGATTGTAGGGGAGAGAAGGGTAGCTATACCTCGGCATTCACCTCCTTGGTCACGACGCACTTCTGATCCGGGTTCTCTTTTAACACTTGCTTATAGCAGGATTTTGTAAGTACCCTAAAGGACAACAATACTATGTTTCAAAATATTACTAATGAAACTAGATTGGTGGGGATTAATGGATGCCTAGCCCAATCAATCCCACCTAACTAAAATATTGTTTTATGACCTCTCGTGGAGTATTTTATTTGGTTAAGACAATTACAATGTTGATTTTAAGGGACTTGTATGTTTCACTAATGGAGTGTAAGATGGGTATTTCATAATCCCTACCTTTTTTATTCACCAAGTTCACATGGAGTGTGAGGTGAAGAGCATACCTTGGGTTGGGAAAGCCTTTAGGCCTCTTATTGTGTGTTAGTGGAGCAAACACATGTGATAAAAGAAAAAAAATGATTCCGTTGACAAATTAACTAAAAGAGTATATCAAACAATATGTACTTTTAACTCTAAGAGATGCTCATGGTGCTTCACAAAATTTAATTAACCTATCTATTAGACAAGTGTGCAATGGAGGTATTTCACACTTCTCACCCTTTTAATGATTCACCAAGATCACATGAAGTACGAGGTGAAGAGCATAATTTGGGTGAAAAGTGTCTTTAGGCCCTTGCTCGTGTGCAAAAAGTGTTTTCTACACTAGCAATACTACTAAAAACAACATGTTGATTTGATGAATAAACAAGAAATGGTCCTGAATGATAGTGACAACAATGAGGCCCGTTAGAAGCCTCAAAGTTGGTTACCTAGTTAAGTTTCGAGAGATACGTACTCTTTACTTCCTAATATTGGTATAGGTGCACTAATTACTAAAAAATTAAGTAATTGGGTGAATTAGCCTTAATTTAAATTCACTAGTAAGCAGTAATTGGGATGCCAAACTAAGCTATGTGGATAAAAAGCAATAAATAATAGTAGCGCGGCTAAACCAGTCTCTACGATGCGGGTTAATACAAAATAGATGCATTGTAGCGCGGGTAATACACTAACCTTCTGTGCGGGTGCAATGTGTTATGTAGCACGGGTGTGACACTGGTAACCTGCGCTATGTGACAACCGTCCTAGTCAAATCCGCGCTATCAGCACTGCAGAGACGTCGGGAACAGCGTGGATGCATAAAAAAAAATAAGCTATGGCCGTGACAAGGCCAAATTCCAGAAGAAAGAGGTCGAATACATGCTCTCCTACAAGTGAACAACACCCAAAACTAGATACTTAGCATAAAACAACCTAGTTTAAAAAGAAATGAACAAAAATAAGTATGGTCGACATTAGAACTGTTATGGAAAAAATTGCACAAGTGCACGCTTCCACTTGGTGAGGGGCTAAGATTTATAGGTTGTTGAAAGGCCTCGGTCCTTGGAGCCCCTTTTTGGATGGTTGGTATTCCTCCAAGTGATCCTGCAGGATATTTTTAGTGCAGTTCACATTTAAACATGAAAATATTGATGAAAATAAAATAAAAGAGATGGGGGGAAGATGCAAACTCCAACAACAACCAAAGGTATGCTAAACCACTCTTGTATTTCCCAATGTAATAGTTGTACACCACCTAGGAGGTGAAGGCTTCAAGGGAATCCAAAAATATCCCTTAGGGAGGCCTTTCTTGTCCAAACTAAATGCTAAGTAGATGGAAGAACAATGGAGAGAAACACTTGCCCCTTGATGGTAGGTGGCAAGAAATATTGGAAATGCTTGCAATGGTAGGAAATGGTGGGCTATGAGGAAGCTCCAACTCAAATCCAATAACATAACCTTGCTCTAATTTTTCTCTACAAGATGCATGTCAATGGATTTCTTTTATATGCAAAAGGTGGCCAACCAACAACTAGATCCAAGTGTGAAATCTCCTCCTTCATGAACTAGTTCCAAGCTACATAAGGGGGGTGATTAATGCCACAAAGTGTGTGAGGAGCCGAATTATGATCCTTGGGGAGGATTGAGACTTTAATGTGCCACTTAGATGAAGTGGTCCCTCCATTTTGATAGAAGTGCAACTATCAAAGGAAAAGACGCGCGGTGAAGTGCTGGCATTGTTCAGATAACCTGCACTATAGCATGGGTAACCTGTGTAATACTTGCATGACCCTTTGTTTTGACTGTTTCTAGGCATTTGTGGGCTCATGCCGTGTTTTGGATCCATTTAATATTCCTATGGTGAGATGCATTATTTATGTTGATGATGCTTTACTGGACGAATCATCGAAACGCCGCATGTCTGTGATTTTTAGGCATTAACATGCGTCTTCTATGAGAATACATCTTCACGAGATGTTAATACAAGCAATCAACAATCTTTGCAACAATGAACTCAACGTGTAATGGCAATACAAGGTGTAGGTCTATAGTCTTTGCTATCGTTTACAATCTAGTATAAAAAAAGTTATCTCTTCAACAATAAAATTTGTGCACTACACTATTCTCTACACATTGTAGGTCTAAGTCTTTATAAGAATTTGATACAATACCAATATGATCAATATAGGATGTGACCACCCACAGTGGCACAAACATCATCCCAAAATTCTATAATACTAATGATTCTATTGTTGAGTTTCACAAGCAGAGATCTTATGCATAATTCCAAGCAGAAACAAGGAATATTTTCCACTGAATTGATATGAATAAGAGATACCACAAGTCTGAGTCGCTCCACATGAGTCTGCATTAAGAGATGGGTAGCTCTATTATAATATTTAGACACTTTGGAGTTAGTTAAGATCAACTTGTTCTAATTTATTTTTAGGTAAAGTGTGTTTTTTTAGTATTCATGCATTTGGACATATGTAATATGGTAGTCACGATATGTTCTTGACATAGAGTGATTCGACGGTTCATCTTCTCCTTGATCTTAAAGACCATTAATCCATGCCTTAACACCTGATTTTTCCATGATCTCTATTTAAAAAGCATGGAGGGTCATTTGCTTGTGGATTGGGGAGCTCATTGTAACATTATTTTTTCTTTGCATAATAATATTGCCTCAAGTAGTTATTTGGTTGGGGTTGTGGAGTGTTTCCCTCTTTGAGGGTTTAAACCATGTAAAAACTTGGTGTGTTGATATGTGATTTGTTTGTGTGAGTAGTTTCTCAAGGTGTTTGATGTTTTAGAAATACCATGAGTTAGTCAAACATGGTATCAAACCTCTTATGAAGTTCTTTGAACTAGTGTTGCTAAGGGCATTCAAGGATTTTTTGTTCTGATATTTTTGTGCATTTTGGGTTGAGAGAGTTGTTCCATTGCATCCAGAGCACTGCTTTCAATTGGAAATGCTTTTTGTTTCACTAAAAAAGGTTTTCATTTTCTCAAGATACGACCATTTTACCATATCCAAAGGTATATTGTTTACAGTTTCGCATTTTTATTTTTTTCTCCTATCCTTTCATATTTATGTTTGGTTTTTGTTTTATTTCTGGGTCGTTACCTTTTCAATCTATGTATGTTTTTTTTCTTGCACTCTGTGCGAACTTGGAAAATCAGAAACAAAGTGGAAAGAGTTTTATTTACAGTATATGCTCTTTGTCATGCACTTTGTGTGAACTCGGTAAGCCAAAAGCAATGAGAAAACTTACATTTCTAGGAAATCTAATCAAGGAATAACCTCACATATGAGACATTTTAGTTTTTTTGTTTTTGTTTTTGGGTGGTTGTGTAAAGTGCCTTGTAGGACAATTTTTTTTTTGGGTAGGCATGCACAACAACAACAACAACAACAGCATTCCCCTCCATAATATTACTAAATATTTTTCTTATCTCACTTGGTTGAAAGCTACTTTAAAAAGTAAGAGGTCTTGGGTTCAAGTCCTTCTTTTTGTTACTTTTTGTACAAGTTAATGTAACTTTAAGTTATAAAGTAACTATATTGTAAAAGTGCTTCCCACTAGTTTTATAAAAGCGGGTCACTTATTTTGAAGCAATTTATTTGTAAAAGTGATCCCATTTCCTACCACATGGCTCCTTGACTATTTTTTATGTCTTTCTTCAAAAGGGCATAAATTTGGCATCTAAAGTCCATTTTCGGTGTTGTTTTTTTTAAACTGCCTATTTTTTTGAGATCTTTGCATCTAGACCACTAGTTTTTATTTTTGAAGCCTACGTATTGCATTATGGTTTCTCCATGTGATATTCTGCTTATCAGTACCAACTACTTCTCATGGAAATATTGTATAGAGGATGTCCTATGAAGTAGGGGACTTTACTGCATTACCTTGGGAAAAGAAAAATAACCCTTTGATGGTGATAAGAAAATAAAATGGTCCAATAAATGTGATGAAGCTTGTGGATTAATCGGGATGTCGGTTTCTACTGATTTATGATTCCACCTATCAAGAATTGAGGAATCATATAAGGCTTGGGAAAATTTGGAAGTTATGTTTGTTAAACACAATGAGATTCGAACTCACCATTTTGAAAATGAGTTGATTTCCTTGAATCTAGGTGATTTTTGTTGCATTCAAGAGTATCTATCTAAGTACAAAACCCTTATACTCTTAGTTGAAGAATGCAAGAATGAATCATTTTTTTATTCCTTGATTCGAGAGCAAGTTATGCTAATACCTCTGGCTGGTGCTCGGCTTAGTATTTTTGCCTGCCTCCTTAATGCTTCTTCAATAAGTAGGTAAGCCAAGTTGGGTAGCTCAGTGAGTCAGGGTGTATATCGGATGCATAGGTTTCGCTATTACCACAACCAAAGGTTGTAGTGAATAGGTTTCGCAATCAATAGGTGGAGTCGGTCCTGAGGCATAGTATCAGTAGGTTTCCAACCCCCACTATGATAAAAGTAAGGAACTTTCACTAACTACTTTGTTTCGCATTAAATAATCGCCCGTATATTATGAATTGCCTTTCACTATATATTGGACTAATTAGCAATGTAGATACATCTAGAAAAGCCTTAGTGGCACAACAACAGAACAAAACCAAGAATCCCAAGAAGAAATTATCTCACAATAATAAAAAAAAACAAGGGTCCCAAACCCTATTATCTAGCTCATCCTTTCAATGATGAACAAGGAACCAAATCAAAATGTAAGAAAATTGAGCATCATTGCAAAAATTGTGGGAAATATGGTCATTTGGAATCCAAATGTTTTAATAAGATTACAATCCTAGAAACAACAATGAATAAGCACAACTTAAAATTTGATTCATCTTCTGACTTTACCACTCATGGACATACACTTTGTGCTTCCGGTTTTTCTTTCAATGCAACTTATTCCTCTTCTTCGAATGAGTGACTCATTGATTCTGGACCATCTTATCATATGGCTAAGGATAAAGCCATATTTTCTACTATGAATGAATGTAACAACAAAAAAACATTTTTTTGTGATGATATATCTCTTATTGTTGCAGGATCTAGAACAATTTAGGTTGATGATGGCCAGTTCAATGATGTATTATGTGTTCCAAGGATTTCCTACAACTTGTTGTCAGTCTATCAAATCACTCATTTTGGTGAAGGTAAAAATGTATTTACACCTCACCAAGTTGTAATCAAGGATTTCAAATACCCTAAGCATGTCTTAGCTACTAGAATTGTTGATGATGTTACCAGGTTGTACAAATTCAACAACTTTAGGTCATCACTTTTTCCATCAATTTTTGTTGCTCATAACAATGACTTGAGAAAACTTTGGCATGAGCGATTTGGTCACTTAACTATCGCTCATTGCAACAACTATGTAAAGAAAATATGGAGACAAGTCTTCCAATGGTATCTTGTAGGGATGGTGTTTGTTCCAATTGTGTACTCGAAAAACATTGTCTGGATAGTTTAAAAAATTGTGCCTCTTGGCATGACTCAACCCCCTTGCAACTTGTGCATAGCGACTTGAGTGGTCATCTTCCATCTACTTCCTTTTATAGTTTCAAATATTTCTTAACTTTCATTGATGATTACTCCAGATGAACTTGGGGTTTATTTCCTAAAACTTAAGAGCGAAGTATTTGACATGTTCTTGGCCTACAAGGACCTTATTGAGAAAGAATCTGGTAATCAAATTTTTAAGTTAATATAAATGATAATGGGGGATAATATGTTAACAACAAGCTCACTACTTTTTGCACTAAACAGGGCATCCAACAACAACACACTGTTCCAGATACACCACAACAAAATGGTCTAGTTGAGCGAAAGAATTGCACTTTAAAAGAAATAGTTGATGTATCCTCCAACTTAAGGGACTAAGTCTTCAATTTTGGGTTGAATCCATAAATTGTGAAAATCAAATAGTTAATCAAACCCCACTAAATATTTGAAAGGTATCACATCATAAGAAGCATGGAGTAACATTAAACCAGATGTTAGCCACTTCCGTGTGTTTGGTAGTGAAGCATGGGCTCATATTCCTAATGAAAAATGGAAATCATTTCAACCTAAAAGTGAAAAGTGCATATTTGTTGGATGTTATGAAGATGTCAAAGGTTATATACTTCTTTAGCCACGTTCCCATGATATAATTATTAGAAGAGATGTTAAAATTGATGAAAATATATTGGTCTACGAGCCTAATTTAGCGTATGTGGCATTTGTGGCTTGCGAGACATCTTCGGTGCTTGTGACACCTTCTAATCCCAAATTCCTTAACAATGTTCCTACTCCAGCTTCTGATGATGATAATGAGGGTTAAAATCCACCTCTTCCCACTCATTTCCCTCCAATTGCACTAGCAAAACCGCTTCCTCGATGGGCCCATAAAACATGCAAAGTGGTTGGTGATCTTGTCGATCATCCCATAGATCAATGTCGAACACATTCTCAATTCCAGTGAGTCACTTCTCTTTTGGCTCAAGTTTCAGAGAATCATGATCCATAGACATTTGTAGAATCTTTAGGAAATCTAGATTGGGATGCAACTATGCATGGATAATATCATTCCTTATTGGAAAACAATACTTGGGATCTTGTACCTCTTCTAAAAGGAAGAAAAATTGTCTCATGTAAATGGGTCTACAGAACTAAGCATGTATCGAATGGAAGTGTTTAAAGACCGAAGGCAATATTAGTTACCAAAGGATTTTCCCAAGATGAAGGAATTGACTACAATGAATCATTTTCCCCTATCACCAAAATGAACTCCATCCACTTGTTCTTTCCCTTAACACCTTACATAAATGGGAGGTCCATCAAATGGATGTCAAGTCCACCTTCTTGCATGGGTATTTGAAGGAATAAATTTATGTTGGAATCGATTTAATACTAAGAGGGGGGTTGAATCAATATTAGTGCAGTTATGAACATTTTTTTACCTTCTTTAACATATTAGCCTTCACTTAATATTTATCTTTAGTTATGCATCTAATAAATAAAAAAATTCATCCATATATGCAACAAGACATATAACACATAACACACATGATTTTAATGTGGAAACCCAATTGGGAGAAAACCATGGAATGCTTCTTTTATAATGAAAAATAATATATTCAAGGAAGCACCAACTTCCTTTGTTTACTAGCACCAATTGGAAGGAGGCATCGACTCCCTATTTTTACAGGCACCAACCTGAAGGAAGCTCCAACTCCCTATGTTCTCCAACACCAACTGGAAGGAGGCTACAACCCCCTTTATCCTTGCCTTGTCCTACTACCCTGATGTCCAATGTATGATTGTATATTTCTGAACTTCAACTATGTGCACACTTCTGATATGTTGATATTAGTTCTACATTGCGCTACCTTCGTATGTAGTCGATTATCTGTCACTGAGTTGTATACATCACTTGAATTCTCATTCCTCACACTTATGCTGATGTCTTACTTCATGTACTATGTGATTGTTGATACTTTAGTCTGCGCTAAGGTATGTTATGTCAATATGCTACTGCACAATTGATTTCACCAATTGATAATGTGCTTTCGATTTATAGTTTGTTGTTCTGAAATAATGCACTAGTAACAGATGGAACTTCACACTTACTGATGTGTCCGTTCTGGTTAAGTGCCACAGTCTTTTAGAAAATCAGCGACTTGTTGTGCCTTAGTTGGTTCATCCTTTTAGTTCACTTCACTTGTCTCAGATCATCCTCATCATGGCATTCTTATTGGATCTTGCTACTGCACTGCCATCGCACATCAGATGGATTTCTCAACTTTGCACACTTTAGTTCAGCTTACATGCATAATCTTAAACATATGTGCATCATCTAATATAATTTGGTTCAATCTTTGTGCTTTTCACTTACAACATCTATGACTATCAACGTGTTGTCTACAATAATGCCATTCAAAACATTGTGCACTTGCGCATACTTCAGTATTTTTGTCTTTCAATACTTGTGCATCTGTCACATATCTACAACATCATATTGTACACCATTAGTACTTTATTGTGCTGCATGTGTGCACTTGTCTCCTCGCTAGATCATTATGTCCTTTCCTCGAGCCCTTTGATGACTTGAATATCAAACTGTAACTCCACTTGAAGCTCTTATGCTCTCACCATCAAGCTTAATTGAAATATCCAACTTGCATCTCTATTTATACAAGTCTTGCATAGATTGTATGTCCACAAGTTGGTTGTGGCATCTCTTATTGCATACTTCATGGATTATGCCTTTGCCACATGTCATCTTCTGCACTGTTGATGTGTCATCCTTAGTGTGTCTTGCACCTTCATGGTCCACAGCTTAGTGGGACTTTACACCTTGGTGGTGTATCCTTGAGCTCTTGAAGTACCATTGCTTTGAGTTATGTGCTCATCCTTTCTCTTCAACTTGATGAGTCTATGACCCTTGTTGTACCATCCCTTGTGGGTATTGCACACTTGATGTATTGATGCTTTGCGGAATCTGTGCATAAACCAACTTCTTCTTGGTGGGACTTTGACCCTTGCCTTGTCATCACCTGTGGGATTTGCGCACCTATTGTACCATCGGTTGTGGAATTTTCTCATTGATGGAATTCAACTGTTGTACCCTTCTAGGAACATGTGCACCCTTTACTAACTGAAAGCATCTTCTGATTGGAAAGACTTGCATGCTTTATGTTTGCGCACTCCCGATATTTGACCAAGCAATGCTTATGCATTCTAGAGTCTTCTTTCAACATGCTTGCGCATTTATGCCTTTGCTTAACCAACTCCTAGGTTGCATGTGCACATGTACCATTGTCCAATTAGTTATTTGACTGCTACCTTGAGAGAGTATGATTTGGTGGACTTGATATCTGCGCAGGAACCACACATAGTAGGATACATTACTTGTGTTCTTCTTTGCACCGGAACTACATGATGCGCCTTCCTTATGTACTTCTTCAAACTCATCATTCATGTTGTATCGTCGAACACATATCTTCAGAATGGATACAACATATATACTTTTTCGTAATGGAATTCATATTTGTCACCTTCACCATCTTGCACATATACTTCTTCAAATCAGTTTCCATATACTTCTTCAAACTGTTGTAGGAATGCTACATCCACTTTGACTTCAGTTGATATCAATGACTCAAACTAAATTAGTTTACATCCTCTTTGACATTAGTTGACATCAATGACAACCAAATGTCAACAATCTCCCCCTTTGGCATTGATGTTAACACCTTATGAAGTTGTGCATGATCTTATTTGAACTATATCCTTCATCTGTACTTTGTCGTAGTGTTCCCCTTGTGTATATGCTCCCCCTAAGTTATTTGGGATTCTGGCTATTGATTCTGCATAGATCATGCCGCTTTCTATTACTTCTGCACATACCATATGTACAACCATATTCATGCCATTTCTCCAAGTGATATGCTTCATGATCTTTCATGTCTATTGTATCTCTATGTTGTTCCTTTGATGATTTGCTTCATGCTCTTTCACATCTGCTGCAGCTTCATGCTGTATCTTCTGTATTTTGTTGCATCTTCATGATGTATCTCCAATGATGTGCTTTATGCTCTTTCACGTCTGTTCCAACTCATTATACTTCAGTTGTTCCTGCTTCATGCATTTATCCTAGCTTTCCTACTGTCTTGTCAGCTTAATACATTTGTCCCCTTATGACATCAATGGAAAAAAGGTGCCATTACTTACAGAATGTATATTTTTATGTTACTTTGTTTTGTGATGGCATCTACCTCAACTATCTTCAAGGATGACTCCCTCTGTCTTCATGCTTTGCTTCTTTGGTGCAATTCTGCACTGATATTCTTTTCATAATTATCTTTAATTGCCTTCCTATTACATTGGTCCTTCATCTTTATCTCTTGTTCCTGTCATAACACTTCACCATTCCTTGCGCAGTGATCCATACAGACCTCCAACTGCGTAGTGCTAATTCTTTTCGGATTTATACTTCTTTATTTGGGTTCTCATTATGTTGAGGATTGGGAACCACACCCGGTTTTTCCCTGATATATTCAAATGTACTTTGTGGAAGAGGTTTTGTAAATATATCCACGATTTGTTCCTTAGTATCAACATATTCTAGTTGGACAATATTATCAGCTACTTTCTCTCTCACAAAATGATATTTGATGGGAATGTGCTTAGTTTTTTCGTGCATAACATGATTCTTGGAGATACTGACTGCACTAGTGTTGTCGCATAGTATTTGTATTGACTGATCTATATTTACTTGTAGATATTGCAAAGTTTTTTTCATCCATAATACTTGTGAACAACAAGCGACAACTGCAATATATTTAGCTTCTTTTGTGGATAATGCAACTGATGGTTGGGTTTTGCTGATCCAATACATAAGACAATTTCCTAGAAAAAACGCAGCACCACTAGTAGTTATCATGTCATCAATACCTGCCTAGTCTGCATCAATGTAAACTACTAAATCTAGGTTTTTGCTTAGTGGATACCATAGGCCAAGATACATAGTCCCTTTCAAATACCTGAAAAGTCTCTTGACTACTTGAACATGTGTTTCCTTGGGTGCTGCCTGAAATATTGCAACAAGTCCAATAGCTCACATGATATATTGTCTTGAAACAGTTACATATAGTAAACTATCGATCAAAGATCTATAAATCCTCTGATCAACTTCCTTAGCCTCATCTTATTTACTCAATTTGCACCATATGACCATAGGTGTATAGACTGGCTTGCAATACTCCATGTTGAGTCTCTTTAGCATTTTCTTTACATAGATTGAAAGATGAAGATACCATCATTTAATTGAGAAATTTGTAACCCAAGGAAAAAGGACAATTCCCTGAGCCTGGACATTTCAAACTCCTTTTGCATGTCTTTTGCAAATTTATAACTCATTATGTCATCATTGCTTCCAAAAATGATATCATCAACGTATACGTCCACAACTATCATCTTTTCATTCTCAATTTTGATGTAGAGATTGGTGTCTACCCTACCCCTTTTGAAACCTTGATGTTGCAAATATTTTTCCAACCTTGAATACGAGGCCCTTGGGGATTGTTTAATTCAATATAGAGCTTTCTTTAGCTTTCAGATATAATCTTTGTTGCCTGAGAGTGAAAAACCATTTGGTTGTTTGATGTATACCTCTTCTTCAAGATCTCCATTCAAAAATGTTGATTGTATATCCATCTGATATACTTTGACATCGTCTGCACAGGAAGAGGCCAAGAATAGTGTGATTGCTTCCATTCGCGCCACAGGGGAAAATTTTTCCTCAAAGTATATTCCCTCGATTTGTGCATATCCTTTGCGTCCCATTATTTCCTTATTTCTGACAACTTGTCCTTCTTCATTTGGTTTGTTTCTGAATACCCACTTTGTTCCTATAACATTCTTATTCTTGGGTATTGGAACAAGTTCCCACATTTCATTCTTTCTAATTTGGTCTAATTCCTCATTCATGGCCTTCATCCGATTTGGCTTCTCCAATCCCTTCTAGTTCTATCTGAGATAGTAATGAAAAATGCACTTCCTCAGTTGGATTGCTTAGACTTTTTCTAGTTCTTACACTAGCGTCTTTGTCTCTGATAATCAAATTTTATGAATGATTCTTCTAGACATATCTAGAGGGGCCCTTTGTGTCTGGTCTTCCTTATTCTAATCCACGCTAATATACTTCCTCCTGTGGAACTTCTATATCTTGATTTTCTTCATACAACTGTTTTAGCAAGGGTAAATCATCATCTTCTTCAATTCTTCTATGAGTCAGTACTTCATCAACTTTCACTTTAGGACTTTCAACTATCTTTCTGAGTCGCAAATTATAGCACTTGTAGGATTTTTTCTTGCAGGAATAGGCAAGGAAAATCCCTTCATCTCATTTGGAATCAAATTTTCCAAGAGTATCATCATTTCTTTTAATGTAGCATTTGCTTCCAATTATTCTGAAATGCTTAATTGTAGTTGGTCTTCCTTTCCAGAGTTCATATGGTGTTGAACAATTGTTCATTCTGATCACACATCTGCTGAGAATGTGGACATCTGTATGAATGGCATGTGTTCAAAACATATCTGATAGCTTTGATTTGTTTAACATTGTCCTGACCATCTCTTGGATAGTTTTTTTTTTTTTTTTGGCCACCCCATTTTGCTATGGTGTTCTGGTTGCTGAAAATTGTCTTCTAATTCCATGTCTGTCACATTAAAACTTGTTTGATGTATATTCTCCTCCATTATCAGACCTCAAGCACTTTATTCTTAAATCGGTTTCCTTCTCAACCACTTCTTTGAAATTTTTGAACATTCGAATGTTTCTAATTTTTCCTTAAGAAAGAATACCCATGTAATTCAAGTAAAATCATCAATGAACAGAAGGAAGTATGCTTCACCATTCATTCCTCTGGTTCTCATTGGACCGCATAGATATGAATGAATCAATTCCAAGGGTTTTGAGGTAGTGTACTCTTTTGTTGGATACTTAATTCTTGTTTCCCATGTAGACCGTGTTTGTAGAATGAGTTTGATGGATTAGTAATTCTTGGAATGTCCCTTATTGCTTGTTTCCTACTAATCTTATCCAGATTGTCAAAATTGATGTGTCCCAATATTCTGTTCCAGAGCCAACTTTCATTGGTTTTTCCCATGCAACATTTTTATTCTCTTTCCTCATTGAGAATGTAAACATTGTTAGGAGTTATGGAGGTTGTTGCCACAATTCTGCATATATCCTTGTTTTTTTATTTTGCATTTTTTTGAGTCAAAGGTGAGAGTGTGTCCTTGGTCACATATTTGACTAACACTTAAGAGATTGTGTTTCATGTTCTCGACTAATAGAACATTTTCTGCCTTGTTCCTTTTGTTTCCTAGGTTTTCCTAGCCCTTACCTAGAATTTTGGTTGAGCCATTATCTCCAAAATAGACGTTGCCTCCCTTTTCTTCTTTAAACTTCATAATGGTGTTTTTATCTCCTGTCATGTGCTTGGAACATCCATTGTCTATATACCATTTCCCCCTTTTACTTTGTGCATGTAAGGCTAGGATGCATGCTTCCTGATTAACTTGGTCCTTTTGGTCTTCAACTATCATAATGAATTGTGTAGGTTGCTATTGTTTTTCGCAATCCTGAGTATCATGTTCCGAGGTTTCACAACATTCATCTTCTAAACTTAAAATACTGAAGGGATTGGGGTCTTCATTCAAAACTTCAGGAGGTTTTCTGAGGATGCTCTATTTAGGATTCATCTGATTGCACAAGCCATTCTTCATGGTGTATGCTAATGCACAAGCTCTACAATTTTTTGCTTTATGACCAAAATTGTGACAGTAATAACAATTTCCCAAGAAAATATTTTGGCACATGATAGGATAAAAACTCCAAAGCTGTGCAGGCTTGTTTTATGAATGATTTGGCCTTCTATGTTCTCTCTCAAATTTCTGATATGTTCTTGACAGTGGATACTTGAGAGAATATGCATAAATTTTAACGAAGTATGGTTCTCATCAATGTTGTTTCTACATCTTTGTTCATTCTCTAGTTGAACGCTTCATTTTTGGAGTTCACTTCTTAGAGAGACAATTTTGGCTTCCAGAAGTTCGCACTTGTCATCCTTCAATTTCAACTACCTGGTGGTGTCTGCCTCCAATCTCAGAAGAGCTTCCTGCAGGAGCTTGCTTTTCTTCCTTGACTTCTTTAGTTCATTCAGAGCACTGACTAGTTCCCCTTCAAAATCTACTTCATCCATCTGTTCATATTTTGAATCCATGTCTGTGGGGTTTTTTGCAAGGATATGACTTATAGATGTTAATATGTCACTGAAGACACCCTCTATGACACCAATTGTTGGAATCGATTTAATACTAAGAGGGGGTGAATCAATATTAACGCAATTATCAACAATTTTTACCTTCTTCAACAGATTAGCCTTCACTTAATATTTATCTTTAGTTATGCATCTAATAAATAAAAACATTCATCCATATATGCAACAAGACAAAGAACACATAACACATAGGATTTTAACGTGGAAACCCAAATGGGAGAAAACCATGGAATGATTCCTTTTTAATGAAAAATAATACATTCAAGGAAGCACCAACTTCCTGTGTTTACCATAACCAACTGGAAGGAGGCACCGAACCCTTGGTTTTACAAGAACCAAACTAAAGGAAGCTCCAACTCCCCATGTTCTCTAACACCAACTGGAAGGAGGCTACGACCCCCTTTCTCCTTTCCCTGTCCTACCACCCTGATTTCCAATGTATGATTCTTTCTTTCTGAACTTCAGCTCCACGCACACTTCTGATCTATTGATATTAGTTCTGCTATGTGCTACCTTCGTATGCAGTTGATTCTCTGTCACTAAGCTACACACATCACTTGACTTCTCATTCCTCACACTTATGTTGATTTCTTACTTCATGTACTGTGTGCTTGCCGATACTGTAGTTTGCACTAAGGTATGCTATGTCAATATGCTGCCAGGCAACTGCTTTCACCAACTAATATTGTGCTTTCAATTGATATTTTGATGTTATGAAATAACACACTAGTAACGGATGGAACTGCGCACTCACTAAATTATGTGTCCATTCTGGTTAAGTGCCACAATCTTTTACACAATCTACAATATGTCGTGCCTCAATTGATTCGTCCTTTAAATTCAATGCACTTGTCTCAGATCATCCTCATCATGATGCGCTTATTAGATCCTGCTACTGCTATGTCATCGTGCATTAGATGTAGTTCTCAAATTCACACACTTCACTTTAGCTTACATGCATCAGCTTAAACATCTATGCATCTTCTGATATACTTTGGATCAGTCTATGTGATTTTCACTTACAACATCTGTGACTATCAATGCTATGTCTGCAATACTGTCATTCAAAACATCATGCACTTTTGTTTATTTCAATATTTCTACCTTTCAGTACTTGCGCATCCATCACACATCTATAACATCATACTATGGATCATTAGTACTTCATTTTGTTGGATGTGCGCACTTGGATCCTCGCTAGATCATTATGTTCTATCCTCGATCCCTTTGATGCCCTAAATATCAAACTATAACTTCCAATTGAAGATCTTATGCTCTCACCATCAATCTTACTTCAAATCTCCAACTTGCATCCCTATTTATACAAGTCTTGCACAAATTTTATGTCCACAAGTTGGTTTTGGCATCCCTTCTTCTATACTTCATAGATTATTCCTTTGTCACATGTCATCTTCTACGTTGTTGATGTGCCATCCTTAGTGTGTATTGCGCCTTCATGGTCCACAACTTAGTGGGACTTTACACCTTGGTGGTGTACCCTTGCGCTTTTGATGTACCATTTCTTTGATTTATGTGCGCATCCTTT
Source organism: Larix kaempferi (assembly GCA_027924585.1). Lineage (NCBI taxonomy): Eukaryota > Viridiplantae > Streptophyta > Pinopsida > Pinales > Pinaceae > Larix > Larix kaempferi. The sequence continues at coordinate 6,829,321 of BSBM01000821.1, read as the reverse complement.
CTCTTCAACTTGATGAGTCTACGACCCTTATTGTACCATCCCTTGTGGGTATTGTACACTTGATGTATTGATTCTTTGCAGAATATGCGCATAAACCAACTTCTGCTTTGTGGGACTTTGACCCTTGCCTTGTCATTACGTGTGGTAATTGCACACTTGCTATATCGTTGGCTGTGGAATTTTATCATAGATGGACTTCAACCACTGTACCCTTATAGAAACTTGTTCACCCTTTACTAACTGAAAGCATCTTTTGATTGGAAATACTTGTGCGCTTTCAGGATTGTCCAACCATTTGTTGTTTGCGCACTCTCGATCTTTGACCAAGCAATGCTTGCGCATTCCCGGGTCTTCTTTCAACATGATTAAACACTTGTGCCTTTGCTTAAGCAATTCCTTGGATACTTGTCCACATGTACCATTATCCAACTAGTTCTTTGACTGCTACCTTGAGAGAGTATGACTTGGTGGACTTGATATCTGCGCAGGAACCACACATAGTAGGATACATTACTTGTGTTCTTATTTGCATTGGAATTGCATGATGTTCCTTCCTTACATACTTCTTCAAACTCATCATGCACATTGTATCATTGAACACACATCGTCAGATTAGATGCAACATATATACTTTTTAATACTGGCATCCATATTTATCACCTTCACCATCTTGCGCATATACTTCTTCAAAGTGGTTTCCATATACTTCTTCAAACTGTTGTAGAAATGTTGCATCCACTTTGACTTAGGTTGATATCAATGACTCAAACTGAATCAGTTGACATCCTCTTTGACATTAGTTGACATCAGTGACAACCAAAGCTCAACAATTTACACAGAACAACCTCCCGACTATGTTCAAAATGAATCTAGCCTTGTATGTCACCTTAGGAAATCCCTATATGGCCTTAAGCAAGCTCCTCGATCTCGGTATGCCAAAATAGATATATTTCTCCTTGACACTAGTTTTTCTAGCTTCCATTATAAACTGTTACACCAAAATGTCGTCATCCTTGTACAAGTGTCGCAAGTGTCATCATAATGACCTAGTGTCCTCACCGTGACCATTGCAAGTGTCGTCATTATGACCAATTGTCATCATCATGACCATTGTGATAATGTCGTCATCTTGACCATCGTGTAAACTCTTTGCTTTGACCCCTAAAATTCATTTTGGGCTAAAACACATCCAATTGAGAGATTTCCCTGCCTAGTTGACCTCTTTGAGTAGGTTGTCACACTTCTCCTTTATCTAGGGTGCGACATCGCAGTTTCTGGTCAGCTAGGGTGAGACACTGTCGCACTATGTCTTCCTATAGAGTGCGACGACCCCCTCTGTCGCTCTGTTCCCTCTACCAGGGTGCGACGAGCTTGGTTAAAGGCTATTTTGGGGAGTCTCGAGGTCTCTCTAGAAGTTTGTTGAGGTGGAGACCTATCCCTTGGCTCTAGGTGAGGTAGAATTTCGGTTCCTAACCTAATGGGAGGATCCCTTAACCATATCCCCCTAATCCTCAACCTACCCTATCTCTTTAGCCCTATATAAACACCCACTCTCTCCATGGGAGGGGAGGAAGGTCTATGGTACCCTTATGTTGGTAGAACCCATATCGCCGGGAGGAAGTCTATAGTGTCTATAGGTTGGTCAAATCATCCTAGAGAGATCTCTACTCACTGATTCAGAGACTCCCACTTCCTTGAAGGGGTTATTGCATTGGCTTGAATGGAGAAGGGTCGCTACGTTAAGCTTCGGTGGTGATCTATTCTCTTCTATGTACTTTATCTATTTACAGTAATATAAATGCTTTCCACCAATATTGTTGTTGTTTATGATATTGCATAGTTTACCTGCTTAACTGTTTACTTAGATCTGTTATTGTATAGATGTCTGTCACTTGTTTGTATTGTTCTGTGCACCTCAACAGGTTTTGCAGCTGAGATCTGACGACCACGAGGCATGGAACAACATCCGGGAGAAAGGGCTTCAAGTCTAAGGTAAGACATCTAGTACTTGATCCTTAACTAGATCTAGGAAAGTAGTTTATAGTCTGTATTATTTGTTCTAGACTCACATTGAGCTAGGGAGATCCAGCTCGCGTCCGCTCAAGTGGATTGTCCGCCAAACAAATCTGGCAACCATACTGGGGAAGAACATTGTTTTGTAGTTTTCAATTTGAAGTCATTTTCAATTGATTGCTTTTGCAAGCCATATTTTTGCCTCTTAAGCCTTTTCACCATCAGATCTTCACTTTGAAGAGTCTGATTACCTTCCTATGATTTTGTACTTCCCATTTTTGAACCATTTTATTGCTCATTGTTTGGAGAATTGGTTCATTTTTGAACTTAGATCTTTCTTGTCGCACCTGGTCAATGGACTCAGAGCGACACTGTGTCATTTTTTATCTCTGTTCTTTGTCTGTGGGCCTATCATCGCAACCCTTTTATTGGTCTTCTGCGACACCATCGTACTTCCCGCATTGGTAAACTGCGACGTCGCACTGTGTACAAGCACAGACTGCGCCGATTTTCAAAAATTGCTATATAGGCACCCCTTCTCCATTTCTGATTTGAGTTTTGGTTTGTGTATGAACTCCCTCTGCACTGTACCTTCCAGGCACAGACCTTTTTGTCCAGCACTTTTTGTTTTGGTTTGATTGTGTTGGGTTGTTGGGTCTTTTTTGAGGTTTGGATCCATGTTTGGCCCCTTGAGTAAAAACTAGTGTTTTTCTTTCATTTTTAAGCGAAATGGGGGGGCCATGAATCGTGTATCCTTCAGTCGTTTTGACCCATATTAAGGTTTTGAGATTATTTTCGATTTGGTGTGTTTGGCTTGTTTTTAAAGACTTGAAAAGTGTGGGATATCCATGTCTTTTTTAGCCTCTCTTTCTTAGGTTGTGCATCTTATTTCCTTTACATCCAATCTGATGATTGTTTGAAAAGATTGATTCTTTGTCTCCACTTTAGTTCAAAGAGAAGCTTAATTTTGTCACTCTTTTGTTATATTCATGAAATTGTAAAACATAAGTGTTCTTCTTGCTTTAATTTGATGATTTCATATTCTTGGTCTTACCATTATAAGAAGAAGAAAGGCTTGTTTCAGATTTGTGTGCATTTGAGTTAAATAAAATTGTTGAGTGCTTTTCTTTGTCTTGGGTTTGATTGGAAACATTTATGGAATTTTTCTTTCCGTAGATTAGATGTGTCTTTTTCAAGTGTAAAAAGATAGGGAAATGGATTAGAATTATAGCATTTGGTGTTCATAAAAGGATCTCTTTTATCGCTTTGGGTTAGTTGTTGGGTGCATCTTTTACTTCTTTCCATCATTTTGAAAGAACTAAAATTGCATTTGCATTGGGTTGTGCATTTGAGAATGAAAAAGAACTGTCTCTCCCATAGCTAGAAATTCATTGAAAGAAAAAGTTGCATTGATACATTCTACATGCATGGTTTGATTCAGGTCTTCACACCATCGAGTTGCGCTTCCATCACCTTTTTTAGTAAAACAACAAGCCCTAAAATTTACATACCCTAACTCAACACACATTTAACCTCACTTGAGGGTAAAAAACAATCTTGTAGTTAGGTAGGACACCGGGGATAGCAATCCAAATAATTTCCCCTTGTCATTTTACATCTTGGACATAGTTGTTTTCTCTTAGGGTGCTAAAATCCTCTTGTACTTATTGACATGGTCATTGACCAGTTTGTTGAGAGGGCCTCCCGTTCTATGGGGGTAAGCTGTGAAGACAGGTTCCCGATAGACTTTGTGGAATGTTGCACTCCACTTAGCACCTAAGGACATCTATCCATTGTCTTCCTTGTATTTTCCGGCCACCATACTAGTTGTACAAGGGCCAAAAGGAAGAAGCTCCAGTATCCTTCTCGGACGTGTCATGAACGAAGTAGCTTAGTGAATTTTCTTCTAGGGCCCTTTTACCCGGGATCCCTTTCGGTAGAGGGATATCCCTTCATCTTTTGGTCTCTCACTTCGTATTGTCCGACTTGGATTTCATCACCTTGTGGGGGATACGATATGTTGAGGTCTCCAGACCTTAGTTAGGAGGATTGCTTTCTATTTTACCTTATAGAGGGTCTTTTATTTCATAGTGCTGCTTGTTGGCTTTCTGGCCTCTTTGTTATAGCTCGTTTGTTGTGGCATCGGTTACAGAAATTTTTTTTGAGCTTGATTGTTTGGCCTGTGTGCCTTGTTTTTCTTCTAGCTCCCCTTTTGCACGCTTGGTTTCCTGAGGGTTTTTGAGTTCTTTTTAGAAAGACTTCGTCCACATCACTTGGTCTTGTTCCATGGATCCATCTCCACTCACCCAAGATCCTTCTGGGACTACCAATCAAGAGACCCCTTTTCAAGGGGTACCTTTTAATTTTCCTCCAGTTGGAGATATTGGTGCTCCCTTTATTACTACTTTGAATGTTCTAGGATTGACCATCGGATTACCAGTATGGTTATTCAATCCGGTGATTCCGACTATACCCAATGTTTCAAATGTTAACTCTCCACCGCGAGAGAGTCAATCCCAAACTGATCCTTCCCCTTCTTCATCGGATGCATCTTCTTCTGTTTCTTCTTCCTTGCCTGAAAAAAACAGTAATGTTAGTAATCAAAAGGATAAGAAGAAGAAGAAAAGGAAGATAAAGAAGAAGAAGGATAAGAAAGAGACCAAGCATCAACAGGTCGCCTCTAATGGCACTCATTCTATGAGAACACCTCGTAAGCCCAAGTTCCCTTGAAAACTTTGCAAGGGTGATCACCTTCTCAAGGATTGTCCCGATATTTCCCGTGTGTCAGAAGTGTGGTCTAAAAACCCCAAACCGCTTGTATCGTCAACCTCTGACCATCATGTTGATGACACTCCCTCGACCAGTGACCCGTTGGTGAAGGTTCAAAAGGGTAAAGTCCTGTATCCCTGTTTGATATGCAAGGCTATGCACCGTACTTTCCTTTGTCCAAGCATGGATGAAGCTTCACGGTGGTTGGAAGATATTACTAGTCCTCAACAGGTGCTTCCAACAAGTGATAGTAAGTTGTCCCTCGACCCCCCACTAGTTGACCAAGTGATCAATTCAGTTGCATCTGTAATTGATCCCACTCTTCCTTATGAGAGTGAAGTGATCGAGTCGCTATCATCTCCACTCAATCCCTCTCTTCTATCAGAGAGCGTTCAGACTGCAACTGTCACCTTGACACGGTCATCATCTCATCCTACTCTCCTCGATGAGAGTGAATTGATAACCACTAATTTTTTTCTAGTCAGTTCCGATCATGTTGTGCAAGAGCCCATTTTCAAGGGACCCCCTCCAAGTACTAAGGTCATTTCCTTCGATTGGAATGGACTAACAGAGCCTCATCTTCCTTCAAGTGTTCCTTTTCAAATATTTGTTGGAGTTTCAGTTAAAGAAATTTTTTGTGCGATAGTTGATGACGGAGATTCTGTTCGTATTTTATCCTCAATTGCTTGGCAAGCTATAGGTTCCCCTTAGATTCTGCCAGTAACTGACCAGATATTGGCTTTTAATCGAAGGCCTACCTGACCTTTAGGGATTCTTCCTCAGTTACCTATCACTTTGTTAGGTAAAATTGTTTATATTGATGTCATGGTTGTCCAAGGTCGCTTAGATTTCAATCTGCTCCTTGGACGTGATTATGTCTATGCTATGAGAGCCGTAGTGTCCACACTCTTTAGAGTGATGTATTTTTCCTATGATGGGAGGATTGTGACCATTGATCATCTTTCCTATGTGACACCCACTCATCATATGACTCCTAGTCATCAGACTTCCCTGAATGTACCACATGTTTTTGTGGTGTCTTCCCCTTAGAGAGCCGCTAGCAATCATGCTGGGGGAATTTAGAAACCTCTGGGCATCATGTTGGGAAGGAACCCGTCAATGGGCCTTAACCCATGAGCATAGTTCCCGTTCTATGTCAAGCTCGTTAAAAAATGAAATAGGTTCCCATGAGCATAGTTCCCTTTCTATGTCAAGCTCATTAAAAAATGAAATAGGTTCTCGCGAGCAGAGTTCTAATCTTGTGTCAAGCTCATTAAAAAATGAAACAACTCCTTTCCCTTTTAGTCGAGTCTTTCCATTGACTTGGTACCTGAACCTTCTTTTCATCTGCCTAGGGGTAGCTTAGGTGAATGAAATGAAGCTTGGGGGCATCTCTTCAACATCGGGACGTTATGTTGAAGTCAACTCGATCGCCTCTCCACACCACGTTGGAGTTAAGTCACTTACTTCTAGTATTCATGTTGGGGGCATGGACCAACCTCTGGATACCATGTTGAGGAAGAGTCCACCAATGGGAACATTTCTGAGCATACTTCCATTTTTGGTTTTCGATCTCGTTAAAAAATGAAATAGTACCTCTAGAAATCATACTAGAAGTAAGCCGTCAATTTCTTATGCTGGGGGAAAACTTTCCAACCTCTAGCCATCATGTTGGGAAGAAACTGAGCATAGTTCATTTTCGGTTACAAGCTCATTAAAAAATGAAACAGACATCATGAGCATTCTTCCAACCTATCTTCGAGCTCGTTAAAAACAGTAAGATAGTATTTGAGCTTACTTTTCACTTTTTTCATGCTCTGTTTAAAACATGAAAAGTGGTTCGAGCTTAGTTTTTACTTTTTCATTCTTTGGTTCAAATATGAAAAAGATTCCGAGTGCTTTTGATACCATTATCGTGCTCGTTAAAAAATCGAGTAAAAAGGTGTGTCTAACGAGTATAGGTTTATCACTTTATCTGGCCTCGCTGGACTATTTACGAAAAATGAACTATGCCGAGTTTACTTTTTACTTTTTCGTACTCGGTTATCAACCATGACAAAGTTGTTCATGGAGTCCTTTTTAAGATCTTTTCAAACTCCTAATATAGGAAAAGATGGCCAAGAGAAATTGATTCGTTCACGCTTGTAAAAGGATTTGGATGATCGTCTTCCTGGTGATAGTTTACCCCTTTTTCGGACCAGGGGGCACTACTTACGAAAAAAGTATACTCTAGCCAATCATGACTGGAAGAGTCCTCTCCCGCATTGTTTTACCCTTTTTTCAGGCAATGAGGCTAACTTTACGAAAAAGGACCAATGGAGTCTTCTTCAGTTCTTTTCAGACTCTCTAAATATGAAATGAAGACTGAGTTTACCTTCTATGGACTCATTAAACTTTTGCATTGAAGGGCCCACCATGGGATGAACCCCTCCTATCCCAGGTTCGAAAAATATTTGGGATTGGACTCATCTATGAGATGAGCTATACCGAGCATCTGGTTACACTCATCAAGCTTGTAAAAAACACATGAGGCACTCATCATTCATGATGGGGGAAAAGGAAAGCTTTTATGTTACACCCTTATCAGTGGCAGTACCTAGTTGTTCTTGAACATGGCACTCATTTGCATTTGCATACTACGCTTGGATCATTCCGTTTTTCTTTGAGTTTTACCTACTCCTTGAGTATTGTTACTCCTTTGAACCATTCAAAGAAAGCTTCCATCATCTGTTGCATTAAGAGTCGGTATCATACTCATCATGTCAATACTGCCAAGTCATGCCATGACCATGTTCAAGAATATTTTCACTTTTTATTATCTGCAGTCAACACACCTTCCATCATGTCAGTCTACTCTGAGTCAGTCTTGCATGTTACTGTACCATCCGATCTACTCTACACATCCTTTGACGTGTTTCATGTCGATGATGGGGGATTCATCATGGCTCTCCTTCGACGGATTCATCCTTGTCGACTTCAAATCACTATCCGAGGATTGAATCTAGAAACCAATCAAAGTACCTTGGGCATGCATGCTTCAATGGCAAGTTACCTCACTTTCGACATGAGTTTACATCATTGACTCTTGATCGAAAGATTTCATCATGCGTTCGACTTCAACTCATTGATTCACGCTTGGTGATATGTACTATGATACCTTGGGAGTCATTGACATTAATGGTGATTTCCCTTGTGCTTGTTAACGGTATACATCAATGACTGATAATCAAGTGGTTTCTACCATGTTTTACGTCAAGACATTTGTAATCACATGGATAGATTCGTATCATTCCGGGTTCAGCTTGAAGACCTTGGGGAGTCATGTTTTACCCAGGTTGCGATGGAGATTGTATTGAGTCATATAACACGGATCCAAATTTGTATTGGTTGTGGCTGTGTTACCATCTCATCATGGATCTACGCTTGTGTTTAGTAGCCATGATTGTGTTCACTCGGTCATTGCTTCCATGGATCTGCATTGTATTGGTCGGCAGCCATGTTGTACATCATATGAGACTGTGTATTTAGAGTTAGTTGTACTGCAGCAACATCCTTCATCCGATAAGTCCTTGCCATTTTTCTTACTACAAAGCATTTCACTTGTCTCACTCCATCAACTTCATGCTTTGGGGGGCATTCTGTTACACCAAAATGTCGTCACCTTGTGCAAGTCTCGCAAGTGTCGTCATAATGACCTAGTGTCGTCACCGTGACCGTTGCAAGTGTCATCATTATGACCATGTGTCATCATCATGACCGTTGTGATAATGTAATCATCTTGACCATTGTGTAAACTCTTTGCTCTAACCCCTAAACTTCATTCTGGGCTAAAACAAATCCAATTGAGAGATTTTCCTGCCTAGTTGACCTCTTTGAGTAGGCTGTCGTACTTCTCCTTTATCTAGGGTGCGACGTCGCAGTTTTTGGTCAACTAGGGTGAGACACTATCGCACTCTATCTTCCTACAGAGTGCGACGACCCCCTCTGTCGCTCTGTTCCCTCTACCAGGGTGCGACGAGCTTGGTTAAAGGCTATTTTGGGGAGTCTCAAGGTCTCTCTAGAAGTTTGTTGAGGTGGAGATGTATCCCTAGGCTCTAGGTGAGGTGTAATTTCAGTTCCTAACCTAATGGGAGGATCCCTTAAGCATATCCCCCTAATCCTCGACCTACCCTATCTCTTTAGACCTATATAAACACTCACTCTCTCCATGGGAGGGGAGGAAGGTCTATGGTACCCTTATGTTGGTAGAACCCATATCGCCAGGAGGAAGTCTATAGTGTCTATATGTTGGTCAAATCATCCTAGAGAGATCTCTACTCACTCATTGAGAGACTCCCACTTCCTTGAAGGGGTTATCGCATTGGCTTGGATGGAGAAGGGTCGCTATGTTAAGCTTCGGTGGTGATCTATTCTCTTCTATGTACTTTCTCTATATACAGTAATATAAACGCTTTCCACCAATATTGTTGTTGTTTATGATATTGTGTAGTTTACCTGCTTAACTGTTTACTTAGATCTGTTATTGTATAGATGTCTTTCACTTGTTTGTATTGTTCTATGCACCTCAACAGGTTTTGTAGCTGAGATCTGACGACTGCAAGGCGTGGAACAACATCCAGGAGAAAGGGCTTCAAGTCTAAGGTAAGACATCTAGTACTTGATCCTTAACTAGATCTAGGAAAGTAGTTTAGAGTATGTATTATTTGTTCTAGACTCACATTGAGCTAGGGAGATCCGGCTCGCGTCCGCTCGAGTGGGTTGTCTGCCAAAAAAATCTGGCAACCATACTAGGGAAGAACATTGTTTTGTAGTTTTCAATTTGAAGTCATTTTCAGTTGATTGCTTTTGCAAGCAATCTTTTTTCCTCTTAAGCCTTTTCACCATCAGATCTTCACTTTGAAGAGTCTGATTACCTTCCTATGATTTTGTACTTCCCATTTTCGAACCATTTTATTGCTCATTGTTTGGAGAATTGGTTCATTTTTTAACTTAGATCTTACTTGTTGTACCTGGTCAGTGGACTTAGAGTGACACTGTGTCATTTTTTATCTCTATTCTTTGCCTGTGGGACTATCGTCGCAACCCTTTTATTGGTCTTCTGCGACACCATCGTACTTCCCACATTGGTAAACTGCGACGTCGCACTGTGTACAAGCATAGACTGCGCCGATCTGCCAAAATTGCTATACAGGCACCCCTTCTCCATTTCTAATTTGAGTTTTGGTTTGTGTATGAACTCCCTCTGCACTGTACCTTCCGGGCAGAGACCTTTTTGTCCAACACTTTTTGTTTTGGTTTGATTGTGTTGGGTTGTTGGGTCTTTTTTGAGGTTTGGATCCATGTTTGGTCCCTTGAGTAAAAACTAGTGTTTTGCTTTCATTTTTAAGCGAAATGGGGGGGCAATGAATCGTGTATCCTTCAGTCATTTTGACCCATATTAAGGTTTTGAGATCATTTTCGATTTGGTGTGTTTGGCTTGTTTTTAAAGACTTGTAAAGTGTGGGATATCCATGTCTTTTTGAGCCTCTCTTTCTTGGGTTGTGCATCTTATTTCCTTTACATCCTATCTAATGATTGTTTGAAAAGATTGATTCTTTATCTCCACTTTAGTTCAAAGAGAAGCTTGGTTTTGTCACTCTTTTGCTATATTCATGAAATTGTAAAACATAAGTGTTCTTCTTGCTTTAACTTGATGATTTCATATTCTTGGTCTTACCATTATAAGAAGAAGAAAGGCTTGTTTCAGATTTGTGTGCATTTGAGTTAAATAAGATTGTTGTTTGCTTTTCTTTGTCTTGGGTTTGATTGGAAACATTTATGGAATTTTTCTTTCCGTAGATTAGATGTGTCTTTTTCAAGTGTAAAAAGATAGGGAAATGGATTAGAATTATAGCATTTGGTGTTCATAAAAGGATCTCTTTTATCGCTTTGGGTTAGTTTTTGGGTGCATCTTTTACTTCTTTCCATCATTTTGAAAGAACTAAAATTGCATTTGCATCGGGTTGTGCATTTGAGAACGCAAAAGAACTGTCTCTCCCATAGCTAGAAATTCATTGAAAGAAAAAGTTGCATTGATTCATTCTACATGCATGGTTTGAGTCAGGTCTTTACACCATTGAGTTGCGCTTCCATCACCTTTTTGAGTAAAACAACAAGCCCTAAAATTTACATACCCTAACTCAACACACATTTAACCTCACTTGAGGGTAAAAAACAATCTTGTAGTTAGGTAGGACACTGGGGATAGGAATACAAATAATTTCCCCTTGTCATTTTACATCTGAGACATAGTTGTTTTCTCTTAGGGTGCTAAAATCCTCTTGTACTTATTGACACGGTCATTGACCAGTTTGTTGAGAGGGCCTCCCGTTCCACGGGGGTAAGTAGCGAAGATAGGTTCCGGACGGACTTTGTGGAATGTCGCACTCCACTTAGCACCTAAGGACATATATCCATTGTCTTCCTTGTATTTTTCGGCCACCATACTGGTTGTACAAGGGCCAAAAGGCAGATCTCCAGTATCCTTCTCGGACGTGTCATGAACAAGGTAGCTTAGTGAATTTTATTCTAGGGCTCTTTTACCCAGGATCCCTTTCGGTAGAGGGATATCCCTTCATCTTTTGGTCTCTCACTTCGTATTGTCCGACTTGGATTTCATCACCTTGTGGGGGATACGATATGTTGAGGTCTCCAGACCTTAGTTAGGAGGATTGCTTGCCATTTTACCTTATAGAGGGTCTTTTATTTCATAGTGCTGCTTGTTGGCTTTCTGGCCTCTTTGTTATAGCTCGCTTGTTGTGGCATCGGTTACAGTAAATTTTTTTGAGCTTTATTTTTTGGCCTGTGTGCCTTGTTTTTCTTCTAGCTCCCCTTTTGCACGCTCGATTTCCTGAGGGTTTTTGAGTTCTTTTTAGCAAGACTTCGTCCACATCACTTGGTCTTGTTCCATGGATCCATCTCCACTCACCCAAGATCCTTCTGGGACTACCAATCAAGAGACCCCTTTTCAAGGGGTACCTTTTAATTTTCCTTCAGTTGGAGATATTGGTCCTCCCCTTATTACTACTTTGAATCTTCTAGGATTGACCATAAGATTACTGGTATGGTTATTCAATCCGGTGATTCCGACTATACCCAATGTTTCAAATGTTAACTCTCCACCGTGAGAGAGTCAATCCCAAATTGATCCTTCCCCTTCTTCATCGGATGCATCTTCTTCTGTTTCTTCTTCCTCGCCTGAAAGTAATGTTAGTAATCAAAAGGATAAGAAGAAGAAGAAAAGGAAGATAAAGAAGAAGAAGGATAAAAAAGATACCAAGCGTCAACCGGTCGCCTCTAATGGCACTCATTCTATGAGAGCAGCTCGTAAGCCCAAGTTCCCTTGCAAACTTTGCAAGGGTGATCACCTTCTCAAGGATTGTCCCGATCTTTCTCGTGTGTCAGAAGTGTGGTCTAAAAACCCCAAACCGCTTGTATCGTCAACCTCTGACCATCATGTTGATGACACTCCCTCGACCAGTGACCCGTTGGTGAAGGTTCGGAAGGGTAAAGTCCTGTATCCCTGTTTGATATGCAAGGGTATGCACTGTACTTTCCTTTGTCCAAGCATGGATGAAGCTTCACGGTGGTTGGAAGATATTACTAGTCCTCAACATGTGCTTCCAACAAGTGATATTAAGTTGTCCCTCGACCCCCCGCTAGTTCACCAAGTGATCAATTCAGTTGCATCTATAATTGATCCCACTCTTCCTTATGAGAGTGAAGTGATCAAGTTGCTGTCATCTCCACTCACTCCCGCTCTTCTATCAGAGAGCGTTCATACTGCAACTGTCACCTTGACACAATCTTCATCTCATCCTACTCTCCCCAATGAGAGTGAATTGATAACCATTGATGTTTTTCTAGTCAGTTCCGATCATGGTGGGCAAGATCCTGTTTCCATGGAACCCCCTCCAAGTACTGAGGTCATTTCCTTCGATTGGAATGGACTAACAGAGCCTCGTCTTCCTTCGAGTGTTCCTTTTCAAATATTTGTAGGAGTTTCAGATAAAGAAATTTTTCGTACGATAGTTTATGAGGGAGCTTCTGTTAGTATTTTATCCTCAATTCCTTGGAAAGCTATAGGTTCCCCTCATCTTGTGCCAACAACTGACCAGATATTGGCTTTTAATCGAAGGCCTACCGAACCTTTAGGGATTCTTCCTCAGTTACCTATCACTTTGTCAGGTAAAACTATTTATATTGATGTCATGGTTGTCCAAGATCGCTTAGATTTCAATCTGCTCCTTGGACATGATTATGTCTATGCTATGAGAGTCGTAGTGTCCACACTCTTTAGAGTGATGTATTTTCCCTATGATGGGAGGATTGTGACCATTGATCAGCTTTCCTACGTGACACCCACTCATCATATGACTCCTAGTCATCAGACTTCCCTGAATGTACCACATGTTTTGGTGGTGTCTTCCCCTTAGAGAGCCTCTAGCAATCATGCTGGGGGCATTTACCAACCTTTGGGCATCATGTTGGGAAGGAACCCATCAATGGGCCTTAACCCATGAGCATAGTTCCCGTTCTATGTCAAGCTCGTTAAAAAATGAAATAGGTTCCCATGAGCATAGTTCCCTTTCTATGTCAAGCTCGTTAAAAAATGAAATAGGTTCTCATGAGCAGAGTTATAATCTTGTGTCAAACTCATTAAAAAATGAAACAAATCCTTTCCCTTTTAGTCGAGTCTTTCCATTGACTTAGTACCTGAACCTTCTTTTCATCCGCCTAGGGGTAGCTTAGGCGAATGAAATGAAGCTTGGGGGCATCTCTTCAACATCGGGACATTATGTTGAAGTCAACTCGATCGCCTCTCCACACCACGTTGGAGTTAAGTCACTTAATTCTAGCATTCATGCTGGGGGCATGGACCAACCTATGGATACCATGTTGAGGAAGAGTCCACCAATGGGAACATTTTTTAGCATACTTCCCTTTTTGGTTTTCGAGCTCATTAAAAAATGAAACAGTACCTCTAGAAATCATACTAGAAGTAAGTCGTTCGTTTCTTATGCTGGGGGAAAACTTTCGAACCTCTAGCCATCATGTGGGGAAGAAACCGAGCATAGTTCATTTTCAGTTACAAGCTCATTAAAAAATGAAACAGACATCATGAGCATTCTTCCAACCTATCTTCGAGCTCGTTAAAAACAGTAAGATAGTATTTGAGCTTACTTTTCACTTTTTTCGTGCTCTATTTAAAACATGAAAAGTGGTTCGAGCTTAGTTTTTACTTTTTTGTTCTTTGGTTCAAATATGAAAAAGATTTCGAGTGCTTTTGATACCATTATCGTGCTCGTTAAAAAATCGAGTAAAAAGGTGTGTCTAACGAGTATAGGTTTATCACTTTATCTGGCCTCGTTGGACTATTTACGGAAAATGAACTATGTCGAGTTTACTTTTTACTTTTTCGTACTCGGTTATCAACCATGACAAAGTTGTTCATGGAGTCCTTTTTAAGCTCTTTTCAAACTCCTAAAATAGGAAAAGATGGCCAAGCGAAATTGATTCGCTCACGCTTGTAAAAGGATTTGAATGATCGTCTTCCTGGTGATAGTTTACCCCTTTTTCGGACCAGGGGGCACTACTTACGAAAAAAGTATACTCTAGCCAATCATGACTGGAAGAGTCCTCTCCCGCATTGTTTTACCCTTTTTTCAGGCAATGAGGCTAACTTTACGAAAAAGGACCAATGGGGTCTTCTTCAGTTCTTTTCAGACTCTCTAAATATGAAATGAAGACTGAGTTTACCTTCTATGGACTCATTAAACTTTTGCATTGAAGGGCCCACTGTTAACACCTAAAAAGTGCTCACTAGCTCATTCCCTTACTCACATGACCCATTTGTCCACTTTTCCACCATCTGAGCCTCTGAAACCAACAAAAGGTCACCAAAAGACCTTAGTACACCCCTTTTTCCATTAGAAAAGATTATTTTTCCAAGAAAATCATAAAAAACCCTCAAAAAGGGTCCAAATTCCCAAAAATATCAAAAAGGGAATTAAAATATTATTTTTATTCAAAAAAGGAAAAAGGAGGGAAAATTACCTAAACCATGTTGGTCAATACCATTGGTTTCCACAAAACCACAAATGGTATTCCCCACCACCAAAACCTATAAAAAGGTGGTAGGGGCTCCTCATTTCACATCCTTCCATTATCTCATCCTTATGCTGCTGAAATCTCCCATGAGCACTTTTAGCCATTGAAGCAACCTTGGAGAAAGAGACCTATTGGAGTTTGGAGCTACTCATCTTGGGAGTTGCTCAACATCAACCTTCACCATTGGAGGTAATATCGCAAGCACTTGCTTGCCCCCCACTTTTCAATACAAAAATTATTTCTTATGTTTCTTGTTCTTGATTTTGAAATATTTACATTATTTGCTTAGATTCTTGTTTAGATCCATGAAAAGTATTGTTTATTTCGTTTATTGTTTTTATTTCTATTGAAACTGCTACTACTAGTTAGTAGGTGCCCATAGCACTAAGCTTGGTTGCAAAACCGAGCCAGCAGTTTTTGGCGACTCCGCTTTGGTTTGAACTTTAGATCTCTAGCTTTGCCATTAAATCTTAGTTTTTATGAGTTTTTAACCTTTAGATCCATAGATCTGCCATCTTAGACAGCAGATCCATTGCTGATCTGAGATTTGGCCCCAAAAACAGCCCTAAAAATTCATTTTTCGGGTTCGTTTCTCGATTTCCGTGCACGGCTTCCGCCTCGCGGCTTTTGTCCAGACAGTCGCGCGGTCCATCGCGGCTTTTCTACGTTTTTCCGCGCGGTCCATCGCGACCTTTCTGCATTTTTCCGCGCTGCTCATCGCGGCTGTGCGGCCAAAACCTGCGCGGCTCATCGCGGCTGTGCGGCCAAAACCTGCGCGGCTCATCGCGACTGTGCGTCCAAAACCCGCGCGGTCCATCGCGACTGTGCGGCCAAAACCCGCGCGGTCCATCGCGACTGTGCGGCCGAAACCCGCGCGGCCCATCGCGGCTGTTCGTCCAAAACCCGCGCGGCTGAATTTTTTCATTCGGCCATCCCGATTTTGAAAAATATTTTTTACTGTACTTTCTGCCCATAGCACATTTTTTACAGTATCAAATTCTGCATATTTTCCAGATTTAGAAAATTTTTTTACTATTTAAAAGTGCATACATAGAAATCCTTTTAAAAATTTTCAAGAAAGTGAAAGAAAGATTCATTTTGCATTCTTTATCTAGATTCAAATTTTTTCTTGTTTACTTCTTTAGAATCTTGCCCTTAGCAAATTTTATTGAAACGAAGAAATCCATTTATTTCTTTTAGAAGTTTATTATTTGCTTTCATAAATCCAAAAAATCCATTATTTTTTGAGTTATTTTTGAAAAAGCAAATTAATTTCTTTTAGTGAAAAAAGTCTTAAATATTTGCTTGTTATTTTTCGAAAAGTCCTTTATTTTTTGAAAAATTTCCCTTAAAGCATTTAATTTTTTCAAGTTCAGTTTACAACACCTCACGTGCACTCACACGATCACTTAATTGAACTAAGACTTAAAACTTACCCTAATTTGAACACACTCTTAACCCCACTTGGGGAACACAAAAAGAATTCTTGTAGCTAGGTAGTATTGGGGGGATAGGTGTTCCAATAACACCCCTCAGTTCATACATCTGAGACATAGAAGTTGTCCAATTAGGGAGCTAAAATCTCTTAGTACTTTTTGGCGCGGTCACAACCGGTTTGTGGGAAGGCCTCTCCCCTAGGAGGGTTGAAGTCGCGAGGATGGTTCCGGAAGCCTGAGTGGGATATCGAAACCCATTCAGTAACCGAAGGGCTACCATTCGCAGTTCTCGGGATATCCCTGTATTGGGATATTGCGATCAAAGGACCAAACGGCAGATTTACCTTTTCTCGACGCGTCATGAACGGAGTATCCTAGTAGCCTGTCTTTTTAGGATTGATTACCCGGTGTCCCTCCCGGTAGGGGGATATCTAGCCGTTGTCTCTACATTCATATTGTCTGACTTGGATTTCATCACCTTGCAGGGGATATCGTCTGTTTGAGTCACAATACTTTTAGATTAGGTGTTTGCATGATCTTTACCACCTTTTGAGTCTAGTTACACCTATTTTTTCTAGGAGCCGCTTGCATGTTGGTATTCTGACCGGTTGTTGCATTCCTCCACTTATTGTAGCACAGCTGCTAGGATAAGTGCATTTTTTGAGGATTGATTTTTTGGCCTGTGAGCCTTCTTTTTTCACTCCCCTTCTTGCACCCTTGGTTGCATTAGGGTTTTGAGTCTTTTACATACATATATCACCACCTGATACTTAAAACAAATTTTTACATAAAAAACATATTCTCACCATTGAGAATTCTAGACGTTCTCGTCGTCTACAGGGCGAACTCCCAGAGTTTAGTCCACTTGGCTCTCCACGTCACGGACGCAGAGCATTATCCCTTGATTCGACACATCGTCGATCATCTAGACGGTCATCCAATTCTGACATACCCCACTTCACCTTTGACTTGGAGGTAGAATCCGAAAACCCCACAGAGTTACCACCGACCACAATTATGTCTGGAACACCAGATGATCCACAATTTACATTAACCATAGGTCAGACATCCGCAAACCCTTCTGCGGGAGTACCATCCATGGCAACATCCACCCCCATGGGTATGCCCAATATGGGTACCACTCCACATTCAGGAATGCCTAACACAGGACCACCACCTGTCATGGGCATGCCCAACATGGGGGTCATACCCCCTTCGGTTTCCACAAACCCTATCCCAGGAATCCCTAGTACGATTCCTAACCCAAGTGTCACTCCTGTTGCACTTGGGAATGCTATCCCAGGAATCCCTAGTGCGATTCCTAACCCGAGTGTAACCCATGTTGCACTCGGTAGTGCTGTACCAGGAATCCCTAGTGCGATCCCTAACCCAAGTGTAACCCAAGTTGCACTTGGGAGTGCTAACCCATATCAGGCCACACCTTTTGGAGGGCACATACCCTCCATACCTAGCATACCTATAGGAGCTACTGGACCCCCACACCATACCACAATGACTAGGCAAGTCCCGGTTCCGGTCACCACATCCGCTAGTCTACCATACATGGCAAGTCTCAACCTGCCAGATTTAGCTAGGCTCACAAATGACCCCATCAGACATGATCCTGCTTGGCCCCATATGCCCACTAAACTTCCCTCTGACATCCCTAAGTTCGAGGGTAAGGCTGGAGAAGACCCCCAAAATCACATCATGTCCTTCCACTTATGGTGTTCCTCAAACTCCATAGTGGATGACTCAATCCGCCTACGGATTTTACAACGCACCTTCACTGGCTCCGCAGCCAAATGGTATATCGAGCAACCCCATGGGACGCATTCCACATTTACCTCCCTTGCCTCAACCTTTCTACAATTCTTCCAGCTACCTGTCCGCTACGATGCGGGTGTCGAGATCCTACTGTCTTGCAGACAGAACACGGCCACGCACATCACTGACCATATTCATGATTGGCGTCGGCGCCGAAGCCTATGCAAGATCAAATTAGACGATCGAATCTTTTTAGACTGGTTCCTTAAATCCCTCCTTCCCCTCATTGCGAAGGATGTAGCATCTGAAAGACCTCAGTCTGAGGAGGAGGCCATCCTTAAGGCCCAACAGTTTGATCTTATCTATGCCCAATCAGGTTACCTATACACCATCATACCTGACGCCCCACAAGGTGACTCTGCACGCGGTGACACACCGGGGGCATCACATGCCGCTGATGGCATTATTGGCCAAATTACACCGCAAGCAAAACCTTTCAGTATGGTGAGCACCATGCCCGCCCCAGACCTTTCTAGGGCTACATCCAGTTCCGGAGCGACAACTTCTTATGCTCCAACAAACCAGACCCATCACGTTCATGGACCCTCTTGTCCACAACATTGTTATGGCCAAGCGCCATCAGCATATGTACCTCCTACATACTATGCTCAACCTACGGTACAGACCCCCATGCAGTTCCCACAACAGCCCATGCATTACCCACAACCGGTTGCACCAGCTAACCTCACACCTCCACCAGCTCAGGGGTACCAACAACCCCAACAGGCAACTGGACCACCTCCACCTCCACCTACATACTATCTACCGCAACCTGCTCCCGCACCTGCAGCTCCCCAAAATCCCCCCAATGCTCAAGGGCACGTGTACGCACAACAACATCAGCCCCAATACCAAAACAACCAGCGCAACCAAGGTGCGCAACAGAACCGTGGTAGAGGTCATAACCATGGTAATAACCAACAACATCAGCAAGGTCCTCCACCTCCCAATCCTCCGCAAAATAACAATGCTGCTCCTCCCAACCGCAATCCGGATCGGAATCCTAAGCAGCCTAGAAATAATAACCTCAGAACAAACCACCCTTGTTCTATTTGCGGGGTCTATGGTCATTACACGCATTCTTGCCCACATTTGGAGCGAGCTCGGCAACTCTGGACCAACGATGCCCATCGTCAAGGGCAAGCGGTTCCTCAGCCACCACCCAACCCTCCACCACCTCAACATCAACCTTTGGTGCTGCAAAACCCCTTTCCAAACCAGGGTGTAGTGAACACTCAGCCGTTAGCCCCCCCTCAGGGAAACGTGCCACCACAGCAAATCACTTATACAGCCCCTGATCAACCCATGTTCGATTCAGGTACTCACCATTTGTTGATGATGTCGACTGCCGCTGCCCACCTCCAAACCCGTCGGAACCAATATGGCTCCACCTTTGAAGCCCCTCCCACCGACAAAAACACTAACGTTAATCCCACAGATCAAACGTTACGTATACCTCCGGCTCCACTTGATGGTGCTTCTAAAGCACCTCACTTCCCACTTCGTCGCATCAACAGTAATCCCAATGCTCGCGCTGCGTCGAATTACAACATCGTAGACGACTTAGCCCAGTCTCCTGCAGCCATGTCTGCTTTAGAGGTTTTGAAGAACTGTCCTTCGCAGCGCAAAACTTTGCTCTCTGCCATCGGCGCCATAGACCCCAATGATTCACAGCTGATCGCATTCGATTTAGACCGGTCTGAACCACGCCTGCCTTCCTCTTTAGCATTCCAAGTTTCCGTTTCTGTTCAGAATCTTGTTATCCATCGGTGCATTATCGATGAAGGGGCCTCTACATGCGTCATGTCCACTTTCGTTTGGCAAAAATTGGGATCCCCTACTCTCCAACAGTCCACCACTGCATTGCGAGCCTATGACGGCCGTTCAGCACAACCCCAAGGTCTATTAGCTAATGTCCCCGTCCAGCTGGCGGGTAAAACCGTCCTCATTGACATTGAGGTCATCAATGCCCAACTAGACTATAACCTTTTACTTGGTCGCAACTACATGTATGCCATGCGGGCTGTTGCCTCATCCGTATTTCGCACCATGCAGTTCCCCCATGAGGGACGCGTGGTCAAGGTCGACCAACTCACCTATTACGATCCCAAAGCCCCCGCCACACCTGAAAATGTTCTCCCCATGGTTGAACAACATGTTTGTGGTGCAACTACCTCATTCATTTCCTCAGTAGGACCCGGACTTTACTCCGAGGCACCGATGACCTCTACATTCCAGGCCTTTCCACCACCGTCACCGGAGACCCAGGTCGCTAACCTCTGCACTCTTTCACAAACACCCGGTAATCAACCCTCCTTGTTACCCAAACCACCATTAGTCCCTAGTCACATTGGGGTTACACCCATCCACACAATCCCCTTTCTATTTCCTCCTTCGGGTGTAGTGAGCGCCCCGGTTATGGCTACCCTTAGTCTCCCCGGGTTAACATTGGGATTACCCGTGTGGTATATTACGCCTCCCGTTCCTCCACCGACACCAAATGTCATCCTGCAACCGGTGCAACCCATTGTTACTTCTACCCAACCACCTCCCGGTATCACGACTCCTTCGTCGTCGACGAATCCCCCTCCATTCGTCAGGCCCACTGGGGGCAGAGGCCCACAACCATACACTGCGGTTCCCCCACCCAAGGCAGTTAAACCTCCCCTTGTATTTCGTGCTCCTCCAAAATGCTCGCTGTGTGATGAGTTAGGCCATCCAACCCATCAGTGTCCACAGTTACCTACATTGCAGGAACACATGCAAATGTTGGACGACGACCCAAACATCCCGGTGGTTAAACTAGATCCAAACCCCATGCCTCGCGATAAATCACTGCGTACCAACCACCCATGTGCGATATGCGGTATTTACGGCCACTACTCCCACAACTGTCCTGACATCCCAGACTACAGAGCAGTTCTCTACGAGATGAACAATTTGGACCTAGAGACGGCACCCCCTACTATCGAGGAGATCTACCCTCCCGCATCATCCTCATCCGGAGAGATTAACACCATCTACATGATCTCTTCGACTACCACTACCTCATCACTCGATTTGACCACTCAAAGCTCCCGCAATGATGAAGAGGTTCTCGAGACTCCTACTACCTTTGATTATCCCGGGGAAGACATGCACCATCATCCATATTTCCTCCTGGAAGAGACTTCATCCACCACCGCTACCCAATCCGCGGTTGAGTCCAAGGATTTCCTTCCTACTAAAATCGACTGGTTAACGGATCCCATGGCCGATATTTCTCCCGTCATCCACATTGACATCTCTGACCCACTTGGTGCCCTTCATACCATCACATTAGGAACCTCCCACAGTAAGCATGAGATCGGAGAATACCAACAACTGTTCCAAGAATTCACTGATGTCTTTACTTGGTCAGATACCGAAATGCCTGGCCTTGACCCCGCCATTTATATGATCTCCACTGGATACCCCTCTGTCCGGTCGGCCCCTTCCATTGATTCCTTTGACACACAGGTTGAACCCTTTCAAATCAACCAGGAAACCACATGTCCACAACATGGGGGCATGCCCAAAACCTTGCCTACTCATCATCACCGTGATCCTCGTCGGAGATACTGGGGGCATCCACCCCACAAAGGGAATCCCCCATCATCATATCATCACTTCAGTATGCCACCACGACCCACAGCCTCATGGTATAACACCCCGCCAGCAGTTGCTCAATGCCCTATTGATCTCTCTATGAGACAACATCTGCACCACATTGACACCTCTGAGTTAGGGGGCATAATAGATTACCTCGACCCCGGGATAGGGGGCATGATCAATCATTTTGAACCTTCCCCATCATCTCTATCTCAACACCTCAATGAGCCCATCTTTCAAACCAACACATATGTGATCCACAATCACAAACCCCATGCACATAGCATGGGGGCAGGTCATTAACCCTGCTCACTTTTTCATATTCGTGATCTCAACCATTTTTGAGGTCATGTGTCACTTGTATATTTCAGTTGATTTGATACACCTAGTATTTTTCACACCATTCCGGAGTCCTTATGACCTCCGTTTTTCACACCATTTGCACTGCCGGATTCATATTTCCGTGCCCGTGATGATGCTTGAGATCATTTCTCGCTCTCACCTTTATATTTTTCGGGCATCTTTTCCATTCCCCCCTCGTCACCTCGGTTAGCGTGCCACATCGGTCGTTCTCCGTTTTCGACTTGCCTTATATAGCCGGATTCAGTTTTCCGCGCTCGCGATGATGCTTGAGATCATTTCTCGCTCTCACCTTTATATTTTTTGGGCATTTTTTCCACGCCCCCTCATCACCTCGGTTTGCGTGCCACATCGACCGTTCTCCGTTTTCGACAATCCTTATGTCACCGGATCCAGTTTTCCGCGCTGATGACGATGCTTGAGACCTTTCCTCGCCCTCATCAATCCATTTTTGTTCGGTATAATTTTATCCCTTTTTCGGGCCGAGCAACCCCTCTTTACGAAAAAGACACTTAGGGAGTTTCTGTTAAGCTCTTTTCTGACTCCTAAAACAATGAAAAGATCGCCGAGCAATCTTGCTTCCTTTCATGCTCGCTAAATGTATCTGAAAGGGCGTCTACCTGGTATAAGTTTACCCCTTTTCCGGACCTTGTAGACTAATTACGAAAAAGGTATACTCTAGTCACATCGGCTAGAAGAGTTCTCCATCCGCATCATTTTATCCTTTTTCGGGCCTTGGAGACTAAACTTACGAAAAAGAAACACCAACAGAGTCCACTTACCGTTTTCAGACTCTCTAAACATGAAAGCAACCATGAGCATGAGCCGTCCTGGGCTCACAAAATCCACAGGACCGTACCATTTCAGAGCACACTGTTATCCCTTCTTGGAGCTCATTAAAACTACGAAGAAGGAATCAATGGTGCCTCTTGGCGCCACGACAGATCATATCTACTCACATAGCAGCTTCCCCATTTTGGTCGCCTTTGTTCAGAGTATTCTGCAGTATGTCACCCTGAAACTCCCTCGACAGCTACCATCAGCTTGTCCTCCCCCCCCAGAGTCAATATATACCATTCAGTCAAGGCAATGATCCCTGCACCTACTAGTCAGTTCCCTACGCTGCCAGGTCAACCATGTCATCATGCTCTGAACAAAGGAAGTTTGAGTCTACCCATTTTTTGACCCAGTTATTTCCCATCCCCACAAGTATGTCAGTCCTACCAGCAGTACTACATCACTTCAGTTCTACACCTCGTGCTCCTATCAAGGAAACATCATTGCCTTGTTAGTTGTTGGTCTCCCTCTGTCGACGACAACCACATTGATTCCAGAGGATAGACCTAGAGGTCCCTGTGTCTTGGACTCATTACCATTTATGATGAGTGCCTACGAATCATTTCGAGAGGAGTCCTCAGTGCCTCTCCGAATGGTTGTTTCTCACATGCTCGACTTCAACACCTTCATCGCATCATTGAGACTCGCACAGGGTATTGGTACATTCAGTTATTAGTTGAAGACCCCGGATACCACCTGACTCCTCCACATATGAGAGTATACCTATGGATACAACCAGTTACACTCTTTCTATAGATATCCGGGTTGCGCATGGCGACAGCATTCAGATTTACCCCTGTTTCATACTCCCTTGAGTATACAGTTACATTATTTCTCAGAGACGGCTCATAGTCTCTGAGTCCCTACAGATGTTGGACACCTTCAGTTTCAGCAGTTCCACAGTTATTCCAGTGTATCAGTTATTGAGATCAGTCATGATCATGAGTGTATCCCACAATCATGTCCCCTCTGGACCATTATGATGTACCAGTATATTTCTTTACGTATTAGATCCCCCTTCTTGGGACTAATTGTTTTGTATATGTCTTGATACGAGCATGGGAATGCCCGCCTCGTCCTTTATCAGAGATTATACCTCATTCATATTGAGGCCATGTAATATTTTTTGTTTTTGCAGCTTCCAAGGGCCGTGGCTCCAGTCTCCAACCGGTCTCTTCTCTCCCCTAAACCCCAGAAAAAAAGGACAAAAGAACTATGATGTCTATCGGCCATACGATGAGCTCCTGCCCTCACACATCAGGGGGCAATCTGTTAACACCTAAAAAGTGCTCACTAGCTCATTCCCTTACTCACATGACCCATTTGTCCACTTTTCCACCATCTGAGCCTCTGAAACCAACAAAAGGTCACCAAAAGACCTTAGTACACCCCTTTTTCCATTAGAAAAGATTATTTTTCCAAGAAAATCATAAAAAACCCTCAAAAAGGGTCCAAATTCCCAAAAATATCAAAAAGGGAATTAAAATATTATTTTTATTCAAAAAAGGAAAAAGGAGGGAAAATTACCTAAACCATGTTGGTCAATACCATTGGTTTCCACAAAACCACAAATGGTATTCCCCACCACCAAAACCTATAAAAAGGTGGTAGGGGCTCCTCATTTCACATCCTTCCATTATCTCATCCTTATGCTGCTGAAATCTCCCATGAGCACTTTTAGCCATTGAAGCAACCTTGGAGAAAGAGACCTATTGGAGTTTGGAGCTACTCATCTTGGGAGTTGCTCAACATCAACCTTCACCATTGGAGGTAATATCGCAAGCACTTGCTTGCCCCCCACTTTTCAATACAAAAATTATTTCTTATGTTTCTTGTTCTTGATTTTGAAATATTTACATTATTTGCTTAGATTCTTGTTTAGATCCATGAAAAGTATTGTTTATTTCGTTTATTGTTTTTATTTCTATTGAAACTGCTACTACTAGTTAGTAGGTGCCCATAGCACTAAGCTTGGTTGCAAAACCGAGCCAACACCCACCATGGGATGAACCCCTCCTATCCCAGGTTCGGAAAATATTTGGGATTGGACTCATCTATGAGATGAGCTATACCGAGCATCTGGTTACGCTCATCAAGCTTGTAAAAAACACATGAGGCACTCATCATTCATGATGGGGAAAAAGGAAAGCTTTTATGTTACACCCTTATCAGTGGCAGTACCTAGTCGTTCTTGAACATGGCACTCATTTGCATTTGCATACTATGCTTGGATCATTCCGTTTTTCTTTGAGTTTTACCTAATCCTTGAGTATTGTTACTCCTTTGAACCATTCAAAGAAAGCTTCCATCATCTGTTGCATTAAGAGTCAGTATCATACTCGTCATGTCAATACTGCCAAGTCATGCCATGCCCATGTTCAAGAATATTTTCACTTTTTATTATCTGCAGTCAACACACCTTCCATCATGTCGGTCTACTCTGAGTCAGTCTTGCATGTTACTGTACCATCCAATCTACTCTACACATCCTTTGTCGTGTTTCGTGTCGATGATGGGGGATTCATCATGGCCCTCCTTCAATGGATTCATCCTTGTTGACTTCAAATCACTATCTGAGGACTGAATCTAGAAACCAATCAAGTACCTTGGGCATGCATGCTTCAATGGAAGGTTACCTCGCTTTCGACATGAGTTTACATCATTGACTCTTGATCGAAAGATTTCATCATGTGTTTGAATTCAACTCATTGATTCACGCTTGGTGATATGTACTGTGATACCTTGGGAGTCATTGACACTAATGGTGATTTCCCTCGCGCTTGTTAACGGTATACATCAATGACCGGTAATCAAGTGGTTTCTACCATGTTCGACGTCAAGAGATTTGTAATCACATGGATAGATTCGTATCATTGCAGGTTCAGCTTGAAAACGTTGGGGAGTCATGTTTTACCTAGGTTGCGATGGAGATTTTATTGAGTCGTATTAAACGGATCCACATTTGTATTGGTCTTGGTTGTGTTACCATCTCATCATGGATCTACGCTTGTGTCTAGTAGCCATGATTGTGTTCAGTCGGTCATTACTTCCATGGATCTGCATTGTATTGGTCGGCAGCCATGTTGTACATCATATGAGACTGTGTATTTAGAGTTAGTTGTACTGCAGCAACATCCTTCATCCGATAAGCCCTTGCCATTTTTCTTACTACAAAGCATTTCACCTGTCTCACTCCATCAACTTCATGCTTTGGGGGGCATTCTGTTACACCAAAATGTCGTCACCTTGTGCAAGTCTCGCAAGTGTCGTCATAATGACCTAGTGTCGTCATCGTGACCGTTGCAAGTGTCATCATTATGACCATGTGTCATCATCATGACCGTTGTGATAATGTCATCATCTTGACCATTGTGTAAACTCTTTGCTCTAACCCCTAAACTTCATTCTAGGCTAAAACACATCCAATTGAGAGATTTCCCTTCCTAGTTGACCTCTTTGAATAGGCTATCGTACTTATCCTTTATCTAGGGTGCGACATCGCAGTTTCTGGTCGGCTAGGGTGAGACATAGTCACAGTATGTCTTCCTACAGAGTGCGATGACCCCCTCTGTCGCTTTGTGTCCTCTACCAGGGTGTGACGAGGTTGGTTAAAGGCCATTTTGGGGAGTCTTGAGGTCTCTCTAGAAGTTTTTTGAGGTGGAGACCTATCCCTAAGCTCTAGGTGAGGTGGAATTTCGGTTCCTAACCTAATGGGAGGATCCCTTAACCATCTCCCCCTAATCCTCAACCTACCCTATCTTGTTAGCCCTATATAAACACCCACTCTCTCCATGGGAGGGGAGGAAGGTCTATGGTACCCTTATGCTAGTAGAACCCATATCGTCGGGAGGAAGTCTATAGTGTCTACATGCTGGTGAAATCATCCTAGAGAGATCTCTACTCACTCATTGAGAGACTCCCACTTCCTTGAAGGGGTTATGGCATTGGCTTGGATGGAGAAGGGTCGCTACGTTAAGCTTTGGTGGTGATATATTCTCTTCTATGTACTTTCCCTATTTACAGTAATATAAATGCTTTCCACCAATATTGTTGTTGTTTATGATATTGTGCAGTTTACCTGCTTAACTTTTTACTTAGATCTGTTATTATATAGATGTCTTTCACTTGTTTGTATTGTTCTGTGCACCTCAACAGGTTTTGCAGCTGAGATCTGACGACCGCGAGGCATGGAACAACATTCGGGAGAAAGGGCTTCAAGTCTAAGGTAAGACATCTAGTACTTGATCCTTAACTAGATCTAGGAAAGTAGTTTATAGTTTGCATTATTTGTTCTAGACTCACATTGAGCTAGGGAGATCCGGCTCACGTCCGCTCGAGTGGATTGTCCATCAAACATGAACCCATTGTCTACGCCAAGAAAGTAGGAAACCATCTCATCATCCTTGTTCTTTATATTGATGACCTTATTCTTACTAGTAGTGACCATAAAATTTTAACCCATGTAAAATCCAGTTTAAGAAGAAATTTGAAATGACCAACTTAGGACATTTGCATTATTTTCTTGGCCTCGAAGTCTTACAAACCAAAGAAGGAATATTTCTTTCTCAGTCTAAGTATGCTTGTGTCTTCATCGTCATTTCACATGAAAGATTGTAAACTAGCCCCATCTCCCTTCTAGTTTGGAGTCAAACCTTCTATCACTTGCACTTCACTTGAAGTATATGCCACCCTGTATCATCAACTTGTTGGTAGTCTCTTATACTTGACTCATACCCATATTGACCTTTCCTTTACTGTTGGTTGTGTTTCCCACTATATGTGAACTCCCCATGAAAGCCATTGGAAAGCAACAAAAAGGATACTTCAGTATATCCGGGGTACAATTCAGTTTTGGATTCATTACAATTTAGGGGGGATTCCTTTGTTTGTTGGTTTCACTCATTCAAATTGGCTTGGTGACCCTGATGATCGAAATTGTACTGCAAGTTATGGTTTCAGTCTTGGTTCTGGAACTGTCACTTGGGATTATAAGAAACAACAAGATCTTCCTTTTTCTTTAGCAGAAGCAGATTATCAAGCCATAGTTAATTCCAGTTAGGAAGCTCTGTGGCTTCAATAGATCCTTTCAGAGTTTGGATTCCAGAATCAACATATGACTACCCTTTGGTGTGATAATCAAAGTGCCATCGATCTTGCTAATGATCTAGTTCAACATCAGTGAAACAAACACATTGAGCTACATATGCACTTCATCAGAAATTTTGTTCATGATCTCATTCTCAAAGTGTTATTTTTATCTATAGATGATCAAGTTGCAAACATCTTCACAAAGTCTCTTATAGAAGCAAATGTTTCTATGCTTCTATCTATGTTAGGAGTTCATGAATTTGTCATTAAGGGGGGGAAGGTTCTAATGCCTCCTTCCTTCTCCTATAGTGTCACTTTTGCAAATCCTTCAATCCTATCCCAAGTTGTTCTTAAGGGTGGATGTTAAGATATTTGGACACTTAGGAGTTAGTTAAGATCAACTTGTTCTAATGTATCTTTAGGTAAAGTGTGTTTCTTTAATATGCATACATATGTACATATGTAATCTGACGATAACGATATGTTCTTGACATAAAGTGATTTGAGGGTTCATCTTCTCCTTGATCTTAATGACCATTGATCTATGGCTTAGCACCCGATTGGTCCATGATCTCTATTTAAAGAGCATGGAGGGTCATTTGCTAGTTGATCGATTATGAGAATCTCATTGTAACATTCTTTTTCCTTTGCAAAATAATATTTCCTCAAGTAGCTATTTGGTTGGGTTTGTGTAGTGCTCTTAAAGGGTTTAAACCACATAAAAACTCAATGTGTTGATATGTGATCTATTTGTGTGAGTGGTTGCTCAAGGTGTTCGATCTTTTGGAAGTATCTTCTGCTAGTCAAACACGCTCTCCCTCTTGTTTTTCGTGTTACTTTCTCTTGTGAAGTGGCCAAAATATGGTGAACTAATGGGCATATACCACAACAATATTCAACGATACAGAGAGGCACAATATGTAGGTATATTACATCCAATGACTCCTCTACAATGGTCACCAGTGAGGAAAAAATGCAAGTATATACAATATCCAAGTATATATAAAAAATGATTGAAGCATCAGTGGAGTCTTTAATAGAAAAAAAAACATGTATAAATGATTGAATGACCACTAGCATCTTTAACAAAAAAATCAGGTATATATTATACATTATTGAAGCACCAACGAAGCCTTTACCAAAAATGCAGGTATATATAATAAACAAGTGAAGGACCAACAACTGAGGAATGCAACATAAAGAATTATGAAACTAGAGGATATACTTGAAACCGGTCTCCATCGTGCAAGTAAATAGTCCACATGCTCCATGTAGGTAAATTGTTGGTTGAGGGTCATGCCAATAGCTATGTTAGTCTTCAGTTCTAACTCATAGTCGCATGTTAGGGCATATTCAACACTCCACTCATGTGCATCACTGGAGAGATCTAACACAATTAGGCTTATCCATGGGCAGGGACACAAGTTCATGGGCTATGATATGCAGAGAAAAAATGTAGAGAGTGGGGTGAGATAGCACTCGGTTGAGGGTGATAAAAAAAAATTCCCAATTCAAAGGAAAAAAATTACACGCAGAGGTAGATCTCAAATTAGGATTTCATCTTTATTTGGCATGATCGATTACCAAGGAACATCATGTAGAGATAAGATGCAGACTAAGCATGCATAAGCAAATTATGGTTTCTAGGTCTAAGAGATGAATGAGGCAAAACCCATAAGGATAGGGAGTCGACAGAGAGGCATAGACCTAAGACAAAAGGGAAACAAACAATACTTCAGAGGGAATATGCTAGACAAAAATGACCTCATAGTGGCAGACTGGTGGGAAAGATAGAGGATTTATGGTAGGTCCTAGATTTGATACCACTTGATGGTATAACTCTAGGATTCATTTTATTGAATGACACTAACTTATTTATACAAGAGAAGTCGCCTTTGGTTTCATATTCCAAATGTATGTTTCCGACTCTTCATATTCCTTATGATAACTAAATATTTACACCCTCCTGTTACAATGTCCCCCCTATCAATCCGAATTCGACAATCTCTCCCCCTGTCACACCCACAGGTTCACCTCCTAGGGAACATGTCCATTGGTCACTCGTTAACCAGTCAGAACTCTAACCTTGCGCGTCCCCTTGTTGTGGGTAGATGAACCCAAGTTCCACGTTTTTGTTCTATTGTCTAGTTCACACTTATTTGTTGCTTGGATTGTGATTTAATGCTCCATAAGTCACACACTATATATATGCATTGTGCCTTGCCTAAATATCACGTCTAGCATGCCTATTCACACTTGTTTGACCACTTTCAATGTTACAATTTGTTGTGGATCCCAATTCATGTTTAGTGTCTCTATGCCCAGAACATGCTATGTGTTAGGGTCCACTTGTGACAACCCACCTGCGGGCTCCCAACCCGTGTTACCTCTCCCTTGATTAGCATGGGTGTTACCTCTCCACACGCCCCTCATTTGGGTATTTCTTGTGTTCTCATTCCCTCACCTCGATCCGTTGAGAACCCAAGTGTGTCATAGGTGTATAGTCGAGCCCCTTCATCTCAACGTGTTGGTTTCTCCAATTAGTATGCTTGGACTTGGCGTTTATCCCAATTTCAGGGCAGGGTGTGACATCCTCCCCCACCTAACATATTTTCGTCCTAACAACGTCGTTGGAAATTCTTCCTAGATACCTTGTGAGTCTCCTCAAACTCATGGATCTTGTCTTCTTTCCTCCATAATGAATCCTTCCTTTCCTAGTTGTTCTCTTCTTCTGATATGTCCTTCCAACTGACGAAGTACTCTTGACGACTCGTCCTTCCATGTTTGACGTAGCGGTGTGCTAACACCTTCTCTACCTCACATTCTAGTGTGTCTGCAATCATCATGGGAGATTTGGATGGCAAATTCCTTCTTGGATCATCCTCGTCAGGTCAACAGGCCCTCAATTAGATCATGTGGAAAAGGGATGAAAGATGCCCTAGTATTCCGGTAGCCTCAACTTGTACGCAACCTTTCCCACCTTCTCAAGAACCTCAAAGGGTCCTTCAAAACTCTACATCAATGAACTCATCATGCCTAGTGGTGGTTTGGAATAATCCTTACTGATTTTGAGAAGCACCATGTCACCAACCTGAAATTCCACTTCTCGCCTTTCACAAGCTACCCATATTTTCATTCAATTAGTGGCCCCTGTCAATTGGATGTGCACCATCTCCAACCTGTCCCTCCAATCTCCATGAAACTCATCACAGTTGGGTTTTGTCCATAAGTGTTGGTTGTGATGACATGAGGAGTTAGCATTTATTGCCTTGTTGCTAACTCAAAGGGACTATAACTTGTTGTTGAAATGGTTTTCTTGTTGTAGTTGTATTGGGTTGTATCAAACAACTCCGACCAATCCTACTAGTATGAGCATATGAATTTCCGAAGGTATTATTCCATGAGACTGTTGGTTTGTTTCATCACCCATCTGTCTACAGTTGGTAGCTTGAACTCATTAACAAATTGGTCCCCACCAACCTAAACAAATCCATCCAAAAGTGACTTGTGAACCAAGTGTCCTTATCTGACACAATTCTCAATGGAATCCCCCATTGCTTCACAACATGTTTGAAAAGCAACTTTGCCATGTCTTCGGCTTTGCAAGACATCTTTGTCCAAACGAAGGTGGCATACTTTGAAAACATGTCCACCATGACTAGTATCCCATTGCATCCTTGCGAGACCGACAATTGTCTGATGAAGTCCATAGAGATGCTCACCCAAGGTCTCTCAGGTATAGGCAATGAATAGAGTGAACTTGCTTGCATCTTGGTGTTCAACTTATCTTGTTGGAAGACAAGAAAATCCTTGATGTACTCCTCTATGTCATGCCTCATGTGATCCCAATAGTAATATTTCTCTAAGAGCACCAATCTTCTTTGATTTCTAGGGTGACCCACCCAAGTTGACTCATGACACTTCCTCAACAATTCCCTCCTAAGGTTAGTTGTACACAACACATTTAAGAATCCATGAAAGTAGAGTAGTCCATCCTCAACCCAAAATATTCTCATCTTACCTTCCTTCACCTATTTCAAGATGTTTCCAGTAGCGGGGTCACTCTCTAACTCCCTGATCCATTGTTGCAATTATGAAGTAACCTGCACTATGGGAACCTCCCATCGCTACTCCTTCTCTAGGCTACAAGCTATGGTTTTCATATGAACGCATTAATTGTTGTGTTAAGTATACCTGATAGGTACTCCAATGTCATATCAAAATTTTCCAAGAAATTTTTCCACTATGCTTGCTTGGGTGACAACTTCAATTGTTTGTTGAAGTAGCTTGTCGCCACATTGTCTGTCTTCACAACGAATGATTTTCCTAGCAAGTAGTGCCTCCAGGATTGTACGAAATGCACCACAGTGGTCATTTCCTTATCATGAATGGGATACCATTGTTCATTATCTTGTAGCTTCCTCCTCTCATAAGCCATGAAATGCCCATCCCGTGTCAAAAATCCTTCAATGGCAGATTCCAAAGCATCCGTTTGCACCTCAAAACCTCCCTTCAAAGTCTGTCAGCTTCAACACAGGTGCCATTGAAAGTATACATTTTAGCTCGCAGAGCATTTCCTTACACTTTTCCATCCAACTCCAAGGTATTTTCTTCTTTAACAACCTGGTAAGTGGTGATGAGATCTTAGAGTACCCCTCAATAAACCAATGATAGTAGTTTTCCAAACCGAGGAAACTCATAACCTCCTAAATTGTTAGTGGATCCTCCTAATCCACAATGGCTTCCACCTTTTTTAGGTCCATATAGATGCATCCTTGTCCAACTTAATGAACTAGGAATGGGATCTCAGTCTACCCAAAGACACACTTCAACTTCTTCAAGTTCAATTGATTATTTTATAGTTCCTTGAAGACTTCTGCTAAGTGCTTCTTGTGCTCTTCCATGCTCTCACTAAAAACCACAATGTCATATAGGTAGACCACCACCAACTTGTCCA
Organism: Larix kaempferi; assembly: GCA_027924585.1. Classification (NCBI taxonomy): domain Eukaryota; kingdom Viridiplantae; phylum Streptophyta; class Pinopsida; order Pinales; family Pinaceae; genus Larix; species Larix kaempferi. Next base: position 6,796,255 of record BSBM01000821.1, on the reverse strand, counting down.
AAAACAACCTTATCACATTGTCCATGAGGGTGCATAACATGGAAGGAGCGTTACACATCCCAAAAGACATCACAAGAAACTCAAAGCTTTCGTACCTTGTCACACAGGTCATCTTGTACTCATCCCCTTCTGCAATCCTCACCTTGTAGTACCCCTTTATTAAGTCCAATTTTCAGAAAACCTTAGCCTTATCCAACTTGTCAAAATAGTTGGTTGCCAATAGTAGAAAAGACATGTTCTTCATGGTCTGTTGGTTGAGTGCCCTGTGTCCAAGCAAAGCCTCAAATTTGGAATGTCCTCCTTTTGCTAAAAGAGGATTGGTGCACTGTATGGGGACCTTGAAGGTCTGATCAAGCCGCCATCAATCAACTCCATCAATTACTTCTTCAATTCCTCCAACTCTAGTTTGGATAATCGATAGGGAGGTTTTTCCATGGGATTTGATCTTGGTTCAAGCTCCATGCAATGATCCATTGTGCATTGAGGTGGAAGCACTTTTGGCAAGTTCTTTGACTTCAAATCCACATTTGCATCCAACATATTGGTGAGATTTGAAGGCACAAGCATCCTCATTTCTTCCTCTATTGATACCCTGAGTAGTGCTACAACATACAACTGTGATTCTAGTTGTTGAGCTTCCCTCTTCATTCTAAGTGTGGACACCAACCACACCCCTCCATCTGAATTCCTTGTCATTGTGGGAAAAACACAAGGTTTCCTCCTTCTCAAGATCATCAACTTATCTGTGAATGAAAAAAGAATGTACTAATCCCTTTGCAAGAAGTCCTACCTAATAAATTCATCTAATGGAATGACCATGAAGTGTCTTTGGCCTTCTTGTTTCCCCATCTTCAAGTGTACCTTGGAAGCAACTCATGTTGCTACTTTGGCTTGGGAGTTCATGGCCTTGACTACTATATCACAAGGTCGGCTCCAAAGTCCAAGGTCACTTTCCAAGTCTTTATTTACAAAGTTGTGTGGCATCGGGATCAATGAGTGCCCTCATACCCTTCTTCCGTTTGTAGCGAGATCCACAAAACATAGCTGATTCTAGTTCTTCCCTTAGCCACCTGTTAGGGCACCAATCTACCAAAACAACTCTACAAGGTAAGGCACATCTTCATTCTTACTCACTAGAGTCTCTTGTTCACATTGCTGCAATTCTTCCATTCTGCAAACAACTTGTAACCAAGATTTTCCTTCATCCAACAACCCTGTCGTCGGTGAGGTCTTGTTGTGCCTAGATTCATCTTCTCCCAAATCAAGGCTCATTGGTAACATGACTTCAATCCCTTATTCTAATGCCCTCACCCTAGCAAAGAACATCCACAATTGCCTTGTCAAGGAGTCCACCCAACTCTTTGCCCAAGATGTGACTATCATCAAGGTAGGAACATCTATGCTATCCTCTCAAATCCACACTTTCAAGGCATCTAAACTCTTCTCCATCAAAACTTCCTTGGGACGTTGCGGTGGTCAGGTGAACAACAACTTCCATAACCTTATTTGCTTCCGTCGCATCTTCTGGTTTACTGAAGTCTGTCACTATGTGTCTTACTGCTCTGATACCACCCGTCACAGGCTTAAGGATCAAATCTAAAACCAATAGTTTCATTTACTTCATTAATCATTTGACACTTCCCAATATCTACTTTCTGGTGGCCTGACCAACCTTGAATGGGCTTGCCAGAGTACGACTTCACTTAACTTATGTGTATTCTTACTTATTTAGCCATGTTATAATCAGAGTGCACATATAACTGATACAAATACAAGAAATACACAAGTGTAGATGGGTGTTACCTCAAAGGGGTGCCAAACATTTTATACACAAGAGTACCAAATTATAGCTACAACAGTTAGGAGGGCTCCCCAAGCTACCTCTTTGAAAGTATACCCAAAACTAGCAACAACTCCTTACACATAAACCTTAGAAATTCCATAACACACTTCTAAACTTCGACAGTCTCTCCCCCTATTGAATCCACAGGTCTACCTCCTATGGCTTCTGTCCATTGGTCACTTGTCAACCAACCAAAAATCCCCACTCATTCTTCCCCTTGTCACACTTTTGTTGTCTAGTTTGCACTAGTTTGTTGCTTGGATTGTGCTTTAATGCTCCACAAGTCACGTGCTATATATATGTGTTGTGCCTTTCCCAAATGTCACATCTAGAGTGCCTCTTTACACTTGGCTAACCACTTCTGATGTTACACTTCGCTGGGGATCCCAAGTCGTGTTGAGTGTCGCTACACCCAAACCATGCTATGCGTCTGGGTCCACTTGTTAACAACCAATTTGCAGGCTCCCAACCTGTGTTACCTCTCTCTTGGTTGTCGCATGTTACTTCAACACGCGAGCTCTGCCACCATACGCCCCTTGTTTGGGTCTTTCTTGTGTGCTCATGCCCTCACCTCGATCCGTTGAGTGCCCAAGTGTGCCATGGGTGTATCGTCGAGCCCCTTCAACCCAACATGTTGGTCTCTCCAATCAATGCACCTTGCCTTGACATGGTTGTTTAACTCGATGTCGGGGCAGGGGTGTGACACACCTTATCTAACAACTTGTTTGATCTTATCAATACCGATCATGCATTATATTTATTGCATTGTTCAACCCAATCTTTAATAGCATTTAATTACCCTAGCTCATAGATCTATTTTAAACCTAGATCTACCAAGCACCGAGAGGGATCCAATTTCTTGAGGTGTAATTTTTTTTATCTAACTTTTTTACATGTTCATAAAAACTTACACGTAAGTTCGGGTTTAAGATGAATCTATGTTGATTTTAATTTTTTAATTTCATAAGCCGACATGGACTTTTTAATTACTTTTCCTTTAGTTTTAATTTTTTATTTTATGAGCTGACATGAATTTTTTAATTACTTTTTTATTTTTTGTAATGTAACATAACTTTACATGACAACATATCCCCCATATTGGGTTGTAGAGCACCTTGCTACTCTTGGTGCAACAAAACTAGAGTGTGCACACACATTAGGGTTCAATTTGAGTGGGTCCTTCCTTTTTGATGATTCTTAGTATTCTCTCCATTATTGTTCTTTGCTAGATCTTAGCCCAACAATATAAAAAAACTAGGTAATGTAGAGGAGGTTGTCCTAGCTTCAACAATTGGTTCTCCCTTTGAAGGAGAGAGTCTTCTTTATTATGGTAGGACATATCATGCCATTTGAACCAAGTATTGAGAACACTCAGATATACTACCTTCATAGTGCTATTACTCACAATCACACTAAATCATGTCCTCTTTCATATCTTTGGATAGATGCACTTTGATACAAGTTTTAGCCCACAACTTAGGATAGTATGACTTGAAAACTTCCATGCACATACATTTTCCCAACTTGACAATAAGACGTGGAAACCAACTTTGCAAGTACAATATGCCATCTTAGGGTAATTGACACATACTCAATATTCAAATACAACACCATGGTTGACTAAAGACACAATTTCATAATGTTGGCAAACAACCATATAATGTTCCTTCAAAACTAAGATACATGGACGAGGATTTGGTTAATATACAAACCAACATAAAAAATAAAAGAAAATAAACTAAGTTTGACAAAGTTTGAGCAAATCTCTTTTTGTACTTGTTATATCCCCTTTGATTGAGTAAGATGATTTTACCAACAAAATAAGCAACCAAGTATACTTTCTACATCAAGTACAACTTGTATCTAACTCATAAACACTTAATCTAAGTATGAAGATAATTATTTTTATTTACTTAATCTCCCCTAACCATCAAGATAATTATATGTATTTACTTAATCTCCCCTTCCCTCATATGTATAGCTTCAACATATATTAATAATAATAACTAACAAACAAATAAAATCACATATATTAATAATAATAACTAACAAACAAATAAAATCATTATATCGTAAAGTCATAAAATCACTAATACTGCTATAATATCTCTATCCCTTTAAACCATCTATTTTGTAGCACTAATGCGGCTAACACCCACTAGCTTCGTGTATATATATATACCCTCATATATCCTCTTTTCAGCGGAGACTTGCCATCAAAGATCATTCTCTAACTATTTGTGAAAAAAACCCTAATTTCATTTCGAATGAAATGGCCGTGTTTTACAAGTTCTTCGCTTCATGCTTGGGATCTCAGCTTCATCCCCTGGCAGCGGCTGCTGCAGTGCTATCAACCTCACTTCCCCGGATTAGTTTGCTATCACTATCCAGGCTTTCTACAACTATTGCTGGTAATGACAAGCCCACAGGCTACCCAGACGCAGAGAACACTGCCCCCGTTTCAGAGTTCTTACTCGACGAATGTGGACTGTGCCAGTCTGAGCTCTCAGTTATCCTTAAAAGAAGGCCATCCTTGGCTGCGACGAAATCCACTTCTAGAGCCCAACAAGCGGTTCAGCTACTGAGAGATTCAGGATTCACAGAAAGCCAGGTAAGGAAGACTATTACTAGAAACTCAGGTTTTCTTACTTTAAACGCTGATCGGCACTTGAAACCCAAGTTTGACTTCATGAAAACATTGGGCCTCACTGCACAAGACTGCGGAAAGGTCATATGCAATGCACCCATATTGCTTACCTGCAGTCTAGAGAAAACTCTGTCCCCCAACATCCAGTATCTTCAAAATCTGTTAGGATCAGAGGCTAATGTCTCCAATGTTTTCAAATGGGCACCTTTTATTCTAGCCAAAAGTAACGGGCCTGAGTTTTTTGAAAAGAAATTGAAGCATTTAGCAAGTTTTGGCCTCCTGGAAGACGAGATCAAAGAGGTAGTTAAGAAGTTCCCACTTATACTAAATGCTTCCATGGATAAGGTGCAGAAGAACATGGACTTTTTCATGCATACTGCAGGGCTTCCTGCAAAGTTTCTTTTGTCATATCCTAAGTTAGTGGCTTGTTACAGCTTGGAGCGTAGGATCAAGCCTCGCCACAAGGTGTTGAGTGCCGTTAGTGCAATGCAACCTTCCGAGCGTCCTCCTAGTCTCGTTACTGCGGTCGGATTAAATGAGCGGAAGTTCCTCGAAAAATATGTCCAGCGCAGTCTTCATGCCACAAAGTTGCTTGAAATTTACAGTGGCAAGCCTGCCCTCTTGTAAAAGACTAAATATTCGTCTTTCTGGTTTGGTCAGGGTTAGATTGTATTGCATTGCACTTATTGATTGAAGGGTATTATTCAAGTACATCTACCTGTTATGACTCAGAGCCAAGTGATATTGCATTTATTACCCAGAGCCAAGTGATCTTGCATTTATTGTCTCATCAGAATCAAACAATTGAAGGATACTCAATTGTAATACGCTCACGAAGAAATGCCTCTTGGAATGCATTGGGTAACACATAAATGCCTCTTGGAATGCATCGAGTAACACATTTTTGAAAGATGAAAAAGGAAACTCTCGTCACCAGATAATTTTTTTTTCTAGTAATTTTGCTGCGATGATGCATTGCTCCTTCCAATGTGAAATAATCGTTTGAATCGTGGTGAACTTGTAATCTCATAGGCAAATGTAGGGACTTTTTAAATTTTTACGCCCTTCACAATGGTATGATTTGTTTGTTTGCTCATCTGCTATACCCCTAAAACTTAACTGGAGTCGAAACGTATCTTAAATTCAAGCTAATATATGAGACAACATATCTTAAATCCAAGCTAAATCTATGAGACATTAGTTTGTTTTAGCTTATGCTGAGTTGAATTGCAAGACTCTTATGCACACTTTTCTTCTTAAGGGTCTCTGTGTCTTTGATTGGAAAAACTTTGTGGCAATGACTTTTATTGTTGCTATTTGAATATTTTTTTAATCTGCTCGGGGAAGTGAAATTACCCCACAAGTGGTTTTCATTCTCAGTTTTTTTTCATGATATTTAAATCTAAGATCTGATGGGGAATAAACCCCACCTGAACCAATTGATCTAAACCTCATAAATAATTGCTATCTGAATGTTGCATTACCAAAATGTTTTTTGTTTTTTATAACTATAGTAAATACTCTTTTGTTACAATTAGTTAACAAAGTTTTTAACATTAGTCAATTGCACTTTCTCTTTCTTTTTTCAATAATCCTACATGAGAAGAGATAATGAAGCAAAAATGAGAATTTTCATTACATAAAACTTAAAAGCCCTTAGGCATTAGACCAAGGATGCATAGGTGAATGCTTATATGGGAGTCTGCTTGGGCGTGAGTTGGTGACCATACCTTTTCAGAAATGTTTTCTTGTTTTCTCTACAGTTGAAGAGTCTGTTTTATCAATAATGCTTGTTGAAGATTTCTAAAACCTTATTTACTGCCTTGTTTTTATGATAGCTGGTGCACTACTCTAAGTTAAATCTATTGCTGTCTTAGCTGAATGTACTGCCGTTACTGTCAAATATATTGCGATCATCATAATGCTATTGTTATTTCAAATATATTTTCTGTGCTAAAGATTAACGTGTTGTTTTGGAGATATCAGTCTGCTTTTGATAAACTTGGTTGAGGGGCATGGCCTGGCTTTTATTTCGCATGTTAGCGCAGTAGTGGGGCTCATAACAATTTTTTTTTTTTTTTTTTCCAGAAAAAAAAGCGTAATTTTATTTCAGCAGAGGTGAACAAAATTACATTTTGTATATGCATTTCAAGAATGCATGCAGATACCAGCTTGAACTTGTAATAGTACTAAAGACTTTAGAGTCTTCTTTACATCAGTACATGAATGATCAATGTTATCACCGATCCAAACCAAAAATGAGTGGTTAATACATTTATATCAGTAAACTGGCTCCCCAAGCCGCATAAGTTCTATCCAAAAAATAAAACAGTAGAGGTCCTTCCTACATAGTAGCCCGAAGAGTTCCAAAAATTAGTACAGTGAGATGACGAAAAGTAATCTGAAATCAAAAAGTGTAGCAGAGTAAGCCAAAATGATTTCTCAAGGGAATGCCGCTTCATCAATAAACGGCCGGTGATAGTACTAAAAAATGGTCCCCTCACAGAACTCCTTTACCTTCCACATCCCCATTGTCAAGTGCCTGCCAACTTTAGAAGCCTCGTCCACCTCCGAGTTATTCTCCCGGTATACATGTCTATAAGAAAATTGTGTAAATGAGCGCTGAAGGTCACAAATGTCCTGTAATATATTAGCAAGTCTAAGATCTCTGCACTGTTGTATACCAAGGGACCAATTAATAACTTTCAAAGAATCACCATAAACAATTAGATTTTGACATCCTTTCTAAATGGCAAATAAAAGGAGGAGTTTGTAACTCATGAGTTCTGCAAAATTATTCCCGCCAACCCCCAGGCCCCAGAACAGGTGATAGTAGTGTGTGTTAGAGAGATGTAAAACCGTCCCACCCCCGCATACATTATCCTGCACGGCACCATCAAAAATCCCCCTAGGCATGGTATGATCAATATCCACCTCCATAATCACCCTTTGTTTGGCCACCTTGATATGCTGAGGAAATGTAGTTAAAAAGCCACAAATGAGTGTCGCAGAGATAGCAGCGGTGCAGGGTTTTTCAGAGAAGAGTAGGTTGTTCCGTGCCAGCTAAATCCCCCAGGACACCATCAAAGGTAAAGCTAATACCGATTTGCCAATTGGATCATTGCACCACTGTGCCCAAGCCTGTAGCAAAGAAACATCGGTCCATGTGTACCGAGAATTTGTAATTAAGGAGCATTCTGCCCATACTTGGGTCGTGTATGGACATTGTAAAAATAAGTGTAAACAGGTCTCCTCGGTCCCTTTGCATAAGATACACCACCCTGGTCCCGCCTTATTCTTATGCTGTAAAAAATCCCAGGTAGGCATCGTATTTTCTAGAATATTCCACATAAATAACCTCTAGTTCATTGGGCATTTTAATTTCCAGAGTGGTTTCCACCACCAAACTAGAGCACGAGGGTTTGTCCTAAAGTTTGCTACCTCAAATAAAAAGTTGTTTTTATAGGTTTTCTTTGGATAACAATGTAAATCAAATGAATAAAGATAATAGGGCAGAGATACAATGTCTGAATACTTCAGCAATACAAATGTAAAAAGACAAGATTCTTGCAATAATGGATGACAGAGCATTAAGGTATAGGAGACAAACATTCAACACATATATGACTGCAAACAATAAACAAATAATTCATATCTGTAGCACACATGTAAAAGGTATGAGTCTTTGAAAACACTTTTCAAATATTCAATAAGCATTTAACATCCACATTCATACATGACATGAAACATAGAAAACATCTACATATCATCCAATGCATAAAAGAGTTCAAACTGAACCAGAGAACATCAAAAACAATAATAGATTAAAGGCCTAGCTCCATATAGTATATTAACTGTCATAAACAAATGCAAGAGAAGTTCTTACACAGGTAACCATTGATAATCTCCATAGTCTCCCAGTAATTCGACTCCCATGTGTGTCTCCAATTTTTCCCAAAATATTACATAATATATAGCATTAAACAAAAAATAGGATTCCTCGAGTTTGTTTCTAAGACCCACTTTTTAAGGCTAGATCTTCTAAATATAGCAAAAGAAAAATCAGAAAAGATATAGCCTAAATTCTACTTGACACGTGTCAAGATAAAGAACCTTCTTAGAGTCTTCTTGCTGCTTCTGCTAGTGTGGCCAGTCCATCTAGGGCCTCTGATTTCTTTCGCAGCCTATCCAATTCCTGCTGCATAAGTTTCACCTTCAGCTCGAGCTCTTTTTGATTCTTCTCTAATTGTTCATTTTGTTTCTGAGCCATCTTCCTTCTTTTAATAGCTTTATCTGCTAACTGAATCACCTTTGCATAATTCTAGTTTAGTTCCTGTAAATCTTGTTTCAGCATTGCATTGGCTTTCATTAAACCATCATTTATCATGTTAATATGCTCATTTTGCTGTTTGACATGATTCACCTCTGTCTTATTTTTTATTTCTTCTAACTTTTCCATGTTGTCCTCAGGTTCTTCATAGGTCATCTCTTCATCATTTAACACTGGGGCAAAATTTTCAAAATAGTTTGACATTCTTTTGGATGGTTCTCCAACTTCTAAACCTGAGAAAACTGAATTAGTATTTTCAATAATGCTTTCGTTTTCAAATGCTTGGGTACGACCTCTAGGAATGATTTCTGGGACTTTCTTGAGACTTTCTTCAATATTATTCAAAACTTGACACACAGTAGACTCCAATTTCTTAGACTTTTCATCTTCCTCATCTTCTGTAGAAGAATCCTGCAAATCAATAACCTGATCTTTTTTGAATTTCAGATTCAAAATGGCCTTCATGTTCATTCTGAGCTTATTAACAGACCGAGTTTTATGTCTAAAACAAACTTCATCAGGTTCAAATACTTTCTCTGTGTGCTCTGATAATTTCTGAAAGGAACAAACTCCATTAGGCTCTTTATTCTCTGTTGCAGCTGTTGGACTTATGACAGAATTGTCATTTTCTGGCACTTCTATTTTATTAATTTCTTCTTGTCCTTCACCATTTTCGGGTTGGGAAACCTTCTCTTTACTGTCCAAACATTCTTTAGATTTTTTCTTAGTCGGTTTAGACTTTTTCTTTCCTTTAACTTCTACCACTTCTCCTCTAAAACCTGACCAAAACAGAAAATAAGACCAAGACTTTTCCCCCTTTCTCAATTCTTGTTCAATCAACAATTTAATTAAACCATGATGGTAATATTGTGGCTATCAGAATTTGGATGCTTTCGAACCCTAGAAGACATTTTTTCCAGACTTTTGAACAAGAAAAATGAGAGATTAAGATCTTTGATACCTGAAACATGTTGCAGAAGCCTCATATGATACCTGTAGACAGTTGCAAATCTTCCCTTGCAGGTGATATACCTCTGTATGATGTATATGATATCCTGCCACTGCCCCTGTAAGAAAACCCTAGGTATGCCTCGACTCTAGTCTGGATCTTGATGCGCTAGCAGGAGGTATTGGCTAAAATCCTCATGAATAGTTTGACGTTTATACCATTTCTCCCCTACAGGGTTTACACCAATAGCTTGAGAAATGGACATCTCTGTTACAGAAAACTTAAGCATACCAATTTTAACCATCGACCCATTGAAATTTTGGCAAAAAGCCCTTGAAACTTGTTTGTGATGATCACCCATCCTTTCGAACATAGTAAACCAATCCTTTCGAACATAGTAAACCACCCTCTCTCTTTTAGTTTTTCAATAGCCACGGGAAGTTCCTTCATCCCCTCCACATTTCGGGGTTCAATTCTGAGCAAATGTCCACTCGGCCGAGGCTTCTTCTGTTCTTCCATGACTATAGATGTGACTGAGGAAGCAATGCTTGAAACAGAGCTCTGAGGAGAATTTTCTTGCAACCCTAGCACCATAGTGTCTCGGCTTTCTGAGAGGAAAAAAAACTTATTTATCGATATCCAACAATCATGGGAAGGAAATGAGGCTTTGTTGCAGTACTGTTCAGGACCTTTGCTCCTCCAAATCATAATTTCTTCGCAGTATTGGAGTCTCTTACCAAATGCAGAAGGTAACATAAAAATCATATCACATAGTGGCTCCAAACAAATGTTACATCCATGGAATCGATGAAACTAGATGTCATAATTCAAACCAGGCATCAGTTTCGAAATTCATTTAATGAAATGATGGCACCTGCAGAACAATAATGTTTTGGCAAGCTAGCAGCGTACCAATCCTTTCGAACGCTTAACACATGCTGTTAGTTCATATGGAGTATATGCAAACTTAAACTTTTTCGAATGAAATCGAAAACACCCTATAGGAGCATAGGCTAAAATCTAACTATTGTAAATATTTAGAAAATTAAAGCATGAAATAAAAAAAAACTTAAGCCAAAAACTTTAGGATAAAGGGAAAATGAATAAAAACCAAGGCTTTGAAAAAAAAAATTAAAGGTATCACACCATCCTAACAAGTAAGGTATTAAACCTAGGTCAAACATTGGCTCCAACTGGGGGATGGCATTTCCCTGTGATTTTCCAAGAACTGTAGTTACAGTGCCTTATTTTCTGTCAAAAATCTACTGATCCATTGGGCCATGGAGTCTTATTTGAACAAACTTCAACTTGATGGTATTTACAATGTGGAGAAACCTGCTACTATTTTATTGTGTATAAAAATGCTTTAGGAACCGTCCATTGACAGGTCCTGCTAACTCATCACCTTCCAAATTCTGAAGGACAAATGTATTATTCTCCAAACTTCTGACAATTCTGAAAGGACCAAGCCATAAGTGATCAAACTTACCATGTTTTGATTTGTCCTCTCTCCTTGCATCCCACCTGAGTACTAAATCATCCGAAAAGAAGTTGTTTTCTTTGACCCTTTTATCAAAACTTTGTTTTACCTTGTCTTTATACAAATGGGCCTTTTCAACAAGCAGTTCTCTTTCTTGCTGGATTTCAATCATTTGGAAAATTCTACGCTGTATCTAATTTGTCTCTTCAAGATCATTTTGCATAAATTTCATGACAGGGAGACCCAATTGTATAGGAAAAATTGCTCCAGTTCCATAAACAAGCTTGAAAGGAGAGGTCCCAATAGCCTTTTTTGTAGTGATACGATCAGCCCAAAGTGCATATTTCAACTTACTGTCCCATGCCCTTTTGTTTTTTGAAAGTAACTTCTTGATGCTATTGACAATGTTCTTGTTTGTGGACTCTGCCAAGCCATTACCCTGTGGGTAATAAGGAATAGAATGCTTCAACAAAATTCCATACTTTTCACAGAACTGGATCATTTTCTTTGATTTGAAGGCAGGGGCATTGTCTGTGATTAATTTTCTGGGGAAACCAAATCGGCTTAAAATGTTTTCTTCCAGAAAATTAATTATAACTTGATCAGTAGCCTTTCTGGTAGGAATTGCTTCTACCCATTTTGTAAAGAAATCTGTTGCTGTCAAAATATACATGTGTTGCACACTGGAATGTGGATTGATTTCTCCTATAAAATCCAACCCCCATTGGCTAAAAGGAGCTTCAATTGAAATAGGTTTGAGGGGTAAGGAAACCAATTTCTGCTTACCTACAAATTTCTGGCATTCTTCACAAGCTCTTACATAAGAAAAAACATCAGAAAAGATTTTGGGCCAATAGTAACTTGCTCGCAGAATTTTAAAGGCTGTAGCTTTCCAATAAAGGTGCCCACCACACGCTCCTTTATGCATTTCATTTGCAACAACTTCAGCTTCTTGCTTATCAATACATCTAAGTAGAATACCTACAGGATCTTTCCAGAATAGATTATTCTCAAAAATACAGTAACTCATGGCTTTCAACTTCAGAGATCTAAATTTTCCTTTGTCCAAATCTGGTGGAGATTGTAGAAACAAAAGAAAATATACAATATCACCATACCAAACTGAATCCATATATTTTCTGAAAAATATGCTCTTTTTCCATTTCATGCTGTGCACTTTCTTCCTCAACTACTTCATTAAAAACAACATTCAGTGCTAATGCTTGATAATTAGAATCTGTAAGCAATTTGGCTAAACCTTGGCCTTTAACAAGTTTAGTTGGCTTGATCTCAATATCGTATTCCATTATTTTGGCAATCCAACGACCTCTTTTTCCTTCAGAATCAGGTTGGGTTAATATCTCTTTTACTGCTACATTTGGGACATAAGCTGTGATTTTCGAGTGCAGTAAGTAAATTCTAAATTTTTTTAAAGCTTTGACCAACGCATAAGCTTGTTTCTCCAAAATACTGTACTTCAGTTCTGAATCCCTTAAAACTTTACTAAAAAATTAAATGGCTTGTTCAAGACCTTCGACATTCTTTTGTAATAATACAGCTGCTATACTGTCTTCAGAGGTGAAAGAAAAAGTGATAAAGTCTTTAGAAAAGTCAAGGGCTTACCAAAACTGGTGCTTCTGTAAGTGCCTATTTTATTCTTTCGAAAGATAGCTTTGCTTCTGGAGTCCATTTTACCTCTTTATCCTTTCTTAACATCTTAGTTATATGCTTAACAATCTCTGCAAAGTTAGGAATAAACCATCTAAGGAAATTGATTTTTCCAATAAATGATTGTATTTCTTTTTTATTCCTGGGAATTGTGATTTTAAGAATTGCTTTCACACGTTCTTGATCAATTTTAATACCATCTGCAGAAACAATGTGACCAAGGAGCTTTCCTTCCTGCATGGCAAAATGAGACTTTTTTGGGTTAAGAGACAAACCAAACTTTCTGCACTTTTCAAAAGTTTGTTCAAGGTGCTTAAGATGATTCTCGTCTGAATCTGAGAAAACTGTTATGTCATCAAGATAAATCACCACAAACTTCTCTCTTTCACCTACAAATGCTATATCCATAGCCCTCTGGAAAGTCGCTCCTACATTCATTAAACCGAATGGAATTTTATCATACATGAAAGTTCCCCAGGGAGTAGTAAAAGCGGTTTTCTCCCTATCTTCTGGATGAACATCAATCTGGTTGTACCCTGAGAACCCATTTATCATTGATATCCTCTGAGCTCCAACTACCCTCTGCAAAATCTGATCTATCTTTGGCATAGGATAATTGTCTTTTAAAGAAGATCTATTTAGATTACGAAAATCTACACATAATCTGATTTCACCATTTCTCTTTTGGACAGGGACCAAATTTGCAACCCATGTTGAATACTTGAGAGGTACTATGATTTTTGCATCCAACAATTTCTTTACTTCCTTTTCGATAACTGGCAATAATGCAGGATTGATTCTTCTGAGTTTTTGCCGGAAAGGTTTAGTGTCTGGCTTTAGAGGGATTTTATGTTGAATAATGCTAGTGTCATATGTTTTGAGATCCCCATATGACCAAGCAAATATATCCACAAATCTCCTAAGCAAACTGATGTACTTCTTTCTATACTCTTTTGTCAGCAACTTTGACAGTTTAATATATCTAGGTTGATTTTCAGTTCCAATATTGTAATCAGTAATATTTTCTTCAGAAGATTTTACAGTAGGCTTTGCCAATGTATCATCCTTAAGAAACAACCTTTCAAGTGGAACTAAACCTTTTGGGATGAAATTTCCTTTTAGTTCAATAATTTTATGATCAACAATTGACTGTTCAGAAAAGGAAGGAGATTCATCTATATTATCATCCTGTTCTTCATCAATCTGATAATTTGAGAACTCACCTGTCAATTCCAAGAATTTATTGATTTCCAAATCATCCTGAAAAACCCTCCAGTGCTTTATGTTGTCAGGAATCGAAGGCCTGTGCCTGACTTCAATCGGATACCTGAGTTGAGTGTTATGTGGGACTCTAAAAAATGTTGCTGCTAGAGCCAATGAGTCTGCAGTTTGATTTTGATCTCTAGGAATGAAAGAGATATTAAATGCTAAAAAGAAATTGTCCATTAAATCCCAAACTTCATTTCTATAGACTTTTAAGAGTGGCTGTTTTACCTGATATGCATTTCTGACCTGTTGAACAACCAATTCGGAGTTGCCAAAAACAACGAACTATTGGATTCCTAAGTATTTTGCAGCTCTTAATCCTAGCACTAATGCTTCATATTCTGCTATATTGTTAGTTGTTTGGAATTCCAATTTATACATCAGACAAATATTTTCTCCTTCAGGAGAGATAAGCACAATTCCAGCTCCTGCTCCTTCCTTAGAAGAAGATCCATCAAAATACATTTGCCATAGTTCATCTTGTTTTGTAGTATTATAACGTATTGTTTTTTCTTTTTCAACCCTCAGAACACTAGATGTTTCTTCATTTAGATGCAAAATACATGATCCCAAGTCTTCTTCTACAACATATATTGGATGATTTGCTGGGTTATTACTGTCACTTACTAAGTAGGCTAATTGTACTTCTCTGTAAAGCCTCCTTTGTTCCCCTCCAAAAATGGGAATGGTAGCATAGGATAGATCCATTTGTAAGGTACCCCCCACTCTTTTTTCCCATGATCTAGAGATCAACATACCAAATTTGGGTGTAATATCGGCCACAACCACATCCATCATAATACTTTTCATAGGTAACTATGTCAAATTAACAACAAGTTCCTTTATCACTCCTACACACTGAACTGCTCTTGAGTCAAAAGCAAATAGATCATGGTAAGGTCTAGTGATACTCAGACCAAGGGCTTCCATTATAGCTTTTGGCATTAGGTTGTGAGAAGCTCCAGAGTCTAATAAACAATTATGAAATAATTGCTCATGAACTGTTAAGGTAACATAGAACGGAGGAAGGGAATCTGATTTCTTTTCCACTTTGTCAGGTGAGGCAGAACCAACCAAAATAGTAGGATGCTCATCATGTAAATTTATGACATCAGAAGGGATTTCATTAACTTGTGTCTTCAGCATTCTACAAGCAGGATCTCTAAATGATGGAATTTTCATAAGTTCTGTCAAAGGAATAGGAATCTTCACTTTACGCAGTTCATTTTCAAAGCTAAAACCTTGACTACTTTTATTAACTTCTTCCAATTCTGTAACCTTAGCTTTATCAAATCTATGATTCTGCTTCTTCTCTGATGATGGATCTGGATACTGCTTATTAGGAAAGGTAACTTTCTTCTTGGGAATTTGAGCGACTTGTTTAACACCAGACCTCAGATTATAAGACTTTTTTGGATCTGTCTGATGGATATTAGCTTGAGAAGTATAGGGACTATCCATAATTTCAGAACTTTGATACTGATCTTTAGTAAGGAAATTCTCATATGACTCTTCTTCAATTAAATTATTCTGGAAAGGAGGCTGAACTCTCTGGTCCTCATTATTATTTCTTTCTCTTTATATATCATTATTCCTCCTTTCCCTGGGCACAAACCTTGGTACAAAAGGTCGTCTGTTCTGGTTAGGATTTCCTTCTGGCAAGGGCCTACCTAGATTTTTATTTTCCATTTCTAATCTGTTGATTTTGGCAGACAAATTTTTTATTACCTTATTCATTTCCTCTACTTTGTCTGGTATCTTGCCAATTGAAGCTTATGGCATCTCTTTCTTTCCCTTTTTGTATTGGTTAAAGTATTCTGATTGTTCTTTAAGCTTTCTTGATGCCAGCATGTTTGATTCCACGTCTAATGCAACTTCTTGCATATTAAATAAAGTCACAGCCCTTCTTTCTCTCAAATGCAAGGAAAACTTAGAATCAAATGAGTTTGCATAGGTAATTTTAGCAGAGGTTTCTGTAGGTTTAATTTTTGCTGGTATTTTGCTATACATTTTATTAAACCTTTTTGAAAATTCAGCAGCTGGTTCATCTTTCTTTCTTTTAAGTGCCCCAAATTTAGTAATGTAATAAAGAATATCTTTTGTGTCCCCCCATCGCTTCATGAATACTTCCTCTAATGCTTCAATGCCATCTATTGATCCTGCAGGCAATTCTCTGAACCATTTTCTAACTTCTCCATCTAAGCTCTGAACAAACATTCTCATCCATACATCCCGAGCTTCAATATTCAGATTGTCTGCATAACTAAAGAAAGCATTCCAATGCTCTTCTATTGTTACTTCTCCTTGACCATTGAATTTAGGGAGATACTTCTGATAGTCACCCCAGGTAGAGCATGAAGAAGTTGAGGCATAACCAGTGGGGCATACCTAGCACCTACTATACGTTCCATATAATCAGGTGGTTGGCCAGCCATTTTTAAGCTAGTGAGACTTGGTTTAACTTGGCTTGAGCTAGATTGATTTGATGCAGAAGGAGAAGCCTTGAACTTGGAATGGGGAAGTGGATTTATACTTGTAAGAGGAATGTAAGGTGAAAACAAGAACTCAGCTTTGACTTCCTCTTCAGATAATAAAGGATCTGTAAAGACTTGAAAATTATCAATATGAGTTGTAGGAAAAGACAAGTCTTGTTCACTTTTTTTAGCAGGTGGACTTTCAGAAGGAAAAGTGAACTCTGAAGGATTTGGGATCTCTAAAGATGAAGGGTATAAAAACCTGCCTGATGCAGTAGAACTTAATTGCTGTCTAGCATCTCTGAGTATTTTTTCGGGATCTGGAACTCCTTGAAGTAGAGGTGATGAAGGGCTGGCCCTTGTCCCAATCTTTTTAGGAGCCACAGCTGCTCCATTTTATTAAAACCAGGTCAAAAACTGTAGTCTAAAAACCATTCAATGATATTGTTCACCCAACAATTCAACTCTTAGTCAATTTTAAACGGAGGAAGAAACTATATGCTTCCTCCCCAGTATGGTCGCCAAAAGATGTTTGTCCTAAAGTTTGCTACCTAGACTACAGGAGAAGCAGTGTTCAGGCACCTCAAATAAAAAGTTGTTTTTATAGGTTTTCTTTGGATAACAATGTAAATCAAATGAATAAAGATAACAAGGCAGAGATACAATGTTTGAATACTTCAACAATACAAATGTAAAAAGACAAGATTCTTGCAATAATGGATGACAGAGCATTAAGGTACAGGAGATAAACATTCAACACATATATGACTGCAAAGAATAAACAAATAGTTCATATCTGTAGCACACATGTAAAAGGTATGATTCTTTGAAAACACTTTTCAAATATTCAATAAGCATTTAACATCCACATTCATACATGACATGAAACATAGAAAACATCTACATATCATCCAATACATAAAAGAGTTCAAACTGAACCAGAGAACATAAAAAACAATAATAGATTAACGGCCTAGCTCCATATAGTATATTAACTGTCATCAAAAAATGCAAGAGAAGTTCTTACAAAGGTAACCATTGATAATCTCCACAGTCTCCCAGTAATTCGACTCCCATGTGTGTCTCCAGTTTTCCCCAAAATATTACATAATATATAGCATTAAACAAAAAATAGGATTCCTCGAGTTTGTTTCTAAGATCCACTTTTTAAGCCTAGATATTCTAAATATAGCAAAAGAAAAATCAGAAAAGATATAGCCTAAATTCTACTTGACACATGTCAAGATAAAGAACCTTCTTAGAGCCTTCTTGCTGCTTCTGCTAGGGTGGTCAGTCCATCTAGGGCTTCTGATTTCTTTCGCAGCCTATCCAATTCCTGTTGCATAAGTTTCACCTTCAGCTCGAGCTCTTCTTGATTCTTCTCTAATTGTTCATTTTGTTTCTGAGCCATCTTCCTTCTTTTAACAGCTTTATCTGCTAATTGAATCACCTCTACATAATTCTGGTTTAGTTCCTATAAATCCTGTTTCAGCATTGCATTGGCTTTCATTAAACCATCATTTATCATGTTAATATGCTCATTTTGTTTTTTGACATGATTCACCTCTGTCTTATTTTTTATTTCTTCTAACTTTTCCATGTCCTCAGGTTCTTCACAGGTCATCTCTTCATCATTTAACACTGGAGCAAAATTTTCAAAATAGTATGACATTCTTTTGGATGGTTCTCCAACTTCTAAACCTGAGAAAACTGAATTAGTATTTTCAATAATGCTTTCGTTTTCAAATGCTTGGGTACGACGTCTAGGAATGATTTCTGGGACTTTCTTGAGACTTTCTTCAATATTATTCAAAACCTGATGCACAGCAGACTCCAATTTCTTAGACTTTTCATCTTCCTCATCTTCTGTAGAAGAATACTGCAAATCAATAACCTGATCTTTTTTGAATTTTGGATTCAAAATGGCCTTCATGTTCATTATGAGCTTATTAACAGACTGAGTTTTAGGTCTAAAACAAACTTCATTAGGTTCAAATACTTTCTTTGTGTGCTCTAATAATTTCTGAAAGGAACAAACTCCATCAGGCTCTTTATCCTCTGTTGCAGCTGTTGGACTTATGACATAATTGTCATTCTCTGGCACTTCTATTTTACTAATTTCTTCTTGTCCTTCACCATTTTCGGGTTGGGAAACCTTCTCTTTACTGTCCAAACATTCTTTAGATTTTTTCTTAGTCGGTTTAGACTTTTTCTTTCCTTTAACTTCTACCACTTCTCCTCTAAAACCCGACCAAAACAGAAAATAAGACCAGGACTTTTGCCCCTTTCTCAATTCTTGTTCAATCAGCAATTTAATTAAACCATGATGGTAAATATTGTGGCTATCAGAATTTGGATGCTTTCGAACCCTAGAAGACATTTTTTCCAGACTTTTGAACAAGAAAAACGGGAGATTAAGATCTTTGATACTTGAAACATGTTGCAGAATCCTCATATGATACCTGTAGACAGTTGCAAATCTTCCCTCGCAGGTGATATACCTCTGTATGATGTATAGGATATCCTGCCACTGCCCCTGTAAGAAAACCCTAGGTATGCCTTGACTCCAGTCTGGAGCTTGATGCGCTGGCAGGAGGTATTGGCTAAAACCCTCATGAATAGTTTGTCATTTATACCATTTCTCTCCTACAGGGTTTACACCAATAGCTTGAGAAATGGACATCTTTGTTACAGAAAACTTAAGCATACCAATTTTAACCATCGACCCATTGAAATTTTGGCAAAAAACCCCTGAAACTTGTTCGTGATGATCACCCATCCTTTCGAACATAGTAAACCACCCTCTCTCTTTTAGTTTTTCAGCAGCCACGGGAAGTTCCTTCATCCACCCCACATTTCAAGGTTCAATTCTGAGCAAATGTCCACTCGACCGAGGATTCTTCTGTTCTTCCATGACTATAGATGTGACTGAGGAAGAAGCAATGCTTGAAACAGAGCTCCGAGGAGAATTTTCTTGCAACCCTAGCACCATAGTGTCTCGGCTTTCTGAGAGAAAAAAAAACTTATTTATCGATATCCAGCAATCATGGGAAGGAAATGAGGCTTTGTTGCAGTACTATTCAGGACCTTTGCTCCTCCAAATCATAATTTCTTCGCAGTATTGGAGTCTCTTACCAAATGTAGAAGGTAACATAAAAATCATATCACATAGTGGCTCCAAACAAATGTTACATCCATGGAATCGATGAAACCAGATGTCATAATTCAAACCAGGCATCAGTTCCGAAATTTATTTAATGAAATGATGGCACTTGCTGAACTATAATGTTTTGGCAAGCTGGCAGCGTACCAATCCTTTCGAACACTTAACACATGCTGTCAGTTCATATGGAGTATATGCAAACTTAAATTTTTTTGAATGAAATCGAAAACACCCTATAGGAGCATAGGCTAAAATCTAACTATTGTAAATACTTAGAAAATTAAAACATGAAATAAAAAAAACTTAAGCCAAAAACTTTAGGATAAAGGGAAAATGAATAAAAACCAAGGCTTTGCAAAAAAAATTAAAGGTATCACACCATCCTAACAAGTAAGGTATTAAACCTAGGTCAAACAACGAGGATTGTCGAGGAATATAATACTGATATACCCACTCTTCGGAGAGAAAAAACCATTCGAATCCCCTTCCCAAACCAGACAATCATCCCTGTCCCGGAGGAGGATTTGTGAGAATACAAGAGCCCTGAAATATAACCTCATTTTCGCCTGCTCAGTATCCGACAGAGCCAGTTTGTTAACATCCAACTAGGTTTGAACCCAAGGACGTTCCAAAACCGAGTTAGCAAGTTGAGAGAGGTGAGTGATTCCCAGGTTTCGAAGTGAAGCAATCAAACCTATCGATAAGAAATGTCTTCCTGCACACCCAAACTAGGGATCTTCCCCCACCCGCAAAAAATGGCCATTTCCAATGTTCCAGACCAGAAGGTCACCAATAACAGAGAAGGATTCAACAACAGCTTTCCAGATTACCGAACCTCCTCGGTGGGTCTTTGCAGGGTTCCGGACCCAGTCCAAGACAGTTGATGGGGCAATATATTTCTGAATGATCACCTAGGTCCATAGGCTATCAGATTTTAAGATCCTCCAAACTCCTTTAGCTGCCAAAGCTTTGGAGAAGAAGAAAATATTTTTTAGTCCCCATCCTCCCAAAGCCTTGGGAATTGCAATCTTCTGCCACCGAACCCAAGGGGAGACAAAATCTCCTTTACCACTCCATAAAAACCGGAAGCAGATTTTCCGAGCCTTCTCCATTGTTCCTTTGGGGATCCAAGAGAGAGACATCCAGTAGACTGGTATAGCCTCAAGAACAGACTTCACCAAGACTAGCCTTCTTGCCCTCGAGATCCACTTATGGCTCCACAACTTCAAACGCTTATGTAATTTCTCAATAAGCCAATTCCAATCCTGTTTAGTATAAGAATTTGGCTTTAATTGGAAACCAAGGTAACTGATGCCAGCATCCAAAGCCATTAAGGTAAAAGGAAAGACCCCCCTGATGGTCGTAACCTCAGCTTCACTTAACAAATACACTGACAGCGTAGACTTCCTTTCATTTATCTCCATACCCGTGGCAGTAGAAAAAAGTTGAATAATACCCTTGAGAGCTTCGACGTCATTGAGTGTGCCAGTACAAAAGATGAGAATGTCATCCACAAAAAGAAGATGAGTAATATGAAAGTCCGAAGCCACCTGAATACCATGAAGTGTGCCCTCCCTACTAGGTTTTTTAAGGGCCCTACTCAACCCTTCCACCACCAGTAGAAAAAGTAAAGGTGACAAAGGGAACCCTTGGCGTAGTCCTCTCTCAGAGTGAAAGAAGGGAGAGGCAGCCCCGTTAATGAGCATAGCAAAAGAGACCGTAGTAATGCAGCTCATAATCTACCTGATAAAATCCACAACAAAGCCCAGATGAGTAAGAAGCAAATGAACGTAGAGCCAACTCACCTTGTGATAGGCCTTTGATAAATCTATCTTAATGATAGCCCCTTTCAACTTCCTTGATTTCATACTATGAAGGCCCTCCTGAGCCACCCCACATTAGAGAAATTTTGAGGTTAAAAAATGGCCTCAAAACAAAGAAAATGTACTACAAAAACAACCAATCACATTCTAGTAGATGACATCATCCCCCTTGGTGAGGTGGCATTGCATGAGTTAAGAATGCTTATTTGTCAAATTTTCTATGGTGGATGAAAACACATAGTTAACCAAGGTAGTGGTGTAAGTACTTTTAAGTCATAAAGTAAAGTACTCATAATGATAGTCTTTTCATAAAATAATATTATTGTCATTTTCAAGTGAAGTACTCTTAATTCATAAAGAAAGTCCTTTCACATTTTTTTATAAAATAACATACTATCATTTTTATGTTTTTAATTTTAAATTATATATTCACTCCATTCTATTTAATAACATAATGTCAAACTAATAAATAATAATAATAGATTTAATAAATAATAATAATAATAATAATAATGCAATGTGGATTATAATAATATTATTAACATTTTACATGTAAATAAATTCTCAATTAAATTACATTATATTAAATTCATGAGAAAAGTACTAAAGATAAAAAGTCAACATAAAATTAAAAAAATAGCTCTTAAAAATATTTTTTATTATTTAATTTCATTTGCAAGTTCAAGACAAATAAATGCTAAAGGACAATAAGTTTTTGGGAATTTACAATGAATCTTAGTCACATCAATGTAGACTTATTTTATTAATTTTATTTCTAGTGAATTTTGAAAAGCAACTCAACCATGGTTATTTATATTGTGCATAGAAAATAGTGTGGGAGGTGACTTGTCATATATACTTACCCCATAAAACCCCCAATTCATAATATTTTAATATATCTCATATTTTTGTAGTACATCTCTTAGGAGGCCATTTTTTGACCTCAAAATCTCTCTAATGATTGCTTCATGAATTTGTCGGCCTTCCAAAAAGCCAAAATTTTCCGCAGAGATATGCCTAGAAAAGATGACTTTCAGTCTCCGTTCAATAATTTTTGTCACCACCTTATACGCACAGTTGCACAAGGAAATAGGTCTGAAATCCCCAAGGGAGGAGGGATTATCTATCTTTGGGATGAGAGCAATGAAAGTAGAATTTAGAGCAGTAGGGATCTGACCAGAGGTTCTAGTATCTTCAACCATCTGTAAAAGATCGTCCCCCCAAAAATCATAAAGAGCCAAGAGAAATTCGATGGTCCATCCATTCAGACCCGGACTCTTATCCTTCTGGAAGCTCTGGAGTACCCCTTTCAATTCTTCCTCAGAAACACTTTCCATCAGTGCCAGATTATCCTTAGCTTCAACAAAACGAGGAAAAAGCTGTGCCATTCGAACAACTTCAGCAACCGATGCCTGGACAAGGACTTTAAAAAGATTCTGGAAGTGTTCAACCCCCACCCCAGCCATACCCTCAAAGGAGGTTTTTGGATCCCCCAACGAGTTCTCAAGACTCCAAATAGTATTGGAAGCCTTCCTAACTTTCGCATATGCATGAAAGAATTTAGTATTCTCATCGCCAGCTTCCAACCAAAGAGCCCTACTTTTCAACCTCCAAGTTTCCTCTTTTTCCAATAGTAATATGTTTCTCCTGCCTTCCAAAGAGACAAGATGGGACTTTTCCTCCACAGTCCCCAAACCCCCAGTACCAGAGTCATAGAGTAGCCTCAGATCCATCTCTATCAATTTCAGTTCCCTATCTTTCCGAACTCTTTTCTCATGAGCCCAGTCCTTGATAGGTCCTTTGATCCTTTTTATGTTAGCAGCAAATTGAAAAGAAGCTGAGGCCCCAACCCCGGGGTTGAAAGGCACCAAGAGGGATCTGACCAGATTAGAAAAGGACTCATCTTTCAACCAGGTCTTATTGAACTTCAGGGGACCAACAGGTTTGACAGGACCCGGACGGAGTTCGAGAAAAATGGGGAAATGATCAAAGGACCCCCCCGAGCCCACCCACTGTTTCATAAGAAAAAACTTGTCCACAAAATTGTCAGAAACCAAGAACCTATCCAGACGTTTCTCAACACGGTTTTCTCTAGTTCTATTATTCCTCTAGGTAGGCTTAAGTAGGGAAGGCTCAATATCAATCAGATTGTAGGAGATCAGTTTCTGTGTGAAATAACCAGCCAAAGGATCAGAACGAGCCCTGGTGCCCCAGACTTCAGACGAACCCAAAGTGAAATTAAAATATCCACCCATCAAGAGATCCCCATCCAGTAACAGAGGATTCAAAAGAAGAGCATCCCAGAAGGGGATGCGATTTAAATAAGGACCGTAAACGTTAACCACCGTAAATACTACACCAAGGTCAAGGGCCTAGCAGGAAATCCCCAGGACAGAATCCACCCCCCACAGATTATGTAACTTAATAGTTCTGACATTCCAGCCTATAGCCAGACCACCAGAGCGACCACGAGCATCCAAAGTAGCAAACAACCAACCACTGAACCAACTTTCCAACAAAGTCTTCACCAAAGAACCATCACCCAAGGTTTCTTGACGCAAAATGATATCTGGGTGTTCAAGAGATACCACTCTACGCAGTGTTGATCTTTTATGGGGACCAACTAGACCCTAATAGTTGAAAGACATGATCTTCATTAACGACCATTTTTCTGGGCACGCACCGCTCTAAGAGACCTATCAATAGTCACCTGTTTACCTTCCAACAGATCCAATTTTGCTTTGGACTGAGCCTTAGAAAGATGTGATTTCCTTCCACGACCCTTTCCAGAAAGTCCCACCCCAGCACCCAACCCACCGGGAGAAACTTTTGTGAGAGACCGATGGAAATAACCTGAATCAGAGGAATCAGTAGGGGAGGGGGGAGTATGCACTTCCGCAGGGGGTAACTCAGGATCAGGGGGAACATCAAGAAGCTCCACAACAGGGATAGTAGGGGTCTCTACAGTACATGCAGGACCTAGGTCAATAAGAGGGGCTTCCACCAAAGTGGAAGTAGTGGAGATTTTCAAATTATTAAGAGCCTCCATCCAGTCCAACTTGTCCAACAAAAAATTATTTAAAACAAAATTAAAGGAGTGAGAGGTAATGGGAGGAGAAATACCCGCAACCAAAGCCACCGTTGGTTGATGGGGCGCTGGAGGTTCAGTACCAGGGGTGACTTCAGTATGGGTCAATCCATCCTCCAGTGGCATTCTCTGTAGCGGCCCACGATCATCTCCAATTCCAACCCCCTCCGGTTGAGAAGGTTCTGGAGTAGGATGTTCCACAAGAGGAGGAGCCTCCCCAACCTTAGACTTGTTGTGACCACCACCATTGCGCCTCCGCAGAGGTAACTTACAGTCGACAACCGGATGACCATAAGCATGGCAGCGACGACATCTGAAGGGTACATTTTCATAGTCGAGCTTCTGCACATAGGAGAAAGGTCCCCAGCTGAGAGTAACATCTGCGGCCAAACCATCCTTGATGTTCAAGTTAACCAAAATACGAGCCACCTTCCATTGGAGGGGCTGTATAAAATTGTAGTCTCCTTCCAAATAAGTCCCAATAAGGTCCCCGATACCTTTGAAATGTCTCTCCGACCAATAGTGAAGTGGTAAACCCGGTAGACGAACCCAAATGGGAACCAGATCCAGTCTTTCGCGGCTTGCATCAAACATCGGATGCCAGGGTTTTAGCATAACCGGACAAGAATCCCAGCTCCAATTGGAAGTGAGAACCCACTGTGCATGTTCCACAACTTTAAAGTTGAAAGCAAACTAGTTCCAGGTCAGTTCAACCACCTCAGGTGAATAACCCAACTGTTCTACCCAATATTCCGCCACCCATTCCTCAATAGTGCGCAAAGAGAGAGACCTGCCTAAAGACTTCCCAACCAAAGTTATGCTTGTCATCTTAAGAATATGATGCCATTCAATATCTTCTCCAAGGGCGTAATTATATTTAGTGTGACTCAGTTTTAACCATCGCTTTCGCCCACGCTTCACCGGATTGGTATTGTCACCAGAGGAGCGACCACCCCACTCATCTGAACTAGTTCCTGAGCCCACTAAAGGACTAGCATACCCACGCTATTCATGAGTCCTCAAGCAGCCCGTACTAGACCCTTCCAATGGCCCCTTTGCTCTCTTTCCTGAATACAATGGGTTCGTTGGTATGATTAAAGGGTCGACCCCTTCAGGGAATTCCGTACGCGCAGATAAAGAACCACCACCCCCAACCTTCGAGCTTTCAATAGCCTGAACCACCTGCGTCGAAGACTAGAAAGGTGTTGCCGTATCCCTCAAAGGAGATGCCAAGGAAACCTGGGGAGAAGGTTCAGTCAAGAGTAAGTTAGCCGGCGATTGAGCCAAAAACACAGACGGAGAGAAACCAAGTTCCTGTCGAGCCTCCCCAGCTGAAAACCCAGTTTTCCCAAGACCCCCATCATTCGCCACATCACTCCATACAGTGCCAGATGTCTGAGACCAAATCGGCATCCCATCCGACGGGTCAAATGAATAGTCCACCAAGTCATCGAAGGTTGCCATAGATACGGGATTTACCACAGTAAATCTAAAGGTAGCAGAGATAGTAAAAGAAGGGTCAGTAGAAAATTAACAGTGTTTGAAAGGTTTTAAAACTAACGGTTCCACCTTAACGTCCCGCAAGACGCTCGCCATTCAAGTGCCCAAGAACCCACCATGTCCCACAATTCTGACATTCCGAGTACAACCGTCAGAACCCTGACAGTGATGGCCACTGGCGGCCATCGAAGGAAAACTAAGGCACTGCCATGGTTGAAGAAACCCTAACACCAGCCTCCCAAACCCCCTTGGCTCATAACATATAATAACACATCCATACCATATATATGAATGGGGACACCAAGCAGAAAGCATCTATGATGCTAGGCATGCCAAACACAGATCACTGAACTAGGGACACATTCCATGGGATGTCCCACCCTTACTGCCTGATATATCTGTTCATGGGCCGTAGAATGAGGTTGAAAATATTGGGACTGCATTAGCATTAACAATGACAGATAACTCAGCACTAAAATTAGACAAGTGTTAACTAAAGTGAGTGTTTTTATGATATTTACTCAACTAGCATTGCCACATGAGCATGAGCTAATATAACTAGATGGTCACGACTCACATCCTACATACCATTATTTAGCAACTTTTCTAGTAACAATGTTTACTCGACAAATACACCTGCTATGTTAGTAGATAGAAAGATTACCACAGAAATATGGAGAAGGAAATAGAGCTAGTTTAAGATAGCAAGACTAGCACAGAAATATGGAGAAGGAAATAGATCTGTAAACTAATTTGTGGTAACACCAAAATTTAAGTACCAAATCCGTTAACAACTTCCAGCTCACTATAGCTTCTCAGTTAAAAGAGTGTTGCTTATTTTATATATTTCTCAAGTGACTGTTTTTTGCTTTTGAAGTGTCAGTTGTAAATTACATCTTTCCTCTATGAAAAAGATAAGAGAATGCACGAAAAAAAACCTTTCAGTTTACTCAATACAAAGTATTTGTAAAAAATTTAAAAAACCTTTAAATTGCCTTGAAGTCGACCCTCCAATAAAGTGGTCCCAAAGACGGGTGATGTTAGGTAATGCTCTCATTCATACACTGTTGGCACATCCATACCATATAATATATTTATATATATGAATGGGGACACCAAGCAGAAAGCATCTATGATGCTAGGCATGCCAACCTCAGATCACTGAACCACGGACACATTCCATGGGCTGTCCCACCCTTACTGCTTGATATATCTGGTCATGGGCCGCATAATGAGGTTGTAAACATTGGGACTGCATTAACATTAACAATGACAGAACTCAACACTAAACTTAGACAAGTGTTAACCCAAGTGAGTGTTTTTATGATATTTACTCAACTTGCATTGCCACATGAGCATGAGATAATATAACTAGATGGTCTCATCCTACATACCATTATTTAGCAACTTTTCTTGTAACAATGTTTACTCGACAAATACACCTGCTATGTTAGTAGATAGCAAGATTACCACAGAAATATGAAGAAGAAAATAGAGCTAGTTTAAGATAGCAAGACTAACAAAGAAATATGGAGAAGGAAATAGATCTGTAAACTAATTTGTGGTAACACCAAAATTTTAAGTACCAAATCCGTTAACAACTTCCAGCTCACTATTCTCAGTTAAAAGAGTGTTGCTTATTTTATATATTTCCAAAGTGACTGTTTTCTGCTTTTGATGTGTCAGTTGTAAATTACATCTTTCCTCTCTGAAAAAGATAAGAGAATGCACGAAAAAAACCCTTTCAGTTTACTCAATACAAAGTATTTGTAAAAAATTTAAAAAACCTTTAAATTGCCTTGAAGTCAACCCTCCAATAAAGTGGTCCCAAAGACGGGTGATATTAGGTAGTGCTATCATTCATACAATGTTGGATCAATGCTGCTGTCTATGTTGACTTTCACATGGGTAGGCATTATAAACATATCACATAATCACTTCATAACTCGTTGATGAACCCTATTATAAGATAGAGATAACAAAAAAGTGCCATGTTTTGATAAGTGCCCAGAGGCTTTAACACTTGATATGAGAGCAATTGCTCATGAAATGATGATACAGATGAATATTTAATAATGTATTTACTATTTATACCACTCAAGTAGTCAGGGTGCTTCCCCAAAGGCAAAGGGTTATCGGTCATTTTAACCCTACACTTAGTTTATAATAAAATATTGAGTGTTTGACTAGGTTGGTCTTAACCAAACTCCAAAAACATAAAAATTGAATAAACTATGGTTTTAGCTATGATTACAACCATGTTAATGATGAATGGGCCATGGCCATGTATAAATTACATGAGTATTCCAACAATTCCTCTTAATCTAAACAAGAGGCAATATAGAGAAGATGCAACCTCCCTTGAGCACCATATCTCCCACACCAATAAGATGTGTTGGTAGAGCATCCAAGATAGGCCAACATCAAAGAGAGAAAGATCCACTGCAACAGACTAAGGCTTATAAGAAGAAGACTTTATAAGAAGTAAGACACATGATCTTGTGCATTGGTGAGGAGCCCCATCAAGGGTGAGAAAGCATGTAGCTCCCTACATGAACAAGTGTTCATAGACCCACTAGTGTCACTATGAACCAATTGTTGAGATGTAGAATTGCAATATATTGAAACATATGAATATGTAAAGTGCACAATTAGAAGTGCACTATGAATAATTCTAGTGTTATTCTCTAGAAGATCCATGCCACAAATTCTTACTCTTGTAAGTTCTTCAACACTTTTAAGACAAGTCAAGCAAGACCTAAAGATAACATTCTATATATGACAATTATTGTATATAGAGTTTTTCTATATCAGATCTGCGCAAATGCAATTTAGAGTGGGTATATAGATGCTAGAGCTAATACCACTGGGAGAGCCCAATTGCTTATCGTGAGTTGGTGGACACCTAATTTGAATATAGCTCATTCAAAGAGACTAGGTTTATGGATACCTAGCTCAAACATAGGCTGACCTTGACCAAGATATATAAGTGAGTGGACTTACGGATATATAGTTGAATACAAACATTTCCAAAGATGAAAAATGAATACACTCTTGTGTCCAATATCTTGCCCTTCATCTGGAAGGTGTCAGGAAAAAACATATGTCACAAGATATGTCCCTCCTAAAGACAAAGCATGAGCCAAAGCCTACCATTACTAACAATCAAGAAAGAAGAGCAATGCGCATTCTACAATTGAAGAGTTGATAGCATACATGGATATGGAGTCCTCAAATAGTTGCTCAAATGTTAACAAGGCCAATCATTAATCCAACCACAAGAGATCCTAGTAGCCGACACTAATTCTAAGATTTTTCCTTATCTACCTCTTCTCCAAATATTCATAAGTGTTGTTTCCATGCCAATGAATTTCAATGCATTGATGAATTCCTCCGATCATAATGCTTAGGGTGCCAATGCAATCAAGATGTTGATGGCAAAGAATTATGTTCTTGCTAAATAAAAGGTGTAGGATGTGATTCTTCCTCCGTAAAGAGTGTAGGTTGTGATTCCTACTCAACAATAGTACAATTATCAAAGGTAACATAATCAAACTCTAGCCTTAGTGGTTGACGGATTAGAATGGATCACATATGGCAATGAAGTGTCATATCCAAGGCCTACTCTCATCGGTCTCATCACAAGGTCTATAGGAGTAACAATACCAAGCTCACTACTAATATATCCCATATGACGAAGAAATTTGGACCCAATGCCTTCAAAATGTTTTGCAAATCAGAAGGCGACAATTCATGTGTAGCATTAAAGCATCAAAAGAAGAGGAAGGAAGGCCCTGCGATACACATCGAATATTCTCTTGTATTATATCTATTGTTCCTTGTATTTCACTAATGCTAGGAGAGGAAACATCAAGTGTGCACACTAATGCAAGAGTAGAAATTTGCAATGAACTAATGCAATCCTTGGACATACGTTAGCACAACTTAATTCACTTACTCTTCATACCAAATTTGATTGAGGTGTTGCAAGTATTGAATGCATTTTTCCTTCTCTTCCTCTCTTCCAATTGTCCATGAAGCTCAAAAACAGGGTCCTATGAAGACTTGATGGTAGCATGGAGTTAAAATGTAATCCCATGTAATGAATATTTTTATTAATGAAACCAAAATAAGGACCCAACAACTGACTATTAAAATTTTGTTGATCAACTTGAGTGCTTTTGCAAGAATAAAATTTCTCCATAAAGAGCATCCATGAGACAAAATACGTAAGGTATCCAACAAATCAATGGAATCTCCTTGAACCACCATGCTACACAATTGACAAATTCAATTTTAAAGCACTAATTCCAAAGATATAGCCAAATTGCCTCACAAACTCTCAAAGTTCAATTAAAGTGCAAAACACATGATTTTTCCAACAACTATTTAAAAGGCTAAACAATTTTTCCTTGGTGAAAGGGAATGGAACCTTCCTCTCCCACCTGCACACACCACACTGTTGTCAGTTCAATGAAAGCTTTAGATATAATTGGGAAATACAATGTAATGACATGCACTTATGGATGTCAACACAAAATAAATAGATTCAATAATCAAATACTCTATCAAACCGCCAAATAAAACACTCTTTAATTATGGGCATGCAGATATGGCGAGAGATGCAACTAAATTTGCACATTGAACATGCTCTGACCTTCACCTTAGTCTCTCAATCAACAAACGAGTCATATTTGATTAGCTTCAACCACGATAAAAAACATATGGCTTTAATCATCATCAACTATACATAGCTTCAAATCACTAGTAATCAATCCTATCAAAACCTAAATGGATAATATGGATCAAGAATCCCCCATTAAGTTGGTATCACTTTCTATGCTCATTACCAACTTACATGCATTTACTTTAAGATTCACAGTGGTGACCATATGCATGATCTAAAGTACCATTTAATGTAAATCACAAACTTTGGAGGTAATAAAGAACATCATGAACTTAAAATAACACCTTCAAATGAACTTAAAATAACACCTTCAAATGTCATGTTTATAGATGGTGCAATGTTTTCCTTTGATACACAAATGATCACCAGAGTTGCACGAACATAAGAAAGTGCCATGAAATGTTGATTTTGTGTACCAAATAAGTTATGTACTCGTTATAGAATAAGAACAAAGCTTCATATGTTGTTTGCCATCTTGTTTTTCATCTAGAGAGACACAACAAGCCCCACAATTTGTTATGAAAGTACTATCATAAACAACAAAAAGGATAATGGTCTTTCACAAAGTTTTATCCAAACTTCAAGCCTGTTTGCTTATGCAAAAATCACCTTATCAATATTCACGTGATATACTAAGTGCAATTCAATGAGATAGAGGTACGATTTTCCAAATGGGAGGTCGCCTTAGCACATTTAATGATGTTGATTTTGCTAGACTACCCTAAACCATACAAAGAGACAATCTTGAAGTTTTGTTTGTATACAACCACTTTAGTACACCTTGACATTCATGAGTTTGTTCCATAGCATATCATATCTCCATATAAGTGTACTTCATAAATAAATCCAATAAGATCGGCAATAAAGGCATGCCACACAATCTCCCTTGAGTGCTTAAAACACAATTATGAGAATTAATTTTTAATCCTTACACAACATAGTTATGATACCTTAAAAATAGATTACTATTTTTATTATTATTATTACCTTGTTATGATACCTTAAAAATAGATTACTATTTTTATTATTATTATTACCTTGTTGAATTTCACATGGATAGCCATTATAAAATATATCACATATTAATTCAAACACAATTATGAGAATTAATTTTTAGTTTTTACACAACATAGTTATGATACCTTAAAAATAGATTACTATTTTTATTATTATTACATTGTTGAATTTCACATGGATAGCCATCATAAAATATATCACATATTAATCACTTTGTTAATGAACCCATTCAAAGATCGATGCAATAAAAGAAGGGCCATATTTGATAACGCTTTGCAGGATTTAACACTTGATATCATAGCAATAGCTCACAAGATGATGATACAAATGAATCATGAGTGGTTTACTTATACCAATCATGTAGGTAGGGTGCTTCCTCAAAGGAGGGGTTATGGTTCGGTCCATAATAATGGTTAGGTTGGCCTTAACCATAAGCCTAGTTTATAATAAAATATATGAGTGTTTGACTAGGTCAACGTTAGACAAACCCTAGAAACACAAAAAATGAATAAAATATAGCCTTAGCCATGATGTAATACCCCCATTTTGACCCTTAGGAAATATTGGCTTTTAATGTAAATATTGTATACATGCGATGTATGTTTTCATAGCGAGGAGCTCAAAGCCAAGGCCCTGCTAGTGTATGCTCAGATTTTATTTAAGAAAGGCAAGTATTTGATATTTTGTTACCCATGTGCTATTAAGCCACGGAACTTTGTAAAACGATGTAAATATTAATATTGCAATAAAAATACCAAAAATTGGCTATGGAAGCAACTAATAAGAGGGGGCCATGTGTATCCACTAGGGAGTGGTGAGGGGGTTGTGGGGTTGAACCATATGCTGCCGTATGCCATCTTGTGAACCCATTTGACTTTTCTTGTTGACATTTATTTCTGTTGTAAGGAAGTAGTTGAGAGAATAAGTCCATGGCTTCAATGGAGCATGCACAACCCATAAATTCATATGGTAGGGTATGGGATTTGTTTCCTTAACCCACACGTCACTCTACCTCATGGGAATTTGTTCTTCCTCATTCCTGTTTGACCTAGGTTTAATACCCTACTTGCTAGGATGGTGTGATGCTTTTAATTTTTTGCAAGTCCTTGTTTATTTTATTCATTTTCCCTTTATCCTAAAGTTTTTGGCTTTGTTTTGATTACATTTCTCAATTTTCTAAGTATTTAGCAATAATAAGATTTTAGCCTATGCTCCTATAGGATGTTGATTGATTTTCATTAAAAAGGTTTAAGTTTACATATGTTCCATATGAGCTGACAGCAGGTGTTAGGTATTCGAAAAGATTGGTACGCTGCCAGCTTGTCGAAACATTATGGTTTTGCAGGTGCCATTATTTCGTTTAATGGATTTGGGAATTGATGCCTGTTTCGAATGAAGACATCTAGTTTATTAGTTCCATGAATGTAACATGTGTTTGGAACCACGATGTGATATGATTTTTGTGTTACCTTCTGCACCTGGTAAAGAGACTCCAATACTGCGAAGAAATTATGATTTGGGGGAGCAAGAGTCCTGAATAGTAATGTAGCGAAGCCTCACTTCCTTTCCATGATTGATTGGATATTGATAAATGGGTTTTTGCTCAGAAAGCCGAAACATTAGGGTGCAAGGGTTACAAGAAAACTCTCCTCAGAGTTCTGTCTCAAGTATTGCTTCCTCAATCACGTATACAATTATGGAAGAGAAGAAGAAGCCTCAGCCAAGTGGACATTTGCTCAGAATTGAACCCCTAAATGTGGAATGGATGAAGGAACTTCCCGTGGCTGCAGAAAAACTAAAAGAGAGAGGGTGGTTTTCTATGTTTGAAAGAATGGGTGAGCATCACGAACAAGTTACTAGGGCTTTTTGCTGAAATTTCAATGGGTCGATGGTTAAAATCGATATGTTGAAGTTCTCTGTAACATAAATGTCTATTTCCCAAGCTATTGGTGTAAAACCTGTGGGAGAGAGATGGTATAAGCGCCAAACTATACATAAGGATTTTAGCCAATACCTCCTGCCAGTGCATCAAGATCTAGATTGGAGTCAAGGCATACCTAGGGTTTTCTTACAGACACAGTGGCGGGATATTTTATACATCATATAGAGGTATATCACCTACGAAGGGAGATTTGCAACTGTTTACAGATATCATATGAGGCTTCTGCAACATGTTTCAGGTATCAAAGATCTTAATCTCCCGTTTTTCTTGTTAAAAAGTCTGGAAAGAATGTCTTCTAGGGTTCGACAGCATCCAAATTCCGATAGCCACAACATTTATCATCATGGTTTAGTTAAATTGCTGGTTGAACAAGAGTTGAGAAAGGGGGAAAAATCCTGGGCTTATTTCCTATTTTGGTTGGGTTTTAGAGGAGAAATTGTAGAGGTTAAAAGAAAGAAAAAGCCTAAACCGACTAAGAAGAAATCTAAAGAATGTTTGGGCAGTGAAGAAAAGATTTCTCAACCCGAAAATGGTGGAGGACAAGAAGAAATTAATAAAATAGAAGTCCCTGAAAATGATAATCCTATCATAAGTCCAACGACTGCCACAGAAAATAAAGAGCCTGATGGGGTTTGTTCCTTTTAGAAGTTATCAGAGCATATAGAGAAAATAGATGAACTTGATGAATTTTCTTTTAGACCTAAAACCAGATCTGTTAATAAGCTCAAAATGAATATGAAGGCTATTTTGAATTCGAAATTCAAAAAGGATCAAGTTATTGATTTGCAGGATTCTTCTACAGAAGATGAGGAAGATGAAAAGTCTAAAAAATTGGAGTCTGCTGTGCGTCAGATCTTGAATAATATTGAAGAAAGTCTAAAAAAGGTCCCAGAAATCATTCCTAGAGGTCATACCCAGGTATTTGGAAATGAAAATAGTATGGAAAATACTAATACAGTCTTCTTGGGTTTAGAAGTTGGAGAACCATCCCAAAGAATGTCAGACTATTTTGAAAGTTTTGCTCCAGTGTTAGATGATGAAGAAATGACCTGTGAAGAACCTGAGGCCGACATAGAAAAAGAGATAAAAGATAAGACAGAGGTGAATCATGTCAAACAACAAAATGATCATATTAATATGATAAATGATAGCTTATTGATATCCAATGCAATGTTGAAACAAGATCTACAGGAACTGAACTAGAATTATGCAGAGGTGATTCAGTTAGTAGATAAGGGAGTTAAAAGAAGGAAGATGGCTCAGAAACAAAATGAACAATTGGAGAAGAATCGAGAAGAGATCGAGCTAAAGGTGAAACTTATGCAGCAGGAATTGGATAGGTTGCGAAGGAAATCAGAGGCCCTATATGGACTTGCCACCCTGGCAGAAGCAACAAGAAGACTTTGAGAAGGTTCTTTATCTTGACATGTGTCAAGTAGTGTTTAGGCTATATCTTTTATGTTTTCTCTTTTGCTATATTTAGAAGATCTAGCCTTAAGAAGTGGATCTAAGAAACAAACTCTAGGAATCCTATTTTTTGGTTTAATGCTATATATTATGTAATATTTTTGAAAAACTGGAGACACACATGGGAGTCGAATTACTAGGAGACTGTGGATTGTCAATGGTTACCCGTGTAAGAAATTCTCTTGCAATTTTTTGATGACAGTTAATATATCTATATGGAGATAGGCCTTTAATCTATTATTGTTTTTGATGTTCTCTGGTTCAGTTTGAACTCTTTCACGTATTGGCTGATATGTAGATGTTTTCTATATTTCATGTTATGTATGGATGTGAATGTTAAATACTTATTGAATATTTGAAAAGTGTTTTCAAAGACTCATACTATTTACATATGTGCTACAGACATTAATTGTTTGTTTATTGTTTGCCATCATGTGTGTGTTGAATGTTTATCTCCAATGCCTTAATGCTCTGTCATCTATCATTGCACAAAATCTTGTCTTTTTACATCTATATTACTGAAGTATTCAGACCATTGTATCTTGCTCTGTTATCTTTATTCGTTTTATTTACATTGTTATCCACACAAAACCTCTAAAAACAAACTTTTATTGAGGTTCCTGAACACTGCTGCTCCTGTAGTCTAGGTAGCATACTTTAGGACAAACAATTCCCATTCCATTGTTGATTACCAGAGCATCAGTTTTCATCCATTACACATGCCCAACAGTGAGAAAAACCAGAAATCACAATTCTGAAGTAAGCCACGTTTTGAAGTGCCAAAAACGCCCAGAAATTCGTGTGGACAGTGAAACTGAATGGGGAATCCAAAGACCTGAACCTTGAGGAAAATTTGAGAGTGTTAGATGCCCATAAATCCATAGGAAAACCCCGATTTTATAGCCTGAAAATCCAATTACGGGTTAGAGTTATTTGGTGACAGAATCGAGAAAATACAAGTGCAAATAATAGAGAAGAAGAGAGAACAGAGGTTGGAACTACTTGATAAACCCAGTGAAGGCTAGAATCTCAAGGATTTAGCACCTTGGACCTTTCTGTGCCCACCCTGAATAACATTGAAGGGAAGAGGTGCTCGAGGGACTGTGCAGCAAAGAAGGGGACCTTCCTTGTGTTGGGTGTGGTAGGTATTGTGGGTTCCATGACGGTTTGAGTTTAGTTCAGATGCTTGTAGTTATGTGGTTGAGCTCACTGGCTTAGCATCCTCCTCCTTTGTCTCTTGCATGCTTGATAAACCCGACTGTGTGTTGGATTAGCATGACTGTTTGTGTGAAACCATGGCTGTGAGTGAGCCTATTTAGTTCCTCCTTAGTGGATACACATCTCAGCTCGAGGGTGGTCTCTCAGCTGAAAGAGTATAGTCTGGATAGAGAATTATGGTTGGGTGGAACGTTGCTCTCACATAGCTAGTTTTTTGGACTTCATCATCATAAAGATAAGTATTCTCTGTGTTTAAATTATGTTTATTCTGTGTTCTGTTCTGAATGTTTAATTATCCATGTTAATTGAATGAAATGATTATATTAAGTTAATTAGCTTGAAGCCCGTGCATAGCATGAGAAGGGGATTAATTTTTTGCATGATGTTTCATCATTCTACTCGGAAGAAATATGTTGATGCATTCCATTCTGTGTGTGCTTTTTTATGTTTTAATTCTGTTGTATAATTTAATTATGCATTTAATTTTAATTGTAAATTTCATCATATGGATTTGGCGAAGAATTAAACACCCCATGTTGCGGTCATGTTCCCTCTGTGGGTCGGGATGACGGGAGAACCTCTGGAGTCACATGACCTACCTGGGCCAAACTCTGAGCTTACAGGAAGATATCATAATGTTTAAAGAGGTATTGATGAAGTTTGGGAAACATTTTGATTGCGATAATGACAAAATCAAAGTTCTTAGAAGTGGCATAGGATTACACAGTTGCATAGTGCTCGCCGAGAGCTTTCCAATGGTACCAAATTTTCCCAATTTGGACTTGGGATGAGAAAGTTACGGGCCTGAGAAGTTATGCGGTTGGGCTTCCACATTTCCAATTTCTGCATTATGGATTGCGGATTGCATAAGTGACATTTTTGAAGGTTGAAAATTTGACATTCTGCATTCCTGAGTTATGTAGTATGGATTGTGGAAGTGACATTTTCGAAAGTTGAAAATTTGACATTCCGCATTCCCGAGTTCCGCAGTACGGATTGTGGACGTGACATTTTCGGAAGTTGAAAATTTGACGTTTCGCATTCCCGAGTTTTGCAGTACAGATTACGAATTGCGGATTGCGGAAGTGACATTTTTCAGAGGTTGAAAATTTGACATTCTGCATTCCTAAGTTCCGCAGTACGGATTGCGGATTGCGGAAGTGCATTTTCCGAAGTTAAAAATTTGGCGTTCCACCTTCCCGAGTTCCGTAGTACGAATTGCAGATTGTGGATTGCGGATTGTAGAAGTGGAGTTTTCCGAAGTTGTAAATTTGGTATTCCGCATTTTCGAGTTCTGCAATACGGATTGCGGATTGCGGGTTCGAAAAAAAAAAGAGTATAGAGCCCGAAACTCAATTTTTGGATAGTAGGAGCATGTAGACTTAGAATTGGATGAGTCTTGTGATGTTCGGAGGCCATTAACGAAGGCCATGAAAGAACTAGAGAGGGTCCCGAGCCCATTATGCTCCAATTTGGCATAAAATGATAAATAATGGCTTTTACAAATTGGTGTTCCGAAGCTTGGCAGAAGGTCGGATTGAGCAGAAAAGTGCCAGTGGTTGTTTTGACAAAAAATGTTGTCAATATTGGTAATTTCCAGAATCACATGAATGGAGCAAAAGAGAAGAAGGCATATAAACTTTGTGAATTATTCCATGAGTTTAATTTTGTTAAATATTGATGTTTTATGTTTCAATATGCATTCCTAAGATGTCTAATAAATATCTAAATAATGCACAGTGTTTGCAACAGATAAGATTTGAATAGTTGTAGTAGAGGCAACCTATAGGGAAAGGGGTCTCCAAAGGAAAATGGTAACCATGAATGATGCTCAGGATCCTTATGAGCATGATGAAGATGTTCTAGGAGAGAATGTGCAAGAAGAACATGCTGAGACTGAATCCAATGGGAGAAGGGAGCAAATAACTCCTCAGAATTTGGTGGAAACCATGATAAGTTTCAATGAAAGGTTGATGAAGGTTCAGGAGGAACAGAACTAACTCAATGCTTCTGTTTTGTAGAGCCTCACTAATATGCAGTAGAGGATAAACCTTGGATCCAACCCAAGTAATGTAGGTGAAGAAGGAAGAGATGTAGGGAGTCGCTCTAGAGGTCGTCCAAGGAGGAGGACTCCAAGCCCAAGAAAGAGTTATGTGAGAAAAAAACATAGAACACCTTCCTCAAGATCTTCCAACAGGTCATGTGACTCTAGAGGTTCTCGAAGAAGTCCAAGACATACTTCTAGTATATTTGAAGGAAGAAGGAAATTCAAAGGAATTCCACATGGAGAATTCAGGAAGGCAAGGCCTCCCACATTTGATGGAGAAGATAAGACTGGCCAAGAGACATAGGCGTGGCTTCTTGGGATGAAGAAATATTTCAGGATTCATGATTACTCAGGGAATGAGAAGGCCAGAATTTTCATTTACAATCTAAATGGTAGAGCTTCAATTTGGCAGGAACACCTCTTGCAAGTAAATGGGATCAATGAAAGAAGGATCATCTGAGAGCGATTTAAGAAGTATTTCAAGGAAAAATACCTTTCTTCTAGGTATTATGACAGCAAGAGGAAAGAATTCAATGAACTCAAGTTGGGACATAAATCTATGGAAGAACATGTCCATAAATTTTGGAATTGTTGAGGTATGTGGACTATATCAAAGATGAGAGGGTAAAGATCCGATGCTTCCTTGGGAGTATACCTCAAATTTTCAGAGATAGGATTGAATTTGTTAATACACCAAGCCTTGATGAAGCCATTAGGATGGCAATGCATTGCTATGAGCAGAGCAGGGTAAAATCAGAGGTTCACCCAGCATGGAAATGAAAGCTAAGCGGGAGGTTTGATCAAAAGAAAAGTGGCTTCAAGCCACCGCTAAGAAATCAACCCAGAACCTTTCCATAGGGACATCATGTAAGGAGTGGATTCAAGCCAACAGTAGCAACAGATAAAGCATCAAAAGGACTACTTCAGTGTTGGGGTTGTGGAGGAAACCACATGCTTAGAGATTGTCCAACTAAAAGGGAGAACCCCAGGTGCTTGGAAAACTTAGAAGACATAGCTACAGTGGAGGATATGGAAAGGGCAACGCCTCAAATTTATGCAGCATTGGATAATCATCAAGCAGACCACCAATCAACAGTGGTAGAAGTTGAAGGTAAGATTGCTAAGCAATCTATTTCTGTTTTGAATGATCCATGATCTACTCATAGTTATGTGTTTCCTAAGATAATTTAAGTTTGTTCTCTTACAAAAGTGAAGCATAATAAGTCTTGGCTAGTTCAATTAGCCACATGGACCAAGAGAAAAGTGAGTGAAGTAGTGATGGAGTGTCCCATGGATTTGAATGGATTCCTCACCAAAGTGGATTTGAATGTCCTACTGTTAGGATATTATGATGCTCTAATTGGTATGGATTGGTTGGAAAGGCATAGAGCCAAGATAGACTGTTATGAAAAGGTACTTGAATGCATTGATGAAGAGGGAAGACCGAGATTAATAAGATGGATTCCCAAGCAAGTTTCAGTAAGACAGATTTCATCCTTACAGTTGAAAAAGTTTTATAAGAATGGTTGCCAATTATATGCAGTTCATATGTCAGATTCATCAGAGGACAAAGGACCAAGGATAGAAGACTTCCAGTTATTTCAAGAGTTCAAAGATGTGTTTCCAGATGAAGTGCCGGGATTGCCACCAAAGAGAGATACTAAATTTTCCATCGATCTTGTTCCAGGGGTGGCGCCAATTTCCTACAGATACAAGAATTAATGGACAAGGAGTATGTTAGACCGAGTGTATCTCCTTAGGGAGCACCTATGCTATTTGTCAAGAAGAAGGATGGAACCTTGAGGTTGTGTATTGATTACATGCAGCTTAATAAAGTGACAGTCAAGAACAAGTATCTATTTCCAAGGATTGTTGACTTATTTGATCAGATGAAGGAAGCTAAAGTGTTTTTCAAGATTGACTTGAGGTATGGTTGCCATCAAGTGAGGATAAAGGAAGAAGACATTCACAATACAACTTTTGGAACTAGATATGATCATTATGAGTTCATTGTGGTACCATTTGGTCTTACCAATGCACCTGCCACCTTCATGTGCCTCATGAATAGTGTCTTCAACAAATATTTGGATAAGTTTGTAATTGTGTTCTTCGATGACATTCTTGTCTATTCAAGGAATGAAGAAGAGCATGAGGAGCATCTAAGGATGGTGTTGCAAGTCCTTAGAGAACACCAACTATATGCAAAGTTAAGCAAGTGTGATTTTTGTCAAAAGAAGGTGCAATATTTGGGTCATGTTATTTCCGAAGGTGTTGCAGTGGATCCAGAAAATATTTAATCCATAATGGATTGGCCTACTCCAAAGAATGCTTCAGACGTTAGATCTTTTATGGGTCTTGCTGGTTACTACAGAAGGTTTATTGAGAGATTCTCCAAGATAGCCCATCCAATCACTTCATTGCAGAGGAAGAATGTCAAGTTCGTATGGTCTAAAAAATGTGAAAAAAGCTTTCAACAACTAAAGAAACTACTTACCAACTCTCTTGTTTTGAATATTGCAGATCCAACGAAGGATTTTGTAGTATGCACAGATGCTTGCATTGAAAGGCTAGGTGGAGTGCTCATGCAAGATGGATTTGTGATTTGTTGAGTCAAGAAAATTAAAAGAGCATGAAAAGAATTATGCCACACATGATTTAGAATTAGCAGCCATAGTACATGCTCTCAAGATGTGGAGACATTATTTGTTGGGAAGAAGATTCGAGCTTAGGACATACCGCATGAGCTTGACGTATTTTTTTGACCAGCCAAACTTAAATGTTAGGCAAGCTAGATGGATGGAATTTCTCTGTGAATTTGATTTTGAAATTAAGCATGTAAAATGGAAAGAGAATGTTAGAAAAATAGGATCGCAGAGCAATAATAATAAACAGAAATGCAAATATAATCACACATACACGTTACAAGAGAGACACAGATATATCGTAGCTCACCCAACTTGGGCTATGTCCACACTGAATTTTTCAGTCCTTATTATTATTACCGTCCAGCAAGGTGAAGGGATACAACCTACAGCATAGCCGCTGCACTTCCTGTTCACTGTCTCACAGTCTCTCTCCTAATCTCAGAGATCTTTACAATGCATAAAAACTAATACATCATGCCCTAGCTGTATTACAATGTCTTTCTTTTATAGTGAAAATACAATGGGAAAATACCACGGGATACCCAAAACCATGGGCCCGCAAAACAGCTAGCGAAAACAACCCCAAAAATTTTTCTCAGGGGCGTTGCCTTCGAATCCCCATTTCTCAGGAGCACTGCCCCCGAACGCCCATTTGCAGGGGCTCCGCCCCCGAACCCCCATTTGCAGGGGCTCCACCCCCGAACCCCTAAAAATGCAAAATGGGTGTACAGTCCTCCGGGGTGCACGGCTGAGACAATATCATCTATGAGAGTGGAAGATCTGGCTCCACAACCAACAATCTCCCACTTGGAGACTAATCACAGCAACTCCACCGCTGCTGCACTTGCTAGACTTGGACTTCGAAAATTTCTCCTCTTCACCTTCATGTTTGAAGGCCAACTGAAACCAAGCAGGAACTCATTTTCTCTCTGGTCACTACCTTTGTAAACATGTCTACAGGATTCTGGCTAGTATGTATCTTTTCCAGCTTCAACAGTTCATCTTCTAGAACAGAGCTTATGAAATGGTACTTGAGCTGTATATGTTTAGTCCTGGAATGGAATGTTGAGTTCTTTGCAAGATGAATGGTACTCTAGATATCACTATACAACCCGTTATCCTTCTGCTTCTTACCCACTTCCTCCATAAACCTCTGCAACCAAATCATCTCTTTACTAGCCTTTGTAATGGCAACATACTCTGCTTCCGTTGTTGAAAGTGCAACAACCTTATGTAGTTTCAAAATCCAGCTTACTGTCGTTCCACCTAGAGTAAACACATACCCTGTGGTGCTCCTCCTTCTATCCTTGTCACCTGCCATATCTGCATCAACATATCTCTGTAGAACAGTGCCTGAACCTCCAAAACATAATGCCTCAATGGTAGTACCTCTCAAATACCTGAGAATCCACTGTACTGCTTTCCAATGTTCTTTACCTGGATTGTTCATATATCTGCTTACCACTCCCACTGCTTGTGTAATATCTGGTCTTGTGCACACCATGGCATACATCAAGCTGGCAACTGTTGATTGATAGGGAATTTTGGACATGTAATCTGTCTCTTCCTATGTCTTGGGACACATTTCCTTACTTATACTGAAATGGCTGGCCAAAGGTGTACTAACTGGTTTTGCACTCTGCATTCTGAACCTCTCCAACACCTTTTGTATGTACTCACTCTGAGACAATGTCAATTTGTGATTTTTCCTGTCTCTCGTCATTCTCATACCAAGGATTTTCTTTGCAGCACCCAAATCCTTCATCGCAAATGAAATAGCTAGCTTCCTTTTGAGCACATTTATATCCTGCATATTAGACCCTGCAACAAGCATGTCATCCACATACAATAACAAGATAATATATCTTTCATTGTCTATATTCCTGAAATAAACAAAATGGTCAGAATGACATCTACTATAACCTTGTTCTGTCATAAACCTGTCAAATTTTAAATACCACTGCCTCGGATTTTGCTTCAAACCATTCAAGCTCTTCTTCAACCGGCATACCAGATCCTCCTTCCCTTTGACCTCATACCCTTGTGGCTACTGCATATATATCTCTTCCTCCAAATCCCCATGGAGAAAGGTTGTTTTTACATCTAGCTGTTCAAGATGCAAATCTTCTACCGCCACTAGACTTAAGATAGTCCTAATTGAAGTCATCTTAACAACAGGAGAAAATATTTCATCAAAATCTATACCTTTCTTCTGTGCAAACCCATTTACAACAAGTCTGGCCTTGTACCACTTCTTACCTTCTTCTTCTTCCTTCAACCTGTAAATCCATTTGTTCTGTAATGCTCTTTTACCAGCAGGAAACTGAACCAAATCCCAAGTCTGGTTTCCTACCAATGAGTCCATCTCCTCATTCATGCCTTGCTCCCACTTCTTTCTAGTTTCCACCTGCATTGCTTCTTCATAACATTCTGGTTCACCAGAATCATTCATCAATAAATAATACATTGA
The DNA here is from genome assembly GCA_027924585.1 of Larix kaempferi. Lineage (NCBI taxonomy): Eukaryota > Viridiplantae > Streptophyta > Pinopsida > Pinales > Pinaceae > Larix > Larix kaempferi. The sequence goes on along the minus strand of BSBM01000821.1, from coordinate 6,752,531 downwards.
AGGAGAGTATCATTCAGGGAGTCTACTTAACCTGGTAGATCTTCTTACATTTGCAGGAGTTTCAAGTACTTGCTGCTGTTCTTGATTTTCTGGCACCTTCGGAACTTCATTTTATTTAATTTCATCAAGCATTGTGTACTCTGTGTTTTCTTTTTCCTGTTTATTTCCCTGCAATTGATCTTTATACATGACCTTTTCATTGAATATCACATCTCTACTCCTGATGATTTTGTTATTTTCATAATCCCATAAACGATAACCAAATTCATCAACCCCATATCCAATAAAGGTACATTTCTTGGATTTAGCTTCAAGCTTTGTTCTATTTTCTTTATCAATATGGACAAATGCTTCACAACCAAACGTTCTTAGAAATGAGTAGTTTACCTTTTTATCTGTCCATGCCTCCTCTGGAATACCACCATCCAAAGCACTTGAAGGTCCTCTGTTTATTAAATAAACAACAGTATTTACAACATCCGCCCAAAACTGTAAGGGCAACCCTGCATGCAGTCTCATACACCTTGCATGCTCCATGATCGTTCTGTTCATCCTTTCTGGCACACCATTTTTCTGTGGTATTCCTAGGACTGTCTTCTCTCTACGAATCCCATGGTATGAACAGTAACTATCAAACTCCTTGCCGCAACACTCACCTCCATTATCAAATCTGAGACACTTCAATCTTTTTCCTGTCTCATTCTCAACCAAAGCTTTCCACTTCTTAAAAGTAGTAAACACATCAGATTTCTGTCTAATGCAATAAACCCAAGTTTTCCTAGTTGCATCGTCAATAAATGTAACATAATAATGAGAGCCACCAAGAGATTGTACCTGAGCCGGTCCCCATACATCTGTATGCACAAGTTCTAACTTTTCATTCTTCTTCTGTTTCCCAACCTTGAGAAATCTGACTCTCTTCTGTTTTCCACAACCAACAGAGAATACGGTTGCAGATGCTCTTAGCAGAAAATTTCATGTTGTAGCATTAAGTATGTGCAAATCAAATTTGAAGACAAGAGTTCTTGAAGCACAAAACAGTGATGAAGCTTACCGTTAGGTTAAAGAAAAATTGCAACAAAGAAATATAGATGAAAAGTGTGCAGGATATCAATTTGGAGAAGATGGTATTCTCCTCTATAAAGATAGACTATATGTTCCAAATTGTGTGGATTTAAAGAAGCTAGTGATGGATGAAATACACCAAATGGAATACTATGGACATACAAGATATCAAAAGACAATAACAACAACAAGAATGCAATACTTTTGGCATGGGATGAAGGACATAGCAGAATACATTTCTAGGTGTAAAAAATGCCAAGAAGTCAAGGCAGAACATCAACATCCAGCAGGATTATTGCAGCCTTTGCCAATTTCAGAATGGAAGTGGGAAGTAATTTCTATGGATTTAATAACAAGTTTGCTAATGACAGTGAGGAAGCATGATTCAATTATGGTAGTGGTCGACAAGATATCAAAGGTAGCTCACTTTATTCCAGTCATGTCCACTCATAAGACAAGTGACATAGCAAAAATTTTCATGAAGGAGATATTCAGATTGCATGGACTTCCTAAGGCAATAATTTCAGATTGATATTTAAATTTCACATCCAATTTTTGGAAGGGATTATTTCAGGAATTGGGAACTCAGCTGAATTTCAGTACAACATATCATCCTCAAACAGATGGCCAAACTGAGAGGGTGAATCAGGTTTTTGAAGACATGCTGATGATGTATGTGATGGATAAACCAACCAAGTGGGATGATTACCTACACTTGGTAGAATTTGCATACAAAAATGGACATCAAGTATCATTGAGAATGAGTCCATTTGATACATTGTATGGCAAAGGATGCAAGACTCCAGTGAGTTGGGACAACCCAGTGAACATGGTAGTGCTTGGACCAGAAATGATTGAGGAGATGGAGCAGGAAATTGTTAGGACCAGGAAGAATTTGAAGGCAGCTCAGGATAGGCAGAAGAGTTATGCAAATTTGAAAAGAGTGCACAAGGAATTTCATATTGGGGATCATGTTTATTTGAGAGTGAAACCAAGGAAAAGTTCCCTAAAGTTGGGGAGTTGTGACAAGCTGGCACCAAGATATTGTGGGACATTTGAAGTCCTTGATAGGATAGGACCAGTTGCATATAGAATTGAATTTCTTGCTAACACGAGAGCTCATAATGTTTTCCATGTTTATTTACTTAAGAAGTATGTACATGATCCTAATCACATAATTGATTGAAATGTGATATGTGGAACCCAAGGGAGAGTTACAAGTGGAGCTTACGCGTATTCTCGACAAGAAGGTCACATTGCTCTAGAACCGATCCATCAGACAGGTACAGGTGCAATGGAAACACCTTAGTCCCGATGAGGCTACATGGGACCTGGAGGATGCCATGAGAGAGACATTCCCATTTTTGTTCAGTTTTGAGAACACCAAGGAAGACGTTGTTCTAAGGGGTAGGGGAATGTAATACCCCCATTTTGACCCTTACGAAATATTGGCTTTTAATGTAAATATTGTATACATGCCATGTATGTTTTCCTAGCGAGGAGCTCAAGGCCAATGCCCCACTAGTGTATGCTCGGATTGTATTTAAAAAATGCAAGTATTTGATATTTCGCTACCCATGTGCTATTAAGCCATGGAACATTGTAAAATCATGTAAATAGTAATATTGCAATAAAAATACCAAAACTTGGCTATGGAAGCAACTAATCAGAGGGGGCCATGTACATCCACTAGGGAGTGGTGAGGGAGTTGTGGGGTTGAATCATATGCTTCCATATGTCATCTTGTGAACCCATTTGACTTTTCGTGCTGACATTTATATCTGTTGTAAGGAAGTAGTTGAGGGAATCAGTCCATGTCTTCAATGGACCATGGGTAGCACAGAAATTCGTATGGAAGGGTATGGGATCTGTTTCCTTGAACCACAAGTCACTCTACCTCATGGGAATTTGTTCTTCCTCATTCCCATTCCATTGTTGATGACCAGAGCATCAGTTTTCATCCATTACACATTCCCAACAATGAGAAAAACCATAAATCACAACTTTGAAGTAAGCCACGTTTTGAAGTGCCAAAAACACATAGAAATTCGTGTGGACAGTGAAATCCAATGGGGAATCCATAGACCTGAACCTTGGGGTGAATTTGAGATTGTTTTATGCCCAAAAATTCATAGGAAAACCCCGATTTTATAGCCCGAAAATCCAATCACAGGACAAAGTTATTTGGTGACAGAATTGAGAAAATACAAGTGCGAATAACAGAGAAGAAGAGAGAACAGAGGTTTCATTATTCTACTCGGAAGAAATATGTTGATGCATTACATTCTGTGTGTGTGTTTTTATGTTTTAATTCCGCTGTATAATTTAATTATGCATTTATTTTTAATTATAAATCTCGTCATACGGATTTGGGAAGAATTAGACACCCCATGTTGCGGTCATGTTCCCTCTGTGGGTTGGGATGACGGGAGGGGACGTGACACATGATTACAACCATATTAATGATGAATGGGTCATGGCCATGTGTATATATTACATAAGTATTTGAGTAGTCTAGGGATAACACCATCATGCCATTTAGCATCAAGTTTAAACCTCTTCACATTTTTGCCTAAAAAACTATTGCAAACAAACTATGGACAATAAAAAACTTTGATTTATCCTTAGTGACACATTTTTCTCCACACAATTTTGAAATCTCAAATACTAGAACAATAAAAATCAATAATGAAAGAGGCAAGATAATTTGTAATTCAGATATTGGAAGTTGGTCTCCATTTCTCATAAATGAATAGATCATCGTTAGTGAATCATTAGTCACCTCGGATGCCAAAATGATTAATAATAATAGAACATGAACCATGCATTCAAAGATTATTCTATGCTATGTTTAGAAAATAAAGCTACATATGCTCTTGATGCATGATGTTGGAGCTTTTGGTTATTTATGTAAACTCACCTCTTTGACATATGTAGTTGACCTCATTAAGGGAGGTGACCATTGAGGGAGTTGATTGTTTTGAGTGGACTCAATTGGCATATGGAGTATCAAGATCCATATTTTATGAAGTATGAGGTGCGGACCCATACATTGGGGGTTTTAATTTTGGAGTAATACACACACACACACACACCATTGAGGGAGTCGACCATTGAGAGTGGTCTCAACTTGCATATGGAGTAACACGATCTATATTTTATGAAGTATGAGGCGTGGATCCATACATTGGGGCTTTTGGTTATGGATTAACACACACACACACACACACATGATCTTTGATTGTTATATCACATACCATATCAGGGAGCTTTCCTTAGTTTGCTTAGGTGCTTACAATGTCTCTTGACACCACCATTGATCTTGAAATCTCTGTTTTCCACTTCTACTGTTTAAGTCATTGTTCCAACATGGTTTCAGAACAAAATGTGGAGGGTTCCAACATAGCTTGTGGTTTGATGGGTTGCTAAGAATTTTTTTATGGGGCTTGGAAATATGGTGAATCGTTGAATTGGACCATCATATCCTATTATTGGTGTGATCTGAAGTAGTCACTCATTTGGATATAAAGTAGTCAATGATCTAGGTGAGTCAACTTCTATGGGCATGAAGTTGGATTTGACCATCGTGTGCCTTAGTTCACTTGGCTACTTTTTTAAATATGATTTTTTTTTTTTTTTTTTAAAGAATAATTATATAAATGTTCTTAATATTTCAAAATTACTACACTATCATCTTAGTTAATGTGATATTTATATTTTAAAGGAATTAAAAGTAGTGATCATATCATATAAAATAAAATAAAAATAGTGATGATTTACTTTTAGTATTGTTGTAATTATATTTTTTCATTATAATTTAAGTTTTTTTTTAGGTTTTAGATTTTATTAAATATATAAAAAGTAGTCGTACATTTATAAAAAAGTTATAATATAAATTTAATTTTTTTACTACTTTATCATTATTGTGTGTGCATAAGAATCTAAACCTTTCATTATTATTTTCAACCGTCATTTCTTAACTCTAAACTAACCCAAGATACTTGTTAACTACCTGTGATGAACCTACAATAATTAATTAATGCAAATACACGAGATATAAAAAATAATAGAACTCAGAATCAATTTTATATTGATCACGGGCCACTTCGAGGGGGCAAACTCCTTTGAGAAAGCTCAATACAATTAACTTCACGGTCCCTTCATAGGCCTCAACACACACTTATATACTAAGTCTAGGCGCCAATACCATGGGTCAATACTCTGTGTCAATACAAACCATGGGCTAAGTCTAGGCACCAATACTATGAGTCAAAACCATGGGACATATAATACTATGGGACGACTTACAAAGCATATGCGTCCAATACTATGGGTCAATACTATGGGATAATATAAACTATGGGTCAACAAATACTACGGGACGACTTACAAAGCATATGTGTCCAACAACAATATACTAACAAAGTAAAGACATGGGTTCCTAACATCCCCTGTCCCTTAGAAAAAGATTTGTCCGCAAAGCTTTAGATGTGGAAATTGATGCAGAATCTGAAGGAGTGGGTCCCCTGTAGCATCCTCGGGTTGCATTCCGAGCCACTGGCTCCTTGGGAGTTTTAGGGAGGATTGCATGGAAGGATGTAGATGAAAAAGAACCATATCAGCGATTTGAAAAGTGCGCTCAGAACGGTGCTGATCGGCTTGTTGTTTCAATCGAATTCTTGCCATGTGAAAATTGTCCTGCAGAATGAGAAGAAGCTGATCACGGTTTCGAAGAATTGAGTCTATTGCCTGAACTGGGGAGATACTGAAGGTGTATGGAAGAAGAACTGGTGGTGCTTATCTAGAGACTGCTTCATATGGTGTCCTTTGAGATGTGGTACTATACCACTGGAGCGCTTCTAGGAAATCCATAGAAATAGTTGTCCAAATCTGTGGAGGGATGGGCAAGGGTTCGAGCAGTCCCGAAAGGAGGGTCATTTCACCCTTGTTGACCTGGAAAGTATCACATTCAACCACCATCCGTTGAATTGTCCTTTTGAGTCCCTGCCAAAAGAAGTTACATTGTTCCTAGTATAGGTTTTGAGGAACCCAGAGTGCCCTACTGATGAAGAAGCATGGAGTTCATAGAAGAGATAGCCCCGTTGAACATATTGCAACCAATTTGGAACAAGCAGAGAAATAACTGTAAGAGAAACTGGGTCATCAAATGTGCGAGGAGGAGCATCTTCCACCATATTGTCCTTACCCTTCTGGTAAGTGGTCGCATAGTCATAACCCATGTGTTTTATAACCCATTTCAGGTGTATTGGGGAGGAGACCTGTTGTTCCAGGAAATTTTCCAGACTCTGGAGATCAGTCTTGATGCAGAAATAATTCCCCAATAGGGATGGTTGCCACTTTTGTACCGTATGCAAAATAGTCATCATTTCCTGCTGAGAGGTAGATGCAGCTAAATTCTTACCGGAAAGGTCTCTTGAAGGTAACAAGCTCATTGGTTCAGCAAAGACACCTGCATATCTATTCAAGGAAGTAGTGGAGCCTGTTGATGGGTGCATCTGAATGGAATGGAGCTGAGCGATGACACCATGTGAATTCTTCTTAAGTATTTTTTTCAGGCGATGTGAAATGATGATGCAGAGAGACCTTGGTTGTAAGCCCATAAATTTGTGTTGTGCCCTATTGACTGAAAATTGCATCCAAAGTTCAACAAAATCCCATAAGATGGGGCCAAGTGTGCGTAACCATTGAATTCCCAAAACCACATCACATCCGCCTAAGGACAAGGAAAACATGTGAGAGCGCAAGTTATAATATTCCATAGAGATACGCACATTGTGACACTTCCCCTTGCAAGGTAAGGTTCCCCCATTGGCAACCATGAATTCAAAGTTGGAGCAAGGATGGACAAAACAAATAGCCTGTTTGGCAATCCGAGGATCAATGACGTTATGAGTGCTACTAGAATCAATGAGTATGGTAAGAGGGAGCTTCTTGAATTATCCCCTGACTCGCATGGTTTGTGGGGTGGTGATGCCAGTTACAGCATGAAGAGAGATCTCGGGTGGGTTGTCCTGAGATGGGGTGTCAACAGGCGGGTGTTGAATGTCGACCTGATCATCTACTGTATTTGGAGCTTCTTCATCAAGTTCTGAGGCAGGCAGAGAATCCACATCCAAGAGATAGAGATTTTACTGAACACATCTATGTCCCCGAGTGAATTTCTCATCACAATTATAACAAAGCCCTTTTTCTCGGCATGCCTGCATCTCTGTTTCAGACAATTGCTTGATAGGAGTTAGTTGAGGAGCAGGCGTGATGGGAAGTCGTTGGGAACCCATATTTCTGAAGGGAACAAAGGTGGGTTTGGAGCGTTGTTGAGCTGTGATCTTTTCCTCGGCCAGCTTAGCCAACCCTAGGACTTCCATCATTGTGTTGGGACAAAACATTTTGACCTCTGAGCGGATTTCATCCTTGAGACTACTGATAAAACAACTCCTGTAGAATTCATCAGACAATCCTTCTATGTGATTGGCTAGTTTCTCAAATTCCCTTGGATACTCGCTCACTGTGCCAGTTTGGTGAAGTTTAGTGAGTGCTCCTGTGAAGTCGTCAAAAGCACTAGGACCAAATCATGGCAAAAGGAGTTGGCAAAAATCTGTCTAGTTTGGCTCGGGATGAGCTTTGATGTACCAACGGTACCATTGAAGGGCTTCCTGTTCCAAATGAAAGGATGCAAGTGGAACTTTCTGGACATCAAAAGTATTATGCAGACTGAAATATTGTTCTGCTCGGTATATCCATCCAGTCGGATCAGTGCCATTGAAGCAAGGAAAATCAAGCTTCGACCCACGAAAATTGTTGGAAGAAGAGAACCCGGTGGCTGCAAAAGATTCTGGCTGAATGCTGAAGATGGAGGATGAGAAATTTTTCATCCAGATCTTGGAGTTTGGTTTGGATGGTTGCAAGTGCTTCCTCTATGGTGTTTGCTCCTGTGCGAGTGACAACCATAACCAATAATTTTTTCTTTTTTTATGGGGGGGGGGGGGAGGATAGAAAAACACAAACACAAGCTTATTTAAAAAGGGGAAATTTGGATTTGGGAAAAACTCAGAGGGGTAATTGGGGTTTGACTAGGTTTTCGACACTTTCTGAGGGACAGGGAAGCCAAAATTGGGGATTTCAGAACCGAGAACTCTATGGTAAAATTTGATGGCAATCAGGTGAAAATTGAAGAAGTTATGGAAAACCATAAAAGTACACAAATGTGGGATTTCTGGTCTTGGGATGTGGAATTTGGGAGAGGGTCTTCAGGAATGAAATATGAAAAATGGGATTACAGGGATGTCAGTGAAGTTTCAGGGAAAACAGAGTTGAAACAAGGGAGATATGGCCGAAAAAATTTCTTTCGTCTTTTTTTTTTTCCAGAAATGGATAGGCAATAGCGGCGTGGAAGGGATCCACAACAGATGGATTTGTAACGACGTAGAAGGGATCGAAAATGGCTGGATCTGAAGCGGAAGTGATCTGCAACAGTTCAACTGAAAATAGATATGGACCCCAGGTATGTACGGCTTCCTAACAGTTCAGGTGCTTCACTCGACCACTAATGCTATCTGATGGCTTGCATATTGGGGCAGTACCCCTCATGCCACGGCTCAGGTAAAACTGATAACCGCTTTGCCACAAACGAAAACTCTTGGTTTACCTCACGGGTGGGTACTAGTCAATCAGGTAGGGGTCGTTGCCCTTTTCACTGGAAGGTCCTCTCAATGGGCCATCTACTTTGGGGTTTCTGTGGTACTCCTCACAATGAGTTTTAGGGCTTATGCCCAAGTACTTCCCATAGTTAAGCGGATAGGGATTATTCCCAAATCCGAAGCTGCAACAGATGCGAAAAAAAAAATTTGGTAGAAATTCCACCCAACGAGCCCAAGAAAGTGCTCTAATACCAGATGTGATGAACCTACAATAATTAATTAATGCAAATACACGAGATATCAGAAATAATAGAACTCAGAATCACTTTTATATTGATCACGGGCCACTTCGAGGGGGCAACCTCCTTTGAGCAAGCTCAATACAATTAACTTCACGGTCCCTTCATAGGCCTCAACACACACTTATATACTAAGTCTAGGCGCCAATACCATGGGTCAATAGTATGTGTCAATACAAACCATGGGCTAAGTCTAGGTGCCAATACTATGAGTCAAAACCATGGGACATATAATACTATGGGACAAATTACAAAGCATATGCATCCAATACTATGGGTCAATACTATGGGCTAATATAAACTATGGATCAACAAATACTACGGGACGACTTACAAAGCATATGCGTCCAACAACAATATACTAACAAAGTAAAGACATGGGTTCCTAACACTACCATTAATGAGATACTATAGGTTGACCTTCACTAGATAACACATTTAACTTAGTGTGACATGGCATATTTGTAGTGTGACATGATTTTTTTTATTATTTTCCTTACAAGACCCATTTTTATTATGATAGAAATTGTTCATAAACAACTCTTGTTGTATTATCTCCATGATATAAATAATTATTCTATTTGGTGATCTGGTGAATGAATGGCGGACTCTACATCCTACATATAGTGAAAGAATTGTACCTTGAGAAGATATTAATATGGAAACCATGCAATCCTAGAAATCTTGTGTCCTTTCTTTTGCAAAAATATGGCTTATCAAACTATCATTGAGAACCATGGACGAAGGTAAATCAATCATTGGCAGGTTCTCATCCTTCCAATCCATATCCACATGAAGAGTAGACAAATTATCCCCCCCCAATCCAATTCTCTAATACTGTATAACAGAGAAGCCTATAAAAATGTCCTTTGAGAAATCTCTATAAACTCCCTTGGTAGGGTACTACTTTACTATTTTTTTTCATTTCTTGCAGAATTGAGTGAATGCTTTAGAATCCATACTGGAATTTTCCATATCAACCATAAAAACATAAGTACAATTTGCTTCATTTGATTCTAAGTAGTACAATAACACAATCATATCTTCTTCCATCTAGGAACAAGCTCATTTACACATATAAACAATAACAAGTTCATAGCTGATTGCAATACCAAAAAAATGAAATGGATCTTAGTGTGCTGACCAAAGACACTGGATAACAACATAGAAAAGAAAATTGTGAACCATCTTTGACAAAGTCAATGGACATTTCGATCTCCTCTTTCTTGATATATATGTTCAACATTTTATCAGATTCCTTTGGTAAGTTGGAACCATTATTCTCTTCTTCTTTATTTCTCTTATTTCCAACAAATTTTGCTTTTTATCGGAGCCTAAAATACTGCATAGATGCTGGAAATGATTTGGAGCAATATTATAGCTTTCAATGACATTATTGTTAGTGACTCCCTATGAACGGATAAAATCAACTTCATGAACTTTGAAATATTCACAAATCAAATGCATGGTTCACCTATGGTCCTTGATCCACTTGCAATATTGAGACAAAGTATCTACGCAAACATTTTTGTCAAATGATGTGCTCAACCAAATCGATCCTTTGATTATATTGTCCACCGCAATGGTCAATTCCTCTTCATCAGGATCATGCAATGATAAAAAAAAATTAGATCCATGATGCTTTATTTTATTTAAAAAAATCAACTTGATTGATGTCTTAGGTGAGCATCGCAAGGAACCACTTTTGTAAAGCTTGAATACAAACATCCATTTGTTCCAAATCGATCAGATGTCAAAACAAGAGCCATATTGTCTTTAAGGATTTCCTTGTTGTAACAACAAATATATCCATACATTCACCTTGGAAAACATACAAACATATAAAATTGAAGATAATATTTAATTTAGTAATTTAAGAACACTTGCAACAATTTGTGGGCACTGATTGTTAAGAAGAAAAAATTTATACCTGCCACTCTTCGCTGGAACTGTTTCCCTTGCTTGGGCAAGATGGACTACCATGGGATATCCATTTCTCCCCTGCTTTCACAACTTGAGCAATAAAGGGAGTGTTTGCAAATTGTTTGTTTGATAAATTTTGCTATTTGCATAATTTGTTGATAATGTTTTGAGGAACATATATGTGTAAAGGACAAGCTGTCTGATGAAGATATCTTGAATGGACTGGTTGATATTTATCATTTTCAATGATTTATTTTCTCTACATCGAAATAATATGTTGTCCATCCAATATATATAAATTTAATGTAGGCAAATTAATTTCCTCTTCACTTCTAGGAACATACCCCTCCCCGGTCTCCTTATCAAAAGGCAAAAGTTGAATATTTTGTGACATAAAATTATTTGGAGAGTTTTAAACTAATATATGAAGTAAACATCCACTCAAACCATAATCACAATTCTTGAAAGATAGAAAAATGGTGGGGTGACATAGTTTTGATAGCCCAAACCTATTTTTTTCTTTAATACCAATCATCAATATTAATTCCACTCCATTACATCTACAAAATACCAATTGTGCAACAACCCAACTACCTAGGAATGTTATTGTGAATATTTTAGGGGGAACTTAGATTGACTAAAACAAATTAGGAATAAAGAAAAAAAATTAATATCCATTTCAAGTAGCAAGGTTCATTAAATCCAACTCCCTTTTGCACACTTTTCTAGGAAAGACATAAACTTTAAAAAAATAGATAAATAAATAAATAAACAATGAAACATCTGACATTAAAAATATCTTATTTGTGTCCAAAAACACCTTATGCAAGTTTTTGATGATGGTGCAAACCAAGCCTTTTGTAGTTGCACAACAAGATATTGGGGAAAGATGCACTCACAAGTGCTTTTCCTCCCAATCAATCATACAACTAGAGATGTTGGCAATATCGCCCACACTTGGACCTCAAGCTCAAGAACTAGAGAAAAGTTTAATTCACTCAAAGAACAAAACCCCAAAACCAAATAACTTTTCTTTATAATGCCACGACTTTCAGTTTAGTTGATATGCCACTAGTAACATAGTTAGCACCTTTGATCCATATGATATAGTGAGTCAATACCTCTATACCTTAGGCTACAATATGGCAAGGGACTGCAAATCACTACTACAACATGTTAGCACTAGAATTGTGATAAGTTTTGAAAGGTTTTTTATGAAGTGAGGAGTTGCAGGATCATGGAGATCCCCAAAGGAAGCCCAACTCTTAGTTTGCAGCCCCCAAACGGAGAAGATCAAGGCCCTGTATAGTGGATCTAGCCAAAGAAATGGTATCTGAGAAAACTCAAGGTTTAATGGTGATCAAGAGGTTAAAATAAAGGAATGCGCCTGCATAGCCGATAGACAGGTATGGATGGCTTTGATTAAAAAGGATAAAGGTCTACAAACGTGGCCCCCCGTTGCGAAACAAGTTGATGGTCGTTTAGGTGCGTACAGGGCGCTAGATGGCAGGCATGTAAAAATTAGATCAATGATGGGCGATGAGGATCAACGACCAGCAACTAGTTCACGATTTGAACTTGCACGGAAAAGGCCGCGGTCCAAATCTGCGAACTTTTGTTAAAGTGCTACATGTTTCAACGACGCAGATTCAGTGGGAGGCAGATCCATGGTCCAGGATTTGTTCGCAAATGTAACTTGTGGACCAAGCCGACACACTTCAAACCTGCGAACATGGTAGGGGCCACATCTTTGGGCGGCTAGGATCTAGGAAAAAAGCCGATCGACGGTTGGAGAAGTTTTGGAAAATCAAAGGTGCTGTCGAGGTGGCGTATGACGGAATTGGAGTTCATGGAGGGTGTTGGAAAGTAAAGAATGAGAAGATCTGTGGCTAAGGATCGACAACAGGGATGGACGACTGATGTGGCCTCGTCGCCGTTATACCTGTGAGGATGATATGGCAGATGAATTTTATAAAGCGCCCATCTGCACAGGGATTCACATCCTATCTGTCCGGTGCACATTGGAAAACGAAGGAAGCGAATCTTGTAGAGCCGACCAGCCGACCAAGCTCTGCCCAGCTGTCAAAATTGACCAGGTAGGCCATCTGTACCCATCCCAAGTTATTTAAATTGCCGAAGTTATAGAACCCCCAGTTTTCAGACCTTCGAAAGTAAGCGACCTGTTACAAGACAAGGACGGTGATGTATATGATACCATGTTGATCAGTAGCTCCCTGGATACAGCTAAAGAAAGATTGGAATTTATAAGAGCCAAATAAGTGGAGGTCCACAAGGTCTACCATTCCTTTTTTCACCTGTTCACCACCAGCCAGACCCCTTCCTTCCCTGAATTCATAGATTGGTGCGCAGGCCATTATGCCCTGGAGTGGAGGGCAGTCATGGATGCCTCTAAATCGAAAATCTTGTGTTATGTGGACGCCTCGACTGTTAGGAGGGCCCTAGCCATTCCGGAGGAGTTCTGTCAGAAAGCCCAGAGTTACCAAATGGAAACCCTGATCCAATATTTCTGACAAGCCCCACCCAAACTCAAGCAAATCTTTTTCCATGCCTCCCTGCTGCTAGATATGTCTTTCCTAGGCTCATTCTTCCCTTGTGAGGCCAACGTGTTCGAAGAAGAGTCCAAATGTGTCATCTCACTGATAGCCTAGTTCTTAGGGTTGGATAGTGACCAGTACATCACATAACCCCTAATCAGTCTGATGTTTGTCCTGATCATATATCCCATTAAGCAAACAGACCCAAATTCACCCACCCAGTGTGCCTGCCTGAGATTCGATGAAGTCCTAGCAAACATTATCCATTCCCAACTCATTGAGTTTCCCATAATGAGGACTTTTAGGTTCCAATCCTACCTGTTAAAAATGTTCCTCGCTGCAACTGAAGAGAACATACAAGAACCAGAGCTGCAACTCACAAAGGAAATGTACTCAGACTACATGGCCTTCATGAATGACCTAATGGAAGAGGTTTATTTCATATTTTTCCAGAAGAGACTAGCCAGAGTGCTTCCAGAGATGAAAAATCCATTGCAACCCTCCATGGAGAAGAGGGACGGAGACTGGTTTTTACTAAAACATGGAATAGTGATAAGAGTTTATAGTTTTTTCACATGCCCCCTAAGTGCTCCCAGCCTTCTTAACCCCCAGAATGCTCAATTTAGAATTCATAAGACATAAGTTGAGAGTTAAATGTGAGCATTTCCTAGATGACAAGAAGTTATTTGATATCAGTTTCCCTTGGACAGTAGGCTCATTTATTGTCAAAAACAAGACAGCCCTCCCAAGCATCGAAAGAGTGATGGGTGAAATGGGTTTCCCCTCTAATACTGTCATAAACTATGATCCCCATCACATAATCTCAGAAAGGAGAAAGGAGACCAATAGGAAGGGATATGAACATTTTGAGCTCGCAGGCTTGGCATCAAGGGAAAACTGGCTAGAATATATTGACAAGGGACAGATGGATTTAGACACTCCAGAAGTTTCCACCTCCTTGATCCCAGGAAACACGTCTTCAGTACCTAGTCCACTTGATCAAATCCCAGGATTATCAACGACACTGCCCCTGATCATTACTTCAGAAAAGTCTAGACAACAAGAGGGCAGTAGTGATATGGATGTAGATGATAGTACTGAAAGAGACCCCAAAAGACAAAAAGTGGAAGAACTTGAGAATCAATTGGTGAAGGTACAGGCCAAGCATCAAAAGAAAAAGAAGGTGACTTTCTCGGTGCCATCTTATGAGATAAAGGAATATGTATTTGGCAAAGCCCCTTCTGGACCTACAACACCTAGCATCAACAGGGCTAATTTGTTGGATGAGTATGAGGAGAAGGAAGAAAACATTTCAAGGGAAGCTAAGCTGTATGATGATGTAAGGAAAATATTTAAGAAGGAGGTGGCCCTGGTTTCCAGCAAAAACTTGGCTCAGAACACCTTGAGTCTTGCTTTAGCTACCAAAGTAAAGCCACAGAATTGAAGGTCAATTTAGAATAAATCCCAATTCTTGATGTAATTAATTTGCATAAGGAAACAGTGGAGGTTATCTACAACAAGCTATTGAAATCTGCCTTGGAACTGTTAAAGGTGCAGGCTAATAAGACCAAAATTCAAGATCAGCTGAGGTTGGAGAAGATAGAGAACAAGTCTTTGAAATCACAGGTGAAAAAGCACTAGGCCTCATTCATTAGCCATTGAGACCATTGAAGACAAAAGAAAAAGCATTCAAGACCTGATAAATGAAAAGGACCAAGAGACCATGTCTCTAAAAAGGAGACTGAAGATCCCAGCTTCCCAGCTGGTGAAGGCACTTGATATAGCAGAACTACAGAAAGAAAAGGAAAGGTTGCAGGGTGAATTGACTAACTGTAAGGCCAAGCTGGTAGAGTTTGAGGAGAAAGAAAAGAAATGGCAATTAGACATGTCATTTGTGGTAGCCAGTGAGAAAGTCTGGAAATCCCAGTTTGAAGAACTGGAGAAGAAGCTGAAAGAGAAGGAGAAAGAGCAGGAAGTGGAGTAGGTGGTCACACCTTCAGAGGAAGATGGAGATTTCTCCATTTTAGGGTAGATAGCCAGAGCTAGTATAGAAGATGCCGAAATACCCATATTGAAAAAACAAATTGCCAACTTGAAGACCCTAAAAGACACTGCAGAGAAGGAAAGGGAGGCTTGGGAAACCAAGTACCAGGGAATGCCGGATGATCTTGACAGGTTGAAGCAACAAGTGATAGGGCAGGAGGCGCTGCAGGAAGCTAGAAAGATCATCTGGGATGATATCATTATGCAGGCAGAAGATTTGAGACCTTATCTGGATTACATATTAGATAAGGAAAATGTGGTTAAGCAAGCAAGGTTAGCAGTAATAGTTTCCAGCGAAAATATGAACAAGAAGCCCATGGAGTATGCACAAAATGCAGTAGAATTTTTGAATGGCTTGTCTGAAGGCCAGGTTCAGGAAGCTGGCATCAAAGATAGGGTGGCTACAATCATCTAGGAGAAGATGGTAATCCACAAGCACCAATAGGTAAATATCACCCAATCAGGGATAGATATCTTGGAAAACTAGGTAAAATTATTTAGAGAAGCATTTGATCCCTTGTTCAAAAAGGGATTGCCCATGTTTTGGGAGGAGGATGGAACCATGTGAGCGAAGGAAGAATATAAAGCTAAACTGTGGGATTTGTTGATGTATTTGTAACTTCAGAATGTATTTCACAGATGTATATTGTACTCCTATAGAGATGGTATTATTCCTCTATACAGAAGTGTCGTCATTTGTATTGACAAGTGTCTCAAGTGTCGCAACTTGCATATGATGGGTTATTAGACCACCAACTGTGGGGTCAGCCCCGAGTTAAGTTAATCATGGGTTATTAGACTGTCTTCGACAAGTCGACCCTGCTAGTTTATTAGGAAAGTCAAGTCATGCATAAATAGAGTGCGGGAGGCACTCTATTTGATCATTCACTTATTCACTCATACACTCATTGGAGAGTGGCGCACAAGTGAGGAAGGAGGAGAAGCTGCTAGGAGGACTATCTCTTATACTTGGGTTGTATCATTACTCTTTCTATCTCTGAGGAAGTTATTGGGGTTTTTCACCTTATTGGTTTTCCCCAAGGAAACTCTGTGTGTCTATTGTCTCTTGTGATTGCTTCTTGTGATTGATATGCTGTACATGTTATTCTCTCAGTTAAGATCCTAGATCATATTGAATTGATGCTTAAAATCTAACATGGTATCGGAGCTAACCTGAGAAGAAGACATTGTGCAGTTGTGAAAGCTAGGGATTCTTGTTTTTTGGGGTTTCTCTCCATAGATTTTGAAAGGCAGGAGGCTAGATTGACTCTCCTCAGCAAGGCGCATCTTTTGTCCAAACAGAATTCAATTCTGAGCACTTTAAGTTTTTGACCTAAAAATTAGGGTTTCCACAAAACGTGGAATTTTTTAAATCTGATACCATGGTTGGATGCTACTCAAACAAATCGAAGTTTAGAGCTTTGGATCGAACTTTCTGGTTGGGTGAAGCTTCAGGAAAATCAAACCCTAGTTTGGGGTCCTGTCTAGTGAAGCCGGAAATTAGTGTTTCTGCAAAAGTTGGAATTTTTGAAATCTAAGACCATGGCTAGAAGCTCCTCTGAAAAATCCAAGTTTAGAGACCAAGATCGAACTTTTTGGTTGTGTGAAGCTCCGGGAAAATCAAACCCTAATGCATGGTCCTATCTAGTGAATCCGAAAGTTTCAAAAGCAATTTTGAGGGGTGAAACTTTGCATTTTTCAAATTTCGAGTATACCAGCTTGATCATCTCATCAAGGCGCATCTTTCTATCCTTTCAGAGGTTTGAAATTCAAAGTTTGAATTTTTAGGGTTTCTCTAACATACCCTAATCCAGCTCCAGATCCAGTTTTCAGCAAATCAAGTGGTAAGACCTAAATCTTTTATTTCCATTTGAGTTTCTCATTAAAGATGTCTCACCACACCAAGCTTGAGGATAAGCTTGAAGGGGCTGACAACTTCTGAGCATGGAAGTATATGATTGGGTTAATCCTAGAAGAGAATGAGTTGGAAACTTACATAAGTGAAGAGGTTCCAGTCCCAGAGGGAGAAGAGTCTAAAGAAGAACTTGGTCAAGGCTAAGGGGATCATTGTTGATTCTATCAAAGACCATCTCATACCACATGTGTCATCTCTGAAGACACCTAAGGAGATGTTTGATTCCTTGACCAAGCTATTTGAAGGGAAGAACATAAATCAGAAGATGACCTAGAGGAATCAATTGAAGAACATCAAGATCCAGAATGTGGAGACCATGCAGTCTTATTTCTCAAGGGTCTCCCAGATAAAAGAACAACTTGAAGCTGTGGGAGAATATATAGAAAATGGAGAAGTGGTAATGACCACTCTTAATGGCCTTCCTAGGTCATGGGATTCCTTCATCCAAGGAATTTGTGCTAGGAAGAAACTTATCTCATTCAGTAGGCTGTGGGAAGAATGCTCACGGGAAGAACCTCAGATTGTAGCCTGAGAAAAAATATGGGGAATGAATATCAAGCTCTCACAACACATACTAAGAAGAGGACACTTTTCCTTAGATTGTCCTAAGAACAAAAGGAACAACAACAACTACTACTACAAGTAATCTGACAGGTATGACTTATAGGTATGTTTTGAAATCTATTCATGATTAAGTTTATAATATGATTATCTTCATGTTATTGAGTTTAGTAACAATATTGTTTAATTTTAGACTTGTCTTATCACCATCGTAAAAGTATGAATGCATGATAGAAGACATTCATTGATTAGGGTTATGACACTTATGATTGTACTAATGCATTGTGGTGTTGTATGCAGAGAATGTTATCTGCTAACATGAAGGTACAAATCAAGTTCTAGATCAAGACCATGGTGACATGAAGATATAGACTCATCCATAGTCATGGATCACATAGAAGCTCTACTTACAAGGTATGTATATTTTTGTTCTACAATGGTTAACTTATGAGTTATGCAGGTCATTGAAGAGAACAAGAAGACATTGCTAGACATAACTAGCAAATATGATAACTAGGTATGTTTTCTTATATCAAGTTAGAATTCTACCTTGTGTTAGGATCTTATACTTTTGTATGATTGATAATGATTATTCATGAAGTTATAAATTTAAGTAATCAAGGGTTTATGCATATTATGTTTCTTACCTTGACTGATGATATGACTAACTAGAAGAATTCTATGTTCAAATAAGAATATGCATGAGTAAAAGAAGTACTCCTTGAAACCTTGAATACTAATGCTTGTGATAAATTATCTGTGTTTGAAATGATCATGACCATACATGTTTAAGATTATTTAGAATCATAATGTTTTGGTAGTATTGATATTATACTAATGGATGTATGGTTATGTATGAGATCTTGAGGATGACACATTCATGACACTAGTGCACACTTAAGCATGCATAGTGGTCCAAGATGAATATAAGTTCAAGGATAGGTAAACTAGGAAGCAAAGATCAAGAGGAAGCACACTCGAGGAAGCAAAGATCAAGAGGGAGCACACTCCAGTAGTTCCTGCAAGGAAGAAAAGATTGAGAGGGAGTCCACCCTACAAGCAAAAGAAGATAAGTATTTGAATTGTTATTTCTTATTACTTAAATGATGTTGTTCATTCATGTACATATTTATGTTCCTAGACTTAGGATGTATATTATGCATTAATGAACAAGATACTACTAATATAGTAATGGGTAAGTGGCCTATGGTACTATACAACATTCCATTGCTACTTATCTAGAATGAAACCTCTTTGCTGACATGTTGGGAGTTGTGCACACTCTTAACAATGTTCTGGTAGAGATGGAAGGCATCTATAAAGTTACCTTGTGAATACAGATATGGATAAATGTTGTATTGAGGCATTGGCTAAGATAATTGCATGACTGTATGACATATGTCTTTATGCATAAGAATTTGTTTTGAAAAACTATGAGATATTTATAATCATGAAATTGAATTTGACTTGTAGGAAAGATCATGTACAATCACCTACAAAAGAAGGACTACAACATTTGTTCCAGCAACAAATTTCAAGAAAACTATCTATTGAAGATATTTAAGAATCTAGAGTTCCCAGGATCTGGGATGCAGGAGTGGAAGAATGCCATGATCGAGGAATACCAGTCGATCATGAAGAATGATGTTTGGGATGTGGTCCCAAGACTAGGAGGGAAGTCTGTTGTGACTTCCAAGTGGATCTATAAGATCAAGCATGCTGCATATGGTAGCATAGAGAAATACAAGGCGAGGCTTGTAGCTCGTGGCTTCTCTCAGAAAGAGGGAATAGACTATGAAGAGACTTTTGCTCCTATGGCCAGACACACTTCCATCAGAATAAAACTTGCCCTGGCTGTAGTGATGAAGTGGAAGATACACCAAATGGATGTCAAGATAGCCTTCTTGAATGGTGTAGTCAAGGAGGAAGTGTATGTGGAGTAGCCACTTGGTTTTGAGACACATGACAGGGAGTCATATGTGTGCAGGTTGAAGAAAGCCTTGTATGGATTGAAGCAAGCTCCTAGGACTTGGTATGGTAGGATGGACAGTTTTCTATCCAGTTTGGGCTTCACCAAGAGTAAAGCGGATTCCATCCTTTACTTCAAGGTTGAGGAAGGAAATCCTGTGATACTACTACTATATGTGGATGACTTGTTTGTTACAGGTGAAGATAGATTGATTTCCGATACAAAGAGGAAGCTTGCTGCCGAGTTCGAGATGAAGGACTTGGGGATGATGCACTACTTTCTAGGTATGGAGGTGTGGCAGAGTGCAGATGGAATCTTCCTTGGACAAGGGAAGTATGCAGTAGAGATCCTAAAGAGGTTGGGGATGATGGGCTACAAGGCCATGACCACACCTATGGAATCGAACTTGAAGCTTCTGTGTGATGCTTCATTTTAGTCGGTTGATGTCACGGTGTATCGTTAGATGATTGGGTCCTTGATGTACCTAACGAACACGAGACCATATATTTGCTTTGTGATGAACACATTGAGCCAATTCTTGACGGATCCTAGACATGTTCACCTAATTGCTTTGAAGCATATTCTGAGGTACCTGAAGGGTACAGTTGACTATGGGCTCAAGTATGATGCGAATCAAAAGTTTAACCTGGAAGGTTATGTTGATTCAGATTGGGCAGGAAATGCAATTGATCAGAAGAGCACTTCGGGGTGCTGCTTCAGTATGGGATCTGGTATGATCTCTTGGTTTAGCAGGAAGTAGTCCTGTGTAGCACTAAATACAGCCGAAGCAGAGTATGTTGCAACTTGTTCGACTAGTTGTGAGGCAGTATGGATCCGGAAGCTACTGTCTTAGTTATTTGATCTCACGTTGGAAGCTACTGGTATTTTTTGTGACAACCAGAGTTGTGTGAGTCTATCTGAGAACCTGGTGTTTCACGATAGGTCGAAGCACATTGAGATCAAATATCACTATATCAGGGATATGGTGAAGAGAGGAGTAGTGAAGCTCCTGTATATTACGACAGATGAGCAGGTTGCAGATGTGTTGACGAAACCACTAGCCAGAATTAAGTTTGAGTACTTCGGAGAGAGGCTTGGTGTTCTTCGGATTGAAGATACTTCAAGGAAGAAGTGATGGACACATTTGTAGGAGCCATTCCAAGCATGGTGAGAGGAGGACCCTTCCCATGGCTGTGGATGTAAGCGCTGTGTGATTAGCATCAGGACGATGCTCCAGTTACTGATTTGTATATGCATCAATTGGATGCTTTGTATGATCAGTTGGATCATGTATTTGCATATGCATCATGTTGGATGCTTGATATGATCAGTTGGATCATGTATTTGTATATGCATCATGTTGGATGCTTGATATGATCAGGTAGATCATGTATGATGATATGTATCATGTAGATACTTGGTATGCATCAGGTGGATGCATTGTATGATTAGGATGATCATGGATGATGAGCTTCAGGATGTTGCTCCAGATGATATGCATCAGGATGATGCTATGATGATGATCAGGATGATCATGTGATGATGTACATCAGGATGATGTATGGTGAGTATCAGATTGATACTCTGTGGTCGTGGACAGGTTGTGCTTGGGAGGCCATATAATAGCGCCCTGGGAGATCCGATAGGTTGGGTTGAGTGCCTGTAATCAGTCCTGGGAAGCTATTTCGAGGTTTTGTCCTATGGCATATAATATCACCCTAGGAGATCCGATAGGTTGGGCTATGTGCCCGTAATCAGTCATGGGATGCACTTTCGAGGTTTTGCCATGACCACATATAATATCTCCCTGGGAGATCCGATAGGTTGGGCTGTGTGCCCGTAATCAGTCCTGTGATGCTCTTGCAAGGTTTTGTGGTGACCACATATAATAACGCCTTGGGAGATCCGATAGGTTGAGCTGTGTGCTCGTAATCAGTCTTGGGATTCTCTTTCAAGGTTTTGTGGTGGGGTCACATGTAATAGCACCCTGGGAGATCTTACCGGTCGTGCTTGTGAACATAAAGGATCCTGGGATACTCTTTCGAGGTTTTCTGATGCACGTAATAAGTCCTGGGGATTCCACAGTATGGCCAGTGATGATGAAGACCTGTAGATGGTGGGCCTACATCTAGCATGAAAAAGGGCTGGCTTTGTAGAACTTCCTATGATGAGTAGATTGGAGATTGGTTGAGATAGCAGCAACAGCGACGATGATGATGATTCGATGACGATGATCCAGAGAAGAAGACTTGTGCTAGCAGATCTGTGTCGAGAAATACCTTCCTAGTTAAGAGGGAGTGTTGATGTATTTGTAACTTCTGAACATATTTCACATATGTATATTGTACTCCTATAGAGATGGTATTATTCCTTTATACGGAAGTGTCGTCATTTGTATTGACAAGTGTTGCAAGTGTCGCAACTTGCATATGATGGGTTATTAGACCACCAAGTATGGGGTCGGCCCCGAGTTAAGTTAATCATGGGTTATTAGACTGTATTAGACAATTCATCCCTTCTAGTTTATTAGGAAAGTCAAGTCATGCATAAATAGAGTGCGGGAGGCACTCTATTTGATCATTCACTTATTCACTCATACACTCATTGGAGAGTGGCGCACAAGTGAGGAAGGAGGAGAAGCTGCTAGGGGGACTATCTCTTATAATTGGGTTGTATCATTGCTCTTTCTATCTCTGAGGAAGTTATTGGGGTTTTTCACCATATTGGTTTTCCCCAAGGAAACTCTATGTGTCTATTGTCTCTTATGATTGCTTCTTGTGATTGATATGCTGTGCATGTTATTCTCTTAGTTAAGATCCTAGATCATATTGAATTGATGCTTAAAATATAACATGATTGCGGGATGGACCAAGAAAGTTTTGCAGGTATGGAACATCCTTTGATAGGAAAGGCAGTGGCCGAGAAATTGACAAAGGATTTTGAGATAGCCTCGGCCTTCAAAGAAGCTCGAACACTCCACACAGGCTACTCATACAGATAACACACCGAAATGAGAGTGTTTCTCAAAGAAATTACCACCCTATATCTTCCCGTAGCCGAGCAGTGGAAGTTGATTGAAAAATATGGTAAAGCAAAAATAAAGTTGGGTGCATGAAGGATTCGACGAGAGTGGAAGTAGCCAACTGGAGGAGCGACTACCAAACCATTTTTTTTCTTTTTTGATAGAGTCGGCTGTCATTTAGTAAAAATGACCAGTAAATGTAAAAAGGCAGTTAATCCATGTTTTGTCGGCTCTGTCTAGTAGCTGTAGTGGCAAATATGCCTAGGCTAGGTGTCACTTTGAATTGTAACTGTTTTCTGTTCAGAACAGGTAAAGCCTGGGGCTTTAGAAATCTATAAATTCAATGTAATCAAATGAATAAGGGTTGAAAACTTTGGAACCTTTGTATTGCTTCGTACTAAACATTTTGAAGTTCTGTTTAATAAAGTTGGCAAATCCTTGCAGGTGTTTTTCCTAGAGATTCATGTGTCATCATAGTTACAATCTGTTTATTTCTTTTCCCATGTGAATGTGTTTCTTTCATTGTTAATTCATTATGTTATGCTATTCATGCTTAGACCAGTGTAGTATTTGAATAGGATTCATAGTGATTATGCCCTATTCTTATCGTTCCAAGCATTCCATGATCAGTTTCAACTAAAGTCGACATGGAATTCATATCCTTATGCTCCATATCGGTGGATTGTTTATCTTTCTTCTAAATCACCCAATTAAAAGCACTTTGACTGTAGATTGGTGGCTTCCTTGCCTCTGAACAGATTTGTTTGCAAAGTATCGCCATAATATTCATCTGATGTATGTTTTGACTCCAATGCCCAATGGAGATCCATGTTGCTTTCAACCAAACAACAATTTAAAACAATTTGTCTTATCGGAAATCTGACATTCTGAGTATGCTTTGAATGATTATCTTGAGTAATAAGAATCCTGTATGTTCGTCATTGTCAAATATGTGATTATTTTCAGTTTTCTTGAGTTTAGGAGAGATCCCTCTCTGACTGTGTTGGGTCGGTAGCATAAGTCTAAAGCAGTTTTTTGGTTACCCCCTTTTTGGCCTCTCTGCAACCTAGAGGTACGATTTGGGTGCTAACATATTGGCGTCGTTGCCGGGGATGAAGTGTTGTATCATCCCTGGGAGAATGACAAAGAAATTCCGGTTTTCAAGGAAAGAAGAAATTTCTGAGGGCAAACAAAGGTTTCTGAATTGGGTAAGGTTGTGCGTTTTCCCTGGCGACTCCACTCATCAATATTTTTGTCCAAAGGAGAATCCACTGGGAGAATCGATGAACCCCAGTTCATCCCTAAAGAAGTTTGGAAAGGGAAACCTGGCCCCAAAAAAGATCCATACTAGAGGTAACCCTTTCTCTGAAATTCTACTAGGTGTAGACAATGCAGAAGTCTTGCTTAGGCATAGAGGTGAAAGAAGTAAGGCTAGTGGTGTTGATATTGAAGAATTTGTGTCCAAAGAGTCCTATGAGTTCTATGAATTAAATCTAAAAGTAGACATTGGAAGACCCTTGCTAAAATGTAAATCAAAATCCGATCTAAATTTAGCTCAGGAAAGTTTGAATGACCTTGACTCTTATCTGTTAGACCCTGTGTGGTATGGACTACAAAATACTGTAAAAACTGAAAAATCCAAACCTCATTTCTAGACCCTTCAGCCTCATATCACCGTTCAGAATCCTCCTCAGAATAATCCTCCTACAACCCAGAATCCACCCAGGCCGATGGATGCTAGGTTTCCCCCTTGGTTTTATCAGTTGCCCTACATGACCTCCCTCAAAATTATTCACAGAGGATTATCTTGTACGATGGAGAAGGTGATTTTTCAGCAAGACAACATGTGGATAAATTCAAAGATTTCATTGACCTGGAGGAAGTGGATCATGAAGATGTTAAGATGAGGCTGTTTTCACAAAGCTTATCTGGAGAGGCTAAGAAATGGTTCAGGGATTTTCCAACTGCATCTATACCCACCTTTGCAGCCTTCAAGGCATTATTCTTGGATAGATGGGAAACAGTAAAGAGTCCCTCACATATCTTGTCCCAATACAACCATTTGAAGAAAGGGAACTTTGAATCTGTCCATGAGTTCTCTAGTAGGTTCATGAGGGTATACAATTCTATCCTAGATGATATAAAGCCCTTGGTTGGTGCTGCAAAGCTCCACTATGCGGATGCCTTTGATGGAGATTTCTCATGCTTGCTAAGAGAAAGGAAATCACCCTCCCTGCCTATTATGTTAAAGGATGCCATAGAAGTAGAAGCAAACATAGTGGCTTCAGGAAAGTTGAAAGGGAAAACAGAAGTAGAGAAGAAGAAAATAGAAATCCATACCTCTACTTCCACTTCCTCCTCTACCAATGATGTGAAATTTGAAATGATGATGAAAACCATGGAGAAATTGATGGATAGGCTAGCCCTAGACAACAAACCTCCTAATAGAGAGCAGCCTAAAAATCAAGTGAGGAATCCCAACTTTAGAAGACCACCTCCCCAAAGAAATCAAAGGAACCCTGATGACCAACAAATAAGGCCCCCTTTCCCTGAAAATATGGTAGATGAAGAAGGACAAGAGGACCCAATGAATGAGCAGATTCATCATTTTGATACCCTTGACCATGAGATATATATGACTGAAAGGGAACATGATTTTTTCACCAAAGGAGCTTCTACTTCCAGTCCAGAGTTGGACTCAGAGCAGTATCAAATGGGTACCAGAATGCAGTAGATGATTTTCAAAGGAAGCTGAAGCTAAGGAATAGGGAGGTGAATATAAACAGAGGAAAGTCTAATCCTAACTAGTCTTCTAATGATCAGCAGAACACTAATAAACAAAAGGAAAAACAACAAGAAGTGGCTACACAAAAGGGCCGAGAAAATCCAAAAGAGAAACAACAGGAGGTTGCTGCACACCATAATTCAGAAAATAAAGAGCAACAGTCCAAGGAAGCTAGACAGCCAGAGCCTATAGACATGGGAAAACCAGTGTCATCCTTCAATTTGAAGATTGAGCTGTCAAAGGTAAAGATATCTATCCCTTTTAATGCACTGTTAAAGAACAATGAATATAGGGACCAGATCACCAAAATAGTTAGTGTTCAGGGTGACTGTCAGTAGGATATTTTGGAAGTGAATGATGACACTCCTACAATTGTTTTTGGGCCCAAGCTTGAAGAAGAAGATGATGAGGATGTTCCCCCATTCTATTTGAGCTTAAATGTTCATGACATGACTTTACACAATGCACTAATAGATTTTGGTGCCTCTCACAACTTAATGCCAAAATCGGTGGTGGAAGAACCAGGTTTAGAAATTACCAGGCCTTACAAAGATCTGTACTCCTTCGATTCCAAGAAGGTCAAATGTCTGGGGTTGATAAAAGACATGGTGGTAACACTGACATAAATTCTTGCCAAGAGCATTATGCTGGATGTGGTGGTGGCTGACATTCTTGCAAAATTTGGTATGCTATTGTCCAGGTCTTGGGCATCGAAGCTGAGAGGGAACACGCAACTAGACTTATCATATGCCACCATCCCTCTATTTGGAGGAAACAAGAGACTGTACAGAGAGAAAATATTGGCTTATATGGTCAACATCCCAAAACAAACTGAGAACCATCCTATATATGTTGTTGACACAGATTTAGGCTCATCTATATTCTTTAATGATGGACCTCGAGTTGATCCTAAGGTTCCTATACACCTGGAGGTGGTGGAGGACAAAGAGTTTGCAGCAAGACACGAGGCCCTGGAAAGGAAATAGAATGAAGAAGGCTTGTGGAAAATGTATTTTGATGGATCTTTGAGCAAGAATGGTGTTGGTGCAGGAGTCTGGATAACTACCCCTTGCCTGAAATGGAACATATTTTGCAGAGGGTGGTAGGGGTAGAAAGGATATCTATTATGGATGGTTTTACAGGATATAATCAGGTCAAGGTATGCCCAGAAGATTAGGAAAAGATTGCCTTCACTACTCCCTGGGGCACTTTTATGTATGCTAAGATGCCCTTTGGGCTAATGAATGTAGGAGCTACTTTCCAGAGAGCTATGGACATAGCCTTTGCTGAAGAGAAGGACAAGTTTGTGGTGGTTTACATGGATGACATAACAGTTTATTCTAGGTATGGTAGAGAACATCTTAAGCATTTGGAGAAGGTCTTCATCAAATGCAGGAAATATGGTATTTCTCTTAACCCAAAGAAGTCAAATTTTGCACTAGAAGAAGCAAAACTCCTAGGGCATATTATTTCAAAGGATGGCATCAAGATTGACCTAGAAAGAGTGAGTTCCATTCAGAAGGTTGGAGAGCCAAGAAGTAAGAAGGAGGTGCAGTCTTTCATTGGGAAAGTAGGTTTCCCAAGGAGATTCATCCCCAGTTTTGTTGAGATAATGAGAAGCATTACTAATATGTTGAGGAAAGAAAATCAAATAAAGTGGACATCAGAGGCAAGAGAGTCATTCAGAGGCATTAAAAAGGTTATCACCGAAGCCCCAGTGCTGGAAAGCCCAATTTTTTCTAAAGATTTTCTAATTTTTTCCTATGCATCTAAACATACAGTGGCAGGGGTCCTATTGCAAAATAATGCCCAGAATGCTGAACAATCCATTGCATTTTTCAGTAGAGTGTTGAGAGATGGAGATCTCAAGTATGACGTAATGGAGAAGCAAGCATATGCTTTGGTAAAATCATTGAATGATTTCAAAGTTTACATCTTACATTCACATATTATTTCTCATGTCCCAAATAATGTTGTGAAGAGCATCCTCACCCATCCAGAACCTGAAGGAAGAAGAGCAAAATGGATTGTTGTTCTATTGGAAT
This sequence comes from Larix kaempferi, assembly GCA_027924585.1. Taxonomy (NCBI): domain Eukaryota; kingdom Viridiplantae; phylum Streptophyta; class Pinopsida; order Pinales; family Pinaceae; genus Larix; species Larix kaempferi. The sequence continues at coordinate 6,724,691 of BSBM01000821.1, read as the reverse complement.
ATGACCTGGAGATAAAGCCTACCAAACTGATCAAGGGGCGAGGGCTGGCAAAAATGATGACAGAAGAAAATTGTGAATCCCTGGAGCTGAATTTTTTATCCAGCCACTCAAACCAGCTGGACACAGGTGTGTAGGTAATGCCTGAATTTTCTATGTCTCCTTGGTATGCTGACATTGTGTATGTGTTTCAAAATTTGCAAGCCCCTGCAGGGTTGAGCAAAACAAGGGCCAAGTCTGTGAAGTTGAAAGCTGCAAAATTATATGTTATAAACCAATACTTATATTGGAAATATCCTGATGGTATACTGTTGAATCGTTTGCTAGAGAATGAATCCCAACAAACCATGAAAGATTTTCATAAAGGAGACTGTGGGGGCCACCATTCATGGAAGGTGACAACCAACAATATTTTGAGGGTTGGTTTCTATTGGCCTTATCTGTTTGCTGATGTATACAAAGAAATAGTTACTTGCCACCAATGCCAAGTCTTTGAGGGTAAAAGGAAGTTGGTTTCACTCCCCTTGAACCCAATCTCGGTGGAAGCACCTTTTCAATAGTGGGGGTTGGAATTCATTGGGGAGATAAATCCAAAATCCTCTGGCCAGAACAAGTGGATCCTAACAACCACAAATTACTTTACCAAATGGATCGAAGCCATCCCTACAAGAAGGGAAACTGAGAATGTGATCATGGATTTCTTAGAGGATAATATTCTGTCCAGATTTGGGTGCCCAAGAAGGATTGTGACAAACAATGCTGCTACTTTTAAGTCTAAGAAAATGATAAATTTATGTCACAAATACCACATAAGTCTAAATCACTCCATTGCATACTATCCTCAGGGAAATGGACTGGCAGAATCCTCCAACAAAAGCTTGGTGAGGATAATTAAAAAGTTGTTGGAGGAAAACAAAAGGGTCTGGCACACAAAATTGAAGTATGCTCTATGGGCTGATAGGATCAGCACTAAGAGGGCCATTGGGATGTCTCCATTTCAGTTGGTGTATGGAGAAGAGTTTGTCTTCCCAACATCTCTAGGACTTCCAGTCATGAGGTTATTGCAGGGGCAGGATGAAGAGACAAATCGTGTGCAGAGGCGAATAAACTAGACTATTGAATTGAATGAGCTTAGAGACAAAGCTTATGACAAAGTGCAAATGCATCAAGAAAAGATGAAGAACACCTTTGATAGGAAGGTGAAGGAGGAACAGTTCCAGGGTAATGATTTAGTTTTGAAGTGGGATTCCCCTAGAGAGGATAAACATGGAAAATTTGATCATATGTGGGTTGGCCCATATATCATTTCAACAAACAAGGGTATGAACTCTTTCATCCTAGAGCATCAGGATGGATCTCCCTGGACAGGACGTCTAGTAAATGGGAGGTTTTTGAAGCATCACCTATCCTGATAAGTGATAGGTAACCCTTTCTACCATAAGTTGTATATATCTGTGTATAATGTTTTCCATTTGCAAATAAAATATTGATGGTGAGCCGAAAGTTCTGAAGCCTGAAGTGAAGGCCCTGAGATCTGGAAGGGACAACCATTGTTTTTGTTTGGTCTGAATAGACCAACGCAGGCAGGAATAGAAATTTTTGCAGAAATAAATGTGATTTTCCTGCCTGAATCGCCCAATGGATGAGGCACTGGTCTATGGGGGTTCTTTTCTACCTCACATGAAGGATATCATCCCCAATAGGAGCCAGTTGTTAGCACTAGAATTGTGCTAAGTTTTGAAAGGTTTTTTATGAAGTGAGGAGTTGCAGGATCATGGAGATCCCCAAACAAAGCCCAACTCTTCGTCTGTAGCCCCCAAATGACGAAGATCAAGGCCCTGTATAGTGGATCTGGACCAAAGAAAGGCTATCTGAGAAAACTCAAGGTTTAATGGTGATCGAGAGGTTAAGAATAAAGGAATGTGCCTGCATAGCCGATTGACAGGTATGGACGGCTTTGATTAAAAAGGATAAAGATCTACGGCCACGGTCCCCCATCGCGAAACAAGTTGATGGTCATTTAGGCATGGACATGGTGCTAGCTGGAAGGCGTGTAAAAATTAGATCAATGGTGGGTGATGAGGATCAATGACTGGTAACTAGTTCACGATTTGAACTTGCGCGGAAAAGGTCACGGTCCAAATCTGTGAAATTTTATTAAAGCGCTACATGTTTCAACGACGCAGATTTAGTGGGAGGCAGATCCATGGTCCAGGATTTGTTCGCGAATGTAACTTGTGCACCAAGACGACATGCTTCAAACTAGCGAACATGGTAGGGGCCGCATCTATGGGCGGCTAGGATCTAGGCAAAAATTTGATCGACTGTTGGAGAAGTTTTGGAAAATCAAAGGTACTATCGAGGTGGCGTATGGCGGAATTGGAGGTCATGGAGGGTGTTGGAAAGTAAAGAACGAGAATACCTACAGCTAAGGATCGACATCAGGGATGGACAGCTGATGTGGCCCTGTTTCCGTCATACCTGTGAGGATGATATGGAAGATGAATGTTATAAAGCGCCCATCTACATAGGGATTCACATCCTATCTGTCCGGTGCACATTGGAAAAAGAATCGAGCAAATCTTGTAGAGCCGACCAGCCGACCAAGCTTTTCCTAGCTGTCAAAATTGACCAAGTAGGCCATCTGCACCCATACCATTCCTTTTTTCACCTGTTCACCACCATCTAGACCCCTTCCTGCCCTGAATTCGTAGATTGGTGCACAGGCCATTATGCCCCAGAGCGGAGGGTAGTCATGGATTCCTTTAAATAAAAAATCTCGTGTTATGTGGATGCCCCGACTGTTAGGAGGGCCCTAGCCATTCCGGAGGAGTTCTATCAAAAATACCAGAGTTACCAAATGGAAACCTTGATCCAATATTTTCGACAAGCCCCACCCGAAATAAAGCAAATATTTTTCCATGCCTCCCTGCTACCAGGTACGTCTTTCCCAGGCTCATGCTTCCCTGGTGAGGCCAACATGTTCAAAGAAGACTCCAAATGTGTCATCTCTCTGATAGCCTAGTTCTTAGGGTTGGATAGTGACCAGTACATCACAGAACCCCTAATCAGTCTGATGTTTGTCCTGAGCACACGTCCAATTGAGAAAACATACCCAAATTCACCCACCCAGTGTTCCTTCCTGAGATTCGATGAGGCCCTAGCAGACGTTATCCATTCCCAACTCATTGAGTTTCCCAGAATGAGGACTTTTAGGTTCCAATCCTACCTGTTAAAAATTTTTATGGCTGCAACTAAGGAGAACATGCAAGCACCAGAGCTGCAGCTCACAAAGGAAATGTACTCAGACTACACAACCTTCATGAATGACCTAATGGCAGAGATTTATTTCATCGTTTTCTAGAAGAGACTACTCAGAGTGCTTCCAGAGATGAAAGATCCATTGAAACCCTCCAAGGAGAAGAGGGTTGGGGACTAGTTTTTACTAAAAAATGGAACAGTGATCAGATTTTATGGTTTTTCACATGCCCCCTATGTGCTCCCAGCCTTCTTAACCCCTAGAATTCTCAATTTAGAATTCATAAGACAAAATTTGAGAGTTGAATGTGAGCATTTCCTAGATGACAGGAAGTTATCTAATATCAGTTTCCCTTGGACAGTAGGCTTATTTATTGTCAAAAACAGGACAGCCCTCCCAAGCATCGAAAGAGTGATGGGTGACATGGATTTCCCCTCTAAGACTGTCATAAACTATGATCCCCATCACATAATATCAGAAAGGATAAATAATACCAATAGGAAGGGATATGGAGATTTTGAGCTCGCAGGCTTAGCAGAGAGGGAAAACTGGATAGAATATATAGACAAGGTCCAGATGGATGTAGACCCTCCAGAAGTTTCCACCTCCTTGATACCAGGAAACACGTCTTCAGTACCAATTCCACTTGAACAAATACCAGGATTATCAACGGCCCTTCCCTTGATCATTACTTTAGAAAAGTCCATCCAGCAAGAGGGAATTCGTCCTATGGATGTAGATGATAGTACTGAAAGATCCCCAAGAGACAAAAAGTGGAAGAACCTGAGAAGCAATTGGTGAAGGTACAGGCCAAGCAACAAAAGAAAAAGAAGGTGACTTTCTTGGTGCCATCTTATCAGATAAAGGAATATGTATTTGGCAAAGCCCCTGCTAGACCTACAACACCTAGCATCAACATGGATAATTTGTTGGATGAGTATGAGGAGAAGGTAGAAAAAATTTCAAGGGAAGCCAAGCTGTATGTTGATGTAAGGAAAATCTTTAAGAAGGAGGTGGCCCTGGTTGCTAGCATAAACTTGGCTCAGAACACCTTGAGTCTCGCTTTAGCTACCAAAAGTAAAGCCATAGAATTGAAGGTCAATTTAGAAGACATCCCAGTGCCCGATGTAATTAATTTGCATAAGGAAACCAGTGAGGTTATCTACAACAAGCTATTAAAATCTTCCTTGGAACTGTCAAAGGTGCAGGCTAATAAGACCAAAATTGAAGATCAGCTGAGGTTGGAGAAGATAGAGAACAAGTCTTTGAAATCACAGGTGAAAAAGCACTAGGCCTCATTGTTAGCCACTAAGACCGTTGAAGACAAAAGAAAAATCATTCAGGACTTGGTAAATGAAAAGGACCAGGAGATCGTGTCTCTAAAAAGGAGACTGAAGATCTGAGCTTCTCAGCTGGTGAAGGTACTTGATATAGCAGAACTAGAGAAAGAAAAGGAAAGGTTGCAGGGTGAATTGACTAATTGTAAGGCCAAGCTGGTAGAGTTTGAGGAGAAAGAAAAGAAATGGCAATTAGACATGTCATTTGTGGTAGCCAATGAGAAAGTTTGGAAATCCCAGTTTGAAGAAATGGAGAAGAAGCTGAAAGAGCAGGAAGTGGAGGAGGTGGTCACACCTTCAGAGGAAGCTGGAGATTTCTACATTGTAGGGTAGATAACCAAAGCTAGTCTAGAATATGCTAAAATACCTAGATTGAAAAAAAAAAATGCCAAATTGAAGACCCTAAAAGACACTACAGAGAAGGAAAGGGAGGCTTGGGAAACCAAGTACCAGGGAATGCAGGATGATCTTGACAGGTTGAAGCAACAAGTGATAGCGCAAGAGGCGCTGCAGGAAGCTAGAAAGATCATCTGGGATGATATCATTGTGCATGAAGAATATCTGAGACCTTATCAGGATTACATATTAGACAAGGAAAATGTGGTTAAGCAAGCAAGGCTAGTAGTAACAGTTGCCAACGAAAAGTTGACCAAGAAGCCCATGGAGTATGCACAAAATGCAGTAGAATTTCCGAATGGCCTGTCTGAAGGCCAGGTTCCGGCAGGTGGCATCAAAGATAGGGTGGCTACAATCATCTGGGTGAAGAGGGTAATCCACAAGCACCATCAGGTAAATATCACCAAATCAGGGATAGATATCCTAGCAAACCAGGTAAAATTATTCAGAGAAGCATTTGATCCCTTGTTCAAAAAGGGATTGCCCATGTTTTGGGAGAAGGATGGAACCATGCGAGCGAAGGAAGAATATAAAGCTAAACTGTGGGATTGTAGGATGGACCAATAAAGTTTTGCAGGTATGGAACAACCTTTGACATGCAAGGTAGTGGCTGAGAAATTGACAAAGGAATTTCAGATAGCATCAGCCTTCAAAGAAGCTCGAACACTCCACACAGGCTACTCATACAAAGAACAGACCAAAATGAGAGTATTGCTCAAAGAACTTGCCACCCTAGATCTACCCGTAGCCGAATAGTGGAAGTTGATTGAAAAATATGGTAAAGCAAAAATAAAGTTGGGTGTATGAAGGATTCGAGGAGAGTGGAAGCAACCAGCTGGAGGAGCGACTAGCAAACCATTTTTTTGTCTTTTTTGATAGAGTCGGTTGTCATTTAGTAAAAATGACCAGTAAATGTAAAAGGCAGTTTAGCCATGTTTTGTCAGCTCTGTCTAGTAGCTGTAGTGGCAAATATGCCCAGGATAGGTGTCACTGTGAATTGTAATTGTTTTTTGTTCAGAGCAGGTTGAGCCCGGGGCTCAAAAAATCTATAAATTCGAAGTAATCAAATGAAGAAGGGTTGAAAATTTTTGAACTTGTGTATTGCTTCGTATTGAACATTTTGAAGTTTTGTTTAATAAATTTGGAAAATCCTTGCAGGCGTTTTTCCCAGAGATTCATGTGTCATCATATTTATAGTCTGTTTATTTCTTTTCCCATGTGAATGTGTTTCTTTCATTGTTGATTCATTCTGTTATGCTATTCATGCTTGGACCAGTGTAGTATTTGAATAGGATTCATAGTGATTATGCCCTATTCTTATCGTTCCAAGCATTCCACAATAAGTTTCAACTAAAGTCGACATGGAATTCATATCCTTATGCTCCATTTCGGTGGATTGTTTATCTTTCTTCTAAATCACCCAATTAAACGCACTTTGACTCTAGATTGGTGGCTTCCTTGCATCTGAATAGATGTGTTTGCAAAGTATCGCCATAATATTCATCTGCTGTATGTTTTGAATCCAATGCCCAATGTAGATACTTGTTGTTTTCAACCAAACAACAATTTAAAACAATTTGTCTTATCAGAAATCTGACCTTCTATGTATGCTTTGAATGATTATCTTGAGTAATAAGAATCCTGTATGTTCGTCATTGTCAAATCTATGATTATTTTCAGTTTTCTTTAGTTTAGGAGAGATCCCTCTCTGATTATGCTAGGTCAGTAGCATAAGTCTAAAGCGGTTTTGTGGTTACCCTTTTTGTCCTCTCTACAACCTAGAGGTACGATTTGGGTGCTAACACAACGTATCCCACCCATCCTCCTACATACAACTATGAATGAATAGCAATTATGACTAACAAGTTTTGGTATCCCCACCCATATAAACCACTAGACATATTTATTGGATAGTACATAAACTACCTCAAACTATTATAATAGTTCGAATGAACCTTTCCTTCCCCAAACTATTTACAAAAAATATTAAGATTTGGTAAGAGAATCTAAGACTTAAGGGAAACTCTCACTAATTAACACAAATTCCAATGTAGAAAATACCAATCCCAAGTAGGTTAAACATATAAAAAATGACTTACCTTCATCTCTAAATAGTTTTAGAGGCTAATTAGGGTAAGTTCATACAAAGACATGTCACATGATTGGAACCCTTCCAAGGTCATACTACTATCACTCATACTAAAAACCCTAAAAGTACATTTGTTTGACTACACATGATATTTCTAGAAGATTGAACATATTCAAAAACTGCTCACACAAACATATCATAGATCAACACACCGATGTTTTTACATGGTTAAATCCTCGAAGAGGGAAACAATCCACATCTATAGCCAAATAGCTACTTGAGGAAATATTATCATGAAAAATAAAAAAATATTATATGAGCTTTTCATAATCGATCAACAAGCAAATGACCCTCCACACTCTTTAAATGGAGATCATGGATCAATTAGGTGTAAATCCATGGATCAATGGTTGTTAATATTGAGGTGAGAATGAATCATTGGATCACTCTATGTCTAGAACATATCATGACCGTCAAATTACATATTTACAAATGCATACTAATGCATACTGAAGATACACACTACCTAAAGATACATAACAAGTTGATATTGATTAACTCCTAAGTGTCTTAATATCCTAACAACATTACACCATCAAATTCAAATAATTAAATAGAAAATCACATTGAATCCTCACATATGTACTTTAAATTCCATTCTAGATTCTAAGCAACACTATACTTGAGTAAGAGGTCCCATTTCTTATAATGCACCATCCTCAATGAATATTTAATGTTTTTCATTATGGTTACTCCCAACAACTAAATACTACGAGCATAGGTCCCAATAATATCTCATATAATAATATACAAGGATAGATTTATTGGTTCGTGGTGTGTTGGGAAATCCAATGATAATATCCATATTGACATCTTCCCACATCCAATTAGGAATTCTCAATGGATTTAGCTTCCCTTTCTCCATCAAGAACAAAAATCCCTAAATGCTCGATCAATAGTAGTCTGTATTTTCTTTCCTGTGAAAAATGTAAACTATATGCCTCATTGTGTGAACAATTACTTAAACCAAAAGTTGGGATACATAATAAATTGACATACCTTTGTAGTAACATTGGACGTGGATTATTTTCAATCTATTTGTGTTTCACTTATATCCATGGCATGTAGGGTTGCAAATGCATCAAGTGATTACTACGGGATGAAGGAGTTTACTGTGTTAGCACATCTGGAACACTATGAAAGGTTGCTTTTCTCTTTTCATTTCTAGTAGTAATTTTTGAGGCTACAACCCTCTAGTCTCATTTTAATTTTTGTAATAGGTAGTGATATGCTCCTACTTAGACATTTTTTTGAATCTTTTCTATAAGCTTGACTGGGATTAGTATGAATTTCTCTTCTATTGTTGTTTTAGGATTATTCTTCAAATAGCTAATGCTAGTAACTTAATACCCATCCCGTATATCTTGTTGGCTTGTATCCTGGGTAAATTTGGTTGGGTTTCTGTTAACACTTGTTACCATTTGATCACATTACCTAGATATCCTTGTCATATTTACACATTTCTCAACCATTTCTCAAGTTGTGGTGCTATAGTTGAGGCTTCATCTAATATTTCTTTCATTTTGAAAACAAAATTGAATAAATCTACCTATATCAAAGAGAGTTCTTTGTGAATTTATAAAGCACACTCAGTGAAATCACTTGTATCATATTTGGATTCTTTGAAGTACTCAACTTGAATCCATATTAGAAGCCATTGAAATATCTTTATATGCAGTCAAAATTGGAGGAGGTCAACAATTATGACAACCACGTTCTATTTTTTTGGCTTGCAGAGAGCAAAGGGAATGGTTGTCAATCATTCACATGCCTGGGAACTTAAGGAATTAAAGAAAATCAACAAGTAAAGAGCATGTGAGTGCTCCATGCACATATTTTTTCCAAACCCATAATTCAATACAGGGATAAATGACATGGTGTTGTCCATATAAACCAACAATCCACGTAATTCAATTTTTGGGCCGAGGGTAATCAACTTGATGAGAAATTATAAATATATTTCAAGGAATTAACAAGAAATCAATGATTTACTAATAGTGTTGTAGCTGCATAGTAACACATGGATCTCTTTCTAGAGCCAATTATTTTCATGGATATCTTTCTAAAGCCAATAAATGATCACATATAGGAAGAACACTAAAAATGGTGATTGAGTTGGATTTTATGATGTGGACTTGTATTTTCATGGAATTTCTTGTTTGGATATCGGGCATAGGTTTGTGTATATCACTATTTAGGTAGATATATTTGTGGGTCGTTAACAAGATTGTGTTTCACCTTCTTCATATTCTTCTTCTTGTTTCCATGGGTTGTGGTGTGGTAAGATCAAAACTTGGTGGACTTACATCTAAAGTGATCCTTTTGAGAGAAATATACTTTGTTTCTTCAAAGGCACTAGATATTGTGGAAAATGTGGGGTATGTTCAACAGGGGGGAGATTAGAAGATCTTGACCCACGTTTTATAAATACAGGGAGTAGAACACATAATCATATTTGAAAGCGAGTACTACTTACATGGAGGAGGATTTATTGGTATCTCTTTTGCATGATCTCTAGTCATATCCTCATAGGTTGATGAGTGTTGAAAATAAATAGATATACATAGGTGGAGATCCTAGTAGCATATAAGAGGGTGTACTATTTCTTGGCTAACATTGGAGAGATTATAAAAGCTTATGTGATTAAGAAGAACTTGATAGATGTGATCCAATAATCAAAATTCGATGTGAAATCCATGGGACTATGTATGAAATGTGACCAGCCTATCCTATGATTGGAAGTTACTTTCCTAAAATGAAAACCTTAGAATTGGCTAAAAAATATTACTTGCACAAAATTATGACCAATTCACTCCTACAAATGCTAGCAAAGAATATGCCTGAAATAAAATATCATACTAAGAAAAGAGTGACCAAGGAATTCAATTATTGGCTTGTGAAGATTATGAGTACACCAATAAATAACAAGTGGATATGGCCTTAAATGAAGCTCTAGTGGCCTAAAGGAGAAACTAGAACAAGTAATATTTGGGCAAGACTTGAAATAAAAAATGGGTTCACATTATATTTTTTCTTTTTTAATTTTGGGACTATAGGACTCAAAGAACCTACACTCCATTACCATTGTAAGCCCAAATTCTAAAAACATGAGTTCCATGATACACAATACATCTATCCCCACTACTCTACCTACAGTTACAAAGATAATGGGATTATATAACATGATCCTTGTGGGTCCACACTCCCTATTATGGGGATGCTTGCAGTTTTGTTATAGGGGCATGGACCCTTGTAACAATTGTATGAACAATTTTTTAAGCTTATTAAAAGGGTGACCAATAAATTATTGGTTTAGATATGTCATGTCCTTTTGTTCTATAGATGAAAGTTCACATTAATCCAGGAAGACATAAAGGCCCTTCCTGAAGGTTGATCTTATTACAACAAATTAAAAAATTTGAAAAGATTATTAGAGAAGAAAATTGGGTAGGCAAGAAACATGAGTAATCTCTCTTTTCGTTCATTGAGTAATCTCAATACATTTTCACTAGATGAATTTCAAGTAGAGGTAATTAGCAATACTAGTCATGTTATCCCAAGAGTATCTAAAGTACCTTATTGAATACCAATCCTATTACAAACAAATTCAACATTTTGAAAAGTTTTAGAGAAGAAAATTGGGTAGGCATGAAACACAAGTAATCTCCCTTTTCATTTATCAAGTAATATCAATACATTTTCACTACATATATTTCAAATAGATTTAATTGGAAATATCATTCACATTACCTCAGGAGTACATAAATTACCTTCTTGAAGGCCAAGCATATTAAACATGTTATACAACTTGACAATAAATTTATACTCAAAACGAGAACTCTAGCCCTAAAAACTCATATTTTTGCATAAAAAACACCAAAAAACAACTCCAAATAAAAAAGCGGTGCTACTGGTTTTTTTATGGATAAAAATATAGACATGGACCAAAACAATACTTATTGGTGTTTACAAAAACCCTAAAATCAAGCCCTAAATTGAAAACTAATGCTACCGGTAGCACAATTTTCAAAAAATGGCATTATTATATCATTATACCATATTTTCAAACTGCATTTATTAAAACTGTTAGTAACACTATATAAAAGTGGCACTGAGTTAAACACAAATTATTCAAGAAATTATTTCACCACTCTTTCCATCTAAAATAAAAGAATTTACGATATTATTCATAATAAAACCATATATTAAACTATAAAACATAGAAGTTATGATATTTGGACGCACAAGAGAGGAAACACAATATCACCCCCCACCTTTTTTTTTGGTGGGGGTGGGGGGGGGGGTAAAATTACATCTTTCTAGAAACCACGGATGGTATCGTTATAATCGAAACCTTAAATCGACCCCTAGATTGAAAAGTGGTCCTCCTAGAATTGCTATCATTTTTATTAGAGGTTAAAATTTTTAAAACACTAAATTTAAAGAAACATAATTTAAAAAAATAAAAAATGAAAAAAGTAAAACGGAAAATTATTAAAAATAAATTTAAAAACCAAATTAAAAAAAAAAACAATTTAACAACCATACATATGCGTGGTTGGGAGGAATGATTGTTACCCTCTCCACCTAGGTTCAATTCTTGTAAGTGACATGACGCTCTTGTTGAGCCCCTATGTATTGACTAGCTTTCCTTGATTCCTTTGGAATAGCAGGAAGGTGACTTTTCCATTGAAAAATTTATAAACAAATTCTTTTAAAAAATAAATCCAAAAAAAAATGAAAGAAAATTGTAAAACAAACAAAAAACACAAACTTAAAAATTAAAAAATAAGAAATACATCCCTCCCCTCTCCTCCGCTCTCATGGCTCCCCGACCCTTGCCTCTCCTCCACTCTCACGGCACCCCAACCCAGTGGGCAGGGGTTAGGGCGCCATGAAAGCGGAGGAGAGGGGGGAGGGAGGAGGGGGAGTGGCAGGCAGGGGAGGGAGGTAGGGGGTGTGGGGAGGGTGGGGGGGGGGGGGTAGACGAGGGCAGGGAGAGGGAGGGGAAGGGCAAGAGGTGGAGGGAGGTGGACTGGAGGGGGAGGGGAGGGGAGTGAGAGTAGGGTTTTGTTTGTTTGTTTTTTTAAATTTGTTTATAAATTGATTTTTTTTTAATTTTGTTTTTCAGTTTTTTTTCTTTTTTCATTTTTTCAATTTTTTTTTACAAATATTATGATGAAAATAAAATTTTGAAGAAAAAATATAAAAAATATATATATTTTTAATTTTAATTCGTTTTTAAAAATTAATATATTTTTGTATATTTTTAATTATGATTCGTTTTAAAAAAAAATATATATATATATATATATATATATTTGCATGAAAAGTAGCTGCTAAGTATAATGTTTTTGTAAAATTTGAAAAAATGCAATTGTAAATATATTTTTTTTTAAATAGGAAGTTTCAAAATCGCAAAAAATGGGCTCAAAATGAAAAATGGTGCTACCAGTATACACACTTTTTGAAACAGAGGTAAAACAACTACTAAAATTGACCCCCCAAAAAGCGAGAACAATGTTGGGTTCTCGCCAAGTTGTATAACTTGTTATTATAGAGAAATTCAAGAATTTGAAAAGATTATTAGAGAAGAAAACTAAGTAGGTAGGAAACATGCAAACTACAACATTTGGGTCATTTTCCCATGAAAGTTTTGACATTTCGCCCAAAAACGTCATTTCACATACCATTGGAATTCTGTGAAAATCCCAATTTTCATTGGAATTTCCACGTCGGTATTCCAACTTTCCCAACTTTCGTCAGAATTCTGATGGTATGTGAAATGAAAATTTTCTGCAAAATGTCGAAACTTTCGTGGAAAAAATGACCCAAATATTGTTGAACTCAATACATTTTCACTAGATGTCTTTCAAGCAAGGGAAATTGGCAATATCAATCAAATGACAAAAAGTTGATAAGTGAACCATTTTTGTGTTGAAAACTATGTGGGATTGGGATCAAACCCAAGACTTTCTTTAACCAATGTGATGTTTTTGTTAAATTTGATCTTTAATTCGAAATTGCAGTAATACTTGAAATCAATGACCAATCATAAACATAAGCATTCACATATAGAATACAAATTTACCCTTGGGAAACCCTCTATACTTGAGGGAGAAAACCCCAACAAAATCTTCCTTAGAATATTGATAGATAACAAAGAATGTCTTTACAATAAGCAAATTACATCAAGCACCCTTGGTGCATTATCATATAGAAATATCAAACACCCCTGGTGCAATATTAGAGAAAGATAGAAGATGGAAGAATAGAACTCAGAATAATATCCTACATAAAGAAAATCTCATTGCCTTTAAGAGAGAAGAGAATTCACTTCACATTGAATTGATCAATCCTATATAACACACACACACAGACACACATACTTCTCATGCGTCGACCTCTATTTTTATCTTCTGAATTCGGGATGAACTTTCCTTCCATTTGGATGCTAGGTCACTTGTTGAAATATTGTAATTTCTAAGAATATTAAATTTGTACTTTATTATTCCAGAGATGTTTCATTCCTCCGTGAAGACCTTATTGTATATCCGGAGATGTTTATTCCTCCGTCGGAATGTGGTAACTTGGGTTATTAGACTTCCCTAGTGGGGTCGGCCCAAAATCAGTTGTAATGGGATGTTTAAGACCCCAATGGTTAAATTTGGGGTCAACCTAGTTAGTAAGTTAAGTCAGAGTAGTGTATAAATAGAGGAGGTGTGTTCCTCATTTAACACACTCACACACGCATTCACTCACTTGTGAATTGCGCATAGGAGAGAGAGAAATCTACAATAGGAGGAGAGCGAGATCTTGTTTGGGGAATACATCTTTGTATTTTTGATCATCTATATTGAGGAAGCTTTGCTGGGTTTTCTACCCCATGAGGGTTTCCCAGGATAAATTGTGTCTCTTGTGTTTATGTTGTGCTTGTTGTTCTTTCAGTGATCCTGTATATGCTTTTGTTGTGAAATGGAATGTAATACTGATGCTATCTATCTTATCATATTAAATCTTAACATGGTATCAGAGCTATCCTGAAGGAAGGAAATGTATGGCACTTATGACACTTGTCTCACTTGCGACAATTTGAAAGTCAGGGTTTTGTATAGAAAAAAATATTCATTGTGGCACTTTCGCTATAAATCCATTTTGGAAAATTTTCAGGATTTGAAACTTCTACAGGACGAAGATAACATCCCCCTGTATCTTGTGTCCAAAGTTCATCCTCATATTAATTGTAATTTGTGATTTATGATCCGTACAAGTTAGCGTTTCTGCCTCTTCCAGAATGCAGTCCTAAATAGGTGACCTAGGGAAAAAGGTCATATCTCGGGCTAGGAAGCTCCAAATGAAATTCTATAAAACGTGGCAGTTAGGGCATGGACATTAGTTTAACAAGTTCTTTTCAGAGGCCGAAGTTGAAACAGTGACACGTGGAACTCCGTACAAGTTCTCTATACTGTCTCATCCCATAAACAGGTCACGTTGCGACATTTGGCATAACTCTCTCTCAGAGAATGCATTAAACCTAAGAACTGTGGGGTTGGAAATATGATAGGTCAGGATACCATAGGCCTAAGTTTCAGATCCTGCAGATCTGAAATTACAAAGATGCACTAGAAACAATATGGCACATATGAAATGGCTTAATGGAGGAAATCTAAGAAGAGGAGGAAGAAGCTCTCACTGGACCTGATACAATGTTGGAGACACCTGATACAACATTGGAAGCTTTGATAATGGATTTGGAATCCATTCATCATAGATATTGATCCTCCATCAAAATGTTGTGGGAGGAAGGAGATTGAAGATTAGGGTTTCCAAGTAAGAAGAAACCCTAGCAAAGCTGGGAGACTCATAGGGCAGCAATAAAGGAGGTTTAAATGGCACTGATATTTATCATCCTAGCACCATGAACCTATACAATATTTTTTACAAGTAATCTACCTTGGACGGTTAGGGTTTTACCACTATAGAGAAGACTACTCGTCAGGTATGACTTGAGAAGACATAGGTATGTTTTGAAATCTGATTCTTGATTAAGTTCATAATATGTTTGTCTTCATGCTATTAAGGTTATAAAATTATGATTGTTTGATAATGAATGCATGTGAGTGATATAAGACATTCATTGATTAGGGTTATGACACTTATGATTGTACTAATGCACCTGTGGTGTTGCATGAGGATGATGTTGTCTTCTAACAAGATACAGACACATCAAGAAAGACAAATCAAGTTCTATGACCATGATGACATGAAGACAAAGACTCATCCATAGTATTTGATCACATAGAAGCTCTACTTACGAGGTATGTATGACTTTGTTCTACTATGCTTAACTTATGAGATATGCAGGTTCTAACACAAGGTCTCTAAATCATTGAAGAGAACAAAGAAGATATTGTTTGGGTATGTTAAGACATAACCAAGCATGATAATCCAGGTATGTTTTCCTATATCAAGTTAGAATCCTACTTTTTTTGGATCTTAGGTAAGTATACCTGTGTATGAAATGATCATAACCATACATACTTAAGATTGTTTAGAATCATAATGTTTTGATAGTATTGAGATTATGCTAATGAATGTGTGATTATGTATGAGATCATGAGGATGACACTAGTGCACACTTAAGCATGCATAGTGGTACAAAATGGATAGAAGTTCAAAGGCATATAATGATGCTATCATAAAATAGAGATCAAGAAGAAGGCAACCACACAACATAAAAGATAAGTATTTGAGTTTTTATTTGAATCTCTGAATAGTTAATGATATTGCGCGTAATAGTTGCATGCGTATTTGTATTCCTAGAATATATCATGCATAGTGTGAGCATTATATAGCATTGAACAATATACTACTAATATGCATATGATGGGTAAGTTGGACAAACATTCCATTGTTGCTTGTCTAGAATGAAACCTCTTTGCTGACATGCTGAGAGATGTGCACACTCTTGATAGTATGTTCTAGTAGAGATGGAAGACATCTAGATAACCACTGTATGCATACAGGATATGGAAAAGTGTTGTGCCAAAGTATTGGTCAAGATAGTTGCATAACTATGTGAATCATATCATGTCATAAAGATTTGATGATTATGAAGTATTACTAATCATGTAATTAACTTTGATTTGTAGAAAAGATCACGTGGTATGATCTACAAAAGAAGGATGATAAACACCAAACAAGTGATGGATGTTCAACAAGAAGACTTACAAATCAAACATACTATGGAAGGCTCGTGGCTAGAAGATTCTCTTAGAAAGAGGAAGAGGATCATGACGAGATGTTTGCTCCAAGTGGATAAATAAGACTGGTTATCCTAATGGTGTAATTGAAGAAGAAGTATGAATTGAGAAAACTCCCAGGATTCATTTGAAGAAAGATCTGTACGGATACCCAGGATCGATAGTCATTTGATGAGCTTAAGAATCACCATGGGTGATGCGGATTTCAACCTTTGATACAAGGTTGACAATGTTGTCTATATATAGATGACATTCTTCTCTTAGATGGATGCAAGAATTTTGAATGATCTTGAGGCTCCTATAAGTAGACCCATTTGACAGGAGATGGCATGGATAGATATGCAGAAGATCACTCAATGCAGAGCGTGAATGATTTTCAGTGACATAATTGATAGCTTCTTGACAAACTTGGGATTTACCAAAAGTAAAGCTGATCCTAACCTTTATCTTAAGGTTATGGATTATGAACCTGTTATACTATTATTGTATGTGGATGATCTCTTTCCGACAGGGAATGAGAAACATATCATGGAAAGCAAGAAGAAGCTAGCTACAGAATTTGATATGAAAGATATCAGATTGATGCATTACTTCCTAGTATGGAAAGGCCCAAAAGGAATTTTTCTCAACCAGAGAAAGTATGCTATAGAAATCTTGAGAAGATTTGATATGTTGGAATGTGAAGCCATGACCACTCCCATGGATTCCAACTTGAAGCTGTTAGCTGGTGACTCATCAGAGTTAGTAGATATGACTCTGTACAGACAGATTATTAGGTCATTGATGTATTTGACGAATACAAGGCCATATATATGCTTTGCTGTGAACACCTTGAGTCAGTATCTAGTGGAACCTGGGAATGTTCACCTGATAGATACAAAGCATGTGATGAGATACCTAAAGGGTACGATAGACTTTGGTCTATGTTATCTTGGAGATCATGACTTTAGATTGTATGGCTACGCATATGTTGATTGGGCATGAAGTGTATCAGATAGGAAGAGCACATCGAGTGAATGTTATTGTCTCGGATCTGCCATGATATCGTGATTTATCAGGAAGCAGTCTAGTGTGGCTCTCAGCACAGCCGAAGCGGAATATATAGCTACTTTCTCTTCTAGTTGTGAAGCGATATGGCTTCGGAAGTTGTTATCAGGACTGTTTGACTTAGAGATGAACCCCATTGTGATCCTGTGTGACAACTAGAGTTGTATCAAGATGACAGAGAAGCCAGTGTTCCATGATAAGTCAAAGCACATAGAGATCCGATATTTTTATATACGGGATATGGTGCAGAAAGGAGCTATTAAGCTCGAGTATGTGAGCATTGATGAACAAGTTGCTGATGTATTGACCAAACCTCTGTCTCGAGTAAAGTTTGAGTATTTCCGAGACAAGCTTGGTGTAGTTCAGAAGGACCCTCCTCAAAAGGGGGAGTGACATGGTCAATGATGATACTTGGATATTGGTATTAATGTGGATACTTGTATCGATGATGAGGATACTTTTATCGATGATGAGGATACCTGTACTGATGATGCAGATACTTGTATCGATGATGAGGATACCTGTACTGATGATGCAGATACTTGTATCGATGATGAGGACAGTTGTGTCGATGATGAGGTTACCTGTTTCGACGATGAGGTCAATGATGAGGTTACCGGTTCCGACGATGAGGTCGATATATGGTCCTTAGACTTTGTCTAAGTGGACGAGGAGTGATTGTATCATCCCTGGACTTCAATCCCTGAATTGATCCATAGACATATGTCTTCGAGAAGTGGTCCCTAGTGGACATGATAGGACTACATCATCCCTGAACAGTTGGTTCAAAATGTACGTGATAGGACTGCATCGTCCCTGAACAGTTAGTTCAAAATGTACATGACAAGACTGCATCATCCTTAGACATGAGAGATGTCTTAAATGGATCAGGACTAGATCATCCCTGAACAGTAGTTCAAAATGTACGTGATAGGATTGCATCATCCTTAGACATGAGAGATGTCTTAAATGGATCAAGACTGCATCGTCCCTGAACAATTAGTTCAAAATGTGCGTGATAGGACTGCATCGTCCCTAAATAGTTAGTTCAAAATGTATGTGACAGGAATGCATCGTCCTTAGACATGAGAGATGTCTTAAATGGATCAGGACTGCATTGTCCCTGAACAGTAGTTCAAAATGTACGTGATAGGACTGCATCATCCTTAGACAAGAGAGATGTCTTAAATGGATCAGGACTGCATCGTCCCTGAACAGTAGTTCAAAATGTACGTGACAGGAATGCATTGTCCTTAGACATGAGAGATGTCTTAAATGGATCAGGACTACTTCATCCCTGAATAGTAGTTCAAAACGTACGTGATAGGACTGCATCATCCTTAGACATGAGAGATGTCTTAAATGGATCAGGACTGCATCGTCCCTGAACAGTAGTTCAAAATGTACGTGACAGGATTGCATCGTCCTTAGACATGAGGGATGTCTTAAATGGATCAGGACTACATTGTCCATGAACAGTAGTTCAAAATGTACTTGATAGGACTGCATCGTCCTTAGACATGAGATATGTCTTAAATGGATCAGGATTGCATCGTCCCTGAATAGTAGTTCAAAATGTACATGAAAGGAATGCATCGTCCTTAGACATGAGAAATGTCTTAAATGGATCACGACTGCATCGTCCCTGAACAGTAGTTCAAAATGTACGTGATAGGACTGCATCGTCCTTAGACATGAGAGATGTCTTAAATGGATCAGGACTGCATCATCCCTGAATAGTAGTTCAAAATGTACGTGACAGGACTGAATTGTCCTTAGACACGAGAGGTGTCTTAAATGAATCAGGATTGATCATCCTGTAAGTAGATCTTGATTGTATCATCCTTGGACCTATGTCCTAAAGTGAGAGGGATTGATCATCCCGTAATTGGATCATGTGTGTTGCAGAGATCCAGATGATGCTGTTGATTGAGAGATCTAGATGATGCTGTTGATCGAGAGATCCAGATGATTTTGTTGATCGAGAGATCTAGATGATGATGCTGTTGATCAAGAGATCCAGATGATGCTGTTGATCGGGAGATCCAGATGATGATGTTGTTGATCGAGAGATCCAGATGATGTTGTTGATCGGAAGATCCAGATGATGATGCAGTTGATCTAGAGATCCAAATGATGATGTTGATCGAGAGATCCAGATGTTGATGTTGTTGATCGAGAGGATCCATATGTTGATGCTGTTGATCGAGAGGATCCAGATGTTGATGCTGTTGATCAGGAGATCTAGATGTTGATGTTGTTAATCGAGAGGATCCAGATGTTGATGATGTTGATCGAGAGATCTAGATGATGATGTCACTGTAGCTGTTCGAGTGCTGGAGAAGATGAAGACTCAATACTGAAGATGTTGATGTTCCAGTATTGAATATCTTGAAGATGTTCCAGTAACTGTTTGAGTTACTGATGTTGTATGAAGAAAGCTTCCAATGATTTATAGATGTATCATGTATCATGTAGTTGATGACTCCTTGCTCCTGCAGATGTTGTTATAATATCCTTCTCGTTAAGGGGGAGTGTTGAAATATTGTAACTTCTAAGAATATTATATTTGTACTTTATTAATCCGGAGATGTTTCATTCCTCCGTGAAGACCTTATTGTATATCCGGAGATGTTTATTTCTCCACCGGAGTGTGGCAACTTGGGTTATTAGACTTCCCTAGTGGGGTCAGCCCAGATTCAGTTGTAATGGGTTGTTTAAGTCCCCAATGGTTAAATTTGGGTTCGACCTAGTTAGTAAGTCAAGTTGGAGTAGTGTATAAATAGAGGAGGTGTGTTCCTCATTTAACACACTCACACACTCATTCACTCACTTGTGAATTGCACATAGGAGAGAGAGAGATCTGCAATAGGAGGAGAAGGAGATATTGTTTGGGGAATACATATTTGTATTGTTAATCATCTATATTGAGGAAGATTTGCTGGGTTTTCTACCCCATGAGGGTTTCCCAGGATAAATTGTGTCTCTTGTGTTTATGCTATGCTTGTTGTTCTTTCAGTGATCTTGTATATGCTATTGTTGTGAAATGGAATGTAATACTGATGTTATCTATCTTAGCATATTGAATCTTAACATCACTTAGTTAGGAGGCTAACTCAAGTGTTGTCATGCAAGTGTCATAACTTAAGTGTTGTAACACAAGTGTCGCAACTCAAGTGGCGTAACTCAAGTGTTGTCTTTTAGTTCAACTTAAGTGTCGTCTGTTAGTTTAACCCAAGTGTTGACATGAAAAACACTTTAGTTAACTAGGTCTTCTTTATTAACACTTAGTTAACTCTTTTAACTGAATTCCTTCTTGATAACACCACTGAAGTGAACAATTCGAATTCTCCTTTAATTAACCGAAGTCTTTTTTGTTAACACCCATGAAGTGAAGAATTCAAATTCTTCTTTAATTAACTGAAGTCTTTCTTGTTAACATCATTGAACTTTAGTAATTCGAGTTCTCTCTTATCTTTTTCTCTTGTCTTATATGCATGGTCCACATTTGCCAACTTTAATTTATCTATCATATCAAATATACTAAGGAGATTTTTCCAATTATGTGATTATCTTGTTCTACTATCGTTCCAAGTGGTCATATGCTAAATTAATTCACTCTATAGGTGGCCAGTCTCCAGAGGAGACTTAATATCTCAAACATGGTTAGTAGTACATCACACTCACGACAATTAGAGGACTACACCCTTTCTCTACCATCATATGCATCTCATTATCAATTCACTAGTATATTAGACATGCATATGCATTACATCCAACTAAATATGGGCATAAGCCTTCTCCTGCAAACCATGTCAATACAATTAATTATAGAAGATAATCAATCCAAGACAACAGTGAGAAGAATAGGCCCTTCACCACCATACATATACATCATTAATATATGCAAGGGAAAAGAGATCATTATCACAATAATTATTATATATAGAGATCATTACACACACACACACACACACACACACACATAATTAATGCCATCTTGTATATATACACTATACATTATAGATGCATACATTACCTATTACATATTTATATTATATACTACACTAATCATACCATAACTATTATTATTATTTACATTATACTATATCACATATATTACTATCTCATATTCGTACACACTCTTATCACTATTACATATATAACTACGTTGATAACTATATAATATATATAATATACACACCACCACCACATACAATACACATATACTATATATAGTCTAAGATATCAATTAAAGAGGGATTCACCCTTAATGTTGTTGCAAGATCAAGCATGTCAAGTACAATAAGATAACAAACCAGCTATGGAGAGAGACGCCCTCACCACTTGTCACATCCAATCAATTAAACCATTGATGGATGTGTAGTGCACTAGAGGGGGCTTATGTCCTCTCAACAATCGATTATTCAACAAATAAATCATTTAAATAATGCCAAGAAGCCAAATCCCTCCAAATCTATTTCCAACAACAATAATAATATAAGTATATACATACAGTTAGTCAAGCCCTTAGACACAGGTTCCAAGAGCAATAGGGTATATACCTATACAATATTTAAATAATATATACACATGACTATATATATACACACAAATACATATAAATATAATATTATAACATTATACGATATACTACATATCAATACGTATATATATATATATATATACCACTCTTTGAACAAGTGGTCCATTCCCCCCCAAGAATCTAGAATAATTAAATGAAACATGTCACATATATTGAAAATAGAAAAAATAAAAAGGAAAATGGAATCACCCTCGAGACAAGTGATCTTCTTCCCAAAAAATAGACAAGGAGTTACTCGCATACATTGAAAAAAGAAAAATGAAAAATGAAACCACCATTAAGACAAGTGGCCTATTTCCCAAAAATAGTCGAGTTACTCATCAATGTAACAACTGCCATTCAAGTGGCATAAATAAGCCTATGAAAGCATACCATCATTAGAAAACCCAAAATCCTCATAGGGTATAAATGCTACTTATTAAATCATATTACTAATAATAATAATAATACTATACCCACATACTGTTACATCCATACTCATAACCATATACCGCCATTAATATAATGAATTATTATTTACTTCATCATTTAATAATAGTATTGCTTAATTATCATTAAAATAAGAAATAATAACATATCTCTATTATAACATCCACATATTATTAACCCATTCCTATCATAGGTCATGCATGCATTAAGCACTCATTAGATGCCAGAAGATCTTCACTATTTCGTTTGGGGGTTTAAAATTGTATTTCAATAACTACACTGCATGCTCATTCATTAATTGACATAACTAGGGCTGCAATGCGTTCATTATCAATTATTGCTAGCACAGTAAAACTCTTCCATTTCACAAGGGAGGTCAAACTTCTTTCACAACACATTTCAAAAATAGAGTTATAAATCTATAGAAGGATCAACAGTCGCAAAGTTGAAACCTAAGCTCTGATACCACTTTGTCATGTCCCCAACCCCAAAACCAAGGCCAAGGTCACCAAGAAACCCAAGGGAAGGATGAATCAATGTAAATGCACAATGGAATAAGGTTATTTAAGGCTATGGCATTATGCCAATAAGCCAATTTAATAAAACAATCAGCCTTCTTAAAGACAATTCAACTTGTGATACATATCATTTTCCATGTTATGCAAGGTAAATACGCACATGAATATAAACAGATAAGAGCAATCTATTAACATCTAATCTAACATCAAATAATTAGATCTTCTACAACCATATAACCATTAACGAAATTAGACTTGCAAGATAAATTTAACAAAACCAGATATGAGGGCTTCCATCTACATCCATATAGATGATAATAAGATAAGATCTCATGGATGCCACCTATAGCCATACAAACCATAAGCAGACTACATCCAAGAGCATACATACATCAGATTGCAGTAAATAAACATATAATAAATCCTCATCATTGACTACCAACCATATCCAACATGAAGAAATTCATATATGAAATATGTCATCTATAGCCATATAAAATCATATCTCATGGCTATCATCTACATCCATACAATACATAAGCAAAGCATATCTATAAGCACATTTATTATGAAAATGCAATAAAAAACATAACAACAAATAATCATCATAGACATGCCATGATCATGCATATTTCAACATGAAATTCACCCCCAAGTTGAGGCCATATATCCACATGAGAGGTACTCTCAAACCAATAGGTATGGTGCACTCATCTCAATATCGAAAACACTGCCACACAAAAATAGCCGTATCTCAGTCATATAGAAATATTTTTTAGTGAAACAAAAAATATTCCTTACTGGAAACATCACTAAGGATGTAATGGAATAGGTCTCACAACCCAAAAATGCTCAAAAACGCCTGAACCGGAAGGTATGGGTGTGCCTTTCTCAACACTATGAGAAAACCTTGCCACACCAAAATGACCATATCTTAGTCATACAAAAACCTTTTTCAATGAAACAAAAAGTATTTATTACTGGAAACATTGATCCAAACACAATGGAATAGGTCTCAGAACCCAAAAATGATCTTAAATAGGCTAACCATAACATATGGTTTCTCCCTCTTCACATTGTAAAAAAACACAACTACACCTTTCTCCATCTAAACTTTTCCTTCCATCTACACTACCTGGTGCAATTGGATTCCCTTCACCAAATAGTTCCCTCAGGACATCACCATCTACTATCGTGATTCACTGGATATATTCAGATATGGACAAGAAATGGGACAAGGAATCATGTTGTGTTCTACATAGTCAATCTTCAATCCCCATTACAAGGTCTTCAAACCTAATTACAAGGCCTTCAATATTCTCAATACAATGCATATCCTCCTGGACAACATGTATTCCCCAACACAAGAGAGCATTCCACTACACATGAGGGATCAAAGAGAGAAGAGGAAGAATGAAGGAGAGCCCCTTTCCAATCCTTCTATAGTCATTCAAATTTCCAAGGAAGTAACTGTTAGAGTTTTCTACTTTAATTCAATATTATCTAGGATCTTTAATTGAAATAATAAGAAGCACAACAAACCACAATAGACACAATAGTTTTCCTTGTCACCAATACAATATCACAATAGTTTTCCTTGCCAAAACAAACCACAATAGACACAATAGTTTTCCCGCAACTTCCTCAAAGATAGATTCGTCACCAATACAATATCACAAAATGGAAAACCCTAAAACAAGATAGTCTTCTGCAGCTCTCTCTCTCTTTCTCCTTAGCGAACCTGTCTTCTCTCTCTCACTTATGTGAACTTGAGTGAGTGAGCATGTGTCCAAATGAGAGAGCCCAAATATCTATTTATACTTTACTTTTGGAGTGACCTTTTACCTAACTAGGTTGGCCTCAACTAAACTGTCTGGGCCGACTTCTCTAGGAGACTCAATAATACATTTACATTTGACCTTTTGGGGAACTATTGCCCCGACTTACAATGGAGGATTTTACCTCAATGACCTAGCATGACTAAGCATAATAATGACATCCATGAATGAAGGAAAAACATCACCGTCGGAGATACAAATAAAATAAAATAATAATAACAATATAAAATACAAGTGAATATCTTCCGAAGTTACAATTACAACAACACTCCCTCTTAACTAGGAAGGTATTTGTAATACACCAAAGAACCCAAACAATTAATTTTATTAAAATACTATATGTTATTATTTGATTTGACATTATTGACCAAGTGAGGTCAAGACATTTGTAATGAATTATTATTTTTAAATTATTAAATAACTGAGGGAATCAAAACTGAAATAGTCATTGAAGAGTATTTTCTTACCCACAATGAGGAATGACAAGCGTTAGAGACAAAGGCCCAAGTGACAAGGAGGTTTATTAAATAACTCAATGATGCAGGAGGCATCTTCCCTAAAAATTAGGTCGAAACTCCTATTGGAGCAGTTACGAGCAGGTGGATCATAAATGACCTAAGTCCTAGGAAATTACTATAAGTATGATCCCATCGAATGAGAAAGAGGCTTGTGATGGAGGGAAACTTGAGTTAGTCTGTGAAAGAGTGTGTGATGATCAGTGCAAGCAATATTAGTGACTAGTCTTCGTCCTTGTGGTTCAACAAACAAGATCAGGGGTTTCAGAACAAGTAGTTTGGTTGTTCTGGAAGTTTGGTTGGGAGGAACAATGACCTTCAGTTTTGATCTGCATCAACTGGTTCAGGTTTCTATTCAATTTTTATTACTATTCTGGAAATATTGTTATGTGTCTGTTTTTGCTGTAACATTCTTTATACAAAATTATACTTAATTTTTCATGCAATATATCATTTCTTGTTATAAGTTAAGGTATATTATAGTTCACTTTACATTCTAAATATTTTTGATATCAAATCTGTGCTTGTGGAAAGGTTAAATCGTATTTTTAAGCCTTATAAGTTAGATAATGTACTGCAAATATTGTTCTAAATATCAAACTAATTTAGAGAACAGATCTAAGCACTAGTCGCCCTGTTGAACGTTCTCATAGTCATGGATCCACAATTTTCGTAATCAGAAAGACACAGATCTACATTTTCCACAATCAACCTCTGAACCCACAATCCACAATGCAGAAGTTGGGAATGAAAAAGCTCTAAGTTTCAACCTTATTGAAGGCTCCACAACCCGCAATCCGCAATGTGGAAGTCGGGATTGCAGAAGCGGTGAAATCAACCTTATAAATTGGAAGTTCTGCAATCAAATTGCGGAAGTTGGGTTAGCGTTCCTGTAAACTTTAACCATCAGATTTTAAGGGTTCTGCCATTTAGTAAAAAGGGTCTGAATGTTGTTTTTATTTACAGAACAAAAGCTTGAATTGATACTCATGAAACTATGAAGTATTAATCAGGAAAAGGATCACTTTGGTTGATCTATGATTTCAAGAAGTAAGATGAACCTTGTCAACATATAACAACTTTTGTTTAGAGTCCAGTTGTAAATCAGGTAAGGTAAATTGATTTAATGATGTTAGAAGTACAATAGTATACATGCATGGATTTTTTTCTTTTATATAGGTATTTTGGAGAATGTGATAGAATGGCATCAGAGCATGGTTACAACACTTGGCATAAAGGGCTCAACACTTAAAACAAGTATAAACAAAAAACTAACATGTGTGTTACAGTTGATTCTCTTATGTTCAGAAGAGAAGCATAACCTTGATTTTGAAGGAAATATGGCATAAGTTGAAATGTTAGCTAAAAATGAATCCCACCCTAATGAACAAGAAAATAGGAATGCTAATACATCAGAACTTTTGAAAACTATTAAAGAATTAAAAGAAGAACTGCAAAATGTTAAAAAAGACAATTAATGAATTTTAAAAGCACAAGAGGAACTAAATAATGTTTTATTGTCTAAAATTCATACTCAAGAATTTGAGAAAAATGAAAGAACATACTTTGAAACTGTAATAACTGCATCTTATAAACGTAAAGCCAAAAAAATAGAATTTTCTGATAATGATACTAAGTCATTAAGTGGGAAATTAGCTAAACAGGATTTTAGAGAGTCTAGTTGAAAGCAATGACTATAATCCAAGAAGAAGAAAGTATAAACCGTATGAAAAAATATCAGGGGAATTTAAAAAGATCAAACCTCCCATATTCAATGGTGAAGTTGAAACCAGAGAAGAAGCAGAAGCTTGGATTTTGGGAATGAAAAAGTATTTCCAGATTTACAATTATTTTGACGAACTAAAAGCAAAAATGGCAATCTATAATCTAACAGGAAAATACGACATTTGGTGGCAAGACATTAAAAAGGTGAAGAACATTAAAGAATGCTACTTAACTTGGCATATTTTCAAGAAATACTTTAAAATAAAATACTTGTCAAAACAATATTATGAAAAGAAAACTAAAGAGTTTTATGATTTAAAACTGGGAACTTTTACAATGAAAGAACTGTGCAGTAAATTTTGAGTTTATTATGTTATGTACCTTATATTGTTGATGAAAAAAAAAAAATACAACGTTTTCTAAGTTGTTTACCTACAATCTATAAGGATAGAGTTGAATATGATAATCCTAAAACATTAGATGAAACTATGAGGAAATCAAATTTCTGTTATGATCAAAATAAAAACATAAAAGATAATGTACCATTTTGGAAAGGAAAAAGACTTGATAATGGTGATCAATGGGATAGAAGAAAAAAATTCTTTAAGAATTCTGGATCTAATCATCATAACTTTCAGAGAAATAATTACATGAATAGTAAACCATCAAATCCAATAATCAACAGAGAAAAAGAAATTCCTACTTATCAGAATAAAAATGCTAATCAAAGGGAACCTTTAAAATGTTGGGAATGTGGCGAACCACACTATTTTAAAGACTGTACAGTCAGAAAGAAAAATTTCAGCAATGTACACATCATTCAAGAAGATACTACTGTGGGGGACATAGCAAGAAGCATGCCCAAAATTTGTGTTGCATTAGAGAACAGACAAGCAAACTATCAGACATCTATGGTAGAAATTGAAGGTATGTTAAAGGATAAACCAATCTCTATATTAATTGATCCAGGTGCAAGTTTAAGTCATGTTTCACCAAGAATACTAGAGTTATGTAAACTACAACTAAATAAATTTGAAAATTCTTGGTTAGTTCAACTTGTTATAGGCATGAAACGAAAAGTAACTAGTTTTGTGAAAGGATATGGATTTGTTATGAATGGTCTAAGGACACAAGCTGACCTAAATATTTTACCTTTAGGATCTTATGATATGCTGATAGGAATGGATTGGTTAGAGAAGCATAGAGTAATTTTAAATTGCTATGATAAAACATTCTCATGCATAGATGAAGAAAGTAATACTGTTGTTGTGAAATGAATTCCTAGAAAAGTTACTATTAGAGAAATATCAGCTTTACAAATGAAAAGATCTTTTCATAAAGGCTATAAAGCATATGTTGTTCATATAATTGAAGAAAGAGATAAAAACGATGAGATTAAAATAGATGATATTCCAGTATTAAAATATTATAAAGATGTATTTCCGGAAGAGATTCCCGGATTACCTCCAAAAAGTGAAATAGACTTCACTATTGATTTCGTACAGGGAGCAGTACAAGCTTCAAAAGCTACATATCGTATGAATATTTTGGAACTTAATGAATTAAAAGCATAAATTCAAGAATTGATTGATAAAAAGTATATTCGACCAAGTGTTTCTCCTTGGTGGGAACCGGTTTTATTTGTAAAGAAAAAGGATGGAACCCTAAGGTTGTGTATAGATTATAGACAATTAAATAAAATGACAATTCAAAACAAATATCATCTACCTTGAATTGACAACTTGTTTGATCAATTTCGAGGAGCGACGATATTTTCAAAAATAGACTTGAGATCTGGATATCATCAAGTCTGGGTTAAAGATGAAGATATATTTAAGACAACTTTTAGGACCAGATATGGTCACTATTAGTTTGTCATAATCCCCTTTGGGTTGACAAATGCTCCAACATCTTTTATGTGCTTAATGAATAGTATCATAAGTAAGTACTTCGATAAATTCGTAGTCGTCTTTATTGATAACATACTAATCTATTCTAAAAATCAGCAAGAACATGAAGAGCATTTAAAAATAGTCCTACAAGTATTAAGAGAACAAGAACTATATGCTAAATTCAGTACATGTGATTTCTTTAAAGATAAAATCCAATACTTAGGACATGTTGTGTCTAAAGATGGTATATCGGTGGAACCTGATAAAATTAAAGCTGTCATGGAATGGCATATGCCTAAAGATTTATATGATATTAGATCTTTTATGGGGATTACTGGATATTATCGAAAATTTATTGAAGGTTTTTAAAAAATTGCATATCCTATAACTTCATTACAAAAGAAGGGTAAGAAATTTGAATGGAATGAGAAATGTGAAACAACTTTAATAAACTGAAGTATTTATTAACAACAACCCCTATCCTAAAGATATTAGACCCCTATAAAGATTTTGTTAAATATGCACAGATGCATGCAAAGAGGGTCTAGGTGGAGTATTAATGGAAGAAAACAATGTGGTGGCCTATGAATCAAGGAAGCTCAAATAACATGAAAAGAATTATGCTACTCACGACATAGAGTTAGCTGCCATTATACATGCACTTAAAATGTGGTGACACTACCTTATAGGAAGAAGGTTATCCTTCCTAAGTGAATATGACTTTGAAATTAAACATATCAAAGGGAAGGAAAATAAAGTGGCTGATGCATTCAATCATCATGCAAATATGTTGTATGTCACTACAAGTGATTATGAGATAGATTTGGAAGATAAAATCAAGACAACAACAAAATTTGATAAAGAATATCAAAATTTAAAGGAGAAGACAACAAAAAATAAAACAAATAAATTAAAGATAGAATTCAATCTAAACAAAAACAAATTGTTGGTATGTAAAAACATATTATATGTACCTAATTCAGAAGAGATCAAGTTATTAATCATGAATGAAATGCATAAATGGCCATATTCAGGACATCCTGGATATCAGAAAATGATTACTATGCTAAGAAAGGAATTTTGTTGGCCTAATATGAAAAATGAAGTAGCATAATATATAGCTAGATGCATTGAATGTCAACAGGTTAAGGCTGAACATCAACATCCAGCCGAATTTCTACAACCTTTACCCATTCTCGAATGGAAGTGGGAAATTATTAGCATGGATTTTATAATAGGTTTGCCTAAAAATGCTAAACAAAATGATTCAATTATGGTTGTGGTGGATAAACTTAGTAAGGAAACACATTTTATTCCAGTCAAATCTACTTATAAAGCTATTAATATTGCTGATATTTTTATGAAATAAATTTTTAGATTGCATGGTCTACCTAAAGTAGTAATTTCTGATAGACATGCAAAGTTTACGGGAAATTTCTGGAAAGATTTATTTAAAGGTTTAGATACTCAATTAAATTTAAGTACTGCATATCATCCTTAGACCGATGGTCAAACTGAAAGAGTAGATCAGATTTTAGAAGATATCCTTAGAATGTATGTAATGGATAAACCTGGAAAGTGGGAAGAGTATTTACATCTTGTTGAATTTGCATATAACAATCATTTTCAAGCATCTGCTAAAATGAGTCCGTTTGAAATACTTTATGGACGAAAGTGTAACACTCCAATTTCTTGGAGTAGTCTATTTGATAGACTAATGTTAGGTCCTGAATTATTAAGGGATATGGAACTAACAATGAAACAAGTACATCACAACTTGAAGATAGCTCAAAATAGACAAAAAAATGTATGCATATTTGAAAAGAACTCAAAGAGAGTTCCAGGTAGGAGATCATGTATATGTGAAAGTGAAACCTGTTAAAAGTTCCTTTAAATTGGGAAAATGTGCAAAATTGGCACCCAGGTATTGTGGACCTTTTGAAATATTGGCAAAGGTTGGACTAGTAGCTTATTGTTAAATTTTCAGAATTTTCATCAATCTGATCTAGGATCTTAACTGAGAGAACAACATGTACAGCATATCTACAGCATATCAATCATGGAGACAATAATGCAAGCACACAAGAAACACAAAGATTTACTTGGGGAAAACCATAAAGGTGAAAAACCCCAATAACTTCCTCAGAGATAGATAGAGCAATGATACAACCAACCAAGAGAGATAGCCATAACCTAGCAGCAATCCTCCTCCTCCATAAGTGCGCCTCTCCTCCTTGAGAGCATGTGTGAGAAGTGAGTGAGCAAATAGAGTGCCTCCCGCACTCTATTTATACTTGACTTGACTTGCCTTTTTACCTAACTCATGTCGGCTCGAACTTAACCACATAACATAATGCTGAGTGGGCCGACCCCCAATAGGGTGGTCTAATAACTCTTTGACCCACATGACTTATACAGGGCCGACCCCAAACAAGGTGGTCTAATAACCCATCAAGTATAAGTTACGACACTTACAATATAAATGACGACACTTCCTTATAGAGGAATAATACCATCTCTATAGGAATATAATATACATATATGTGAAATACATTCCGAAGTTACATATACATCAACACTCCCTCTTAACTAGGAAGGTATTTCTCAGCACAACTCTTCTAGCACAAGTCATCTTCTCTGGATCATCGTCACTGGATAATCGTCATCGAGTCATCATCATCGTCACTGCTGCTGCTATTTCAATCAATCTCTGAATCTACTCGTCATAGGAAGTTCTACAGAGCCAGTCCTTTTTCATACTGGATGTAGGCCCACCACCTGCAGGTCTTCATCATCACTGGCCATACTGTGGAATCCTCAGGACTTATTACGTGCGTCACAAAACCTGGCTGCAGCATCCCAGGCTATTACGAGCACACAGCTCTACCTGTAGGATCTCCCAGGAGCACATTACATGTGACCCATCACAAAACCTGGATGAAGCATCCCAGGCTGTTACGAGCACGCGGCTCTACCTGTCGGATCTCCCAGGAGCACATTACATGTGATCTCACCACAAAACCTGGCTGAAGCATCCCAGGCTGTTACGAGCACACAGCTCTACCTGTCGGATCTCCCAGGAGCACATTACATGTGGTCCACCACAAAACCTGGCTGAAGCATCTGAGGCCTTTTTCATCCTGTCCAGATCTCCCAGGAGCAAATTACATGTGGTCATGGCAAAACCTGGCTGAAGCATCTGAGGCCTTTTTCATCCTGTCTAGATCTCCCAGGAGCAAATTACATGCCATAGGACAAAACCTCGCAAGAGCATCTGCCAGATATCCCAGGGCACCGAATTACATGCCATAGGCAAAACCTCAAAAGACTATCTGCAGATCTCCCAGGGCACAAATTACATGTCCTTCCAAGCAAAACCTCGCAAGAGCATTTGCCAGATGTCCCAGGGCACCGAATTACATGCCATAGGAAAAACCTCGAAAGACCATCTGCAAATCTCCCAGGGCACAAATTACATGCTTTCCTGCACAACCTGATCCACGGCCACAAAGTATCATCTGATACTCATCAAACATCATCCTGATGTACACATGATCATCCTGATCATCATCACTGCAACATCCTGCTGCATGTCATCTGGAGAATCTCGTCATCCACGATCATCCTGATCATACAATGCATCCATCTGATGCACACATAGATACATGATCCACACAATGTATCCATCAATCATACATGATCTACCTGATCATACAAAGATACATGATCCACACAATGTACCCATCAACATACATGATCTACCTGATCATACAAGGATACATGATCCACACAATGTACCCATCAACATACATGATCTACCTGATCATACAAGGATACATGATCCACACAATGTATCCATCAACATCCAACATGATGCGTTCATACAAAATACATACACATGATCCAACCGATCATATCCAGCATCGTACATACATAAATGATCCAACTGATCATATCCAGCATCCAACATGATGCGTACATACATAAATGATCCAACTGATCATATCCAACATCCAACATGATGCGTATCCAACTGATCATATCCAAGCAGAAACCAGAACATCATCCTGATGCCCATTATCCAGCGCTTACATCCACAGCCATGTGAAGGATCCTCCTTCCAACATGCTTGGAATGGCTTCAGCAAATGTGTCCATCACTTCTTCCTCGAAGTGTCCTCGATCTGAAGCACGCCAAGCCTCTCTCTGAAGTACTCGAACTTCACCCTGGCTAGTGGCTTCGTCAGCGCATCTGCAATCTGCTCGTCCGTCGCAACATACGGGATCTTCACAGCTCCTCTCTGCACCATATCCCTGATATAGTGATATTTGATCTCTATGTGTTTCGACCTGTCATGAAACACTGGGTTCTCGGATAGCTTCACACAACTCTGGTTATCACAGAAGATACCAGTAGCACCCAACGGGAGATCAAATAACTCAGACAGTAGCTTCCGCAGCCATACTGCCTCACAACTAGCTGAACGAGCTGCAACATACTCTACCTTAGCTGTACTCAGTACTACGCAGGACTGCTTCCTGCTAAACCAAGAGATCACACCTGATCCCATACTGAAGCAACACCCAGATGTGCTCTTCCTATCTGCAGCACTGCCAGCCCAATCTGAATCAACATAACCCTGCAGGTTAAACTTTTGATTCTCCTCATACCTGAGCCCATAATCCACTGTACCCTTTAGGTACCTCAGAATATGCTTTACAGCAACCAGGTGAACACTCCTCGGATCCGTCAGGAACTGGCTCAATGTGTTCATAGCAAAGCAAATGTCTGGTCTCGTGTTCGTCAAGTACATCAAGGACCCAATCATCTGACGATACGTAGAGACATCAACCAGCTCAGATGAAGCATCACATAGAAGCTTCATATTCGATGTCATAGGTGTGGCCATAACCTTGCAGTCCATCATCCCGAACCTCTTCAGGATCTCTACTGCATACTTCCCTTGTCCAAGGAAGATTCCATCACTCTGCCACACCTCCATGCCAAAAACAAATAGTGCATCATTCCCAAGTTCTTCATCTCGAACTCGGTAGTAAGCTTCCACTGCATGTCGACAATCAATCTATCTTCACCTGTAACAAACAAGTTATCTGCATACAAAAGTAGTATCACTTTTATATTTCTCAATGCTGCCATCTGCAACATGCTTGATCTGATAGATCCATATGGAAGTCATAACAAACTTCCCTTCAGGTCTTGGGACTACATCCCAAACATCGTTCTTCATGATCTACGGATCATGGCATTCCATTTCTTCATCCCAGATCCTGGGAACTTCAATATCTTCAATAGATAATTTTGTTGTTGATCAAATGTTGCAGTTCTTCTTTTGTAGGTGAAGATATACGGTCTTTCCTACAAAACAGGTTAAATTGCATGATTAGAAACATCTCATAATTTTCAGAACAAATTCTTACACATAACGAAATATGTCATACAGTCATGCAATTATCTTAGCCAATGCTTCAATACAACATTTATCCATATTCTGTAACTTTCTAGATGCCTTCCAATCTCTACCAGAACATTGTTAAGAGTGTGCACAACTCCCAACATGTCAGCAAAGAGATTTCATTCTAGATAAGTAGCAATGGAATGTTGTACAGTGCCATAGGCCACTTACCCATGTATATTAGTAGTATACTGTTCATCAATGCAACTATTCTAATATGCATAATACATATTCTAAGTCTAAGACCATGAGCATATACATCATTGAACAATTTTATTTATGTAAGAAATGATAATTAAAATACTTATCTTTGTTTGTTCATTGGGTGGACTCCCTCTGAGTCTTTTCTTCCTTGCAGGAGCTGCTGGAGTCCTAATCTGAAGTAGCTTCTTCTACACCTTTCTGTTGTGGAATGTAGAGAGATGGACAACTCCCTCTGAATATCTGCATCCTTGCATAAACCACTAGAGTGTACTCCCTCTTGATCTTTGCTTCCTGGATTACCTGTTCTTGAGCTCATATTCATCCTTGGTCCCTATGCATGCTTATTAGTATCATGAATGTGTTATCCTTGTGATCTCATATAAAATCATACATTCATTAGTATACTATTAAAACACAATAATCTCAAGCATGTATAGTCATGATCATTTCAAACAGAAATAATAAGCATTAGCATTCAAGGATTCTTATGGTTAGTCAAATCATAAGAAACATAACATGTCTAAACCTGTAATTACTCAAGCCTTGTAAGTTTTAAACCTTAACAGTGAAGTACAAACATATATCGATTCTTAAGCATTTACAGAAAATACACAATGGCACACACATTACACAGAGATTTTCACCTGGAAACCCTTAACCGGGAAAAAAACCAGCAAAACTTAGAGCCGCATAGCTCCTTTCTCATTATATGTTTATTTTACATGTACAATACAATAAATGGTATTCTGCAGCATCTAAAACCCTAATTCGTTTACCCGAATTAGGTTACAACCCTAATTCCTTTTACCGGAATTAGATAGAGTACAATGGGTCGAAAATCGCGAAAAAGCAAAAAGCAACCCAAAAAAAATTTGCGCTCCGCGCGGACTCCGGGGGCCTAACGGCCCCCTCCGTGTCGTTTCGGAACCTAACGGTCCGAAACGAAGGGGGTGGGCCCTGTCGGGCTACCCCCCCCTCTAAACCCCCCCCTCTAAAGGTGCCGTAGGGATCGTGTTGTACACGCAGCGACCATGTGAAGAGATATAACATACCCAACAAGCCTATGACTCTTCAGGTTAGTTGAATCATCAATCAAGATAAGAGATATAAAATGCATAAAACCTGTGATTATTCAAACCTATACCATCATGATTCTTCTGGTTAGTCATATCATCAATTATGGTAAGAAACATAATATGTATATAATCATGATTATTCAAACCTATGACTCTTCAGGAATAATCATTATCAACAACAGTATAAGATCCTAACACAAGGTAGGATTCTAGCTTGATATAGGAAAAACATACCTGGATTAGCATGCTAGCTATTTATGTCTAACATACTCACATGATGTCTTCTTGTCTTTCTTCAATGACTTGTGCTAGTAACATGTATATCTCATAGGTCAACTATTACAAAACCGAGTTATACATACCTCGTAAATGGATCTTCTATGAGATCCATGACAATGGATGAATCTTTGTCCTCATGTTATCATGATCATATGTTCTTGAACTGGAACATGATTTGTCTTTCTTGGTGTA
This sequence comes from Larix kaempferi, assembly GCA_027924585.1. Lineage (NCBI taxonomy): Eukaryota > Viridiplantae > Streptophyta > Pinopsida > Pinales > Pinaceae > Larix > Larix kaempferi. Next base: position 6,688,496 of record BSBM01000821.1, on the reverse strand, counting down.
CCTTTCATGTTAGTAGACAACATAAATCTCATACAACACCATAATGCATTAGTACAATCATAAGTGTCAACACCCTATGCATTCATAATTTTGTTAAGGTGATACAACAAATCTAAAATCAAAATTGTACTAACCGTAATAACATGAAGACAAACATATCATAAAATTGATCATGGACAAATATCAAAACATACCTTGATGAGTCATACCTGTCGAGATCGCTTGTAATCTTCTTATGTAAGGCCTTAGCCTCATCTCCCTCTGAAACAGGAACTTCTTCACTCATGCAGATGATCAATCCATCTTCTTCTAGGATTAACCCAATCCACTTGATTTGCAAGAACTGGACCTGGAGCTGGATATGGGTTTGTCAGAGAAACCCCAAAAATTCAAACTTTGAATTTCAAACTTCCGAAAGGATAGAAATATGCGCCTTGATGAGCTGATCAAGCTGGTATATTCAGAATTTGAAAACTGCAAAGTTTCAGTTCTCAATTTTGCCTTTGAAACTTCTGGATTCACTGGATGTGACCCTGAACTGGGGTTTGATGAAGCCCACTCTTCTTCTTAATCAAAATGTTTGATTCAAAGCTCTAAGCTTCTATTTTTCTGAGGAGCTTCCAGCCGTGGTCACAGATTTCAGAAATTCCCATTTTTACAGAAGCCCTAATTTTCCATTTTTCTGAACAAAGTCCCGAACTAGGGTCTGATCAAACCCGGCCTTCTACCCAGACAAAAATTCTGATCTTGGTCTATAAATTTCTATTTTGATGAGTAGCATCCAGCCGTGGTCTCCGATTACAAAAATTCCAACTTTCTTCAAAGCCCTAAATTCCGGAAGCCATGAATGAAGGTACCAAAAAATAATTCTGTTTTGACAGAAATATGTACCTGATTGTTTCTGGTGTAACACCGAATTTTTTTGATCCACAGGGTCTGAAAACGTTTTCTGAGATAGCCTGACCTGTTAGCTTTCCATCCTGACAGGTCTGACCTAAATTGGATGTTCTGAGAGAGAGTTATGCCAAATGTCGCAACGTGACCTGTTTTGGGAAAATACAGGAGAGCGAACTTGTACGGCGTGACACGTGTCACTGTTTGACCTTCGGCCTCTGAAAAAGTTTTCTGAGATAGCTCGGCCTGTTATCTTTCCATCCTGACAGGTCTGACCTCAATTGGATTCTCTGAGAGAGAGATATGCCAAGTGTCGCAATGTGACCTGTTTATGGGATAATACAGGAGAGCGAACTTGTACGGCGTGCCACGTGTCACTGTTTGACCTTCGGCCTCTGAAAATTTTTTCTGAGATAGCTTGGCTTGTGTACTACCTGTCACTTTTCACGAAATTTCATTTGGATCTTCCTAGCCCAAGTTATGACCTTTTTCCCAAGGTCACCTGATTTTGACTCAGATCTGGAAGAGGCAGAAACCCTATATTGTACAGATCATAAATCACAAAGTACAACGAATTAGAGGTTTTCCTTTGGACACAAGGTACCTGGAGATTTTAGCTTCGACCTGTAACAATTTCAGATCCGAAACCTTCACCAAAACGTATTTATAGCTAAAGTGCTACGACGACTGGTTTTTACTATATCAAGCCCTAGCATCGTAAGTGCATCAAGTGTCATACATGCCATATCATGCCTTCTTTCAGGCTAGCTCTGATACCATGTTAAATTTTCAGAATTTTCATCAATCTGATCTAGGATCTTAACTGAGAGAACAACATGTACAGCATATCTACAGCATATCAATCATGGAGACAATAATGCAAGCACACAAGAAACACAAAGATTTACTTGGGGAAAACCATAAAGGTGAAAAACCCCAATAACTTCCTCAGAGATAGATAGAGAAATGATACAACCAACCAAGAGAGATAGCCATAACCTAGCAGCAATCCTCCTCCTCCATAAGTGCGCCTCTCCTCCTTGAGAGCATGTGTGAGAAGTGAGTGAGCAAATAGAGTGCCTCCCGCACTCTATTTATACTTGACTTGACTTGCCTTTTTACCTAACTCATGTCGGCTCGAACTTAACCACATAACATAATGCTGAGTGGGCCGACCCCCAATAGGGTGGTCTAATAACCCTTTGACCCACATGACTTATACAGGGCCGACCCCAAACAAGGTGGTCTAATAACCCATCAAGTATAAGTTACGACACTTACAATATAAATGACGACACTTCCTTATAGAGGAATAATACCATCTCTATAGGAATATAATATACATATATGTGAAATACATTCCGAAGTTACATATACATCAACACTTATCAGCTAGTACTACCACCTACAATTAAAGTACATAGTGTTTTTCAAATTTTAATTTTAAATAGATATGTTCATGATGCTACTCATGTAGTGGACTGGAATGCTATTCAGGTGGAACCCGAAGGAGAATTTCAGGTGGGACCAGAATGTATTCTCGATAGGAGAGAACTTTTTCTATGGAGCCGCACCATCACACAAGTTAAGGTGCAATGTAAGTGTTGATGTATATGTAAATTTGGAATGTATTTCATATATATATATATATTGTACTCCTGTAGAGATGTATTATTCCTCTATACGGAAGTGTCGTCATTTGTATTGACAAGTGTCGCAAGTGTGTTAACTTGCCGATGGGTTATTAGACCACCATGTGTGGGGTCGGCCCTGATTTATGTAGCTAGGGGTTATTAGACTGAGTTAGACAAGTCGGCCCCATAAGTTTATTAGGCAGGTCAGACAAGTATAAATATAGATCAAGATATCTCTATTTAGATCATCTCATTACTCACTCTTCTATCACTCAGAAAGTGGCGCACATAGGAGGAGGAGGATCAGCTACTAGAAGAAGTCTATCTCTTGTACGTGGGTTGTACTTTGGTTTTACTATTTCTCTATCTATCTCTGAGGAAGTTGTGGGGTTTTTCACCTTAGGGTTTTCCCCATGGAAACTCTGTGTGTCCATTATCTCTTATGCTTTTGCTTCGTGTGATGATTGACATGCTTGCTATGATTGATATGCATTGATATACTGTACAGGTTATTCTCTCAGTAAAGATCCTAGAGCATATTGAATTAATGCTCAAAATCTAACATGGAATCAGAGCTAGCCTAAGAAGAAGACATTGTGCAGTTGTGGAAGCTAGGGTTTCTTGTTTTTGGGTTTGTCTCCACATATTTTGGAAACGTAATATGATAGATTATCTCCTCAACAAGGTGAATCTATCTGTCCAATCAGAATTCAATTCTGAGTTGTTTCAGTTTTGGCCCTAAAAATTAGGGTTTCCATAAAAATAGGAATTTATGAAATCTAAAGACATAGCTGGAAGCTCCTTGGAAAAATAGAAGTTTAGAGATTTGGATCGAGATTTTTGGCTAGGTAAATCTCCGGGAAACTCAAACCCTAATTCAGGGTTCTCCTCAGTGAATCCGGGAAGACTAAAAGACATTTCCGAAGGGTGAAACTTTGCATATCTAAATTTCTGAATATACCAGGATGATCAGTTCATCAGGGCGCATCTTTCTATCCTTTCAGAAGTTGGAAATTCAAAGTTTGAAATTTTAGGGTTTCTCTGACAAACCCTAATCCAGCACCAGATCCAATTTTCAGCAAACCAAGTGGTAAGACCTAAATCTTTTCTATTTCCATTTGAAGTACTCTTTAAGATGTCTCTCCACACTAAGCTTGAGGACAAGCTTGAAGGGGTTGATAACTTCCGAGCATGGTGTGAAAATCCTCACAGCAGATCTAAGAGATGATGTATCTCACAAGAGAATAATTATGATTAAGCAAGAAAATAGAAGAAGAGTGATCAATGCAGTATAATGAGCAACAGAATAATATGGTACAGTAGAACTCGAATAGAAGCAATAATACTTCGCACATACTAAATTATTAATCACAAATGGACATATTAATAATACAATGCATGAGGAATTTGAATGCCTAAGGAGGCAATTTAATATAGCCTTAATGGAGTGATCAAGAGATCACTGGAGTGTCATCGGAGCACAACTAGTAGTCTATATCATCATTAGTGAAGTCATCAATGCTCAAGTAACTGTCAATTATCAGTCAAATTGAGTGTAACTCAGTGTGACTGAGTGTAACTAAGTGTAACTGAGTGTAACTAGCTGTAACTGAGTATAACTGGTTGTAACTTAATGAAAGAGGCTCAGTGGAGGGTGCATGAGGAGCTAACTGGAGTCAGAATGAGCAGTCTAGTCTCACTAGAGGTCCATCGGAGTGATAAGGTTAGTTAATCAAGGAGAGGACTCAGTTAACTGAATGTAACTAAAGATACTGATGGGAGGGCGCCTTTCTCATGCAATAACTGAAAGAAGGGCACACTAAGCTCTAGGAGAGCTGAAACTGATCCGAGAGAAGCTCCTGGGGGCTGGCCAACTGGGGCTAGGTGCTGGGACTGATGACTGGGATGTATGTAAAATGCATGCAAACCCTAATTTTGCATGCATGACATAAAAATGTAAATGATCAAAATATTGGTGGGACTAGGATGGAGTATAGGAATATCCTAACACCCCCCTTTAATCTATCCTGGGCCCTCGTAACTGAGACCAAAGGTCACCCAATACAATGAATAATTGACAGTCATATGTCTGGAGGTATCTTCTTCTTGGGAAGAAGTGGATCATGCTCAAAAAACATGTGCTTGTAATTGCTCTTTAGATCAAATGTGATGAGAACAAATCCAAAGTTATGAGGATGATCATGAGTGTGCAGATAGTTTCTTGAGATCTCCTTTGAACCAGCAGGGGTGAGATCAAAACTATCATATGATGCATGAGAAATTATCTCAAGCAGTTGGCAATGGCCATATTCTTCAATAGCCTTCTGAAAGCATGTGCTAATGATCATATTGTAGTAAATAAGAGGTGATTGCTGAAGAGGAGCGAATGCATTACCTTCAATAGCTGATTTTACCTCTAAAATAATCATGTGATCATGATGCAAACCAACTGACTCTGGTGCAAGAGAGGATTTAGGACCTTCTGCAATATCTAGAGTGTGAGCTAGCACAGAAAGAGAAGAAATTTTGAGCATGAGCGGAGAATCTGCAAGTTCTTTGTCAACAACTTCAATATGAGATGATACTGGTTCATGATCTGAGAGATCATCAAGGGGAGCGAATGCAACATGATCTGAGAGACCATCAGGAGGAGCAAATGCATCATGATCTGAGAGACCATCAAGAGGAGCGAATGCATCACCTTGCTTTCTTTTGAAAGGATTTGGACCAAATCCATCATTCTTTTTGCCGAATCTTTCATCCTGATGAGCCCATAACTCTTTTGGAGTTTCAATATCAATGATGGTCGGGTACAATATGTAATCATTCATAGCAAGCATCTTACTTCCAATGTGCATGTCACCTTTATTCAACCATTTAATCTTCTTTTTAGAGGATTCGAACTCTCTTTCAAAATAGCAATCAAAGAGATCATGGCTCTTTAAATATGCTATCATTTTAGGTTTCCATTCAACATAGTTGAGTTGAGAAAGAGGAGGGATTTCTTCTAAATTCATTGAAGCTGTAGAGGACCTGCAAAAACAATATAGAATCACTACACTGCTACTGCTGCAAAAATGAAGAAACTGCTGCACTTGAAATCTTGGTAATAACCTGCAAAAAACTCTCAAGAATGGAGATAAACAATACTCTCAACATGCTCTGATACCATGTGAAAATCCTCACAGCAGATCTAAGAGATGATGTATCTCACAAGAGAATAATTATGATTAAGCAAGAAAATAGAAGAAGAGTGATCAATGCAGTATAATGAGAAACAGAATAATATGGTACAGTAGAACTCAGAGAGAAGCAATAATACTTCGTACATACTAAATTATTAATAAAAAATGGACATATTAATAATACAATGCATGAGGAATTCAAATTCCTAAGGAGGCAATTTGAATTATCCTTCATGGAGTGATCAAGAGATCACTGGAGTGTCATCGGAGCACAACTAGTAGTCTATCTCGTCATCAGTGAAGTCATCAATGCTCAAGTAACTGGCAATCATCAGTCAAAATGAGTGTAACTCAGTGTGACTGAGTGTAACTGAGTGTAACTAAGTGTAACTGAGTGTAACTCGCTATAACTGAGTATAACTAGTTGTAATTGAATGAAAGAGGCTCAGTGGAGGGCGCATGAGGAGATAACTGGAGTCAAAATGAGCAGTCTAGTCTCACTGGAGGTCCATTGGAGTGATAAGGTCAGTTAATCAAGGAGAGGACTCAGTTAACTGAATGTAACTGAATGTAACTGAAGATAACTGATGGGAGGGCGCCTTTCTCATGCAATAAATGAAAGAAGGGCGCACTAATCTCTAGGAGGGTTGAAACTGATCTGAGAGAAGCTCCTGGGGGCTGGCCAACTGGGGCTAGGTGTTGGGAATGATGACTGGGATGCATGTAAAATGCATGCAAACCCTAATTTTGCATGCATGACATAAAAATGTAAATGATCAAAATACTGGTGGGACTAGGATGGAGTATAGGAATATCCTAACACATGGAAGTATAGGGTTATGTTAATCCTCGAAGAAAATGAGTTGGACACTTATATAAGTGAAGAGGTCCCTGTCCCAGAGGGAGAAGGGGCTAAGGCTCTTCACAAGAATAACTTGGTCAAGGCAAAGAGGATCATTGTTGATTCTATCAAAGATCATCTCATTCCCCATGTGTCATCCCTAAAGACACCAAAGGAGATGTTTGATTCCTTGACCAAACTATTTGAAGGCAAGAACATAAATCGGAAGATGACCCTGAGGAATCAACTGAAGAATATCAAGATCCAGAATGCAGAAACTATGCAGTCATATTTCTCAAGGGTCTCCCAGATAAAAGAACAACTTGAAGCTGTGGGTGAAGATATAGAGAATGGAGAAGTAGTGATGACCACTCTTAATGGCCTTCCTAGGTCATGGGATTCCTTCATCCAAGGAATTTGTGCTAGGAAGAAACTCATCACATTCAGTAGGCTATGGGAGGAATGCTCACAAGAAGAAGCTCGAATTGTAGCTCGAGAAGAAAAGATGGGGAATGAATATCAAGCTCTCATAGCACACTCCAAGAAGTATGATGATAAGAAGGGACATCACCACAGTAAGAAAGAAAAGCACCACCATCAGAATCAAATAGGTAACACCAAATCTCGAAGAAACATGTCCTATGCACGTTGCTATACATGTGATGAAAAGGGACACTATTCTAGGGACTGTCCCAGAAATAAGAAAGATGGTTCTCACAAAAATAAGAACTTCAAAAGAAAACATCATGCTCATGCTGCAGAGGATGATGAACCTCCCAGGAAGAGGGCTAGAGAAGATAGTGAAGATTCTTCAAGTGATGAAGAATATGTTTTGATTTCTGCTCTCACTAGAACCATTACTCATGGAAGTAATGATTGGCTTATAGATAGTGGAGCTTCTAAACACATGACAGGATTCAAAGAATCATTTGTGAATCTATCTAAACATGATTCACCCCACAAGGTGAAACTTGGGGATGACTACCAGTATCCAATAAAAGGGAGTGGTGAAGCCTCCTATAAACTAGACTCTGGAAAGTCTACGAAGATGAAAGATGTACTTTATGTTCTGGGTCTAAAGAAGAATCTACTCTCCATATCTGCATGGGATGCAAAAGGCATGAGGGTTGCATTTGTAGATGGCCAAGTCCTAATGTGGACAAAGGGCAAGACTATAGATGATGCAGCTGTGATTAGAGAGCAAGAGGGAGGACTATACAAATTGAAGGGACAACTAGAACAAGCCATGGTCCATGACTCAGTAGAGCCAAGTGAACTTTTGCACAGAAGGCTTGCACACATGCACTATAGGGCATTACCAATTGCAAGCAAAGTTGTAGAATCTCTTCCTAAAATCCAGACAAAGCATGAAGGAATTTGCAAAGGTTGTGCAAAGGGAAAGAACACAAAGAAGACATTTCCAAGCAGTGAAAGCAAGGCAAAAAGAATCTTGGAAATCATCCACTCTGATGTATGCGGTTCGATGTCATCCAGTTCTCTGAGTGGGTATGTGTACTATGCCTCCTTTATTGATGATTTCTCTAGGAAGAATTGGGTCTACTTATTGAAGAACAAAGATGAAGTGTTTAACAATTTCAAGGAATTCAAAGCCTTGATAGAAAACCAAAATGACATGAATATCAAGATCTTCAGATTTGACAATGGCGGAGAATTTACTTCAGGAGACGTTAAGAAGTTATGCAGTGATTCAGGGATTAAGAGGGAGTTGACTACTCCTTATAATCCACAATAGAATGGGGTTGTCGAGAGGAAGAATAGAACAATCATGGAAGCAACTAGGGCAATGCTCCATGACTAAGATTTACCTATGCACATATCGACTGAAGCAGCAAGGACAACTGTATATGTGTAGAACAGAACACCCCATAAGATACTTGACAACAAAACACCAGAAGAAGTGTTTACTGGTAAGAAACCAGAAGTTAGCCATCTAAGAATATTTGGTTGTCCAGTATACACTCACATCCCAAAAGAAAAGACGTCAAAGTTGGATCCTTCAGGAAAGAAGGGTATATTCATGGGTTACAGTGAAAGCTCGAAAGCTTACAGAATCTACTTCCCTAGATTCAAGAAGATCGACATCAGTAGGGATGTAACATTTGATGAAGGTTCAGCATACCTCAAATCAAGAAAGACACCTGTTGAAGACAATGAAGAACCCAAAATATCCAGAACACAAGACACCACTATGAATGAAGCAATTCCTGAAGAAGATCGAGAAATGGAATATCCACAAGAACCTGTGGATCCACCTTGTTAGAAGAATCCTCACAAGAGGAAACCAACATGGGCTAGAGAGATCATCCAAGATGCAGAAATATTTGGCATTCCAGAAGAGGAACACAGAGAAAGGAAAAGAACAAGATCACATACTAGTTATGTTGCTTTGCTCTGTGACATTATGGATAAAGAACCTTCCAGTTATGAAGAAGCAACGGAAAAGAAAGAATGGAAGGATGCTAATATCGAAGAGTATCAGTCGATCATGAAGAATGATGTTTGGGATGTGGTCCCAAGACCAGATGGGAAGTCTGTGGTGACTTCCAAATGGATCTATAAGATCAAGCATGTTGCAGATGGCAGCATAGAGAAATACAAAGCTAGGTTTGTAGCTCGTGGCTTCTCCCAGAAAGAAGGGATTGTTTATGAAGAGAATTTTTCTCCTGTGGCCAGATACACTTCCATTAGATCAATACTTGCTCTGGCTGTAGTGATGAAATGGAAGGTACACCAGATAGATGTCAAGACAGCTTTCTTGAATGGTGTAGTTGAAGAGGAAGTGTATGTGGAGCAACCACTTGGGTTTGAGACACATGACCGAGGAACTCATGTGTGCAAACTGAAGAAATCCCTGTATGGTTTGAAATAGGCACCCAGGACCTGGTGTGGGAGGATAGATGGATTCCTCTCCAGTTTAGGCTTTACCAAGAGTAAAGAGGATTCCAACCTTTATTACAAGGTTGAGGAAGGAAATCCAGTGATACTACTATTGTATGTGGATGACCTGTTTCTAACAGGTGAGGATAGATTGATTGCCGACACGAAGATGAAGCTGGCTGCCGAATTCGAGATGAAAGACTTGGGTATGATGCACTACTTTATAGGCATGGAGGTGTGGCAGAATGCAGATGGAATATTCCTTGGACAAGGAAAGTATGCAGTAGAGATTCTGAAGAGGTTCAAGATGATGGACTGCAAGGCCATGGCCACACCTATGGCATCGAACCTGAAGCTTCTGTGTGATGCTTCATCTGAGCCGATTGATGCTACGATGTATTGTCAAATGATTGGGTCCTTGATGTACCTGATGAATACGAGACCAGACATTTGCTTTGTGGTGAACACCTTGAGCCAGTATTTGACAGATCCGAGACATGTTCACCTAATAGCTGCAAAGCATGTTCTGAGGTACCTGAAGGGTACAGTTGACTATGGGCTCACGTATGAGGCGAATCAAAATTTTAACCTAGAGGGTTATGTTGATTCAGATTGGGTAGGAAGTGCCATTGATTGGAAGAGCACTTCGGGGTGCTGCTTCAGTATGGGATCAGGTGTGATCTCTTGGTTTAGCAGGAATCAGTCCTGTGTGGCACTGAGTACAGCTGAAGCAGAGTATGTCGCAGCTTGTTCGGCTAGTTGTGAGGCAATATGGCTTAAGAAGCTACTGTCTGATTTGTTTGATCTCCAGTTGAGTGCTACTTGTATATATTGTGACAACCAAATTTGTGTGAAGTTGTCGGAGAACCCAGTGTTCCATGACAAGTCGAAGCACATTGAGATCAAGTTCCACTATATCAGGGATATGGTGCAGAGAGGAGCAATAAAGTTCCTGTATGTTGCGACGGATGAGCAGATAGCTGATGTGTTGACCAAGCCACTTGCCAGAGTGAAGTTTGAATAGTTCAGAGGGAGACTTGGTGTACTTTAGATCGAGATTCCTTCCAAGGGGAAGTGATGAGTCCAGAGACACAAATGCACACGGGCTGTTCTGACATGGTGGCAAGTTAGTCCTCCCATGGTCATTGATGTAAGTGCTGGGGCCGTTCCGACATGGTGGAAAGTTATTCCTCCCATGGTCATTGATGTAAGTGCTGGGGCCATTCCGACATGGTGGCAGGTTAGTCCTCCCATGGTCGTTGATGCAAGTGCTGGGGTTGTTTCGACATGGTGGCAGGTTAGTCCTCCCATGGTCATTGATGTAAGTGCTGGGGCTGTTCCAATATGGTGGCAGGTTAGTCCTCCCATGGTCGTTGATGTAAGTGCTAGGGCCGTTCCGACATGGTGGCAGGTTAGTCCTCCCATTGTCGTTGATGTAAGTGCTGTGAGCCTTTCACATGGTGGTAGGTTAGTCCTCCCATGGTGAGTGTAAGTGTTGTGTCGCATTTGTATTGACAAGTGTCGCAAGTGTGTCAACTTGCCGATGGGTTATTAGACCACCATGTGTGGGGTCGAACCTGATTTATGTAACTAGGGGTTATTAGACTGAGTTAGACAAGTCGGCCCCATAAGTTTATTAGGCAGGTCAGACAAGTATAAATAGAGATCAGGATATGTCTATTTAGATCATCTCATTACTCACTCTTCTATCACTCGAAAAGTGGTGCACATAGGAGGAGGAGGATCAGCTACTAGAAGAAGTCTATCTCTTGTACTTGGGTTGTACTTTGGTTGTACTATTGCTCTATCTATCTCTAAGGAAGTTGTGGGGTTTTTCACCTTAGGGTTTTCGCCATGGAAACTCTGTGTGTCTATTGTCTCTTATTCTTTTTCTTCTTGTGATGATTGACATGCTTGCTATGATTGATATGCATTGATATACTATACATGTTATTCTCCCAGTAAATATCCTAGAGCATATTGAATTAATGCTCAAAATCTAACAGTAAGTACCTTAGTCTAGAAGAGGCTACTTGGGAATTAGAAAGTAATATGCAGGAGGCATATCCAATTCTGTTTCAGAATGATTAAAAGTAACATCGAGGACGATTTTAATTTCTAAAGGGAGGTGTATGTAATAGATCGAAGAACCCAAACAATTATTTTTATTAAAAGACTATATGTTATTATTTGATTTGACATTATTGACCAAGTGAGGTCAAGACATTTGTAATGAATTATTATTTTTAAATTATTAAATAACTGAGGGAATCAAAAACTGAAATAGTTGTTGAAGAGTGTTTGCTGACCCACAAGGAGGAATGAAAAGTGTTAGAGACAAAGGCCCAAGTGGCAAGGCACTTTGTTAAATAACTCAATGATGCAGGAGGCATCTTCCCTAAAAATCAAGTCGAAACTCCTGTTGGAGCAATTACGGGAAGGTGGATCATAAATGACCTAAGTCCTAAGCAATTACAATAAGTATGATCCCATCGAATGAGCAGGAGGCTCATGATGGAGGGGAAACTTGAGTTAGTATTTGCAAGAGTACATGATGATCAATGTAAGCGATCATAGTGACCAATATTCATCCTTGTGGTTCAACAAACAGGCTCGGGGGTTTCAGAACAAGTAGTTTGGATGTTCTGTAAGTTTGGTTGGGAGGAACAACGAATGTCGGTTTTGATCCACATCAGCTGGTTCATTATTTCTATTCAATTGTTATTACTATTCTGAAAATATTGTTATGTGTCTATTTTTGTTGTAACATTCTTTATACAGAATCATACTTAATTGTTCATGAAATAGATCATGTCTTGTTATAAGTTAAGGTATATTCTAGTTCAATTTACATTCTAAAGATTTCTGATATCGAATATGTGCTTGCGGAAAATTTAAATCGTATTTTTAATCCTTAGAAGTTAGATAATGTACTGCAAATATTGTTCTAAATTGTAAAATAATTTAGAGAACAGATCTAAGCCCTGGTCTCTCTGTTGAACGTTCTCGTAGTCACAGATCCACAATTTCCGCAATCGGAAAGACACAGATCCACATTTTCTGCAATCAGCCTCTGAACCCGCAATCCGCAACCCGCAATGCGAAAGTTGGAAATGCAAAAGCACTAAGTTTCAACCTTATTGAAGGCTCCGCAATGAGGAAGTCGGTATTGCAGAAGTGGTGAAATCAACCTTATAAATTGGAAGTTCCGCAATCAAATTGTGGAAGTTGGGTTAGTGTTCCTGTAAACTTTAACCATTAGATTTTAAGGGTTCTTCCATTTAGTAAAAAGGGTTTGAACCTTTTTTTATTTCCAGAACAGAACCTTGACTTGCTACTCATGAAACTACGAAGTATTAATCATGAAAAGGATCACTTTGGTTGATCTTTGATTTCAAGAAGTAAGATGAACCCTGTCAATATAAAACAAATTCTGTTTAGAGTCCAGTTATAAATCAAGTAAGGTAAATTGATTTAATGATGTTAGAAGTATAAAAGTATACATGAATGGAAATTTTTTTTATATAGGTATTTTGGGGACTGTGATAGTATTCTCTTGCCACAATCATCAAACCCTTGGACACAAGTATGGACAACGTCACCATCGCTGGAACATCATCATCAAAAATGGACCATCATCATCGTTGCTTCCACAATCCTCATTTTTTCGATCATTGATTGGTGACAACTCTTGAATCTATCCATCATAGGAAGTTCTACAGAGCCAACCCTTTTTCATGTTGGATGTAGGCCTATCTCTCACGTATTTATTCGTCCTATCTGTGAGCAAGCCATCAAGTAGGTACAGCCCAGGACCAATCATTACATTTCCACAAAAATCACCTATGTCTCCTACTATCACCTCATCATATCCATATCATCTCATCATCACATCGAGCACAACCCAGATTCACATCTCATGTCCCTCAATGGTCAACCCATGTCTACTAGCATGGGAGGACAATCAGGAGCACCCCAGGTGCATTATGTCCCAAGGACCACCTATGCCTTCCATCATGCGATATCCTTCCTAGGCACACACACAGTGTCTTATGACCAGTGGACCTCTCAACGTCTCCAGTATGGGAGGACAATCATGATCATCCAAGATGCATTATGTCCCAAGGACCACCTACGCATACCACCATACGAGAACCAACCCTTACATCTACCAACATGGGAGGACAATTAGGAGCACCCCAGGTGCATTACGTCCCAAGGACCACCTACGCCTATCACCATGTGAGAAAGGTTCTATGTCTTCTCTAGCATGGGAGTACATCCAGGGGCACACCAAGTGAATTATGTACCAATGGACAACCTGTGTCTTCCACCATGTGATAACTAGTGCATCTGCATCTTCCGATATCATCACTCACTCTAATAGGAGGAACCTCGATCTAGACAACACCAAGCTTCTCTCTGAAGTACTCTAACTTCACTCTGGCTAACGGCTTGGTCAACATGTCGGCTATCTACTTGTCTGTTGCCACATAATGGAGCTTCACTGCACCATACCCCAGATATAGTGGTACTTAATCTCAATAAGCTTCGACTTGTCATGGAACACTAGGTTCTCGGACAACTTCACACAAATATGGTTATCACAGAAGATACAAGTCACTTCTAACTGGAGATCAAACAAATCTAACAGTAGCTTCCTAAGACATACTACCTCACAACTAGTCGAACAAGCTGCAACATACTCTGCTTCAGCTGTACTCAGTGCCACGCATGACTGCTTCCTGCTAAAACTGTAGATCATACCATATCCCATACTGAAGTAACATCCCAAAGTGCTCTTCCTATCTGCAGCACTACTTTCCCAATCTCAATCAGCATAACCCTGCATGTTAATATTCTAATTCACCTTATACTTGATCCCATAATCGACTATACCCTTAAGGTACCTCAATACATGCTTTGTATCAATCAGGTGAACATGTCTCAGATCCATCAGGAACTGGCTCAGGGTGTTCACAGAAAAGCATATGTCAGGTCTCGTTTTCTTCAAATACATCAACGAACCAATCATATGATGGTACATCATAGCACCAACTGAATCTGATGAAGCATCACACAGTAGCTTCAAGTTTGATTCCATGAGTGTGGACATAGCCTTGAAGTCCATAATTCTGAACCTCTTCAGAATCTCTACTGCATACTTCCCTTGTCAAAGGAAGATTCCATCCGCACTCTGCCACACCTCCATTCCTAAGAAATAATGCATCATACCCAGATCCTTCATCTCGAACTTTGCGGCAATCCTCCTCTTTGTATCTGTAATGAGCTCATCCTACCCTATTACAAACAAGTCATCTACATAGAGTAGAAGTATCATTGGATTTCCAACTTCAAATTTGAATTAAAGGTTGGAATCTTCTTTACTCTTGGTAAATCCTAATCTCATCAAGAAATTGTCCATCCTGCTGTACCACATCCTGGGTGCCTATTTTAGTCCGTACAAGGATTTATTTAATTTGCACACATGAGTCTATCTGTCATGTGTCTCAAATCCTAGTGGCTGCTCCACATACATTTCCTCTTCTACTACACCGTTCAAGAATGTTGTCTTGATGTTCATCTGGTGTAAATTCCATTTCATCACTGCAGCCAATGCAAGTATAGATATGATAGAAGTGTATTTGTCTATAGGTGCAAACGTTTCCTCGTAGTCTATGCCTTCCTTCTGGGAGAAACCACGTGCCACAAATCTTGCCTTGTGTTTTTTAATGCTACCACCTGCAACATGCTTGATCTTGTAGATCCACTTCAAAGTCACAACAGACTTCCCTTCTGGTCTTGGAACTATCTCCCAGACATCATTCTTCATAATCGACTGGTACTCCTCGATCATGGCATCCTTCCATTCTTTCTTCTCTGCTACTTCCTCATAGTTTTAAGGTTCTTTATCAATGATGTCACACAGTAGGGTCACATAGCTGGAGTATGATCTAGATCTCTTGCTTTCTCTATGTATCCCATCTAGATCACCATACTACTCTGCATCTTGTATTTCTTCTTGTACCCATGCTAGTATTCTCTTGTGGGAGTTCTTCTCACGAGGTGGATCTACAGGTTCTTGTGGTTCTTCCATGTCGAGGTCTTCATGGTCTTCTTGAATTGTCTTTTCCATAACTATGTCTCTATTTCAGGTTCTTCAGTTTCTTCATCTTGACTTCATAAATCTTCTTGAACGATCTTTCCTACAATTCAATTTAGCTGTGTGATTAGAAACATTTCATAATTTTCAAAACAAATTCTTATGCATAAAGACATGGGTCACACAGTCATGCAACTATCTTAGCCAATGCTTCAACACAACATTCATCCATATCCCGTATTCATACAGTAACTTCCTAGATGCCTTCCATCTATACCAAAACATTATTAAGAGCGTGCACTACTCCCAACATGTCAACAAAGAGGTTTCATTCTAGATAAGTAGTAATGGAATGTTGTACAGTACCATAGGCCACTTACCGGTTACTTGCATATTAGTAGTATTACATTCATCAATGCAACATGCATAATACACATCTAAATCTAGGAACATAAGTATGTACACGACTGAACAATATCAATTAAGTAATTAGATACACAAGAAATGACAATTCAAATACTTATCTTTGTTTGGTTGTTGGGTGGACTCCCTCTTAATCTTTGCTTCCTTGCAGGAACTATTGGAGTCTCTAACAGTGTGCTCCCTCTCGATCTTTGCTTCCTTGCAATAACTACTGGAGTCTCTGACAGTGTGCTCTACTTCATTGTATGATTCTGAGGACCTTGTGCCTTTCTTGCTTATTGGAGATCACTTGTTTTTCGTAATAGAGTAAAATCTATGTGTCCCTTCTTCTTCATCTTAACCAATGCTGAAAATGGATTAGAGGTTCTTCCATAGAGCATTAATATTTATTTGTTTTGTAGAGTCCAACTTTTTAGGAGCTTCTCCTACTCCTTTCATGTAAAACTAAAAGTCATCTCTAGATTCACCTTATGAGGTGGAACCTTTTGAATGAACCCTTGTAGTTGGTTACCTTTATTCATCATAATACATATTCTTCATCACTTGAAGAATCGTCTCTTTCTTCTTCTCTGGTTCTTTTCCTTGTTGGTTCACCGTCTTCAGTGGTATGAGCATGATGTATCCTCTTTTTAGTCTTCTTGTTGGAGGAACCTTTGTTTCTAGGACAATCTCTGGAGTATAGTGCCCCTTCTCATCACATGTGTAACATCTAATATTGGATAGATCTCTTATGGGTCTTCTTTGTCTTTCGTGATGGTGGTTCTCCCTCTTGTTGTGATAGTGGTCCTCCCTCTTGTTGTGATTTATTCTAGCATGAAGTGTGAGAGATTGATCATCATTTTCTCCCATATTCTCTTCTCGTGCTACAAGTCGAGCTTATTCTTGTGTACATTCTTCCCATAGTCTGTTGAATGTGAACAACTTCTTCCTGGAACGTATTCCTTGAAAGAATGAGTCCCATGATCATGGGAGACCATTCAAGGTGGTCATAACAATCTCTCTTTATTCTACCATGTCTTCAACTGCTTCAAGTTGCTCCTTGATTTGAGAGACCCTTGTGAACTAATATTACATGGTATCTGAAGGTTGGATCTTCACATTCATGAGCTGGTTCCTTAATGTCATTTTCCGATTGATATTCTTCCCTTCGAATAAATTTGTCAAGGCATCAAACATATGCTTGGGTGTCTTCAAGGATGACACATGGGGGATGATATGATATTTAATAGAGTCTGCAATAATTCTCTTGGCCTTGACCAAGTTCTTCTTGTGGATAGCTTTAGCCTCATCTCCCTTTGGTGCTGGAACCTCTTCACTAACATACTTGTCCAAATCATTTTCTTCAAGGACAAGAGAAATCCTATACTTCCATGATCAGAAGTTATTAGCTCCCTCAAGCTTCTCCTCAAGCTTGGTGTGGTGAGGCATTTTGAAATGAGAACCTCAAATGGAAATAGGAGAGATTTAGGTCTTACCAATTTGAGATGCCCATTCTGGTTCTGGAGCTAGCTAGCCTAGGGTTTGTTAGAGAAACCCTATTTTTCAAACTTGGAATTTTGAACTTCTGATTGAATAGGAAGATGCGCCTCCTCAAGTTGAGTTGTCCAATGTACTCCTTTTTCCAAATTGATGAAGAGAAGCCCCAAAAACCTGATGCACTAGTTTTCCTCCCAACAGAAGTGACTGGCCAAAAAATGAAAATTCTCAAAATTGAATTCTGCTTTTATAGGAAGATCACCCTCCTAGGGAGAATTGAATTGATCATCTTTTCAAGCTGATCTATGGAGGAAAGTGCCCATAACAGGAATCCCTATTTTCTCCCGACAACAGTGACAGGGCCAAAAATGAAAATTCTTGAAATTTGATTCTGCTGCCTCCAAAATATGCGCCCTCCTAGGGTGAGTTATCCTAGCCCTCTTTTTCAAATGATCTATGGAGAGAAGACCTTGAAATATGAAGCCCTAGTTTCCCACTGCTACACAATGCCTTCTTTTCGGGTTAGCTCTGATACCATGTTAGAGTTTTCTACTTTAATTCAATATTATCTAGGATATTTAACTGAAATAATAACAAGCACAACAAAACACAATAGACACAATATTTTTCCTCAAGGAAACCATAAAGGAGAAAACCCCACAACTTCCTCAAAGATAGATTCGTTACCAATACAATATCACAAAATGGAAAACCCCAAAACAAGATAGTCTTCTACAACTCTCTCTCTTTCTCCTTAGTGAACTTGTCTTCTCTCTCTCACTTATGCGAACTTGAGTGAGTGAGCGCGTGTCCAAATGAGAGAGCCCAACTCTCTATTTATACTTTACTTTTGGGGTAACCTTTTACTTAACTAGGTCTGCCTCAACTAAACTGATTGGGCCGACTTCTCTACGAGACTCAATAATACATTTACATTTAACCTTTTGGGGAACTATTTCCCCGACTTAGAATGGAGGATTTTACCTCAATGACCTAGCATGACTAAGCATAATAATGACATCCCCAAAGGAAGAAAAAACATCTCCGTCGGAGATACAAATAAAATACAATAATAATAAAAATTATATAAAATACAAGTGAATATCTTCTGAAGTTACAATTACAACAATAGTAACTCCAATTCCGAGAGAGGTAAATCAAATTTACTGGGGCTTACTCAATCCATAAGCTGGAGGTTACAATTAGAGATTCCCTTTCCCAAAATAACAAAAGGTGAAATAGAGAGGGGGAGTTACACTTTTTCAAGGAGTACTAGCTAAAAATAGTCAATGAGGGTGCACTAGCACAAGAGGGTCCCATCAAACATCAAAGAGGGTGTAATAGTACCTCCATAAACAAAAATAATAAAAAATAGGGTCCAAAGAGTAATGTTAGGGAGAGTAACAAATCCTAGTCCCCAACCCCCTCACAAGTGGAATCCATGGCCCCCCATTCTCATTAGTTGTTCATGTTGAATCTATTTAT
Source organism: Larix kaempferi (assembly GCA_027924585.1). NCBI lineage: Eukaryota > Viridiplantae > Streptophyta > Pinopsida > Pinales > Pinaceae > Larix > Larix kaempferi. The sequence continues at coordinate 6,669,557 of BSBM01000821.1, read as the reverse complement.
TTAATTAAACAACAACAATAATAATAATGTCCAAATTCCATAGTCCCGGCACCTAGTTCCTAATAATAACCAAAATAATAGCATATGTCCAGGGATTAACAACCAAGGTATTACAAATGGCACACATAAAGTTCTCACAAATAAATTGAGGAAGGCCCACCTAATGAACCCATAAGACATGAAAATATATGAAAGCCACTAAAGAATCAGAATATTCTATCTAAGGAATGAAAACCTGTTAAATTTTCAGTATTAAATCACAATACTATAGGATCTTTGCTGAGAGAATAACATCTACAGTATATCAATGCATGACAATCATAATATGACAAGCATCACAAGCATCACAAGAATCAAAAGCATAGAGACAAGAGACACAGAGTTTCCGTGGGGAAAACCCTAAGGTGAAAAACCCCACAAACTTCCTCAGAGATAGAGAGAGCAATGGCTCAACCAAAATACAACCAAATAATACAGAGATAGTCTCCTAGCAGATGATCCTCCTCCTCCTCACTAGTGCGCCACTTTCCAGAGAGAGAGATAGATGCTTTTCCGAGTGAGTAAAATAGAGATCTCCTATCTCTATTTATACTCACCTTTTTGCCCAGTGACCTACTGGGGCCGACTTGTCTACTTTAGTGCATCCACATTATATTATATATTAATTAGGGCCGACCCCATAAGGTGGTCTAATAACCCATCGGCAAGTACACACACTTGCGACACTTGTCAATCCACATGACGACACTTCCTTATAGAGGAATAGCACATCTCTTATAAGGGTACAATAAATATACATATAATATACTGATGAAATACATTCCGAAGTTACATATACATCAACAAAACCAGATCCACATCCTTGAAAACCTCTGGCCACTTCTACAAGACCAAATCCTGATCTATTGAACTCTCAAAATTGAATGAGAAGAACCCTCGATTCAAAGGAGAAATTTTCACTTTACCAACCAATAATACCCAAACATCAGCAAGCTAGAGCCTCATCCTTGAGGGAGATGGATTTATACCGGAATAATATCCATATAAATCCCTATCTTACAATAGCTTAGAGCCCTCCAAAACCCATTCAAATGGAATTTCAACCAGCTTGCCTCCATACCTAACCTAAAAACAAGGTTTAGGATGTCATGGGGGCTTATCGGGATAGAAACCAAAATATTTTGCATCATTGCATAGACCATCAATAACCACTGCTAAATCATGAGAAGTTGCTACCAAAACCCTACCCCTAACATCCTTATCTCTATTGACCCTCATTTATCCCACACCTCCAAATTATTCAATTTTCTAATAATATATGTTGTAACTGATTAATGATGGTTGAATCAATCCCTTCTTGTGAACATCATTCTCACTGGCCACGCTTCTCCTTCAAATGATATGATCTAACGTGTCCCATATAGGAATAAACTAACATCATCATTGTAGATATTACCACATCTAGGAAATTTTAACTCATGCATGTGCCACCATCTTTCTATTAAATCAAGCTAATTAATTTCATACCTATCATTCTCTTTGACATTCCTTGTCATTTCACATTTTGTATTTCCTCTAAACTTGTATCCCTAGCAAGTATTCATCATCTATTCTCCCAATGAGTATCTATAATGTCTTCTCTAACTCTGGGAGGCTCTTTTGTTTCATGAGCTAGTAGAAATTAGTATTTTACAGGTTAACTTGAAAGTGATAAGGATTTTCCAAGAAGTAGGTTGGTTGAGATATTTTGCGCACTTTCAAGGATTTGATATGGGCATAGCATCTAAATTTGCATAAACATTCAAATGATTCTCAATCATGGCATGGGACCTTTGCATTCGAATTACAAAATAAATAATTTCCTACGTAATAGGGCCATCAATGGAAGGTGGACGATGGTTTTAGCGATGGACAATGGCCAACATCAAATGTCTAGATTTTCTAGTGAGTAGTGAGACTAGTGATTGCATAAGGAAAAGGTGTTAAGAAAACATGCTTGAGCCAACCATGTTATCAAATTGCCTTATATATCCAAAAATGTTTTACTTACGAGGGTAATAATATTCTACTTTTTATATACCACTTCAAGATTATTTGTCATCTATGAGATTGTCATCTTATCCATATTCATTTCCCATTACTTAATTCTCTACAGTTAATGTCTAATATGTAAAAACAACACCAACATCCTAAAAGGAGTTTGTCTCACCACGGGATAATTAAAATATTAGTCATGGATTCTCTTTATCAAGATGTTTGAATTTGGGAACACTTTGACACTAAGTGTGGACTAGAAAAAGTAACAAAATGGGTAGGAAGAGGCATTAGATGAGGAGGTGTCCAAAAAAACAATCTCTAGTCATTTTGAGGTTGAAGATTCTCATAGTTCCATTCAAGAGGTAACATATTCAGTGGGCCAAAAATCGGGGAAAGGAAACATGGCTATAGAATAGGAAGGCATCATATGTAGGAGAATTAAAGAAAGCATCATTGTAGAAACCATTGCTACAAAAGTAGCTTACACAAATATCATCCTAGTAAGAAGAAGAAGCAAGCTAGGGTGAGCATTGCTATAGAGGCCATCACTATAGAAACTCAACATTATAGGAGATACAATAAAACCAAAAAACTATTTGGTAATAACTTTCATATGAAACATTTCAATAAAATCATACATTTCTATTTCGAGTTATTAAGGATAAAAATAAATTTGAGAATAATAAATAAAGGGTTACACTAGAAATTTGTTGTTGCCGCAAAAATTATAAAAAACAATTTGATGCCCAAATTGAACATGTATATTTTGACTAGAGCCATTGATGAATATATTTATATAGAACAAAGACTATGTATTATGATAGTTATAGAACACCCACCTTCTACTTCATGTGAAGGTGGTGTTAATGACATAGAAAAGGGGTTTGAAGATGTTGTTACAAATCCACCTAGAATGGAAGTTGCTTAGATCTAGGTGGAATCAATATTGTTATGGATTTCATTGAAGTTGAAATTGCTATAGAATTTATTGAATTTGAAGTTGTTATAGGGTCCTATAGTATTGGAATTGCTACAATACTTCTTGAAGTTGAAGTTTATACAAAAGTTGTTGAAATTGAAATTGTTACAGAACATACTATTGTTGGTATTCCTATAGAAATTGATGAAGTAGATATTGCTACAAAGTGTGTTGAGGGAATGAATCCCACAAAATCCATGGAAGGTATTCAAGAATAAATTGCACCTAAGAAAGTGGCAAGGGTTACATAATTTGTAGCAAAAGTACAAAAGGAGACTATGCCTTAGAATTTCGACAAATATTGCAGAAATTTCAATGGAAGCTTGAATTAAGGAGGTGCTAATAACAAATGGGGATTCCCTGGAGGAAAACATATATGGTGACGCGATAAATAAATTGTTAAGATTTAATATGCTAAGATAGAAAATATCAGTATTACATTCCATTTCACAACAATAGCATATACAGGATCACTAAAAGAACAACAAGCACATCATAAACACAAGAGACACAGATTTATCCTAGGAAACCCTCATGGGGTAGAAATCCTAGCAAAGCTTTCTCAATATAGATAACTAGCAAATACAAATATGTAATCCCCAAACATGAGATCCTTCTCCTCCATAGCAGATCTCTCTCTCTCTCCTATGTGCCAATCACAAGTGAGTGAATGTGTGTTAAATGAGGAACACACCTCCTGTATTTATACACTACTCCAACTTGACTTTTACACTAACTAGGTCGGTCCCAACTTAACCACTCAACATAATGCTAACAGGGCCGACTCCACTGGGGACTTAAACACCCCGTACAACTAACTCTGGGCTGACCCCACTAGGGAAGTCTAATAACCCGAGTTACCACATTCTCTCGGAGGAATAAACATCTCCGGATATACAATAGGGTCTTCACGGAGGAATGAAACATCTCCGGAATAATAAAGTACAAATATAATATTCTTAGAAGTTACAATATCTCAACACTCCCCCTTAAGGAGAAGGATATTATAACATTAACTGCAGGAGCAAGGAGTCATCGAGTACATGATATATGATACATCTATAAATCATTGGAAGCTTTTGTTTAACATCATCAGTAACTCAAACAGTTACTGGAACATCTTCAAGATCTTCAATACTGGAACATCAACATCTTTAGTACCGAGTCTTCATCTTCTACAGCACTCGAACAGCTACAGTAACATCATCATCTGGATCTCCTGATCAATAGCATCATCATCTGGATCTCCCGATCAACAGCATCATCTGGATCTCTTGATCAACATAATCATCTGGATCTCTCGATCAACAGTCTCATCATCTGGATCTCTCGATCAACAACATCACCATCTGGATACTCTCGATCAACATCTGGATCCTCTCGATCAACAGCATCAACATATGGATCCTCTCGATCAACAACATCAACATCTGGATCCTCTCGATCAACAACATCATCATCTAGATCCTTTCGATCAAGAGCATCATCATAGCAGCAAACTCTACAATACACACGATCCAATTACAAGATGATCAATCCCTCTCACTTTAGGACATAAGTCCAAGGATGATACAATCCTGATCTACTTACAGGATGATCAATCCTTATCAATTTAAGACATCTCTCATGTCTATGGACGATGCAATCCATATCTTCTTACGAGATGATCAATCCTTATTACTTTAAGACATCTCTCATGTCTATGGACGATGAAATCCAGATCTACTTACAGGATGATCAATGCTTATCACTTTGAGACATCTCTCATGTCTATGGACGATGCAATCCAGATCTACTTACAGGATGATCAATCCTTATCACTTTAAGACATCTCTCATGTCTATGGATGGTGGAATCCAGATCTACTTACAGGATGATCAATCCTTATCACTTTAAGACATCTCTCATGTCTATGGATGATGAAATCCAGTCACGTACATTTTGAACCAACTTGTTTAGGGACGATGCAGTCCTATCACATACATTTTGAACCAACTGTTCAGGGACGATGCATTCCTATCACGTACATTTTGAACAAACATTCAGGGATGATTCAATCCTATCATGTCCACTAGGAACCACTTCTCGGATACATATGTCTATAGATCAATTCAGGGACAGAAGTCCGGGGATGATACAATCCCTCTCGTCCACTAGGGACCACTCTCAGAGACATATGTCTATGGATCAATTCAAGTGTCTCCAACATTGTATCAGGTCCTTCCAGACCTAGAAACTGAAAACCCTAAGTAAGAGCTTCTTCCTCCTCTTCTTAGATTTCCTTCGTTGAGCCATTTCAAGGCATGTCCTATCTCATCGATGAGTGTCTGTCTCACGATTTTCTTGAGAACCATGTAGTCCATGTCATACTTAGGGAACATGTAAGGGGATTTATATCTCTGTAGATGTGTAGATGAGTCCGTTCATCCATTAAGTACCAGTCTCCCAACTGAGTTACTGCTGTGATGACATTGTCAGACATGTAGTTAGAGGTATTCTCGTAATTTATCTTGTACAAATGGAAGATGAAATCTTCGCTAATTTGTTTATAGTAGTTGGCATGCTTTTTTTCCCATAATGCTTGAAAACACATATGATTGGGTGTTTCTTCAGGCTTCCATTTCCATCCCATGTACAAGAAGTCATGGAAAATGAAAAATATGTCCAATAGATATGAATACACATGAAATTTTGGTTTATGCTTAAGTAGACCATCTTATGCCTTCTTAATTGCATCTTCCATGTTTGTAGAAATAATGGTTGCCTAGTTGAATCTCGTGGTGCACACCGTGACATAATATAGCACCAGATTCTATTGAAGTTTGAAGTGTGATGCGCTATAAGTTTGATATAACATGCATAAAAGAGTTGGTGCTACCCGATAGGCCTTCTTTAGCATCTTTGTCTCATACTCATCGCTTTCCCTTTAGCGAAACTATTTTCTAGGTCTCCATATTTTCTTGATGAAGTTAATATAGTTTAGTTTAAAGCCTTCAACCCATTCAAGTGTCATTTTCACCTTAGCTATGGGTATCTTGTAAGCCTTCTCCAATTGGGATGGTTGAAAGGAAGCGTACCTTTGCTTGCAGCATTCTTTAGAATGCGAGTTGTGGCATCAATGTCGGGTATGAGCCAACTTATTACCTCCACGTAGGGGGAAATGTCGACTCTTGCTACTACTTTATGGATTCATGTTCACTTGATATTTTGATATATCAACACTTCTTCTAATATGGTGGACTGGTACTCTTCATTCTTGAACAACTGGTATATTTATCCCCATTTATTCTCTTGCTCGGCTCCAGTAGTGCTTTGAGTATCAACGTATTGGATTGGCGAGGAACCAATTCCAGTTGCTCATCACTAGATGATACCTTCTACATGTATTTGGAGTGTTGTCTAGTGTTTTGTCGCGACATAGTGGACTCCTGCAAGCCATTAAAAAAAAATCATTTTCGATAAGATATAAACTAACAACATATGCATACAAAATCAGCCTATAATTGAAAAAATGAAAGAGAAATCAAAGCGAAATCAATTTAGATATGCCTCCTTATTCGAGGTCCTATTGGTGATGATTTCCAAGTGCCTCGGATCCCAAATTAGGTTTTGACATCTGCGAGTTTCAACATGACAATTACACTTTTAGGGTTCAACCAACATTGTATCTCGAGGCTTAAAATCTAAGCTTCACTATATACACCGCACATAAAAGAGGAAAATTCATTAAAACCATGTGTATGGAATTCATAGAGGTCAGTATATCAAAGGGACGTGATTGAGTGAGTGAAGTGGATCAATCGGTTCTTTTAGGGTCCTAGCGGGTGACTTATTACTCAAAATTGAACCCCCCATCTAAAACGCATCTCATCATTGAAGTGGGATGCAAGGTTAGGACAATGGTCCTCAAATTAAATCACAACCCTATCCATTCACTTGAGCATGGGGACCAAAATTTAACTACATTGCACAACCTTTATATGTTCAATCAAATTTGATAAGGGTGAAAGGTACTAGTCGGCAACAAGGGATACTCATTCGTTTAACTTTGCAATACAAGAAAGAAACATGAAAATTGTGCCTTGGAGATCCCAAGGTTCTAAATTATTATTTATGGATCAAATAAGGAAACTACACTTTCCCCAAATCCAATAAACTAAGAACCAATCAGTGGCTTAAAACCTGCTACTCAAACGGGACAAAATATATTCTACCGGGCTAAAAGACCAATTTGAGTGAGCGAGTGTACTTACTTGGAACAGTAGGTGACATCTGTAGGATATTAAGTGGTGGTTGGCGCTTCTCCTTTTCCTCTTCCTCCAGATGAATTGATGTGCATGGTGTTTGAAGGACAATCTACCGAGAGCGGACTCAAGGCCTGATCTCCCTAGCTCAACGTGAGTCTAGAAAAAATAAGAAGAATAGAAACACTTCCCTAGATCTTATAGAAATACGAACAGAAAGTAGAACTCTTACCTCTGATTCGTAGATCTCTTTCTTCTCTTTCGATCCAATGCTCCAATGTTGCCGATGTACGGGTAGTTAAACCTGTAGAACATATAATCGACCAAGAGATAAAATCATATATTCCATACGAAAGATCTAAGTTAACAGTTAAGGAGGAAAACAATAAACATCATCAACACGAAAATATTTATGGAAAGCATTTGTACTAACTGTATTGAAGATTGGGGAGTACAATAGAAAGGAATATTACAACCATTTCCTTAACATTGCAAGCTTCTTCCGAACAAGCCATATGCCATTCCTTCCAAGGAAGTGGGGTCTCTCAAGGATGGATAGGGATCTTCAAGAGCAATTCCTCCAACAAGTAGACACCATAGACTTCCTCCTATTGCATGGGAGTGAGATTCACTTAAATAGGACAAAGTGGATAGGGAAATGGATAGGATAGGTTGAGAGATGATAGGAGAGAGATAGGGGATCTTCCCAAGGTATTAGGAACCGAGTGCCATCTCTCCTAGAGGTCAGGGATAGGCTCCCAAGTCAACAAGGTTCAAGAAAGATCTCGAAGAAGCTATTTTTTCCCATTAACTGACTTCGTCGCACCCTGCATATGAGGTAAGGTGCGAAGTCGCAAGTTGCTAAAATGCAGCCTGCGACGACCTCTCAAAACCTGGTATGAATGGGTACAAATCCTCCCAGATGAGTTACTCTATCCAGATGACTTTAAGGGTGTATATACTAAATCTCATGATGTGCAGATTTTGGGTGTAACAGGATGCCCCCCAAAGCATGAAGTTGTTAAAGGTATACAGGTGAAGTGCTTTGAAGAAAGTAGAATGTCAATGGACTTGTCGGATGAAGAACACTGACGCAATACAACTGACTCTGAACTGACAATCTCATGGCTACTGACCAATACAATGCAGATCCATGATAGTAATGACTGACTGAACACAATCATGGCTACTAGACACAAGCGTAGATCCATGATGAGATGATAACACAACCACGACCAATACAAATTTGGATCCGTGTGATATGACTCAATATAAATTCCATCGCGACCTAGGTAGAATATGACTTCCCCAGGGTCTTCAAACCGAACCCGCAATGATACAAATCTATCCATGTGATTACAAATGTTTTGACGTCGAATATGGTAGAAACCACTTGATTACCGGTCATTGGAGTCGAACGCAAGATGAAATCTTTCATTCAAGAGGTAATGATGTAAACTCATGATGAAAGCGAGGTAACCTGCCATTGAGGCATGCAGGGCCAAGGTACTTGGCTGGTTTCTAGATTCAATCTTTGGATGATGATTTGTAGTCGACAAAGATGAATCCATCGAAGGAGGGCCATGATGAATCCCCCATTAATCGACACGAAACACGAAAAAAATGTGTAGAGTAGATCAGATGGTATAGTAACATGTGAGACTGACGCAAAGTAAACTGACATGGTGGTGGGTGTACTGATTGTGAATGACAAATGATGAACGTGTTCTTGAACATGGGTATGGCATGACTTGGCAGTATTGACATGAGAATGACGCAAACTCCTAATGCAACTAATGGTGGAAGATTTCTCTGAATGGCTCAAAGGAATGACAAGACTCAGAAAGTAAGTGAGGACTCATAGACAAACGGATGACCCAAGTACTGTATGCAAATGCAAATGAGTGCCATGTTCAAGAATGACTACGTACTACCATTGATAAAGAATGTAATAACCAATGCTTTCCTTTTTCCCCATCATGAATGATGAGTGCCTCATGTGTTTTTTACAAGCTTGATGAGGGTAACCAGATGCTCGGTAAAGCTCATCTCATAGATGAGTCCAATCCCAAATATTTTACGAACCTGGGATAGGATGGGTTCGTCCCATGGCGGGCCCTTCAATGTGAAAGTTTAACAAGTCCATAGAAGGAAAAATCGGTCGTCATTTCATATTTAGAGAGTCTGAAAAGAAATAAAGAAGACTCCAACAGTCCTTTTTCGTAAAGTTAGCCTCATCGCCTGAAAAAGGGTAAAACGAAGCGGGAGAGGACTCTTCCAGTCATGATTAACTGGAGTATTCCTTTTTCGTAATTAGTGCCTCCTGGTCCGAAAAAGGGGTAAACTATCGCCAGGAAGATGACCATTCAAATACTTTAACAAGCGTGAACGCGACAAGTTCGCTTGGCAATCTTTTCGTTTTTCGAGAGCCTGAAAAGTGCTTAAAGGTAGACTCCCGGGGGTGTCCTTTTCCGTATGAGTTTAACGAGCCTGGAAAAGAGATAAATCGTAACTCGGTACTTGTTCTCATGATTAAACGAGTACGAGAACAAATGAAGAGTAAACTCATGCTCATGCATTAATTATGACTAACTAAAAACAATAATGACAAAACGTACAAGGGAGTGTTCATACCTATGGCGATCGTCAATGTTGCGAGAAACGGTGTTAAAGACCACTTTAAATTTCCTATTCACTGGAAAACATGTTAAATAGCCCCAAATATGACAAAAATGGTTCGAAACTATAACAAATGACCTAAAAGCATCAAAATATTCGAAAATGAATATTCCATTCTACTTATAAATAGTCAAATAGGCCAAAAATAGACTTATAATTTCAAATTGTCAAATTGGGTGGAGAATTACCAAATTGGAGCCAAATCTTTTTCTGTCAATTCCGGGAGCTACAATCTGCCATTTCACCAACCATCCAGATCAGGTAGGCCTAAATCTCATCTTGCAACTTTGTAGCGGTTTACATTTTCATTTTATGCTCATTTTTTGAGTTTTGGGGTAGTTTGTGGAGGGGCCATTGCGCCCTCGGCTCGTCGCAAGTGGCCCTTTCAAGACTTGCGACGAGCCAGGATCGTCGCAATACTCCCAAACGGGAGGTGCGACGATGTCGCACTATCTCTAAATACACGTGGCAATGGCGGACGAACCTCAACTCAAACATCCACAAAGCTTCAAAAAATGAGTTTGTGCAAGGTGGGAAAATACCTAACAGGCTTTAAATGCCCCTTTTGACAGGTTGCTAGCGAGCAAAATGGTTCTAGAATGGCGAGAACGAGAACATGAGATAGAGTATGAACAAGCTGTAAACGAGTGAGATTGTGTGAGTGCCTTGAGAAACTGTGGTTTACTCAAGTTCTTCCAGATAACAGGGATGAGAGCTCAGATACCATTACTGACACATATGCTTCAGAGTTGTGATGCGGCCCAACAATACTTCGTGATAGGTGAGCACATCTTGACCATCGACATTGAGGATATCTATTTCCTCACTGGCTTTTCCCGCAGAGGGGACCCAATATCGCTCACGGGGTCACGTGCCAGTGACCGTACTGTTGATGAGTTGATCACACAGCATTGCACAGCTCTCTCTTGATCTTCCAGTGGGAAGATCCACATCAAGGACGTGGTGAGTTGTCCTCTACGCACCATCCTTTTTACTATCACTAGAGTGGCGGGAGTAAAGCTCCACACATGGCCACCATAGCACAGATGCTCTATGCGGAGGACTGTATGTCCCCCAGGATCTTCAACTAGTGCGAGGGTCTCCTCGCCAACATCACAGCTCAGCTGAACAAGTGTCGGTGAGGGGAGCTCAAGCAGTTTGGCTATGGTTCTATCGTCATATCATTTTTCTTAGAGCAAGTTCCTCTCTTGCATCCCCAGCTATTACATGATGACAGGGAGCACCAGGATCCACACATGCTCAGGTGGGCCGAGACCATGAGCCGCCATGTTGGTGGTCCCATCATCAGTTTCGGACCTGAGTTCTTCAGCTGGTTACAGGGCCAGCTACTCATGGTGGAGGATTTCCCCTGAGGTGGTACAGACTTCCAGGAGGATCCCCTCTTGCCGCTGCCAGAGGATGCAGCATGGAGTGATCTAGCTAAGAACCATATCTACCCTTGTACTTTGGTTTCGCATATTATATAATTTTTTTGATGCAGTACTGACAAGTACAATGTGTGTGTGTGTAGATGTTGGTCCCATACGACCGGTGGGCCTCTCCTTATTGGCGAGGAGAGAATGGGGTGGAGGAGCGATAGTTCCTGCACGTGCCCATGCCGCCATCAAGGAGATGGAGGAGGTATACAGGAACCTCTCCCAGCTGACTGTGGAGGTACCAAAGTCGGCCTTGTCGTCATGTAATAGCTGCAGACTCAAGAGAGGAACTCGCTCTAAGAGAAATGATATGACGATAGACCCATATCCAAACTGCTTGAGCTCCCCTCGCCGACACTTGATCAACTGAGATCTGATGTTGGCGAGGAGACCCTCGCACCAATTGAAGATCCTGGGGGACATGCAGTCCTCCGCATACAGCATCTGCGCTCTGGTGGCCATGTGTGGAGCTTGAATCCCTGCCACTCTAGTGATAGTAAAAAGGATGGTGCATAGAGGACAACTCACCACGTCCTTGATGTGGATCTTCCCACTGGAAGATCGAGAGAGAGTTGTGCAATGCTGTGTGATCAACTCATCAACAGTATGGTCACTGGCACGTGACCCCGTGAGCGATATTGGGTCCCCTCTGCGGGAGAAGCTGGTGAGGAAATAGATATCCTCAACGTTGATGGTCAAGATGTGCTCACATATCACGAAGTATTGTTGGGCTGCATCCAAACTCTGAAGCATATGTGTCAGTAATGGTATCTGAGCTCTCATCCCTAGTATCTGGAAGAACTTGAGTAAACCGCAGTTTCTCAAGGCACTCACACATCCCCAGTATGGTCGCCAGATTTTTTTTACGGACAATCTACCGAGAGCGGACTCAAGGCCTGATCTCCCTAGCTCAACGTGAGTCTAGAAAAAATAAGACAAAATAGAAACACTTTCCTAGATCTTATAGAAATACGAACAGAAAGTAGAACTCTTACCTCTGATTCGTAGATATCTTTCTTCTCTTTCGATCCAATGCTCCAACGTTGTTGATGTACGTGTAGTTAAACCTATAGAACATATAACAGACCAAGAGATAAAAGCATATATTCCATACGAAAGATATAAGTTAACAGTTAAGGAGGAAAACAATAAACATCATCAACACGACAATATTTATGGAAAGCATTTGTATTAACTGTATTGAAGATTGGGGAGGACAATAGAAAGGAAGATTACAACCATTGCCTTAATGTTGCAAGCTTCTTTCGAACAAGCCATATTCCATTCCTTCCAAGGAAGTGGGGTCTCAAGGATGGATAGGGATCTTCAAGAGCAATTCCTACAGCATGTAGACACCATAGACTTCCTCCTTTTTCATGGGAGCGAGCTTCACTTAAATAGGACAAAGTGGATAGGGAAATGGATAGGATAGGTTGAGAGATGATAGGAGAGAGATAAGGGATCTTCCCAAGGTATTAGGAACCGATTGCCATCTCTCCTATAGGTCAGGGATAGGATCCCAAGTCAGCAAGGTTCGAGAAAGATTGTTAACACCCAAAAAGTGCTCACTAGCTCATTTCCCTATTCACATGACCCATTTGTCCACTTTTTCACCATCTGAGCCTCCGAAACCAACAAAAGGTCACCAAAAGACCTGAGTACACCCCTTTTTACATTAAAAAATATTATTTTTCCTAAAAAAGCATAAAAAACCCTCAAAAAGGGTCCAAATTCCCAAAAATATTAAAAAGGGAAATAAAATATTAATTTTATTCAAAAAAGGAAAAAGGAGGGAAAAGTACCTAAACCATGTTGGTCAATACCATTTGGTTTCCACAAAATCACAAATGGTATTCCCCACCACCAAAACCTATAAAAAGGTGGTAGGGACTCCTCATTTCACATCCATCCATTATCTCATCCTCATGCTGCCGAAATCTTCCTTGAGCATTTTGGCCATTATAAGCAACCTTGGAGAAGGAGACCTCTTGGAGCTTGGAGCTACTCATCTTGGGAGTTGCTCAACATCAACCTTCACCATTGAAGGTATTATCGCAAGCACCTGCTTGCCCCCCCATTTTTCAATACAAATTCATTCTTTAATATTTTCTTGTTCTTGTTTTTTAAATGTTTACACTATTTGCTTATATTCTTGCATAGATCCATGATTAGTTTTGTTTAGATTAGTTTCTTGTTTAATTCTATTGAAACTGCTGCTACTAGTTAGCAGGTGCCCATAGCACTAAGCCTGGTTGCAAAACCGGGCCAACAAAGATATCGAAGAAGCTATTTTTTCCCATTAACTGACTTCATCACACCCTGCATATGAGGTAAGGTGCGATGTCGCAGGTTGCTAAAATGCAGCCTGTGATGACCTCTCAAAACCTGGTATGAATGGGTACAAATCCTCCCAAATGAGTTACTATGTCCAGATGACTTTAAGGGTGTATACACTAAATCTCATGATGTGCATATTTTGGGTGTAACAATGGGAGGCCTCATAAACAATGGAATGGTGGTCCAAAATGGGGTAAGGCAAACTATTTATAGCAACAAATGACCCTTTCCCCCTTCTATCCCTTAGTTGGCCATGGGTTCAATTGGTGAGTCAAATGGTGTTAATCGTTGTTTTTTAAAGAGTCACGTGGCAACATTGCAACAATTTTGATTGAGTTACGCCACAATTCTGTAGTGAAAATACTTGAGTTTTATCGATGGTCGGTCTACACCCAACCCTTGTGGTTTTGCAACGATTTTACTTGAGTTGGTTGACTTTTTAAAGTGAGATATGCCACATTGTTGTGGTGACTCTGGATGAGTCATGCTGCAGCGTTGTGGTATAATTGTTTGATTTTTTCCAATAATCATCAAACCCCATGCTCTTCCTCCTCTGTGGCAAGACTTGGTGAGTTTCTCCACCCTTGTAGCGAGTTGTTTCGAGTGGAGAGAAACTACCAGCAATCTGATTTGGGAAGGCCACGATTGTGGTATAATTTTGTGAGTTTGGATGCTTTTGCAAAAAATTATTTGGATAAGCCCATCATTGCATCGAACTTGTAATAACTCGCCAAAATGTAAAACTCACAAACAACACCGAAATGAGGAAAACTCGGGAAAAATTTAAGTGTTCTTTCCTAGCGAGATCAAGTCTTAAGAAAAAACTTATTTGTTCTGGAGGGAAAACCAAAATTTGCTCAGAGTAAGAAAATTAGAGGGGATCTATCATTTCCCATGGGAAAATAATGGGTAAGGTAGTTCCAGATGCAATATTAGGTTCATCACACCTGTGGATATTTTGGAGATAGCCAGTTGAAAGATTGCACTCGATTAGCAAAGCAGTCGACTGGAGGCTCGACTGATCAATTTATTGAATGGTCGACGAACTATTGGTCAGTTTGACTAGAGAATCCAACTAATCAATGGGACATGGTGGATTTTTTGGAAACAATTAGAATTGATGACCCTTATTTGTGGACCATATCTTCATCACTTCAAAAAATTTGTTAGATCCGAATATTATGAAATAATGACCCCTTGGGTTGTAATGATATGATATATCAACTTATGATTGTGATCTCTTATGATATCATGCATTGTGATGTTCTCATCATAATGCATTGTGCTTAAGTGATGTAAACGATATATTTAAACATCACCTCTCTTCTTGGAATATTTAACCCTTCTGCTATTTTATTTTATGTCTGATTATTCAAAGGGGTTTTCCCAACATGGTATTAGAGTTGTTGATTTTGACCTAGCCTGTTGTCTATGAATCATGTTGAGTTGGATCTAGGGATGATTGACTCTAGGCTGAAGATTTTTCGACGGGTACCTACCTTCAACTTGGATTAGATTTGTTTGATATCAAAAGGATGGATTCCAAGATAGAATATGTTGTTTTGAATGGCCATAATTATGCAATCTAGGCACCAGATATGGAAATGTTGTTGAAGAGCAAGGGACTATGAAAATATACTAAGGTCGTTATTCCATATCTGACTGATGAATGGGTTAATTTTGTCATTAACAGAAAGAAGGATGAGGTTTTTGGGGTCATCATGACGTACATTTCAAGGGATATTTTCTTCCATACAAGTGGGATCGATTTCCCTCATGCCGTTTGGAGTAATATGAAGTTATTGTTTGACAACTTTAATTAAATTCAAGTAATGCAGATAGAGAAATAATTGATCTCTCTATAACCCCATTACTTTGAAATGGTTGAGGACTATTTGGCTCACATCAAAGAGATACAGTTGAAATTGGTCGGCAAATGTTGCACAATGTTTTTGAAGAAGGATGGACAACTCATTGTGTTGGTTTTGATGAATATGAGAACACCTTATGATTGCATCGAGAGGAGAGAGGTGATTTAGAGCCCAATATGGGGGAGATGTTGTAACGCAACGTAATGTTACATTACCATAAAATAAAAGTAATTAAATAAATTCATGTCGGCTCATAAAATAAAAAATTGTCAACAATAATTAAAAAAATCTATGTCTTCCTATAAAATAAAAAATTAAAACTTGAACCCATATCTATCAATCAAGAGAGGGATCAAATTTCTTGATCTTAATATAAAAGAAAATAAAATAAAAAAATACACCTCAAGAAATTGGATCACTTTCGATGCTTGATAGATTCAGGTTTAAGATGGATCCATGTCGGTGTATTGTGTTCCTCATTTCATGCGAATTGGATGTCATGCAAAGAATATGGTAAGGATTTCACCTTATATACTTTCTCTGATTTATATGATCAAGAATGAAAAAAAAATGCTTGATGAAGGGAAGCTTGGTAATAGACACCGGGATCACTTGCTCAAAGGAAATCCCAATCCAAAATTATAAAGATCACGGTCGACCAAATACCCCATATAAATGAATGGAGTGTATCGACCAACATACTGAAGGAAGTACCAATGAATCCACATTGACCAATAAGATTCAAAAGAAGAAAACCTATCACTACTATGGAAATGTTGGACGTGTGGAAAAAACATGTTGGAAGAAAAGGGAAAACATTTGGAAGAAGGCATGTCGACTAGTCCTTTAATCAACTGGCCTGTAGATAACTTCACCTTTTCTCTTAGCATTTCCTAGGAATTACATGATCATGCAACCCAGACCGAGTGGATAGTCAATTATGGATGCACTCATAATGTGGCTAAGGATGCTTCTATGTTATCTTCCTTAAGTGGAGCTCCATAGTAGAATATTTATGTATCTAATGATTATGCTCTCATAGTTTTCTGGAATCAGCAATGTTGAATGTGGGCATGGTCGAATATCCAATATCTATCATGTGCCTAGCTTGAGCACAAACTTGTTGTTGGTTGCTCAACTTACAAAGACCAATAAGATTATTGGATTTTGGTCATATCACTTCATCATGAAGGATCTGAGGCTTGGGGTAATGTCTATTGCTTTAGGATATTTAGATCCCAAAAATGGGACTATACAAGTCCTATGATTCTCCTAGGAATGATTTCCAACCAACTAGACCAACTGCACTCATTTCCAAGACCATTGAAAAAAGTTGAATCAACATGAACAACTTAGACACTTAACTTCCAAAGTTTGAAGATGATGGTAGAAAACGATATTGTTTCTTGTCTCCCAACGATTGTTCCACTTGATGGAGTTTTCACAGGATGTGTGCTTGGAAAGCATCATCAGGAACCCTTCAATTCCGAGAAATTTTAGTGAGGACATGACTGACTGGAACTTGTTCAATATGATATATGTTGCATGAGAGAACCCTCATTAGAAGTTATGAAGTATATTTTAACCATCATTAATGATTTCTCCAAATTCACATGGGTCTATTTCTTGAAAAATAAAAGTCATGTCTTTGAAAGATTCAAGGAATTTAGGGAATTGGCTAAGAAGCAATGTGGTCGACCTATCAAGTGATTGAGATCAAACAATGGTGGAAAATATGTAAGTCAATAGTTTGAAGAATATTTATTTCAAAATAGTATTTCTTGGAAGATATTTTTCCTTCACACCCCTCAGTAGAATGGAGTGGCATAGAGGAAGAATAGGGATTTGGAAGAAATGCCTCGGTTCCTACTGCAGGCCAAAGATCTTCTGAATAAATTTTGGGAAAAAGTTGTTTGCTACTCAAACTATATCTTGACCTTGTTCCAACTAGAGCTCTCAGTCATATGACTCCATTCAAGAAGTGATGAGGAAGAAAAATTTCTATCAAACACCTCAGAACCTTTGGATGTGTTGCTTGGACACATATTAGTGATAACTACATAAACAAATTGGATGCAAAGAGTCATGCTTGCATCATGATGACCTATTATGATGAATCAAAATCCTATTGACTATTTGATCCTATTAAACAACATATTATCTTGAGCGAAAATGTGAGAATATTTCATGTACGATGTTGTTGAACTCTTCCTTTGGTCTATTGCACAGTGATCCCTTTGATATTTTTGAAGAATCAAGATTGATTGTACCTTCCTTTGAAGTTTCAAATAGACAGTCAAGTTTTTCTTCTAAGTTGATTGGTAGTCGGTCTACATTGACTGTGAATGTCAACACACCTACTCATCCAACTAATAATAACTAGGTTTATTTATTGCTAACTTGCTTACCTCAATGGGATGCTAAAACTATTAAACTTGTTAGATATGATGTTGGTGATGCTAGTATTGGTCGGTAGACCCGCATTCAGACACAACATGGTAGTGTTGCACGGATGGCACGTGTTCTTAAAACCTTTGATCTTGACATTTATGTTGATGCTTAGGGAGTTCATGAATGGGGGAATGCTATGTCTACTGAAATTGATTGTTTACTAAATAATCACACTTGGGAACTGGTTTCTCAACCATAAGAAAATAATGTTGTGAAGTGCTGATGGGTCTACAAGACCAAATTTACCATCGATGGCATTGATGAATGTCACAAGGACTGACTGGTAACCAAGGTATTTTCTCAACAAGAAGGAATCGACTACACTGAAACCTTTTCCCATGTTTCAAAGATGAACTCAATTTGTCTGATTCTTTCAGTTGTTCCTCGATTTGGATGGTATTTTTATCAAATGGATGTTACAAGTTCATTTCTTCATGGCACCTTGTTTGAATAAATATACATGGAGAAACCTCATGGTTTTGTAACAAATTTGAGTCTTGTTTATCGATTGAAGAAGTCTTTGTATGGTTTGAAACAAGCCCCACGTGTTTGGTATGAGAATATTGATCGTTTATTTCTTAATCTTGGCTTCAAACATTTTGAATAAGATTAAAGTATTTATGTATTACATGTTCATGGTGATACTTTAATTGTGGCATTGTATGTTGATGATCTAGTCATAACTGGAAACAATGTCGACTTGATTTTGAGTTTGGAGAAATAACTTGTGATACCTTTGAAATAACTGACCTTGGTGTTTTTCATTTCTTTCTGCACATTCAAATTTTGCAAATGAATGATGGCATCTTTCTTTCTTGACCAAAATATGCTTTGGATATTTTGAAACTATTCAAAATGGATGATTGACATTGTAAGTCTTGTGCTACACCTTATCAGTTGAGCGTTAAATTATCTAAGGATTGTGACTCCCCCCAAGTCGATGCCACACTTTATCGATGCTTGGTTGGTAGCTTGATTTACTTAAATCACAATCGACCTAATCTCTCTTTTGATGTTAGTGTGGTTTCTCTATTCATGCAAGATCCTAGAGAAATCCATTGAAATATGCACAGGGAATTATTTGCTATATTAAGGGAACTTATCAATATAGTATAAAATATTGTCACAACTTAGAACCGTTGGTCGGGTTTACCAATTCTGACTAGGCAGGTGACATTCTTGACAAAATGTCCATTTCCAACTATGCCTGTTGACTTAGTTTTGGACCCTTAGTCTGGTCATGTAAGAAACATAAGGTAGTCTCATCGTTGACAACAAAAGCATAATATTGTGGAGTTGTCAATGCAGGTACAGAGGAAATTTGGATCCATTAGCTTTTAGCAGAGCTTGGTTTTCCTATTCAGGCCTTGATTGTTATCCATTGTGACAATAAAATTGAAATACAGGTTGTTGATAATCTTGTTGCACATAGAAAAATGAATCATGTTGAACTTCATGTACACTGTTTGAAACAGTTGATACAAGACACTATTGCAAAACTTATTTATTGCAGGACAAATGATTAGATTGCTGATATTTTTATGAAACATCTACCAAAAGCTAAGTTTGTGAAACTCTAAGCTATGATTGGGATTTAGGAAGCTACAATTATAGGGGGTGTTCAGATCAGGGTATTTTTTAAGGATGATAATACTATACTTAAGTATAGTATTCTAGGCGTTTTTTTGGATTGAAAAAAAAACATATATATAGATTGCTAGACGAATATTAAATATGGAACATACAATTTACAACTAAAAATTGTAAATTTTGGCGAATATTATGATAAAAAAACATATTTTATGTAAATATAGGCGATATTAGAGACTAAAAATGACCAAATATCGAATTTATTTTTTGAAAAAAAACCCAAAAAATAGCTAATTGGCGAATTTTCGCCCCTAAAAATTTCCCTGGTTCAAATAGCATAATTCCACCTCTTGAATATCTGAAGTGTTGTGATGATGGGGGGTGTTGGAACCAAAGGTTATGTAGGTTCATCACACCTATGGATCTTCTGAATATAACTAGTTGAAATACTATTGTCAACTAGCAGAATAGTGTACTGGAGGCTCGACTAAGTGGTCGAATGATTGATCAATTGAATGGTCGTTGAAGCAGAAATCGTTTCAACTGGAGAAGCCAATTAATCAATGGGATATTTTGAATTTAATGGAAACGGCTAGAACCAACAACCCTTATTTGTGAACCATATCTTCCTCACTTCAAGGGAGTTTGTAAGATGTGGAGTCTATAAAAGAACAGCCCTTTGGGTTGTAATGATATGATACATTGAATTATGATGTTGATATCTTATGAGATAATGCATTGTGATGTTCTAATAATAATATGATGTGATTAAGTGTTGTAAATGATGTCTTTAGACACCACCTCTCTTCTTGGAATACTTATCCCTTCTATTATTTTCTATTATGTCAGGTTGTTCAAAGGGGTTTTCGCAACACTCTCAATCATTTCATTTTGGAGTTGATCAACTGACTATTCTAGGGGAATAATTCTAAGGTTTAAAATTAAACATACTCATTATCATATAACATAGAGAGATTATAGGGTCCCAACTAATTGGAGGTGAATTTCTCCAACTTTTCCTTCTTCAAACTATCATATAGGAGGATGATTTGTTCTATTCAAAGTTGTGAGGCTTCACATTACCATCCCGGCACCTCTTAATGATCTACTTGGCCATTTGTTATTGAAATATGGACCAAATGATGTCTTCATCTAACTACTACAATTCTTTTAGTCACTTTTTGAATGATTGTTATCATACAACATAGAGAGATTATAGGGTCCCAACCAATTGTAGGTGAACTTCTCCAACTTTTCCTTCTTCCAACTATCATATAGGAGGATGATTTATTCTATTCAAAGTTGCGAGGATTCATGTTACCATCACGGTACCTCTTCATGATCTACTTGGCCATTTGTTGTTGAAATATGGGCAAATGATGTCTTCATCTAACTACTACAATTATTTCAGTCATTTTTTGAATGATTGTTTTGCTGGTAGCCTCTATTGCTACCCACTATTCTATTAGCAAGATGGTTTCTTTTTCAAATGCTAATCAGAGTACTGTTTTTCTTCATTTATTCTTCCATTCTATCCAATATGACCAAAGTATTGCATGCATTTAGTTGACCCAACCTCATCTCTTCATGTCACAATTTTTCATGAGAATGGAAGCCAAGACCTTGCTTTTTATTATGGCTTATCCATTGGATCTAGGGTAGTTTCTTCATATGGCCCCACTAAAATGACTTAGACATTTATCCACTTAAAGTACAATGTCCTCACTACAATAATATATTCAAGTTATGTTTTATTTAATGGCACAAAAGGTTTGATAAAAAATATTCCCTGATGCTAAAAAGGATATACTAGAAGGATTCGGTGGAGTTAATTATAATCCAAGACAAACAATTATGGTTTCATGCTTTCGTTCTAGCACTACACACACCGATTAACCCATTTGAAAGAATACTTGAACAGTTTTGGTCACTATAGTCCCAAAAACAATATTTTATGTGTCATTATAGTATTTGGGAATAGTCCTCCAACATTTCCTACATGGGATTTTGGTATCAAATTCTCCATCTCATATGATGGTGGATTGTACCACTTATTCCAATTTGGTATAATATGTATGTGACCAATTTGAACCTTAGTTCCTCTATACTAGGATTTGTCATTGGGATTTTGTCACGGCTTACAATGCCCTACTATGCTAAAAGAAATTAAGTACATCATCTAGATACCTTAGGGTTATTTGAACCTTAAATGCATTAGCATTGAGGAAGTCACCCCCGTCGACCTTCTTTAGTTCACCACTATCAATTCATGGCAAGTGCTCATGCCCAACATGGGCCTCACTTGGATTTACAAACATTTTAGTGCCATACTCTTGGAAAATTACTAGTCACTTGTTGGTTCTCCTTGAATATTGCCTTATTAATAATGTACTTTAGGTATTGATGATCTACATGAAAATTGCACTAGTTGGACAACCAGCAATCCCAATTTCTTTTCTAAGCATAAACCATACCCAAATCTACCTACCCTATTGTGTTGGAATTGCATTTTATTAGTGATAATTTTATGTTGGTGAAGTAGATTAGGTGATCAATTCCATTATTTGCTAGATGTGTCATAAAAACCCTAATTACCATGCTCAATGCATTTACATGAACATATATAAGTTTAGTCTAGTTTAAAAATAAGAGAACATGAAGAACATTTACAATCTTATCCTTTAGTGCTTTGAATCCTTGCTAATATTCTTTGGACCAAACAAAAGGCATCTCCTTCTTTAGATTCATTTCTAGGGGATACACCAAATTTATGTACCATTTCATGAACTTATAATATTACCTTGTGTAACCCACAAATGACTTGATTTTGGAGGGTTTGACTAGTGGTTCAAGACCATGAATCACTCTAACTTTATATAGGTAAACTATCATCCCTTTGTTGGATACAATATGTCCCAACATTATGCCGAAGGGTTGAAGGAACTGCCACTTTTTATGGGTTCAATGAGAACCCTATCTCATGACACCTACGCAACATAGTTTGGAGATCTAAAATACGATTATTCAAGAATCCAAATAGAGCACAACAATATAGGTAGACCTCCAAAGTTTTGTGAATGAATCCTTTGAATATATTGACTATTGTGTGATAAAATCATAAAGGGAAGTTTACCAACCCGATGAAAAATGTTTTCAAGACTAACTATTTCCAAGAATGTCACTTGATTATAAATTGAATGGTCGCCTAGAAAGGAATAAATATCTCTACCTATAACCCCTTCCAAAATTTATTCAATAAAAGGAGCTAGAAAGGGGTGGGTCTTTAACTATTACTTAGTTACTTGAAGAAGTCCACACAAATTCATAGCTTCTTGTTTTTCTTGTTGGTGACGACTATAGGTGACATCCATTCACTTTCCTCATTTGATTAAATTATGACATCACTATCTTTTGAATTTCTTCTTGAATCATAACCTTGTACTTTCATGCAATATGGGTGATGCCTAATCGGCATGGTTGTTCTTTCAATCCCTATGGGCCATAGTGTAACAAGCCAAGTAATGAATAGTAATTAGATTAATAGAAGCATGATTACCTTATATCTTAACAATTCTAACTTATAAAATTTAATTTAATAATAAATTGGGAAAAAGGGTTGCATTAGGATTATATAGAAAAGGGGGATTAATTTACTTAAGTTACATTAAGTGCATGGGTGACCACTTGTCACCCATGCAAAACTTAGTAATAAAGTAAAATAATATAAAACATAAATAAGAATTAATGAAATAGGAATTGAAAGAGAAGAGGTTGGGGTGCAGGGGTCATGGTTGTGAAGGAAACTTGAATTGAGATTGGATTATTTTGTGACTATTTTTCTATTATTATTATTATTATTATTTTTCTTTTTGTGTGTAGATGGTTGGATAGGGTTGGGGTGGTGTCAGTTGTCTAATTGTGTGTTGAGAGAGGCAAAGGATGTTCGGGTACACAGGGTACTCCTAAAAGACCAAACACCTAGAGTAATCACTTCACACAAACATATCACAAATCGATACACCGATATTTTGATGTGGTTTAAACCCTCGAGAGGGAAACACTCCACGGCCCCAGCCAAATAGCTTCTACAGAGCAGTTTATTATGCAAAGAAAGAAAGTTACAAATGAGCTTCTCATAATCGATCAACTAGACAATGATCCTCCATGCTCTTTAAATAGAGATCATGAACCAATCGGGTGTTAAGCCATGGATCAAGGGTAGGTATGATCTAAGAGAAGTTGGGTAGTCAAATCACTCTATGTCTAGAACATATCGTGACCGTCAGATTAAATATTTACAAATGCATACTAAAGAAACACACTTTACCTAACGGATATATTACACAGGTTGATCTTAACTAACTTCTAAGTGTCTAAATATCCTAACATCCCCCCTTAAGAACAACTTGGGATAGGATTGAAGGATTTACAAAAGTGACACTATTAGAAAAATGAATGATGCATTAGAGCCTATCCCCCCTTAATGACAAATTCCTGAACTCCTAACATAGATCGAAGTTTAGAAAACTTCACTTCTGTAAGAGACTTGGTGAAGATGTCTACAACTTGATCATCTCTAGGGAAAAATAGCACTTCAAGAACACGATCATGAACAAGATTTATGATGAAGTGCATATGTATCTCAATGTGTTTGCTGCGTTGATGTAGAACTGGATCTTTGGCGAGCTTGATGGCACTTTGATTTTCACACCAAAGTGGAGTAGGCTGCTGCTGCTCGAATCCAAACTCTGAAAGGATCTGTCGAAGCCATAAAGCATCCTGAATAGCATTAACTATGGCTCTATATTCTTCCTCTGCTGAAGAAAGAGCAAGAGCTTGTTGTTTCTTACAAGCCCAAGTGATAGGTCCAGATCCCAGACTGAAAACATAACCTGCAGTAGACTTTCGATCATCGGGATCACCGGCCCAATCTGAATCAGTGAAACCAACCAACAAAGGTTCCCCCCCTGCAATGTAATGAATCCCAAACTGAATTGTACCTAGAATATATTGAAGTATTCTTTAAGCTTCTTTCCAGTGACTTTCATGAGGTATTTGCATATAACGAGAAACACGACCAACGACAAAGGAAAGGTCAATACTGAAATGAGTCAAGTATAAGAGACTACCAACAAGCTGACGATACAAGGTGGCATCTACTTCAGGTGAAGGACAAGTGGCAGAAAGTTTGACTCCAGACTGGAAGGGAGAAGGGGTTGGTTTACAGTCTTCCATGTGAAAGTGACGAAGAAGGTCACAAGCATACTTAGACTGAGAAAGAAAGATTCCTTCTTTGGTTTGCAGCACTTGGAGACCAAGAAAATAATGCAAATGTCCTAAGTCTGACATTTCAAAATTTTTCTTAAGACTGGATTTCACATGGTTTAAAATCTTAGGCCGGTAACTACCAGTAAGAATAAGGTCATCAACATATAGAAAAAGTATGATGAGATGGTTTCCTACTTTATTGGTATAGACATTGGGGTCAGAATGGCATCTAGAAAAACTAGTGTCAAGGAGAAAGCTATCCATTTTGGCATACCAATCTCTAGGAGCTTGTTTAAGGCCATATAAGGATTTCTTAAGGCAACAAATAAGGCTAGAGTTATTCTGAACATATCCAGGAGGTTGTTCCATGTAAATTTCCTCCCTTAAATCACCATGTAAGAATGCAAACTTGACATCCATTTGATGGACTTCCCAGTTATGTAAGGCTGCAAGGAAAAGAACAAGGCGGATGGAGTTCATTTTTGCGACAGGAGCAAAAGTTTCATTGTAGTCAATCCTTTCAACTTGTGAAAATTTTTTGGCAACTAACCTTGCCTTAAGTCGTTCAACACTTCCATCTGATGCATACTTAGTTCTATAGACCCATTTACATCTGACAAGTTTTCTTCCTTTTGGAAGAGGTACAAGATCCCAAGTATCATTCGTCATTAAGGAACGATATTCTTCATCCATAGCTGCATCCCAATCTGGATTTCCTAAAGCTTCTGCAAAAGTTTTTGGATCATGATTCTCGGAAACTTGAGCCAAAAGAGAAGAGACTCGCTGAAACTAAGAATGTGTTCGACGTTGATATCTAGGATCACCGGTAAGATCATCAGCTGCTTCACATGTTAAACGGACCCATAGAGGAAGAACTTTTGCTAGTGCAACTAGAGGAATTTAAGCAAGCGGAGGTGGATTTTCATCCTCACTGTCACCATCATAAACTGGAGTTGGAAATATATCAAAGAAGTTGGAAGTAGAAGAAGGCACAATCGTCGAATCAGATTCGTAGGCCAAAGATGGCACAACCGCCGAGTTAGGCTCGCAGGCCAAGAGATTTTCATCAAATTTAACATCTCTTCTAATGATTATATCATGAGAATGTGGTTGAATAAATCTATAACCTTTTACATCTTCAGAATATCCAACAAATATGCACTTTTCACTTTTAGGCTGCAATGCTTTCCATTTTTTCATCCAGAATGTGAGCCCATGCTTCACTACCAAACACACGAAAGTGACTTACATCGAGTTTAGTTTTACTCCATGCTTCTTCCAGTGTGATACCTTGTAAAGCTTTAGTGGGGGTGCGATTAACTATGTAATTTGCACAATTTATGGCTTCACCTCAAAATTGAAGACTTAGTCCCTTAGATTGGATCATACAATTAGCCATTTCTTTTAAAGTGCGGAGATTCCGTTCAGCTACACCATTTTGTTGTAGTGTATATGGAACAGTGTGTTGTTGTTGGATTCCTTGTTGAGTGCAGAAAGCGGTGAACTTTTTGTTAACATATTCGCTTCCATTGTCGGATCTTAACTTAATAATTTGATGACCATATTGTTTTTCAACAAGGGCCTTGTAGGCCAAGAACATGTTAAATACTTCACTCTTAAGTTTTAGGAAATAAACCCAAGTGCGTCTGAAGTAATCATCAATGAAAGTTAAGATATATTTGAAACCAGAAAAGGAAGCAGATGGAAGAGGACCACACAAGTCACTATACACAAGCTCCGAGGGAACCAAGGTGTGCCAAGAGGCACTGTTTTCAAAACTGTTCCGATGATGTTTTCCAAGTACACAACCATAACAAACACCATCCCTGCAAGATACCATCGGAAGACCTGTCACCATATTGTTTTTACATAGTTGTTGCAATGAGCGATAATTTAAGTGATCAAATCGCTCATGCCAAAGTTTGCTCAAGTTATCACTATGAGCAACAAAAACTGAAGGAAAAGGTGATAACCCAAAGTTGTTAAATTTGTTCAACCTAGTAATATCATCAACAATTCTGGTAGCTGGGACATGTTGAGGATCTTTAAAATCCTTGATTACAACTTGGTGAGGTGTAAACGTCACAGTTTTACCTTCACCAGAATGAGTGATTTGATAGATTGATAAAAAATTGCAGGAAATTCTTGGAACACATAGTACATCACTAAAATGACCATTATCTACTGGAACTGTTCCAGATCCTACAACACTTAGAGATCTATCGTCACCAACAAATATTTTTTTGGTGTTATATTCATGCATAGTAGAAAAGATGGCTTGATCCTTAGCCATATGATAAGATGCTCCAGAATCAATGAGCCATTCATTTGAAGTAGAAGAAGAAGATGTAGTATAAGAATAACCAGAAGCACAAAGTGCATGTCCATGAGAGGTAGATTCTGAAGGCGAATCTAGGCTGATGTGGTGCTTCTTCATTGCTGCTTCCAAGGCTGCCATCTTCTTGAAACACTTAGATTCATCATGATTATCTTTCCCGCAATAGTTGCAATGATGCTCAGTCTTCTTTCCTTTTGGCTTAGATCCTTTGTCATTTTTTAAAGAATGAGCTGACTGAGAGGGTTTGGGACCCTTGTTTGACTTATTATTGCGAAAATTTTGTTTCTTGGGAGGCTTGGACTTTTCTTTCTATTGAGACAATAAGGCTTTCCCAGATGTATCTGCATTGCTAATTATTTCAATATGGATGAGCTTATCTTGCTCTCTAATCAAGGAATCACAAAAGGTTTCAAGACTAGGCTCTTGATAGCTAATTGCATTCAAGGATTCTTTCATGGAGTAAAATGTGGATACAAAAACAGAATATGTAGGTCCAAGTTTTGAAAGAATATGATAAATGCATTGTTTTTCTTCCCTCTTAACCTTGCATTCTTCACATAAGAGTTTAAGAGTTTTGTACTTAGATAAATAATCTTGAATGCATGAAAATCACTTGGATTTAAAGAAATCAACTCATTTTCGAGTTGAAGACCTCGAATTTCATTGTTTTTACCCAACACAAATTCCAACTTTTTCCAAGTTGTATCAGGTTCATCAATTCCAGATATGTGGAATCGCAAATCAGTAGAGATTGACATCCCAATCAATCCACGAGCTTCATCACATCTATTTGCCCATTTTATTTTCTTATCATCATCAGTGGGTTTTGTTTCTTTCCCTGAGGTAATTCTAAAAAGTCCCCTACTTCGTAGAACATCCTCCATACGAGATTTCCATGAGAAATAGTTGAAACTGGTAAGTAGAATATCACAAGAGGCGGCCATATTGTGAATTAATGTTTGTAAAAACAGGAACCAATAGTCTGTATGTGAAGAGCTCAAAAAAATAGGCGGTTTAAAAAAAAACGGCACTAAAAACTGACTTCGTATGATGTCCCCAATAGTGACATGGCAGATAGAGAATGACCAGCTAAAAAAAAGAACCCCCCTCTTCCCAAAATGAACCTTTGAAAATCACTTTACAAGAAAGTTGTTTTAAGTGAATCACTTTTGTAAAATAAGTGATTTTCACTTTTACAATGATATTACTTTAAAACGAACTTAAGTGACTCACTTTGTATTTTTATTTTTATTATTTAAGTGAGATGCACTTTTACAATAAAGTAACTTAAAATTAGAAATTGCATGCACCTTTGTTTAAAAGTAACTTAATAAGACTTGAACTCAAGACCTATTAAGGAATAAAACAACTTTGAACCAAGTGAGCTAATATTAAAAGGTATGTAAAAGAAAAGAAGGAGGAAGGGTTTTTTTTTTTTTTTTTTACTCTTCCCTCTCGGTTTCTATGCTTGCCTCTTTTCCTGTAAATCACACCACAAACTGAAAAAAAAAAAATTTGTTTCGCACTTTTGGGGTTAGATCTCATTAGCTTTCCCGAAAAGTCTACATTTTCTCTCTGTTTCTGATTTGTCGAGATCGCACAAGGTGCACGGCAAAGAGCATACGCAACCGAGAAAAACCATTTCCCTTTCTGTTTCTGATTTGCCGAGATCGCACAAGGTGCACGGCAAAGACCATACGTAGATAGAGAAAGGAACAATCCGAAACTAAAAAAATCTAATAATAAAAACTGATCTAAAAACTAATAAAATATGAGATATATTTTTTTAAATAAAAAAAAACGTCACTGTAACATTATACCTTCAGATCTGATGAAATACGCGTTTCTGAAGCAACCGAAAACCGTTTTCGATCAAACAAAAACTATTTTCCAGTGGAAACCGCACTCCGGATGCAATAGAACACCTCCCATAGCCCAGAAATGCAGAGAAATTCTAGAACCAGAAACCCTTTCAAGTTTCGGCAACACGAGTTCAAGATCTAGATCATAACCGGAAGCGACTCTTCATAAAAGCTCTGATACTATGTTCGGGTACACAGGGTACTCCCAAAAGACCGAACACCTAGAGAAACCACTTCACACAAACAGATCACAGATCGATACAATGATATTTTGACATGGTTTAAATCCTCGAGAGGGAAACAGTCCACGGCCCAGGCCAAATAGCTTCTACGGAGCAGTTTATTATGCAAAGAAAGAAAGTTACAAATGAGCTTCTCATAACCAATCAACTAAACAATGACCCTCCATGCTCTTTAAATAGATATCATGGACCAATCGGGTGTTAAACCAAGGATTAAGGGTAGGTATGATCTAAGAGAAGTTGGGTCGTCGGATCACTCTTTGCCTAGAACATATTGTGACCGTCAGATTAAATATTTACAAATGCATACTAAAGAAACACACTTTACCTAACAGATATATTACACAAGTTGATCTTAACTAACTCCTAAGTGTCTAAATATCCTAACAGAGGAGATGACTGAGGTTGAGATAGAAGCTGGAATATAATTAACTTTTAGGAGCTCGGGGGCCTCAGTAGTTTGTTGGGGATTTAGGTTGGAAGAAGAGTAGTCCTCCCAAACACCATTGCATTCGAAGGCTAGTTGTTGTAGCTTGTTGGTTGTGGAGACTGATTATCTTCCTGATTTAGAGATCTTGTTGTTAAACCATGTTTGTACCCCAATGTTATATGTTGTGCAGGTGAACTATACACTTGTCCCAAAAAGGGGGCTTATCCACCCTACAGGGGTCAAGGGTGGCCTATCCCCCTGACAGGGGGGGTTCGGGGGCCAACGGGTATTTCGGGGCGAAGCCTCCAAAGGAAATTATTTGAGTTGTTTTTTGGCCAATAGTTTATGGGCCCATAATATTGGGTAGCCCATGGTATTTTCCCATGGTAATCCCTCTTTAAAAAGAAGACATCATAATACTATTGTGCATTGTATTGTAATATTTTGAAAAAGATCTTTGTGATTGTGTGAGAGAGACTATGAGAGAGTGAAGAGGAAGTTGCAGCAAATGTGCCCCGAGTTGTATCCCTTCATTTTGTTGGATGGTATAATAAAATGACTGACAATTTCTCCATGGGCGTAGCCCATATTGGGTGAACCACATATATTGGTGTCTCTCTTGTATTTTGTTTATGCATTTTATTTATGCATCTTATTTTATGCTATTGGTTTGTGATTTTGTTTTTCTAACAATTGGTATAAAATACAGAGGCCTATTTGATACATAAACTTTGCAGGAAAGAAGGGCTACTGGTTAGAGTGGGAGCAATGGCAAAAGAAATTAATTTTAGGGTTGAGAAATTTAACGATCGAAACTCCTAGTTATGGAAGATGCAAATGGAGGTTTATATGTATTAGAATGATCTATTCCTACCATTGAGCTGAAATGGAAGTAAGCTGATGGCTATGAAGGATGAAGAATGGGAATTTCTTGACAAAAAGGAACTAGGAACAATATAGATGTGACTGGCTTCATCGATTAATTTCAATATTTCAAAAGAAAAGACAATGGAGGATTTGATGAAGGCATTGGATAAACTGTATGAAAAATACTTGGCTTCCAATAGGGTATTTCTAATGAAGCATTTATTTACTATGAAGATGTCAAAAGGTAGGTCTTTTGCTGACCATTTAAATGAATTTAATATGGTTACTAATCAACTAAGTTTTGTAGGATTGAACTTCGATGATGAGGTCAGGGCTCTTCTAATCTTGTGCTCATTACGAGAGAGCTAGAACAGTTTGGTCATGGTTGTAAGTAACTCTATCTCTGGTTCAAACACTTTGAAATTTGATAATGTTGTTGTTGTTATTCTTAGTGAGGAAATGTGAACGAAAAGCACATGTGAGGCATCAGGTAATGTGTTGACCATGAAAAGCGAGGGAAGAAAAAGGGAGAGAGAAAAGAGCTTAGGTAATCATGGGAAGTCTAGGAAGAGTAAATATAAGTCCATACTGGAAAAGATGGAGTGTTGGAACCGTGGGAAGAAATGACATCTGAAGAAACACTACAGATCTCTAAAGAAGAAAGGAGATGGCCAGTAGGAGACTACTGAAGAAGCAAATGTAAAAGGTGATGTGTTACAAGATGATTTGATTATTTCATTAGATAATACTAGTGATTACTAGGTAGTATATTTAGGGACTTCATGTCATGCTATACCCCATAGGAAATATTTTCATGATTATGTTCTAGGTGATTTTGGACATGTTTGATTGGGTCATGATGAACCATGTAAAATTGTTGGAATGGGTAAGGTATTGATAAAGTTAAAGAATGAAAATGAGTGGTTGTTTAAATATGTAAGGCATATTCCTCCTATGAAAATGAATCTAATCTCAATAGGGAAGTTAGGATATGTTGGTTTTTTATCTACATTTAGAGAAACATGGTGGAAGATCACGAAAGGATTACTGGTAATAGAAAAATGAGAAGGATAGGTACATTGTGTTAGATTTTGATCACTAATTCAATATACTCTAGGATATTTACTGAGAGAATAACATGTACAGTATATCAATGCATATCAATCATAGCAAGCATTTCAATCATCACAAGAAGCAAAAGCAAAAGAGACAATGGACACAAAGAGTTTCCATGGGGAAAACCCTAAGGTGAAAAACCCCACAACTTCCTCAGAGATAGATAGAGAAATAGTACAACCAAAGTACAACCCAAGTACAATAGATAGACTCCTCCTAGCAGCTGATCCTTCTCCTCACATGTGCGCCACTTTCTGAGTGATGGAAGAGTGTGAAGAACCTACAATAATTAATTAATGCAAATACACAAGATATCAAAAATAACAGAACACAGAATCACTTTTATATTGATCGCAGGCCACTTCGAGGGGGCAACCTCCTTTGAGCAAGCTCAATACAAATAACTTCACGGTACCTTCATTGGCCTCAACACACACTTATATACTAAGTCTATTCCCAATACTATGGGTCAAAACCATGGAATATATAATACTACGGGATGACTTACAAAGCATATGCATCCAATACTATGGGCTAATATTAACTATGGATCAACAAATACTACGAGACGACTTACAAAGCATATGCATCCAACAAAAATATACTAAAAAAGTAAAGAGAAGGGTTGACACGGGTTCCTAACATCCCATCTCCCTTAGAAAAAGCTTTGTCTTCAAAGCTTTAGTTGTGGAATTGATGCAGAATCTGAAGGAGTGGTTCCCCTGTAGCATCCTCGGGCTGCATTCTGGGCCACTGAAGCCTTTGGAGTTTCAAGGAGGATTGCTTGGAAGGATGTAGATGAAGAACCATATTAGCTACATGAAAAGTGCGCTTGGAACGGTTTTGAGTGGCTAGTTGTTTCAATCGAATTCTGGCCATGTGAAGATTGTCCTGCAGAATTAGAAGAATCTGATCGTGGTTGCGAAGAACCGAGTCAATTTCTTGAACTGTGGAGTTGCTGAGGGTGTATGGAAGAAGAAATGGCGGTGTCTGTCCATAGAATGCTTCATATGGTGTCCTTGTAGATGTGGTATTGGACCACCAGAGCACTTCTAGGAAATCCAGAGAAATAGTTGGCCAAATCTGTGTAGGGATGGGCAAGGGTTCAAGCAATCCAAAAGGAGTGTCATTTTACCCTTGTTGACTTGGGAAGTATCATAGTCAGCCACC
The DNA here is from genome assembly GCA_027924585.1 of Larix kaempferi. NCBI lineage: Eukaryota > Viridiplantae > Streptophyta > Pinopsida > Pinales > Pinaceae > Larix > Larix kaempferi. The sequence goes on along the minus strand of BSBM01000821.1, from coordinate 6,636,640 downwards.
ATCTGTTGAATTGTCATTTTCAGTCCCTTCCAAAAGAAGTTACATGGTTCCCTGTCATAGATTTGGAGGAACCCAGAGTGTCCTGCTGATGAAGAAGCATGGAGTTCATAAAAGAGAGAGCCCTGCTGAACAAAGTGCAACCAATTTGGAACAAGCAGAGAAATAGCTGTAAGAGAAATTGGTTCATCAAATGTACGAGAAGGAGCAACTGCAACCATATTGTCCTTACCATTCTGGTAAGTGATCGCATAGTCATAACCCATGAGTTGGATAACCCATTTCAGGTGTGCTGGGGAGGAGAACCATTGTTCTAGGAAATTTTCCAGACTCTGAAGATCAGTCTTGATGCAGAAATAATTCCCCAATAGGGATGGTTGCCACTTCTGTACTGCATGCAAAATAGCCAGCATGTCCTGCTGAGATGTAGATGCGGTGAATTGCTTACCGAAAAGGTCTCTTGAAGGAGGCGAGCCCACTGGTGCAGCAAAGACAGCTGCATCTCTATCCAATGAAGTAGTGGAGGCCGTTGGTGGGTGCATCTGAATGGAATGGAGATGAGTGATGACACCATGTGAATTCCTCTTAAGGATATTTTCCAGTCGATGTGAACTGATGATGCTGAGAGACCCTGGTTGTAAGCTGGTAAATTTGTGAACTGAAAACTACATCCAAAGTTCAGCAAAATCCCATAAGATGGGGCCAAGTGTGCGTAACCATTGAATGCCCAAAACCACATCACATCCGCCTAACGACAAGGAAAACATGTCAGAGCACAGGTTATAATATTCCAGAGAGATACGCACATTGTGACACTTTCCTTTGCAAGGTAAGGTGCCCCCATTGGCAACCATGACTTCAAAGTTGGAGCAAGGATGGATAAAACAATCAGCTTGTTTGGTGATTTGAGGGTCAATGAAGTTATGAGTACTGCCAGAATCAATGATTATTGTAAGAGGAATCTTCTTGACGTAGCCCCTGACCCACATTGTTTGGGGGGTGGTGACACTGGATAAAGCATTGAGAGATATCTCTGGTTGGTCGTCCTGAGATGGGGGGTCAATAGGCGGCTCATGAATGTCGATCTGATCATCCATTGTATCTGGAGCTTCTTCACCAATTTTAGAGGCAGGCGGAGAATCCATATCCAAGAGATAGAGCTTTTGCTGAACACATTTATGTCCTCGAGTGAATTTCTCATCATAATTATAAGAAAGCCCTTTTTCTCTGCGTTCCTGCATCTCTGTTTCGGACAAATTCTTGATAGGAGTTGGTCGAGGAGCTAGCGGAATGGGAGGTCATTGAGAACCCATATTTTGGAATGGAACAAAAGTGGTTTTGGAGCATTGTTGGGCTGCAATCTTGTCTTCTGCCAACTTAGCCAACCCTAGGGCTTCCATCATTGTGTTGGGACAGAACATTTTGACCTCTGGGTGGATTTCATCCTTAAGACCACTAATAAAACAACTCCTATAAAAGTCATCAGACAATCCTTCTGTGTGGTTGTCTAGTTTCTCAAATTTTGTTTGATACTCTCTCATAGTGCCAATTTGACGAAGTTTAGTGAGTGCTCCGGTGAAGTCATCAAAGAACTAGGAACAAATCATTGCAAAAGGAGTTGGCAAAAATCTGTCCATTTTGGCTCATCATGAGCCTTGATGTACCAACGGTACCATTGAAGGGCTTCCTGTTCCAAATGAAAGGATGCAAGTGGAACTTTATGGACATCAAAAGTGTTATGCAAACTGAAATACTGTTCTGCACGATAGATCCATCCAGTCGGATCAGTGCCATTGAAGCGAGGAAAATCAAGCTTCGGACCACGGAAATTGCTGGAAGAAGAGAACCCATTGTTGGATGAAGAATCAGATTGTCGTTTGTTGTCCATGGCTAAATGCTCAAGATGGAGGCTGACAAATTTTTCATCCAAATCCTGGAGTTTGGCTTGGATGGCCGCAAGTGCTTCCTCCATGGTTTTTGCTCCTGTGCAAGTGACAACCATACCAAGGAATTTTTTTTTTTTTTTTTGAGGAATGGATAGAAAAACACAAACAAAAGCTTATTTAGTAAAGGGAAATTTGGATTTGGGAAAAAATCGAATGGGTAATTGGGGTTTGACTAGGTTTTGGACACTTCTGATGAACAGGAAAGCAAAAAATGGGGATTTCAGAGGCGGGATGAAAGAATGAGAAAATGTGGTAGAGAGGGACAAAGAAGCAGAATTAGGAAAGGAACACGGTGGCAAAATTTGAAGGCATTTGGGTGAAAATCGAAGGAGTTATGGAAAACCCTAAAAATAGACAAATGTGAGATTTCTGGTCTTGGGAAGTGGAATTTGGGATAGGGTCTTCAGGAATGAAATATGCAGAATGGGATTGCAAGGGTGTCAGTAAATTTTCAGGGAAAACAAATTTGAAACAAGGGAGATATGCAATGGCGTGGAAGGGATCGGAAACAGATAGATCTGCGGAAGGGATCAGCGATAGATGGATCTGAAACGACGCTGAATGGATAAAAAATGGTTGGATCTAAAACGGCTTTCAGAATAGATCTAAAACGGTTGGAGCTGAAACGACTAGATCTGAAATGGCTCGGAATGGATCTGAAACAGCTTGAAAGTGATCAGCAATAGTTCAGCTGAAAAATAGATATGGACCCCAGGTATGTGCAGCTTCCTATCGGTTCAAGGGATTCACTTGGCCACCAATGCTGTCTGACGGCTTGTGTATTGGGGCAGTACCCCTCACTCCACGGCTTAGGTAAAACTGATAACCACTTTGCCACAAACGACAACTCTTGGTTTACCTCACGGGTGGGAACTAGTCAATCAGGTAGGGGTCATTACCCTTTTCGCTGGCAGGTCCTCTCAATGGGCCAGCTACTTCGGGGTTCCTGTGGTACTCTTCACAATGAGTTTTAGGTATTATTCCCAATTACTTCCCATAGTTAAGCGGATAGGGATTATTCCCAGATCTAAACTTGCAACAGATGCAAAAAAAAAATTGGGCAGAAATTTCACCCAACGAGCCCAAGAAAGTGCTCCGATACCAGATGTGAAGAACCTGCAATAATTAATTAATGCAAATACACAAGATATCAAAAATAACAGAACACAGAATCACTTTTATATTGATCACAGGCCACTTCGAGGGGGCAACCTCCTTTGAGCAAGCTCAATACAAATAACTTCACGGTACCTTCATTGGCCTCAACACACACTTATATACTAAGTCTATGCCCAATACTATGGGTCAAAACTATGGGACATATAATACTACGGGACGACTTACAAAGCATATGCGTCCAATACTATGGGTCAATACTATGGGCTAATATTAACTATGGATCAACAAATATTACGGGATGACTTACAAAGCATATGCGTCCAACAAAAATATACTAACAAAGTAAAGAGAAGGGTTGAAACAGGTTCCTAACAAAGAGTGAGTAATGAGATGATCTAAATAGAGATATCCCTATCTCTATTTATACTTGTCCGGCCTGCCTAACTACCTTATGGGGCCAACTTCTCTTCTTTAGTCTAATAACCCCTAGTTACATAAATCAGGGCCGACCCCACACATGGTGGTCTAATAACCCATCGGCAAGTTAACACACTTGCGACACATCTCTACATGAGTACAATAAATATATATATGAAATACATTCCGAAGTTACATATACATCAACACTCCCTCTTAACTAGGAAGGTATTTCTCGACACAGATCATCTGGCACAAGTCTTCTTATCTAGATCATCATCATCGATGCATCGTCATCAAATCATCGTCATCATCACTGCTGCTGCTATCTCACTCAATAACTGGATCTACTCATCATAGGAAGTTCTATAGATCCATTCCTTTTTCATACTGGATGTAGGCCCACCACCTGTAGGTCTTCATCATCACTGGTCATACTGTGGAATCCTCAGGACTCATCACATGCATCAACAAAACCTCACAAGAGCATCCCAGGCCTTTTACGAGCACACACCTCAACCTATCGAATCTCTTAGGATCTTTTATATGCCACTGCACAACCTGTCCATGACCGCAGAGTATCAACCCGATACTCACCATACATCCACCTGATGTATAACATCACATGATCATCCTGATCATCATCATCTCTGCGAGAAATTCATCAAGTAGGTACACCGCAGGACTGATTACACTGCTTCTGCAAAACTTGCAAGATCTCTTGGGACTGATTACACTGCCTCTGCAAAACCTGCAAGAGTATCTTAGGACTAATCATATGCCTCTGCAAAACCTGTGTACCAAACTGTCATATCAATGTCTTCAGATCATCATATAGTCCACGGAGCACAACCCAGATGCACACACACACAACACTTACACTCATCGGCATGGAAGGACTTTCCTCTAACCATGTGAGAATGGCCCCAGCCTTTACATCCTACCATGGGAGGACTTTCCTACCACCATGTAGGAATGGCTCAGCCCTTACATCTTACCGTGTGAGGACTTTCCTACCACCATGTAAGAATGGCTCGGCCCTTACATCTACCAGCATAGGAGGACTTTCCTACCATTATGCGAGAATGGCCTGTGTGCATCTGTGTCTCCAAACTCATCACTTCCCTCTGGAAGGCATCTCGATCTGAAGTACACCAAGTCTCCCTCTGAAGTATTCAAACTTCACTCTGGCAAGCGGCTTGGTCAACACATCAGCTATCTGCTCGTCCTTCACAACATACAGGAGCTTCACTGCTCCTCTCTGCACCATATCCCTGATATAGTGGAACTTGATCTCAATGTGCCTCGACTTGTCATGGAACACTGGGTTCTCTGACAACTTCACACAACTCTAGTTGTCACAATATATACAAGTAGCACTCAACTGGAGATCAAACAAATCAGAAAGTAGCTTCCTAAGCCATACTGCCTCACAACTAGCCGAACAAGCTGCGACATACTCTACTTTGGTTGTACTTAGTGCCACACAGGACTGCTTCCTGCTAAACCAAGAGATCACACCTGATCCCATACTGAAGCAGCACCCCGAAGTGATCTTTCGATCAATGGAACTGCCTGCCCAATCTGAATCAACATAACCCTCTAGGTTAAACTTTTGATTCGCCTCATACTTGAGCCCATAATCCACTATACCCTTCAAGTACCTTAGAATATGCTTTGCAGCTATCAGGTGAACATGTCTCGGATCTGTCAGATACTAGCTCAAGGTGTTCACCGCAAATCAAATGTCTGGCCTTGTATTCGTCAGGTACATCAAGGACCCAATCATCTGACGATACATCGTAGCATCAACCGGCTCAGATGAAGCATCACATAGAATCTTCAGGTTCGATTCCATAGGTGTGGCCATGGCCTTGCAGTCCATCATCCCGAAACTCTTCAGGATCTCTACCGCATACTTCCCTTGCCCAAGGAAGATTCCATCTGCACTCTGCCACACCTCCATACCAGGAAAGTAGTGCATCATACCCAAGTCCTTCATCTCGAACTCACTAGCCAGCTTCCTCTTCGTGTCGGCAATCAACCTATCTTCACCTGTTACAAACAGGTCATCCACATACAATAGTAGTATCACTGGATTGCCTTCCTCAACCTTGTAGTAAAGGTTGGAATCCGCTTTACTCTTGGTAAATCCCAAACTGGATAGGAAGCCATCTATCCTTCCATACTAGGTCCTGGGTGCCTGTTTGAAACCATACAGGGCTTTCTTCAGTTTGCACACATGAGTCTCTCGGTCATGTGTCTCAAACTCGAGTGGCTGCTCCACATACACTTCCTCTTCAACTACACCATTCAAGAAAGCTGTCTTGACATCCATCTGGTGTACCTTCCATTTCATCACTGCAGCCAGAGCAAGTACTGATCTAATGGAAGTGTATCTGGCCACAGGAGCAAAAGTCTCTTCATAATCAATCCCTTCTTTTTGGGAGAAGCCACGAGCTACAAACCTAGCTTTGTGTTTCTCTATACTGCCATCTACAGCATGCTTGATCTTATAGATCCATTTGGAAGTCACCACAAACTTCCCATCTTATCTTGAGACCACATCCCAAACATCATTCTTCATGATTAACGGATCATGGCATTCTTCCATTACTTCATCCGGGATCCTGGGAACTTCAATATCTTCAATAGATAGCTTTGTTGCTGGAACAAATGTTGTAGTCCTTCTTTTGTATGTGATGGTATACGATCTTTCCTACAAGACAAGTTAAATTGCATGATTAGAAACATCTTATGGTTTTCAGAATAAATTATTACACATAAAGAATATGTCATACAGTCATGCAATTATCTTAGCCAATGCTTCAATACAACATTTATCCATATCCTGTAACTTTCTAGATGCCTTCCAATCTCTACCAGAACATTGTTAAGAGTGTGCACAACTCCCAACATGTCAGCAAAGAGGTTTCATTCTAGATAAGTAGCAATGGAATTTTGTACAGTGCCAAAGGCCACTTACCCATCACTATATGTTAGTAGTATACTGTTCATTAATGCAATTATTTTAATATGCATAATACATACCCTAATTCTAGGAACATAAGCATATACATCATTGACCAATATTATTTAAACAATAAGAAATGACAATTTAAATCCTTATCCTTGTTTGTTTGTTGGGTGGACTCCCTCTGAATCTTTGATTCCTTGCAGGAGTTGCTGGAGTCCTATTCCGAAATAACTTATTCTACTTCTTTCTGTTGTGAATTGTAAAGAGTGGTAAACTCCCTCTTAATCCTTGAATCACTGCATAGTATCTTTGAAGTTTATTGAAATGAATTCTCCACCATTGTCAGATCTAAAGGTCTTGATCTTCTTATCAAGGCTTTGAGTTCCTTGATCTTTCCACTGAGAGAACTTGGATGACATTCGAACACATACATCAGAGTGGATGATTTCCAAGATTCTTTTTGCCTTGCTTTCACTGCTTGGAAATATCTTCTATGTGTTCTTTCCCTTTGCACAACCTTTGCAAATGCCTGCATGCTTTGTCTGGATTTCAGGAAGATCTTCTACCGCTTTGCTTGCAATTGATAATGCTCTGTAATGCATTTGTGCAAGCCTTCTGTGCCAAAGTTCACTTGGCTCTAGTCAGTCATGGACCATGGCTTGTTCTGGTTGGCCCCTTAGTTTGTACAATCCTCCCTCTTGCTCTCCAATCACAACTGCATCATCTATAGTTTTACCTTTTGGCCACATTAGCACTTGGCCATCTACAAATGCAACCCTCATTCCTTTTTCATCCAATGCAGATATGGAAAGTAGATTCTTCTTTAGACCTGGAACATAAAGTACATCTTTCATCTTCATAGAATTTCCAGAGTCTAGTTTATAGGAGGCTTCACCACTCCCTTTTATTGGATACTGGTAGTCATCCCCAAGTTTCACCTTGTGGGATGAATCATGTTCAGATAGATTCACAAAGGATTCTTTGGATCTGGTCGTGTGTTTAGAAGCCCCACTATCTATCAGCCAGTCATTACTTCCATGAGTAATGGTTCTAGTGAGAGCAGAAATCAAAACATATTCTTCATCACTTGAAGAAACTTCACTATCTTCTCTAGCCCTCTTCCTGGGAGGTTCATCATCCTCTGCAGCATGAGCATGATGTCTCGTTTTGAGGTTCTTCTTCTTGTGAGAACCTTATTTCTTATTCTTGGGACAATATATGGAACAATGTCCCTTCTCATCACATGTATAGCAACGTACATAGGACATGTTCCTTCGAGGTTTGGGACTACCTCTCTGGTTCTGATGGTGATGTCTTTCTTTCTTACCATGACGGTGAGCTTTCTTGTCACCATGTCTTTTGGAGTGAGCTGTGAGAACTTGGTCTTCATTCCCCATCTTTTCTTCTCGAGCTACAATTCGAGCTTCTTCCTGTGAGCATTCTTCCCACAGCCTACTAAAAGTGATAAGTTTCTTTCTAGCACAAATTCCTTGGATGAAGGAATCCCATGACCTAGGAAGGCCATTAAGAGTGGTCATCACCACTTCTCCATTCTCTATATCTTCACCCACAGCTTCAAATTGTTCTTTTATCTGGGAGACCCTTGAGAAATATGATTGCATAGTTTCTGCATACTGGATCTTTATATTCTTCAATTGATTCCTTAGGGTCATCTTCCAATTTATGTTCTTCCTTTCAAATAGTTTGGTCAAGGAATCAAACATCTCATTTGGTGTCTTTAGAGATGACACATGGGGTATGAGATGATCTTTGATAGAATCAACAATGATCCTCTTTGCCTTGACCAAGTTCTTTTTGTGAAGAGATTTAGCCTCTTCTCCCTCTAGGACAGGGACCTCTTCACTTATATAATTGTCCTACTCATTTTCTTCGAGGATTAACCCAATCCTATACTTCCATGATCGGAAGTTATTAGCCCCTTCAATCTTATCCTCAAGCTTGGTGTGGTGAGGCATCTTAAAGAGTACTTCAAATGGAAATAGAAGGATTTAGGTCTTACCACTTGACTTGCTGAAAACTAGATCTGGTGTCGGATTAGGGTTTGTTAGAGAAACCCTAAAATTTCAAACTTTGAATTTTCAACTTCTGAAGGGATAGAAAGATGTGCCTTGATGAATTGATCAGCCCGGTATATTCAGAAATTGAGATCTGCAAAGCTTCACCATTCAAAAATGTCTTTTAGTCTTTCCGGATTCACTAAGGAGAACCCTGAATTAGAGTTTGAGTTTCCCAGAGATTTACCCAAGCCAAAAATCTTGATCCAAATCTCTAAACTTCGATTTTTCCAAGGAGATTCCAGCTATGTCTTCAGATTTCAGAAATTCCTATTTTTGTGGAAACCCTAAATTTTAGGGCCAAAACTGAAACAGCTCAGAATTGAATTCTGATTGGATAGATAGATTCACCTTGCTGATGAGAGTCAATCTATCATTTTACTTTTCCAAAATATGTGGAGAGAAACCCAGAAACAAGAAGCCCTAGCTTCCGCAACTGCACAGTGTCTTCTTCTAAGGTTAGCTCTGATACCATGTTAGATTTTGAGCATTAATTCAATATACTCTAGGATCTTTACTGAGAGAATAACATGTACAGTATATCAATGCATATCAATCATAGCAAGCATGTCAATCATCACAAGAAGCAAAAGCATAAGAGATAATGGACACACAGAGTTTCCGTCGGGAAAACCCTAAGGTGAAAAACCCCACAACTTCCTCAGAGATAGATAGAGAAATAGTGCAACCAAAGTACAACCCAAGTACAATAGATATACTCCTCCTAGCAGTTGATCCTCCTCCTCACATGTGTGCCACTTTCCGAGTGATGGAAGAGTGAGTAATGAGATGATCTAAATAGAGATATCCCGATCTCGTTTTATACTTGTCCGACCTGCCTAAAAACCTTATGGGGCCGACTTGTCTTCTTTAGTATAATAACCCCTAGTTACATAAATCAGGGCCGACCCCACACATGCTGGTCTAATAACCCATCATCAAGTTAACACACTTGCGACACTTGTCAATACAAATGACGACACTTCCGTATAGAGGACTAATACATCTCTATAGGAGTACAATAAATATATATATGAAATACATTCCGAAGTTACATATACATCAACACATTGTATTTATGTCCTCAGAATACTGACTCTTCTATCTCTTTAGCTTCCATATGAAAAAATACAACATTATGGAATCATAGGCTTGGCCACATGAGTGGGAAGGGGATGCAGATTCTCCATTCAAGGAAGTTGCTGTCAGATTTGAAGCAAGTTAGTTTGGAATTCTGTGAGAACCATGTTTATGAAAAACATGAGAGAGTCGGATTTCTCAAGGTTGGTAAGCCCAAAAAGAGCGAAAAGTTAGAGCGTGTGCATACAGATGTATGGGGACTAACTCAAGTACAATCTCTTGGTGGTTCTCATTATTATGTTACTTTTATTAATGATTCAACTAGAGAAACTTCGGTTTATTGCATTCGATAGAAATATGATATTTTTTCCACTTTTAAGAAATGGAAATCTTTGGTTGAGAATGAGACGGGAAAAAAGTTGAAGTGTCTCAGATATGATAATGGAGGTGAATCTACAACAAGGATTTCGATAGTTAATGTTCAAACCATGGGATTTATAGAGAGATGACAGTTTCAGGAACACCAAAAGAAAATGGTGTGTCAGAAAGGATGAACATGGCAATCATGGAGTGTGCGAGGTGTATGAGATTACATGCAGGGTTTCCCTTATAGTTTTGGGCAGATGTTGTAGATACTATTATTTACTTAATAAAAAGAGGGCCTTCGAGATCCTTGGATGGTAGCATTCCAAAGTAGGCATGGATAGGTAAAAACGTAAACTACTCATTTTTTAGAACTTTTAGTTGTGAAGCATTTTTCCATATTGATAAAGAAAATAGAACAAAGCTTGAGGCTAAATCCTAGAAGTATACCTTAATTGGATACATGGTTGATGATTTCAGTGATCGCTTATGGGATTATGAAAATAACAAAATCATTAGGAGTAGAGATGTAGTAGTCAATGAAAAGGTCATGTAAAAAGATCAATTGTAGGGATAGAAACAAGAAAAGGAAAACACAAAATACACAATGCTTGATGAAATCAAAGAAAATGAAACTCCAAAGCTGCTAGAAAATCAAGAATAACAGCAGGTACTTCAAACTCTTGCAACTATTAGAAGATCTACCAAGTTAAGTAGACCCCCTAAACGATACTCATTCACTGTATTATTTATGGATGACTGATTCTGGTGAACCAAAATTTTATAAAGAAGCAATCCATGTGGAAACTAGAAAGAAATGGGAGAAAGGCATGGATGAGGAGATGGGCTCATTGGTAAGAAACCAAACATGAGATTTGGTTCAGTTTCCTACAGATAAAAGAGCATTGCAGAATAAATGGGTTTACAACTTGAAGGAAGAAGATGGAGGCAAGAAGTGATATAAGGCCAGACTTGTTGTAAAGGGGTTTGAAAAAAAGAAAGGTGTATATTTTGATGAAATATTTTCTCTTGTTTCTAAAATGACTTCAATTAGAACTATTTTAAGTCTAGTGGTGGTAGAAGATTTGCATCTTTAACAGTTAGATGTCAAAAAAACCTTTTTTCCATGGGGATCTGGAGGAATAGATTTATATGCAACAACCATAGGGGTATGAGTTCAAAGGGAAGGATAATTTAGTATGTATGTTGAAGTTCTTGTATTTCCTAAAGTAAGCTCCAATGGAGTGGTATTTGAAATTTGACAAGTTTATGATAGAACAAGGTTATAGTAGAGGTCATTCTGACCACTGTGTTTATTTCAAGAGGCTAGATAATGAAAGATATATTATATTGTTATTGTATGAGGATGAAATGCTTGTTACAGGGTCTAACATGTAGTATATAAATGTGCTCAAAAGGAAATTATCTAATTCATTTGTGATGAAGGATTTGGGTGTTGCAAAGCAAATCTTTGGTATGAGAATAACATGGGATAGGAAAAATTGCAAATTGACATTGTCTTAGGGTGAGTACATAGAAAAGGTGTTGGAGAGGTTTAGAATGCAGGATGCAAAACCAGTTAGTACACTTTTGTCTAGCCATTTCAAACTAAGTAAAGAGATGTGTCCCAAGGCACATGAGGAAATATAATACATGTCCAAGGTCCCTTATTCATCAGAAGTTGGTAGTTTGATGTATGCAATGGTGTGCACAAGACCAGATATTGCACATGCAGTGGGAGTTGTGAGTAGGTATATGAACACTCCAAGTAAAGAACATTGGAAGGTAGTAAAGTGGATTCTCGGTTATTTGAGAGGTACTACTACTCATGCATTATGTTTTGGAGGTTCAAACGTTGTTCTACATGGATATGTTGATGCAGATATGGCAAATGATAAAGATAAGAGGAGAAACACCCAAGGGTATGTCTTTACTATAAGTGGAACAATCGTAAGTTGGATTTCAAAGCTACAAAAGGTTGTTGCACTTTCAACAACAGAAACAGAGTATGTTGCTTCTATAGATGCTAGTAAAGAGATGATTTGGCTACAAAGGTTTAGGGAGGAATTGGGTGAGAAGCAGGATAATAACAGGTTGTACAGTGACAACCAGAGTTCCATTTATCTTGGAAAGAAATCAACCTTCCATTCTAATACTAAACATATACAAATAGAGTAACATTTCATATGATCTTATTCTAGAAGATGAATTGTTGAAGTTGGAAAAGAAACATATTAGCAAAAATCCTGCAGACATGTTGACAAAGGTAGTAACCATATAGAAACTGAGTTCCTGCTCAGTTTCAGCTGGCCTTGAAGCATGAAGGTGAAGATGATAAATTTTGCATTTCCAATGTTTGGAGCATAGTCCAGCAGATGCAGTAGCAATGGAGTTGTTGTGATCAGTCTCCAAGTGGGATATTGTTGGTTGTGGAGCATGATTATCTTCTTGATTCAAAGATATTGTTGTTTAGTTGTGTTTGTACCCCAGTTTTATATGTTGTGTAGGTGGAATGTAAACTCATTCTAGAGGGGGGGCTTAGCCTCCCCCACAAGGGTCCAAGGGGGTCCATCCCTCCTTGTTGGGGGGTCTAGGGACTTGTAGGAGTTCAGGGGCGATGCCCCTAAAAGAAATTTTTTGGGTTGTTTTTTGGTCGATGGTTTACATGCCCATCATATTGGGTAGCTTGTGGTATTTTCCCATGGTAATACCTCCTTAAAAGGAATGCATTGTACTACAGTTGTGCATTGTATTGTAGTATTGTGAAAAAGATCTATGTGATTGTGTGAGAGAGACTGTGAGAGAGTGAAGAGGAAGTTGTAGCTGATATGCTGCGAGTTATATCCCTTCATTTTGTTGGATGGCATAATAAAAGGACAGGAAATTTCTCCGTGTATGTATCCCATATTAGGTGAACCCCATATATCTGTGCCTCTCTTGTATTGTGTTTATGCTTTTTATTTCTGCATCTTATTTTATGCTATTGTTCTATGATCCTGTTTTCCTAACAGTATCTTGGTTGTTAACTAAGGGTTGCTGGGTTTTTCAAGCTGACATCTCTCAAGTAATTTATACCTTTCTTACTTCTTCATTAGATGTTAAATTCAATAAAATTTTAATTATATTTTTGTTGTGTAATTGGATTCCATTTATTTCTGTCTATTTGTTCCTACTACCTCAGATAATTGGCAAAAGGGTAAGACAAAATCTTGTTCTTCCAAATAAAAATATTAACTTTACATTGCCTTATTGTTAATACCGCCCAAAGTCTCTTGTTAGACATTTAGTCATTACATATGGTACCCGAACTTCACTAGGTTCAAATTATTGGCATAAAGATCCTCACTCTTGTTCAAAAAAATTTAAATAAATGAGCCTCCGATTATAGACCTAAGAAATTCTAAAATAAATAAATAAACAAATAAATTTAACTATAGTAGTTTATAGAAATCTAATAGTCTGCAATCAACCCCCATTTTTTTATGTACTTTCAGTTCTTCTAACTAATGCTTCCAGCTGAACCAAACTAGGAGTTCTTTCAAAGAGAATTCGATGGAAAATCTCATTCTCCAACCATCCATCCTACTCTTACCATCACGTATTGTTGCCACACCTCAAGCTACACCCAATACTCCTTTTGAACTTATCTACCAACTGAAAAATGTTGTCCTTCCTTTGTGCAAATTGTGGATACCAATTGTATATTATGCTATCACCGTTTGATTTATTTTCCACCCGTAGACAATTCCATGCATGCCGCCAAACTTTTCCCTCATATTTTTATTCCACCTGGGAATAAACAAATTATTCATGCTTCATAACTTAATTCTATATTAGAGGTTTATCTACCATCCAAAATTTTCATTTTTCGATTTAACATGATTTATACTTAATGTTTGCAATTCATTTTATTTCTGAGTAGTCACTCCTGTCATGTTGTGTTCCCATAGATGACTAATACTATCTATTGCTTTATTGTTTTCATACATGGATATTTATGTTGCAGGTGACATTCGATTTCATATTACTCTCTTGTGAGAACTTCATATCCTACCTTTCTTGTTTTTATCCACAACACCTTCAATTTTTGGGTAGAAAATTTGACTGAGAACATCTTTGCGCCGAGAGGCTCTCTATATCCCAGTATGGGGGAGATCATGTAACGGATGTCACATGTAACATTTGTCGAACATAATAAAATGTAAAAAGTAATAGTATGGGGGAGATCTTGTAACGGATGTCACATGTAACGTTTTCGAAAGTAATAAAATGTAAAAAGTAATAGTATGGGGGAGATCTTGTAACGGATGTCACATGTAACGTTTTCGAAAGTAATAAAATGTAAAAAGTAATAGTATGGGGGATATCTTGTAACGGATGTCACATGTAATGTTTTCAAAATTAATAAAATATAATAAGAATATTATGTCGGCCATTAATTTCGAAATGACGTGTATTTTCATTTCGAAATCAATGGCTATATAATGGAAATCAAAACAACATAAAAATATAATTTCGTCTGTGATATGCGGTAGGGAAGAAACGAATCTAATCTCCAAGTAATTTAATTTTTTAAGGGTTATATACAATTATGCATTCCTCCCTCCCTCCAACCATCCCTCCCTCCTTCACGCAGCCATCCCTCCCTCCCTCCTCCATGCAGCCATCCCTCCCTCCCTCCTACGCAGTCCTCCCTCCCTCCTCCACACAGCCATCCCTCCCTCCTGCACAGTCCTCCCTCCCGCCAGCCATCCCCCACTCCTCCAAGCAGTCCTCCCTCCCTCCCGTCGACCTCCACTCTCTCCACCTCCACCGCAGCCCTCCTCCCTCCCTCCCGTCGACGTCCACTCTCTCCACCTCCACCGCGGCCCTCCTCCCTCCTTCCCATCGACCTCCACTCTCTCCACCTCCACCGCGGCCCTCCTCCCTCCCTCTCGTTGACCTTCACTCTCTCCACCTCCACCGCAGCCCTCCTCCCTCCCGCTCCCGTACGTGCTCTACTATAACAACCAACAAAAATAAAATAAAATTTATATTTAAATATATAGTTAAATTTAATTTGTGAGAGAGATGAGATGATACATTTAAATTTATATTTAACTTTATACATTTAAATTTCTAATTTAGATTAATATTTGTATTGAATTTAAAATTATAATTTAGGATTTAAAATTTAGATTATAAATTTAAATTTAATACATTTAAAATTATAATTTATATTTAATATTTATATTGAATTTAAATTTAAATATATATTGAAATTTACACATAAGTATAGAGAGTTCTTTACATTGTATAATAAGAACTACATGTGGTATAGTGGTAAGGATATTGGGATAATGGGCATGAGCTTCAAGGTTCAATCGTCCCAGGTCACCTACTTTTTTTAGAAAAAATCTAGAATTTCTTAAATATATTGAATTTTGTAAAGTGAGTTTTTAGACTTGCATAGATTTCAGTATATTTGGTCTTTTTCAGTGTAGATGTTATTATGTGGACGCATTGATTTCAGTGTATGGAAGCATAGATTTCAGTATATGAGCTTTTTTTATTTCATAATTTTCATTGTAGCTTTTATACCATGGATGCATTGATTTCAATGTAGATTTCTTGGATGCATAAAATTCAATGTGGATTTCATCGATGCATAAATTTCAGTGTGGATTTCAGTGTATATATGTCAATGTTTCACTTTTTTTATATAGAGTCTAAACTAGAAATGGAAGATCTGCATGCGGAAGATGCTATGAGACAAACTGGCGAAGAACCAATAATACAGACCACCGAACGTCGTAGAACATATCAAGGAAGAAAATATTACGAAATGACAACAAAAGAAAGAGAAGAAGACTTGAAACAAAAAGCAGAAGAACAAAAAGAATTACGAAAAAGGAAGTTGGACGAAATGACAGTAGAAGAATGAGAAGAACGAAAAAAACAAATCGCAG
The DNA here is from genome assembly GCA_027924585.1 of Larix kaempferi. Taxonomy (NCBI): domain Eukaryota; kingdom Viridiplantae; phylum Streptophyta; class Pinopsida; order Pinales; family Pinaceae; genus Larix; species Larix kaempferi. Next base: position 6,620,718 of record BSBM01000821.1, on the reverse strand, counting down.
ATCGACAAAAAGAATATCGAAAAAGAAATTTAGATGAATTGACAGTAGAAGAACGAGATGAACAAAGAAAACGAAACGTTGAACGACAAAGAGCATATCAAGAGAGAAAGTTAAAGCAATTGGAAGAACAAAAAAAATCAATTTTCCGAACAACAAATAAATCAAAATGTACGAAATGATGAAGGACAGCAGAAGAAGGAGAAGAACGAACAAAACAAAACGCGGATAAACCAAAAGAAAATCGAAATAAAAAGATAGGCGAATTGACGACAGAAGAACGAGAAGAAAAAAGAAAACGAGATGTTGATCGACAGAGAGCGTATCAGGAGAAAAAGTTGAAGCAATTGGAGGAACAAAAAAAACAGTTTACAAAACAACAATTAAATCAAAATGTAGGAAATGATGGGAGAAGAAGGAGAGGCACAAACAAAAACAAAACACAAATCAACATAAATAAAATAAAAAAAGGTTAGGCGAATTGACAGTAGAAGAACGAGAAGAACAAAGAAAACGAAACGCTGATTGACAAAGAGCGTATTGAGAGAGAAAGTTGAAGCAACTGGATGAACAAAAAAAACAGTTTGCAAAACAACAAATAAATCAAAATGTAGAACGACAAAGACAATATTCAACCAATATACCATTAGTACCAACTGTGGGAGATGCTCGACGTGTTGATGACAAGGTGCCATTTCAAGTAGTTCCAATTACTGATACGGTCCGAGATAAGGAGATTGAAATTGACCATAATATATTGGTACCATCTGAAGAAATGTATACTAGACATTGCAAATTTCGTGAACGAATTAATAAATTAGCAGAAGTGAAAATGTGTCATGTCTTCGAGGAGTCATATGTAGGAATACAAGTACGTAATATAAGTACGGGTCCAATGTGTTTGCAATGTCTTAGAGAGGGATCTAATTACAGATTCTCAGCTAAGAACCACATGGATCCAAGAACTCAACCGCATATCCTTGAAGATCTCACACAATTTGAAGAGATGTTGATAGCACGTGCAAGTCTAATTTTGCAGGTGATGCATTAAATAGGTGGACAATACAAATGTCGAGGACACACCATTAGTTTTCCGCAAGAGATTAAAGATGTTTCTAAGAAATTGCCACGACATATTAATAACTTGGACTTAATGGTCGTTGTGCGAAAAAAGGATGACAAGGATCCAGTTATGATTTCACTGTTAGAAAACAAAGAGTTATGGATGCATTATTATATAAAATTCAAAATGATCCATATTATCGATATGTTCGAGTTGATTATGATGCAGTAGAAGAGTTGCCCGAAAATGCAACAGATATCTCACATATGCTTAATTCTGTTACTCTTCCCGATATTGACGATGACACAGAATTTGCAATGTTGGAAGGGATACCAGGAGTTGATGACATGTTAGACGGTTTACACAAAACTTCTTTTGCATCAAGGCTTCCAAGTGCACGATGAGAGATAGAAATTATTAGAGCATGGGAAAATAATCCTAATCTGGATGAAAATAACACAAATGATGAATCGACTGATGTGCTTAACTGGCCTGGCATTGGCTCATCTCCGATTAACGAGTATAACACTGTTGGATTATTTGGTATGGCGTTTCCAGCATTGTTCCCTAAAGGAGAGGCTGATTGGTTACAACCACGAATGCGAAATTTCCATCTACACGAGTATGCAAAACATCTTCTTAGATATCATGATAACAGATTTGGAAGGCACCCTCACTTTAGATTTTTTTAACTGAATATCATAATGAGACATCGTGCTCAAGCTTCCTCAACAGTTTTTGTCAAAAAAAATATTGGTGAACTACCCACAACAATGGAAGAGTTACAACAACATTTACAAAATCTTCCAGATTCAGGATTGGGAGAAAGATTAATGAGATTTGGAACGGTATTAAGAGGCACACGTGCATATTGGAGCAAGTGTCGTCAAGAGTTATCTGACTTAATTCAACAGATAGGTTGTTCGACAATATTCTTCACACTAAGTGCAGCGGATATGCAGTGGCCTGATTTGCATATATTAATGCCAGGCACAAGTCCTACAGATCCACGTGAACCGATAAAATGGCGACGTCAAAATGTAATTGATAATCCTTGCATCGTGGTACATTATATGCACTTGAGACATACAATGTTTCGACAAGAGGTTTTCAAACATTTTCATCAAGCTACGGATTATTGGAGTCGCTATAAATGGCAACATCGTGGATCTCCTCATGTCCATGGGTTTCTTTGGTTAAAAAATGCTCCCAACATGGACACTTTGAATTGGGATGATCCTAGAGAAGTTGTATATGAAAAAACGTATTTCGACAAATGTGTGCATGCAATAAATCCACATGAGGGACATCAATGAAAGATTCAAATTGGAGATAATGTAGATGATCATCCCTATGTAAAAGGCACAGAACAAATATTTCAATCGGATCCAATGACTGATTATGAAGAAATTCTTAACTGTGTTGAGTGTCATATTACCTGCAATGAGAGAAGTTATCTTCGAAAGAAGGGAGGAAAATTGGTATGTCGGTACGATGCACCATGGGATCTATGTGACCAGTCAAAACTTTACATTGATGAAGAAGGAGAAAAAAAGTATGAACCTAGACGAAATGATGACAGAGTGAATACACACAATCGTGAAACACTGATGATGTGGAGGGATAATATAGATTGGCATCCTGTACTTTCCAAGCACGTTGTTACTAATTACATAGCAAAATGCGCTGCTAAATCAGAAAAGGGATATGAAACTTTCCACAATAGGTTGATGCGGGTCTCTTCTATCCAGAATCCAAACAAACCAATAGCACATGCATATAAAAGTTTGTTGTGTGAATCCATTGTTGATAGGGACATTGGTGCATAGGAGACATGCCATATGCTTCTAGATCTTCCTCTTTCAGAATGTAGTCGTCGTTTTGTGGTTCTAAATGTTGGTATGAAGGTTTTCAAACAAGTACAAGTTGAAACATAAAATGCCAACAATGATAATTCTCTGATTGATGCATATACTAAGTGACCGGAGAATATGGAGCAACTTACATTGATAGATGTTGCAAAATATTGGTCATATGACAAACGTCAACGGGGGAAAAAATGGTTACCATGAAGTAATGCATCTATTGTACGTGTGTTTCCTAGATTTAACTCTATTCCTGATCAAAAAGATGAGAATTTTGTCGAATTCTGTTGGTCCGAGTTGGCTTTGTACAAGACATTTCGTGACTTTCAAAGAGATATAGGCCACACATATGATGAAATAGTACATAATTGGAAAAATTTGCAATATATACCTTGGCATCTTGATTGCAAACCTGTGCCTACAAATGCTCGAGTTGAATCCGACGAGGAAGAAGAACGTCCAAATCCACAAAGAGATTCCAAGCAACATGAATGGGAGATCATATGTGGATTATATAAAAATCAATTTATAAATTATAATGAGTTTTAGATGCTCAGACATAGAGATCTTGATCGTATGAATGATTGGAACACTGCTTTTGTAGATGAAGAGACCTCCAGTTGTGCAATTCATTTCATCTCTAATATCCGAAAATTGAAAATGATTTCTACTAATCAACATGCAAAGTCTTACTAAATTGATAGTTTGGGGGATAAGCAAAGAATAGCATATGATGTTATCCTTGAGCATTATAGAACGGGTGTTGATCCACTATGCATGATAATCCAAGGAACTGTAGGTACCGGAAAGTCATATTTGATTGGAGCCATCAAAAATACACTTGAAAATCTCTCGCATCCAGGGAAAAGTCCATTACTTCTTCTAGCTCCTACATGAGTGGCAGCTTTCAACATATCCGCAAGAACAGTTCATTCTTCACTTCATATACCGATCAAAGAAATTAATCCTTTATGAGGACCAAGTTTAATTAATTTACAGGAAGAGTTGAGGAATGTTAAATATATTTTGATCGATGAAATGAGTTTTATTGGAAAAAATCTATTCATCAAAATAGATTCAAGACTTCGCCAAGCCTTCCCAGAAAATGCTAATATACCTTTTGGTGGAAGATCAATTATATTGGTCGGTGATTTGGGACAATTGTCGCCTGTCATGGATAAACCTATATATGCATCAGAAGGTATTGCAAAAGAATTGTGGAACACATTCACAACAGTTGTGACCCTCGATACCGTGTTTCAACAGAATGGACAAAGCAATGAACAAATATCTTTTCGTAATGTGTTAATGAATATTAGAGATGCAATTCCAACAATAGAGGATTGGAAATTACTGATGACGCATACAGATACTTCCTTACATGCTTCAACGAAAAAATTCCTTCGATAAGGAGATGCATTTATTTGTGACAAATGAAGATGTAAACTGTCATAACAAGCGTTTCATAAGAAGCCTAAACTGTCCCATTGCGACTAGTATTGTGTTAGAAAAACAGGATCATAGAGCAATAACAATAAACAGAAATGCAAATATAATCACACATACACATTGCAAGAGAGGCACATATATATCGTGGTTCACCCAACTTGGGCTATGTCCACACTGAAGTTTCCAGTCCTTATTATTATTCCGTCCAGCAAAGTGAAGGGATACAACCTGCAGCACAACCGCTGCACTTCCTCTTCATTATCTCACAGTCTCTCTCCTGATCTCAGATATATTTACAATGCATAAAACCTAATACATCAACCCTATCCGTATTACAATGTATTTCGTTTATAAGGGAAATACAATGGGAAAATACCACGGGATACCCAAAACCATGGGCTCGCAAACAACTGGCAAAATGAGTGTACAGTCCTCCGAGGTGTACGGCTGAGAAAATATCATCTATGAGACTGGAAGATCTGGATCCACAACCAACAATCTCCCACTTGGGGACTGATCGCAGCAACTCCACCATTGCTGCACTTGCTGGACTTGGACTTGGAAAATTTCTCCTCTTCACCTTCATGCTAGAAGGCCAACTGAAACCAAGCAGGAACTCAATTTCTCTCTGGTCACTACCTTTGTAAAGATGTCTGCAGGATTCTAGCTAGTATGTATCTTTTCCAGCTTCAACAGTTCATCTTCCAGAACAAAGTGTATGAAATGGTACTTGAGCTTTATATGTGTAGTCCTGGAATGGAATGCTGAGTTCTTTGCAAGATGAATGACACTCTGGCTTTCACTATACCACCTGCTATCCTTCTGCTTCTTACTCACTTCCTCCATAAACCTCTGCAACCAAATCATCTCTTTACTTGCCTCTGTAATAGCAACATACTCTGCTTTCGTTGTTGAAAGTGCAACAACCTTCTGCAGTTTCGAAATCCAGCTTACTGTTGTTCCACCTACAGTAAACACATACCCTGTGGTGCTCCTCCTGCTATCCTTGTCACCTACCATATATGCATCAACATATCCCTGCAGAACAGTTTCTGAACCTCCAAAACATAATGCCTCAGTGGTAGTACCTCTCAAATACCTGAGAATCCATTGTACTGCCTTCCAATGTTCTTGACCTAGATTGTTCATATATCTGCTCACAACTCATACATCAAGCTTCCAACTGTTGATTAATAGGGAATCTTGGACATGTAATTTGTCTCTTCCTGTGTCTTGGGACACATTTCCTTACTTAGACTGAAATGGCTGGCCAAAGGTGTACTAACTGGTTTTGCATTTTGCATTCTGAACCTATCCAACACCTTTTGTATGTACTCACCCTGAGACAATGTCAATTTGTGATTTTTCCTGTCTCTTGTTATTCTCATACCAATGATTTGCTTTGCAGCACCCAAATCCTTCATCGCAAATGAATTAGCTAACTTCCTTTTGAGCACATTTATATCCTGCATGTTAGACCCTGCAACAAGCATGTCATCCACATACAATAACAAGATAATATAACTTCCATTATCTAGCCTCTTTAAATAAACATAGTGGTCAGAATGAAATCTACTATAACCTTGTTCTGTCATAAACCTATCAAATTTTAAATAACATTGCCTTGGAGCTTGCTTCAAGCCATACAAGCTCTTTTTCAACTTGCATACCAAGTTCTCCTTACCTTTGACCTCATACCCTTGTGGCTGCTAGATATATATATCTTCCTCCAAATCCCCATGGAGAAAGGCTATTTTTACATCTAACTGTTCAAGATGCAAATCTTCTACTGCCACTAGACTTAAGATAGTCCTAATTGAAGTCATCTTAACAATAGGAGAAAATATTTCATCAAAATCTATACCTTTCTTCTATGCAAACCCCTTTACAACAAGACTGGCCTTATACCGCTTCTTACCTCCTTCTTCTTCCTTCAACCTGTAAATCCATTTGTTTTACAATTCTCTTTTACCAGCAGGCAACTGAACCAGATCCCAAGTCTGGTTTCCTACCAATGAGTCCATCTCCTCATTCATGCCTTGCTCCCACTTCTTTCTAGTTTCCACCTGCATTGCTTCTTCATAACATTCTGGTTCACTAGCATCAGTCATCAATAAATAATACATCAAAGGAGAGTATTGTTCAAGGAGTCTACTTAACCTGGTAGATATTCTTACACTTGCAGGAGTTTCAAGTACTTGTTGTTGTTCTTGATTTTCTGGCACCTTTGGAACTTCATTTTCTTCAATTTCATCAAGCATTGTGTACTCTGTGTTTTCATTTTCCTGTTTCTTCCCCTACAGCTGATCTTTATACATGACCTTTTCATTGAATATGACATCTCTACTTCTAATGATTTTGTGATTTTCATAATCCCATAAACGATAACCAAAATCATCAACCCCATATCCAATAAAGGTGCATTTCTTGGATTTAGCTTCAAGCTTTGTTCTATTTTCTTTATCAATATGGACAAATGCTTCACAACTAAACGTTCTCAGAAATGAGTAGTTTACCTTTTTACCTGTCCATGCCTCCTTTGGAATACCACCATCCAAAGCACTTGAAGGCCCTCTGTTTATTAAATAAACAGCAGTATTTACAGCATCTGCCCAAAACTATAAGGGCAACCCTGCATGCAATCTCATACACCTTTCACGCTCCATGATCATTCTATTCATCCTTTATGACACACCATTTTCTTGTGGTGTTCCTGGGACTGTCTTCTCTCTACGAATCCCATGGTATGAACAGTAACTATCAAACTCTTTTCCGTAGTACTCACCTCCATTATCAGATCTGAGACACTTCAACCTTTCTCTTGTCTCATTCTCAACCAAAGCTTTCCACTTCTTAAAAGTAGCAAACACATCAGATTTCTCTCTAATGCAATAAACCCATGTTTTCCTAGTTGCATCATTAATAAATGTAACATAATAATGAGAGCCACCAAGAAATTGTACCTGAGCCGATCCCCATACATCTGTATGCACAAGCTCTAACTTTTCATTCTTCTTTTGTTTCCCAACCTTGAGAAATCTGACTCTCTTCTGTTTTCCATAAACACAGTTCTCACAGAATTCCAAACTTACCTTCTTCAAATCTGGCAGAAAATTCCTTGAGTGGAGAATCTGCATCCCCTTCTCACTCATGTGGCCAATCCTATGATGCCACAATGTTGTATATGTTCCTGTGGAAGCTAAAGAGATAGAATGGTCAGTATTATGAGGACATAAATACAACGTACCTACCCTGTCTCCTTTTGCTATCACCATTGATCCTTTAGTGATCTTCCACCACTTTTCTCTAAACATAGATAGACATCCGCCATCTCCCAACTGCCCTATTGAGATCGGATTTCTTTTCATAGCAGGAATATGCCTAACATATTTCAACATCCAATCAGTTACATTCTTAACATTTATCCATACCTTACCCATTCCAACAATTTTACATGGCTCATCATCACCCAATAAAACATGTCCAAAATTGCCTGGAACATACTCATGAAAGTATTTCCTATGGGGTGTAGCATGACATGAAGCACCTGAATCTACTACCCAATAATCACTAGTATTATCTAATGCAAGAATCAAAGCATCTTATAACACATCACCTGCTACATTTGCTTCCTGGGTAGTTTTCTTTTGTCCATCTCCTTTCTTCTTTAGAGATCTACAGTGTTTCTTCAAATGTCCTTTCTTTCCATAGTTCTAGCACTCTATCTTTCCCATTGTGGACTTAGATCTGCCCGTTTTAGACTTTCAACGATTATCTTGGCTCTTTCCTCTCTCTTTTTGTCTTCCCCTGCTCTCCATGGTCAATGCATTTCCTGATGTATCACCTGTGCTTTTTCTTCGCATTTCCTCGCTAAGAATAACACCAATAACATCATCAAATTAAAGGTGTTTGAACCAGAGACAGAGTTACTTACAACCATGACCAAGCTATTCCAGCTTTTTGGAAATGAACACAAGATTAGAAGATCCCTAACCTCATCATCAAAGTTCACACTTACAGAGCTTAGCTGATTTGTAACTGTATTAAATTCATTTAAATGATCAGTAACAGATCCACCTTCAGACATCTTCATATTAAATAAACGCTTCATTAGAAATACATTGTTGGAGGCCGAGGGTTTTTCATACAGCTTACCCAATGTGCTCATCAAACCTTCCGTTGTTGTTTGTTTTGAGATATTGAAAGCCACCGACGAAGCCAGGGATAGTCGTATTGTCCCCAATGCCTTTCTATCAAGAACCTCCCATTCTTCGTCCTTCATGGCCACCAATTGCTTTGCTCTTCCTCCCAACGGCAGGAATAGATCCTTCTAGTACAGATATTCATGCATTTGCATCTTTCATAACTGGAAGTTTTGGCCATTAAACTTCTCAACCTTAAACTTTCTTTCTTCTGCCATTGCTCCCACTCAAACTAGAAACCCTAGCTTCCCGAGGGTTTATCTACCAAATAGACCTTCGGCTCTGATACCAATTGTTAGAAAAACATGATCGCAGAGCAATAACAATAAACATAAATGCAAATATAATCACACATACACATTACAAGAGAGACACAGATATATCGTGGCTCACCCAACTTGGGCTACGTCCACACTGAAGTTTCCAGTCCTTATTATTATTCCGTCCAGCAAAGTGAATGGATACAACCTGCAGCACAACCGTTGCACTTCCTCTTCACTATCTCACAGTCTCTCTCCTGATCTCAAAGATCTTTACAATGCATAAAACTTAATACATCAACCCTCACCGTATTACAATGTCTTTCTTTTATAAGGGAAATACAATGGGAAAATACCACGGAATACCCAAAACCATGGGCCCGCAAACAACTGGCGAAAACAACCCCCAATTTTTTTTCTCGGGGCCATTTCCCCCCAACCCCTGTTCGCAGGGGCTCCACCCCCGAACCCCCAAAAATGTAGAATGAGTGTATAGTCCTCCGGGGTGTACGGCTGAGACAATATCATCTATGAGACTGGAAGATCTAGCTCCACAACCAACATATTGCTACATCTGTAAGAAGAAACTATTCTATGGAAGGAGATGAAGAAGGGTTGGAAGTTGAATTACTTATAGCCATAGGAGCAAGGGTAATGCTCACATCAAACCTATGGAATAATGCATGACTCATCAATGGTGCTCTTGGAGTTATACAACAAATTGTATATAACCTTGGAAGTTCACCTCCAGAACCACCCACGTATGTTTTAATAAAATTTGATAATTATGTGGGGGGACCATGGGATGAATCATTTCCTCAAGTTGTTCCTATTACATCTATCGAACGAGGTAATAAAAAACAAATTCCATTGAAACTCGCTTGGGGTTTAACAATCCATAAGTCACAGGGATTGACATTGGAGAAAGCTACTATTAGTATTGGAAAGCAAGAGAGGCAAGGTATGACATTTACAACAATATCTAGGGTTAAATATTTGGCAGGTCTACGATTTCAACCTCCATTCTCATATGATCGATATGAGAAGATGTCAAAACTACCAGGTGTGAAGATAAGAAAAGATGAAGAAGATATATTGAGAATGATCACGATGTGAACCATTTTTTCATTTATTTAATCCTTGCAAAAAAAATTCTCTATTTTCCAGATTAACAATTTAGTCAATCCTTAATACTTATTACTTACATTATGATAATCCTCGTAAATGTATCTATGTTTTCAACTTAACCTGTTCCTTACAACGCTGATCAAACTCCAGTTTTGTGTCACCGCCCACGACTGAAACTAGCCTAGATCCAAATCCTAGCCTCTATCAAGCACCGAGAGGGATCAAATCTCTCAAGGTGCAAACCTCTTCTCAGGTATTGCACTCAAGGAGCTTTTCGTGGAGAGGTTTGCACCTCGGGAGATTTGATCCCTCTCGGCACTTGATAGAGCCTAGGATTTGGATCTAGGCTGGTTTTATATTAAGGTGAAATTTCTTGTGTTTTGTCTTTTAAATGCACATGTTGTTGCATATTACCATGTTTCCCCAATCTCCCATTGCTAGTAAATATGTTGTATTTCTACACAAGGCACCCTTTAGGTCCTCCTTGGATATATTGTAGACCTCTAGGTCATCATTATTACTAGCTCCTTTGCATAAATAAGGAATCTTTTAGCCTTGAGGAATTTTTTTTGCCATCTACTAGAGTCTAGATAGAAGGTAAGTTAACTTATTGAATAAAAAAGAAAGGCCCAATCATATCAAACAATGATTGTACACCCAAGATTGGAGGGAACAATAGTGGCATGTAATCAATAGACCAATATACCGCCACCTTCTCTCTCTCACGTGAAAGCCTTGTGCTTTGGACTCCTTCCATATATGGACATATTACAAATCTCTCAACAATAAAGACAAAAAAAGTGATATGTTCGTTGAGTTGGGAAGAATAGAAAGGCTCGCCCTACTCGGATGTTATCGATGATCCTCTCTACAATACCATCAATTCACCCTTCATTTCGTAGAACATAACTAACCATAATTGACATCCAAACAATTTGATCGCTACTGGTATTATAGCAAAGAACAATCAACCTCTGATTCTTGGATACCTTATATCACCATCGTTTTCCATCAAGACTTGAACATGGTTTCAAAATATTCAAGTCTTGTTACTATTGATGGATGGTACTTTGTCCCTTCCAACTAAAACACAGGTTGATCTCATGTCTTGTCTTCTCGATTTCCATAAACAATAATTGGATACCATCATTAATGACGACCCAACAACTTCCACTTTGGTTGGTTCAACACACATTTCTCTAAAGCCCTAGTTTACTTACACAGACTTCAGCTAAGTGATTAATTTAAAATTGTAAAAAATGCTACTCCAAATCCAAAACTCAAATAATAGACTATGTTGTTAACATTCACATTCACAGTTGCAAGTAAACCTTGTTTTGAATTTGCATATACCAATACAATATATACTTCGAATGTAAAATATGAATTGACATGTTACAAATTATAATCCACCACAATTATTTTATGTATTTTTTTATTTATTTTAATACATCCTTTTATATGTAGTAAGATCACAGTAAGATGAGGGCGAATACCTAAAATTACCGTTGATAAAAAGATTAACAAAATGGATTTGACGGTGGTTAATTTAACGTTACCTCCAATAGTAATAGCCATTTATAAATGTTATGTTGCCCCCTTGGCCCTAATGGAGATGTTATTTTACCCTATCACCTCATATTTTGTGATAAATTGTTAGAAATGGGTGACAACCGGCTATGACGGTGACTATGTAACTGACTAACTAAATATGCAGTTATTAGTAACCGTGTAAGAAATGTATATATTTCTTATATTCTCTTAGAAGAGAGATCGGAGAGTTGAGAGTTGTTGTTTTCTTCAGTTATTGAATAATAAGAAGACCGATACCATTGCTCTGTGGATGTTTCCCTAAGAGAGGGTTTTACCACGTAAATCTTTGCGTATATTTTCATGTGTGTATCTATTTTCTTTCTTTTTTTATTTACTTCCGCTACATATATTGTGTTTTGTGGCTCTTAGATCCAACAAGTGGTATCAGAGCTTGGTAAGAGGCCGCAGTGAACAAGAAAATTGAATCCGGATAAAAATATATATATATATTACTCAAGAAAAAAGAAGCCTGAAGCCTGAGGAGAAGGAGCGGTAATCTTGAACTACCACGGGCTTGAAGCTTGGTGGGGCACGGTACTTTGACAGTACACTTCAGAAATTTCAAAAATTGAAACTGCCGTGGGCTTACTTCATCGAGGAGCGTGGTACTCATTTATTTGAGGTAAAACGTAAAGGCTTAAGTGAATTTTTTATTTTCACGTGGAGGCTCGATAATATGTTTTTTATTTTCACATGGAGGCTTGGTAATATGTTAAAAACCTGATATATGCTTGTTTGAAATCTTATAGGCTCACGTGAAGGCTGGTTTAAAAGGCTTATTAAAATATATATAAAGTGGATGTATATATTTTGGTATGAAGTGAGGTGGGAGTTATAAGGTTTTATAAATATATTGTTTTGAAAATCCTTTATTCCATTATTTCAGAAGGGTTTTCCTTCATAAAATTTTTGACCTGGTTTCTTGAGAAAATGGAGAAAAGGCAAAGTGTTAAGTTTGAAATTGAGAAGTTCAATGGGAGCAATAATTTCGAGTTATGGAAGGTCAAGATGCGGGATATGCTCGTGCAGCAAGGAGTGGCGAAGGCACTGGCAGGAAGGACAAAGAAACCTGTGGATATTTCATATGAAGACTGGGAGGAGATGGATGAAAGAGCTCTCAGTGCTATTCATCTGTGCTTGGCCGACGATGTTTTATTTAACATTGTGTCTAAAACTACAGCAGCAGGTCTCTGGAAAAAGTTGGAAAGTTTGTACATGACTAAATCCTTGACGAATAAAGTCCTCCTGAAGCGTCAGTTATTTACCTTGCGTTTGAAAGAAGGTACAAATATTTCTAATCACTTGAATGCATTCAATACTATTATTTGTCAATTGGCTAGTATGGAAGATATTATTAAATCTGAAGACAAGGCAATTTTACTGTTGTTCTCTTTGCCCGAGTCTTGGGCACATTTTGTAACTTCTATCAGTTTGAGTTCTACTAAGTCTATTACCTTCGATGATGTTGTGGGAGCCTTAATTTCTGAGGAAAATCGTAAGAAATCTAGTCATGAAACCTCGACATCAGAAGTAAATGTGGTCAGAGGAAGAACCAATGAAAGAGGACAACATTCAAAGGGTACATCAAGGTCAAATTCGAAGGGAAAAAAGAGTAAATTGAAGTGTTGGTACTGCAATAAAGCAGGAAATCTTAAGAAAGATTGTTGGAAACGTAAGCGAGCTTCTGAGGAGGAGGACTCTACAAAGGAGGCGAACATAGCAGAGAATGATTCAAGTATGATCGATGAGGTATTATCTACATCTACTGTCTCACAATACCATTCTGACTGGTTAATTGATTCTGGAGCATCTCACCACATGTGTCTTCATAGAAATTGGTATTCCTCATACCAATCTATAGATGATGGAGTAGTTTATATGGGAAATAATGTTACGTGTAAAATTGTTGGGGTAGGGAGTATCAGAATTAAAATGTATGATAGGACTGTTAAGACTCTAACAAATGTGAGACATGTACCTGAACTAAGGAAGAACTTGATATCAATGGGAGTTCTTGATGATGCTGGTTACAAATTTACAGTTCAAGGTGGAGTTATGAAGGTATCGAAAGGTATCTTGGTTGTTATGAAGGAAAACAGAGTTGGGAACCTGTATAGACTTGAAGGGAGGACGGAAGTCGATCATGCAACAGTAGCATCAGTTGGTGCAACAATAGACATCACTCGTCTATGGCATCAACGGTTAGGTCATATCAGCAAAAGAGGTATGAAGGTACTTGCTGATCGAAAGTTGCTTCCTAGTTTAAAAACTGTAGATTTGAAGTTTTGTGAGCATTGTATTTATGGTAAACAGGCTAGAAAAAAATTTAAATTTGGAAAACACACTAGTAAAGGTATCCTAGACTACATACATTTTGATCTATGGGGTCGATCTCCAAAAATTTCTTATGGGGGATTGTCATATTTTGTCAGTTTTATAGATGATTACTCAAGGAAAGTCTGGATCTATTTATTAAAGAGAAAAGCTGATGTTTTTGATATATTTAAGCAGTTTAGAGCTTTGGTTGAAAAGGGCATTGGCAGGTTCATTAAATGTCTTAGAATAGATAATGGAACCGAATTTACTTCGAAGGAGTTTGATATTTATTGCAAGAATGATGGGATCGAGAGGCATAAAACCACTGTTTACACTCCGCAGCAGAATGGCGTTGCTGAACGCATGAACAGGACTCTTCTTGAAAGAGCAAGGAGTATGCTCAGTAATGCGAAGTTGTAGCAGGAATTGTGGGGAGAGGCATTGCTTACAGCTTGTTACCTGGTCAATTGATCACCATCAACAGTAATTGACAGCAAAATTCCAGAAGAGGTATGGACAGGTCAATCATGTGATTATTCTAATCTTAGAGTATTTGGTTGTGAAGCCTATGCACTTATTCCGAAAAATCAGCATTCCAAACTAGATCCTAAGTCAAGAAAATTGATCTTTGTTGGATATGGTGATGGTGTTAAGGGATATAGGTTGTGGAATCCTACTGTCCACAAAATCATCATAAACAGAGATGTAATATTTGATGAAATTTCTCTGACAAATGTAGATGTAAGTAATGATTTGAAACAAGCTAATGTACCACAGTTTCAGCAAATTCAATTTGATACTCAATCATCTACGAGGGGGAATCATGAGGATGTCCAGGAAGAGGATATTCATGTGGACACTCCTCAGGAAGAGGATGAGCAGACAGAAATAGAAGAAATACCACAGCAAATGCTACGGAGATCTACACGGAACAAAACTTTCCCAAAGAGGTATGATGATTTCGAAACATCTGTTGCTTTCATTTCTAATGAAGGAGAACCTGACAGTTATAAGGAAGCATTAGAAGTGTCTGACAGTGACAAATGGAAACATGCAATGAAAGAAGAAATGGATTCTTTGGAAAAGAACAAAACATGGGATCTTGTGGAACTTCCGGAGAATAGGAAAGTGGTTGGCTGCAAATGGGTGTACAAATTGAAGAAAGGAGCTAATGAAACTGTTCCGAAGTACAAAGCAAGACTGGTTGCAAAAGGGTTTTCTCAGAAAGCAGGTATTGACTTTCATGAGATTTTTTCACCAGTTGTAAAACTTGTTTCTATCATAATTTTGCTAGAACTAGTTGCTTTATATGATTTGGAGTTAGAGCAGCTAGATGTCAAAACAGCTTTCTTACATGGAGATTTAGATGAGGAAATTTTCATGGAACAACCAAAAGGGTTCGTTCAGAATCGCAACAAGAGGTTTATTTGCAAGCTCAGAAAATCATTGTATGGCCTGAGGCAGTCTCCCATGCAATGGTACAAGAAGTTCAATTCTTTCATGGTGAGCCAGAATTTTACCAGGAGTGAGTATGATCATTGTGTGTACTTAAAAAGGTTGGAAAATGACATGTTCATTATTTTGGTTTTATATGTTGATGATATGCTTGTCGCAAGCAAGAGCATGTTTGAAATCAGCAGGTTAAAGGCTTGGTTGGCTAGGATGTTTGATATAAAGGATCTAGGAGCAGCAAATCAGATCTTGGGCATGCAGATACACAGAGACAGGAAAAATGGCAAGCTGTGGTTATCACAAAAGAAGTATGTGGAGAAAATACTTCAGAAATTCGGTATGGATAAGGTGAAACCTTCTAATATCCCTTTAGCTTCCCATTTCATGTTTTCTTCAGGTTTGAGTCCTAAAAATGATGAAGAAAAGCAGTATATGTCTCGTGTACCATATGCTAATGCAGTAGGAAGTTTGATGTATGCGATGATAAGTACAAGACCGGATATTTCACATTCAGTTGGTGTTGTCAGTAGATACATGGCAAATCCAGGTAAAGAGCATTGGGTAGTAGTGAAATGGGTGCTTCGTTATCTTAGAGGCACAAGTGACTATTGTATCACTTTTGATGGTTGCAGTGATGAAGTCTGTGGTTATGTTGATTCTGATTTTGCAGGTGATTTGGACAAGAGGAGGTCCACTTCAGGTTATGTTTTTACTCTTGTAGGTGGAGCTATTAGTTGGATGTCAAAGCTTCAAAATA
Organism: Larix kaempferi; assembly: GCA_027924585.1. Taxonomy (NCBI): domain Eukaryota; kingdom Viridiplantae; phylum Streptophyta; class Pinopsida; order Pinales; family Pinaceae; genus Larix; species Larix kaempferi. The sequence goes on along the minus strand of BSBM01000821.1, from coordinate 6,604,636 downwards.
TTGTTGCTTTATCTACTACAAAGGCAGAATATATAGCTGCTTCACATGCTTGCAAAGAGGCAGTCTAGTTAAAAGGGATGCTGGGTGAGTTGGGAAAGGTTCAAAACTCTATAAATATTTTCTGTGATAGTCAAAGTGCTATTCATTTGGCTAAAAATCCAGCTTATCACAGTAAGACAAAACATATTCCTGTAAAATATCATTTTGTAAGACATGTTGTTGATGAAGGTGGAGTGGTTCTTGAAAAGGTCCACACTCAAAAGAATAGTGCAGACATGTTCACGAAGCCAATTACTTTAGAGAAGCTGCGGTGGTGCTTAGCTTCTCTAGGCTTGCAGGAAAAGTGATCAATAGAGCAATGAGCAATGGTATCAGGTAAATTGTTTTCAAGGTGGAGATTGTTAGAAACGGGTGACAACCGGCTATGACGGTGACTATGTAACTGACTAATTGAATATGCAGTTATTACCGTGTGAGAAATGTATATATTTCTTATATTCTCATAGAAGAGAGGTCATAGAGTTGAGAGTTGTTGTATTCTTCAGTTATTGAATAATAAGAAGACCGATACCATTGCTTCGTGGATGTTTCCCTAAGAAAGGGTTTTACCACGTAAATATCTGCGTATATTTTCATGTGTGTATCTATTTGCTTTCTTGTTTTATTTATTTCCGCTGCATATATTGTGTTCTGTGGCTCTTAGATCCAACATAAATATTCCTCTCACTTTGGTCCATGACGTGAGATATAAAGGCAAGCAATGATAATGAGATGTGTGATCACTCTCTTGGTGTCTATAAAGTAACTAATGAAGAAAATTGGATTTTGCTTATAAAGACATTTTTAACATTATAAAGTTGTTGGATGTCAACTACCACAGGCATATAAGATATTGTATTGTTGCTTTAAATGAACGTAATTTTTTTCATTGGAGGAAATCATAGATGTATTTATCATGGGAATCATAAAAAATATGACCTAGTATTATAGAGGCATAGACTTAGTGCAGTAAACCCATCACATCCATATACGAAAAGAACTTTTAAACTAAAATGTAGATGCATTTTTTTTGTGGATTATGACCTAGCAATCCAAAAGCATAGACTTGGCATAGTAGATCCATCACAACCATGCAGTCTCAAATTTAGTATATGTAATATAAAATTGTCTCGGCCATATATTAGCTTTTATGCTTCAACTCAATTTTGATGATCTCTCTCTTTAGAAAATTAAAAATGAGATGGAATTAACTAGGTAAAAGTGCAATAATATTACAAACACGATCTCTCAGACCCTACTCTTTTCCTCATCTCCATTTGTTAGAGTCGCGGGTTGACAAAGAAATAATTCGAGGAAATTGGTGACAATTGAATATTCAAGGTGCCTATCAACTATCACTTAGCACCTAACCTTGAAACATGCACTCTTGGATTTTAGAGACGATGCTATATGATTCTCATAATTAGAGTGGTGAATTTGGTTTCTTAATTTGGGAAGAATTTCACTATTCCCGAGTTCTGAATTTTGGTTCTCTGAAAAGTTTTGAGTAATGTTTGTATCAGGAAGATATTTGTAGTATTTTAGTTTGATGATTATGGGATTTTTGTATTCCTCCTTTGTCGATCAGCTGTAGTTTTTTGAGGTTTATTGATTATGGTTGGCATGTCCTTCTGCCTTTGATCAGTAGAGTCATCCTAATGACTTGTAAATCATGTACCTTTTGATTCATTTTTAAATAACATCGGTATGTTTTTTTTTCTGCTGGAAAAAAAAAAATTAATAGTGCTATATGATTATTTCCCTGCGCTCTAACCTCTCCTAGTAAATTAATGCCCAATTGCTTTTAATACATATAGGAATCTACAACTATATAGCCATAGTCAGTTCATTAATTTGAGATGCACCTGCAACAATTAATTAACAAGAATACGCGAAATAGCAGAAACGACAGAACTCAGAATCACTTTTATATTGATCACAGGCCACTTCGAGGGGGCAACCTCCTTTGAGCAAGCTCAATACAAATAATTTCATGGTGCCTTCATAGGTCTCAACACACACTTATATACTAATTCTAGGCGCCAATACTATGGGTCGAAACCATGGGCCGTTACAAACTATGGATCAACAATACTATGGGCGACTTACAAAGCATATGCGCCAATAACAATAACACAACTATTGATCAACAAATACTACGGGACGACTTACAAAGCTTATGTGTCCAACAAAAACATACTAACAAAGTAAAGACATGGGTTACTAACATCCCCTCCCCCTTAAAAAAAGCTTTGTCCTCAAAGCTTTAGATGTGGAAATTGTTGTTGAATCTGAAGGAGTGGTTCCCATGTAGCATCCTCTGGTTGCATGCTGTGCCACTGAATTAAGACCTCTATAATAGAGCGAGATCGAAGCTGACGCGTGCGCCGATTGAGGATGGCCTCTGGCTCCAAAAGGATGGATCCTTCATTATCCAGTTCGGGTAAAATCGTTTGTCCGCTGATGTTGGTGCCAAGAACTTTCTTCAAACAAGAGACATGAAAGACTGGATGAATGCGGGAAGGAGGAAGGTCCAATTTATAAGCAACGGACCCAATCTTCTGAAGAATCCGATATGGCCCATAGAACTTTGGAGCGAGCTTATGACGCCCTTTGAGTTTCAAGGAGGATTGTTTGTACGGCTGGAGACGAAGAAAAACCATATCGCCAACTTGAAAAGTGCGCTCCAAACGGTGCTGATCAGCTTGTTGCTTCATGCGATTTCTTGCCATGTGAAGATTGTCCTGCAAAATGCGAAGAATCTGATCGCGGTTGCGAAGGACCGTGTCAAATTCCTGAACTGGTGAACTGGTGGGGGTGTATGGAAGAAGAGCTGGAGGTGCCTGACCATAGACTGCTTCATATGGGGTCATTTTAGAGGCAGTGTGGTAAGAGGTATTGTACCACCATTCAGCGAGAGGGAGCCACTTTTCCCACTGATGTTGTTGTTCCGAGGTGAAGCAACAAAGATAAGTTTCCAAGCATTTATTGACAATTTCAGTCTGACCATCTGTTTGTGGGTGATACCCTGAACTCATCTTTAGTTTGGTGCCAGTGTGGCGAAATAGTTCTGTCCAAAAATGACTGGTGAAAGTCGCATCACGATCCGAGACAATGGAAGAAGGGATGCCATGAAGACGAAAGATCTGGTCCAGAAAAATTTGAGCGACGGAGGAGGTTGTATAGGGATGGTTGAGAGCAAAAAAATGACTATATTTGGAGAGGCGATCAAACACAACGAGAATCACCGTCTTCCCGCCAGATTTAGGGAGCCCTTCAATGAAATCCATAGAAATATCTGTCCAAATCCGTGTAGGTATGGGCAAGGGTTCAAGCAATCCTGGAAGGAGTGTTGTTTCACCCTTATTACGCTGGCAGGTATCACATTCGGCCACCATCTGTTGAATTGTCATTTTCATGCCCTGCCAAAAGAAGTTACGCCGTGCTCGTTCATATGTTTTGAGGAACCCAGAGTGCCCTGCCGTTGGAGAAGCATGGAGTTCATAGAAGACATCCTCTTGAAGATCTGTGCTCTGGGGAAGCACCAGACGACCCTTGTATCGCAGAGAAGAACCATCCCAAGAGTAATGTGGTACAGCAGAAGGGTTGTTGGTCAATCGTTGGATGATTTGAGATAAGGAAGAGTCATTGCATAACCCTGTTGAACAGATTGCAACCAATTTGGAACCGGCATAGAAATAGCTGAAAGAGAACCTTGGGCATCAAATGTGCGAGAAAGAGCATCTGCCACAATATTGTCTTTACCCTTCTTGTAAGTGATCTCATAGTCATAACCCATGAGTTTGCTAACCCATTTCTGTTGTGTCGGGGAGGAGACACACTGGTCCAAGAAATATTTCAAACTCTGGTGATCAGTCTTGATGCAGAAATGATTCCCTAATAGGTATGGGCGCCACTTCTGTACTGCATGCAAAATAGCCATATCATTTCCTTCTCATAGGTAGAGGCAGCTAAATTCTTACCTGAAAGGGATTTGCTGGTGAACGCAATGGGGTGTTCATCTTGAAGGAGGACAGCACCAAGTCCATTGCCTCAAGCATCACTCTCAATAGTGAAGGGCTTGGAAAAATCGGGCATAGCTAGCACAGGTGTAGTACACATAGCTTGTTTTAGTTTGTCAAATGCACACTGAGCAGTAGGTGTCCATGTAAAAGCATCGTTTTTCAATAGAGCAGTTAATGGAGCTGCAATCTTCCCATAATCCTTAACAAACTTGCGGTAGTAGCCAGTCAACCCCAAGAAACCACGAAGGCTCTTGAGTGTGTGAGGCTGTGGCCAATTGATCATGGCATCGATTTTGGCAGGATCCACGCGAACCCCTTGTGCTGAGATAATGTGCCCGAGATACTCAACTTCCTTCTGTCCAAAAACACATTTAGACTGCTTGGCATGGAGATGATGGTCAGAGAAAAGTTGCATGACAAGATCCAGATGCTGGAGATGTTCATCCCATGTTTTACTGTAGATGAGGATATCATCAAAGAATACCAAAAAGAATTTCCGCAAGTAGGGTCGAAAGATTTTATTCATTAAGGCCTGGGATGTGGAAGGAGCATTAGTGAGGCCAAAGGGCATGACCAAAAACTCATAATGGCTATCATGTGTGTGGAAAGTTGTTTTAGGAATATCCTCCTCATGAACTCGAATTTGATGATACCCAGAACGAAGATCCAACTTGGAGAAAAAGTGAGCCCCATGAAGCTCATCAAGAAGCTCATCAACAATAGGAATTGGAAACTTATCCTTGATGTTGAGGTGATTAAGTGCTCGGAAGTCAATGCAGAGGTGCCATGACCCATCTTTTTTGCGGACAAGAATAACTGGAGAAGAAAAGGAACTAGTGCTTGGACGAATAATACCTTGCTTCAATAAGTCCCGAACAAGCATTTCAATCTCTGTTTTTTGGTGAAATGGGTAGCGATAGGGCCTGATGTTGGGAGGAACGCTGCCAGGAAGGAGCTGAATACGATGGTCTTCTGGCCTGGAAGGTGGTAATCCCACTGGTTCAGCAAAGACACCTGTATATCGATCCAGAATTTGTTGTAGATCCAAAGGAGTAGTGGAGACCACTGATGGTTGCATCTGGATGGAATGGATCTGAGCGATGACACCATGTGAATTCTTCTTGAGGAGTTTTTCCATGCGATGTGAACTGATGATGCTGAGAGAACCTGGTTGTAATCCTGTCAATGTGTGTTTTTGTCCATTGAGGAAAAACTGCATCCAAAGTTCAGCAAAATCCCATAAGATAAGGCCAAGTGTGCGTAGCCATTGAGTGCCCAAAACCACATCAAGGGCAAGGAAAACATGTCAAAGCGCAAGGTATAGTCTCCCATAGAGATACGCACATTTCGACACTTCCCTTTGCAAGGTAAGGTGCCCCCATTGGCAACCATGACTTCAAAGTTGGAGCAAGGATGGATAAAACAATCAGCTTGTTTGGCGATCCGAGGGTTAATGAAATTATGAGTGCTACCAGAATCAATGAGTATTGTAAGAGGAAGCTTCTTGAAGTAACCCCTAACCCGCATTGTTTGGGGGGTGGTGATTCCAGCTAAAGCATGGAGAGATATTTCTGGCTGGTCATCCTGAGACGGAGGGTCAATAGGCGGTTCCTGAATGTCGACCGGAGCATCCAGTGTTTCTGGATCTTCGTCACCAATTTTAGAGGCAGGCGAAGACTCCACATCCAAGAGATAGAGCTTTTGCTGAACACATCTATGTCCCCAAGTGAATTTCTCATCACAATTATAGCAAAGCCCCTTTTCTCTGCGTGCTTGCATCTTTGTTTCAGACAAACGCTTGATAGGAGTCGGTCGAGGAGCCTGCGGTATAGGTGGTCGCTGAGAACCCATATTTCGGAAGGGAACAAAAGTGGGCTTGGAGCGTTGTTGGGATGCAATCTTGTCTTCTGCCAACTTAACCAACCCTAGGGCTTCCATCATTGTGTTGGGACAGAACATTTTGACCTCAGAGCGGATGGCATCCTTTAGACCACTGATAAAACAACTCCGATAAAAGTCATTAGACAGTCCTTCGGTGTGGTTGGCTAGATTCTCAAATTCGGTTTGATACTCTCTCACCGTGCCAATTTGGCGAAGTTTAGTGAGGGCTCCTGTGAAGTCATCAAAAGTACTAGGACCAAATCGTTGCAAAAGGAGCTGGAAAAAGTCTGGCCATTTGGGCTCTGGATGAGCCTTGATGTACCAACGGTACCATTGAAGAGCTTCCTGTTCCAAGTGAAAAGATGCCAGCGGAACTTTGTTGACATCAAAAGTATTATGCAGACTGAAATACTGTTTTGCACGATAGATCCATCCAATTGGATCAGTACCATTGAAGCGAGGAAAATCAAGCTTCGGACCACGGAAATTGCTGGAAGAGGAGAACCCATTGTCTGATGAAGACTCGGACTGCCGTTTGTTGTTCATAGCTGAATGTTCAAGATGGAGGCCGAGAAATTTTTCATCCAAATCCTGGAGTTTGGCTTGGATGGCTGCAAGTGCTTCCTCCATGGTTTTTGCTCCTACACGGGTGACAACCATAACCAGGATTTTTTTTTCTTTTTTTTTTCGGTTGACTGGGTAGGAAAACAAAAATAGAAACTACTTCAGTAAGGGAAAATCTGGACTAGGGAAAAAATTTGAAGGGTAATTGGGGTTTGACTAGGTTTTGGACACTGTCGACTAGACAAGGAAGCAAAAATGAGGATTTCAGAAGCGGGGTGAAAGAATTGAAAATTTTGGCAGAGGGAGACAAAGAAGCAGAATTCAGAAAGGAACTCTGTGGTAAAATTTGAAGGTGATTGGGTGAAAGCTGAGGAAGTTATGGAAAACCCTAAAAATAGACAAATGTGGGATTTCGGGCTTTGGGAAGGGGAATTGGGGATAGGGTCCTCAGGACTGAAATATGCAGAATGGGATGGCAGGGGTTCCCCGAAAATTTCAAGGGAAACAGAGTGAAAATAAGGGAGATATGTAGAAAAAACTGAATTTTATGGAGATGGAGTTTTTTTTTTTCCCGGTTTAGACTGGAGCGGCTACGGCTCGAAAGGGATCTGGAACAGCGCCGAATGGATTGAAAACGGCTGAATCTGGAACGGCTTGCAAAATGGATCTGAAACGACGCAGCAGTGATCGACAATAGTTCAACTGAAAGTAGATATGGACCCCAGGTATGTGCGGCTTCCTAACAGTTCAGGGGTTTCACTCGGCCACCAATGTTGTCTGACGGCTTGCGTATTGGGGCAGTACCCCTCACTCCACGGCTCAGGTAAAACTGATAACCGCTTTGCCACAAACGACAGCTCTTGGTTTACCTCACGGGTGGGAACTAGTCAATCAAGTAGGGGTCGTTGCCCTTTTCGCTGGCAGGTCCTCTCAATGGGCCAGCTACTTTGGGGTTCCTGTGGTACTCCTCACAATGAGTTTTAGGGCTTATGCCCAAGTACTTCCCACAGTTAAGTGGATAGGGATTATTGCCAAATCCGAACCTGCAATAGATGCAAAAATAAATTTTGGCAGAAATTTCACCCAGCGAGCCCAAGAAAGTGCTCTGATACCAGATGAGATGCACCTGCAACAATTAATTAACAAGAATACGCGAAATAGCAGAAACGACAGAACTCAGAATCACTTTTATATTGATCACAGGCCACTTCGAGGGGGCAACCTCCTTTGAGCAAGCTCAATACAAATAACTTCACGGTGCCTTCATAGGTCTCAACACACACTTATATACTAATTCTAGGCGCCAATACTATGGGTCGAAACCATGGGCCGTTACAAACTATGGATCAACAATACTACGGGCGACTTACAAAACATATGCACCAATAACAATAACACAACTATTGATCAACAAATACTACAGGACGACTTACAAAGCATATGCGTCCAACAACAACATACTAACAAAGTAAAGACATGGGTTCCTAACATAATTTTATATAGAATATTGAATATGTTCTCATAGATTTACTCATTCTTAGTTTATTATTATTTCCAATTATATACATATAGAAATATGCATATCATGTGCTAACAAATATGGCATAAGTAAGAAAAAACCCAACAATTTCATAAAAGGTTATGAAAACAAGTAGTTGTGATCAATTTTTACTTTATGCGTAAATTTCCAAATTCATTAGAGATCTTATAGATTCCAAATATTTGTATAATATCATTGCACAACCATAAAAAAGTTAAAAAGGATGGTTGTTCAACAAAGTGCTCACACATGCAAAATGTTTAACTCGTATATTTTTATTTTGTTTTTGTCAAAAAAGTTATTTAAATCCATCACGTGGCAACCAAGATCAAGTTTGGACTTTTTAGTTATTTCCATCCAATATATTCTTCTATTGAGCTGTCTATTGATTATCATTAGACTCACTTCATATGTTGCTTTTGCTTCTACTACTAATCTATGTGGTAAAGCTTTCCACACATAAATCCATTATATATATCGACATTATGATTTTTGTGTTTTTCTTCTATTCATAGGACATCACTCGATGTTATCGCACTGTGTTACACGTGGGCTCGGTTCTTTATTTCATTCCACAATCTTGTGGTGGCTTGTTGTCAAGTAGGAAAATAGAGTGCATGGATGAAATTAAGTATTTCATTAATATTGTCTTGTTTCATCCATGCACATATAGTTAATCATACGTGACTTTATCATCCAAATTTAATATTTTACACATAAAAATATTATAAAGTGAGTCACCTAATAGAACTTTATTGACAATCTTTTCAAGTAGGTGAACTTTTTACAGATAAATGAACTTTGTTTGGGGTGAATTAAGAAGTAATCAAGAGAAATAGCTGTAAAGCAGTTAATTCCTGCTTTAAAATTATGTAAATAGTTTGTCTAATTAATAAAATAAATAAAAACATTTTATTAAATAGATACATTAAATTTAAAAAAAAAAAAAAACTTTATTATATATGAATTTATGATAGCTATTTTATCAATGTTAATTTCAATATTACATTCTCAAATTATTAATATTTATACTAGTAAATTATAACTTTATAATACATTTATATGTAAATTAAAAAAATTATATCAATTCAAAATTCAAGTATTTACATATATATAAAATTATGTATAAAGACAAAAATTATTGTGTGAAAATATATATATATATATGAAGCTACAAAATATGCTTACCTTATATTGTATGCAAATTTTTGTGCATTTTGCTTCTATTATGCCTTTACATGTTTTGTGCTTCCATAGTGCACAATCATACTTAACAAAGCAAATAATTATGCAGGCCAAAGTGAGTATTAGTGCATGTAAATTAGCTATAAAGTATCTAGTCAAGGAGTAATTTAATTTAATTTATTTATTTTGATTTTGTCATATATTTTGTCTGAGGTATTATGTCATATGGTTTGTTTATATTTAATTTTTGTTAGTGATGAATCTTATTCACATACATTAATGTTACTACTATATGTGTATGTGAACATTGTATAAATTTTTAATGTTTATAAACAGTTGTATGGTCATTTTGGAATTATTTGGATTCAAAATAAAAATAATGGTTTGTGGGTAGCTATTTTATTTTAAAAACTGTGCTGAAATCTCTAACCTACATCAAGATGTATCAGCAGTATCGAATGTTCTAGTAGTAAGAAGTGAATGTTGATTATAAAATATTCATCTTAACCTATGCAATAAAGACTCCAACATATTTTAACATATTTTGAGAAATAAATGATGACCTGGCATCTTTTTAATTCGCCAGTGCATGATAGTGACATTCATACCACTTGCATAGTGGCCACTACATAATCATCACTGTAATGACACGGACATGTAAGTGTTGGACAAACTTTCTGTGTCATTACAATTATACACACTAAATTCAAGCTTGGGAAGGTTTGACTACAAATTGAATTTATCATTAAAATTTCCAAATTATATTAATATGTACTCTGTCGGAGATATATTTCATGAAAATTGTGTCTATATGTATCATCTAAAGAAAATCCCAAAGTTAAAATGGATTATGTTTGTTTTAAAACCAATATTTTAGAATTCAGAGAGTTAAGATTAATTAAACTTTTTTTAAAATAAAAATAGTTTTTAAAAATAACTTTAAAAAAAAAAAAAAATTTAATATTATTACTCAAGATGCTTAAAGACCCCTTTCTCAACATAAGTTTGTGAATCTCCAGAGAAGAGAACCAAAAATTGAATTGATCTGTTGAAAGTATGGAAAGTTTTGCGTCAATTAAACTTGAAAGGTGAAATGACAGAAAACATGGAAAATAAATCTTAAGGTATTAGGATTTTCAATAAGCTCTAAAATAAAAATAGGAAATACCATTTTTTATAATGCCGTGCATTTGTTCACTCACTCTACGAACATAATAATAATGTGAATGCTATTAACTAGCAATTGCCCCAAGAGGGGCAAAAGGAACGCCGAGTGGAAAAAAAGAATAATGAAGGATAATAATTTACAACATAAAAATTTGATCACTATATAATTGTTGTAAGTGCACAAAAAAAAAATATCTATAATCTTCAAAATGACAAGTATTAATTGTTGACAAAAAGATTGCAAATTTTGGCAAAAAGATTGTAAAATTTTCTGACTTAAAAAATATTTTATATATATTATAGAAAAAAATCAAGTAAAATAATTTCATTGTATATAAATTTGACAAATATTCATTTTCAATTAGCAAATCAATTTTGGAAATCCTTGAAAAATATATAGAAATGACAATTATCATCTTAATTTTTTTTTATGGAACCATGTTCTCATCCCCTATTTTCTTGAAAGAAAATTTGTCATTAGTGTAAAACAAGACTCTAAATATATTTAATGGGCAAAGCATTTCACCATTAAAAACTATATGAATTTCCATAATTTAACATTAATTTTTAATAATAATGATTTATAAGTCAAGGAACCACTAGTCAAAATGTTAAAACATAAGTCGTGAGTTATAATTTTATACTAATTCCTAGTTATTTAATAAAACAACACTGGAATTAAGGACTATTTGTACACTTGCAACTAATATGAGTTAAGTGTAAAAGGGATTATTTGCATCTCAACAATAATTTTTTTTGAATCTTGGGTTTGAAGTATATTTATATTATCTTCTAGAAAAATTAGAGAAACTCCATAAGTTTTTTAGAAATTACAATTTTAAAATTAAAAGAAATGCACCTTCTCTAACCGTTTTTCTTTCACCCATTAGGAGTATAGCTCTTACTAGACACCTAATGTACCAACAAAGAATAAGTAATATGAAAGACATGATACTTTTCAAGAATGCTTCAACTTTTAGTCAAAGGCTTGTCAAGGCTAAGGAGGGTTAGCATAATGAATCTAATTATTGGCTAATCTATTGGATAGTAATGAAGAAATAGTGGATAAGAAAAAATTAAGGGATTATAAATATGTCATTTACCATAATCTAAAAGATGAAAAATCAATATTGATAAAATAACTATAAACTCTCATAAGATCTATAGTGAAATTAGGTGTTATATTATGACTAAGGTGTTGGGATGAATCCCTAGCCCGAGGAACCCTAGACCGCAGCCTGCACGCGAGTTCCTGCTCGGTCCATCGTGGCCTGGGATGGATTCCCCCCCGGAGTCCAACCCTGTCTGCCTGCAGCTGGATGAAGCGTTCAAGGCCCTAATCGCTTCCTCCCCTCCCTCTCAGGCCCCCGTTGCTGGTGATGGGTTTGCTAAACTCTCTGAGGCTCCAAAAATCCAGATCATGTTGGCTGCTTCGCGAATGAAAGCCATCGCCCTCAATGAGCGTGGGTTGATTAGCCAATTCACTGGTATTTGGCCGTCTCCAAAGTCTATGGATTTTTGGATTAAAAAAAATTGGATGCCCTTGATCAAGGGTGGGATTCAACATTGTTTTTGTGGAAAGGGCTATTTCACCTTTCTTTTTGAAGCTAAAGAAGATCGAGACCTAATATTCAGAAGCGGCCTGTATTTTATGGGACATCGGGGGCTTTATCTCAACCATTGGACTCTGTCCTTCGATCCTGAAAATGACGTGCCCTCGGCTGTTCCAGTCTGGGTCCGTTTGCTGCATCTGCCCCTGCACTGCTGGAATGATGAATCTCGACAAGCAATCGGAAATTATTTTGGGAAATACGTCGATAAGGCGGAGCCAAAAGGGCCTTTTTTTTCTTATGCTCGAATCTATGTAGAAGTGGATCTGGAAAAGGGGCTCCTGGAGGTGGTTAAGCTCTATATGGACAGGTGGGTCTATGCACAAAAGTTTGATTATGAACAGCTGCCCTTAAAATGCAAAAAATGCCATGAATATGGGCACTTCGCTAGAAACTGTCCAAAAATTTCCAAGGAAGTCACTGAAAAATCTCAAGAAGAAGAACGGCAAAAGGTTAAGAAAGGGAAAATATTTGCTGCTCCAAATCAGGACTCAAATAAAAGACAACTAACAAAAGGAAAAGAGAATGATGTGGCTGAGATTACTGAGACAATAGCAACAGCAGAAAATCATTTCGAAACCCTTGCTGTGGAGGAAGGAGAAATTGCAGAACCTGAGCCACCTTCCCCGGACTGCATGAATAATACGACCCTAAGCAACAGTATGGAATCTCCGAATATGGATCAAGCTCGTGAAACTAAAACACGAGATGAATCTCCACCGCCTGAAAGCTCTTGGGATGACAAGGTAAAATAGAACAAAGCGGTCCCCTACTCGGTCACCCCTGAATCTTCATCAAAGGGTTCCCAAGAGTTCTTTGACTCGGGACCAACTCAAAGCACCAGAGGCAGAAAATCTCAATGTTATCATTGAGAAAAGGAAGCAGAAAGAGAGCTAGAGCTAGGAAGACAAAGAAGCCTTGAAGAAATGAAGTTGATGTAGAACAACAAAGGAAAGGCAGAGCGAAGGACTCGAGCAGGTCAACAAATCGGGAAGAAGTAATGAAACTCGTCTCTTGGAACTGTAGGGGTCTCGGTGGGCCAAACAAAATAAAGGCTCTCAAAGAAATGGTGTACTCTGAAAAACCAGACATTCTACTGATTCAAGAGACGAAGATGAGTGATGTGGAGGTTCTGTCTCTCACACATCTCTTTTGGAAATACTGCCAAGGAAATGCTTTTAGTTCTAGAGGATCCTATGGAGGTACTACGTCTCTTTTTTCAAGTAAGTATTCTTATAAATTATTGCAAGATTGTCAACACTAGTCCCTCAATGAAATCACCGATAAGGCAGACAATTCTATCTTCTTAGTCTGCAATATTTATGGACCCACCCATTATAAAGACAAGCAAGCGTTTTGGAACAACATCAACGCCCTCAAAGATATTGTCAAAGAGCAGGGAATTATCTTTGCTGGAGATTTTAACACCACTATTTCTCAGTCAAAAAAACGTGGCGGATCCAGGGTTAGAGACCCCTTTGGTGAATGCTTGGAGTATTTGACTGTCTCTTTCGACCTTGTTGACCCCCCGCTCAAAAATGGTATTTTTACCTGGAGCAATAGGAGTTTGGGGACAGGGCATATTGCTTCTAGGTTGGATCGTTTCCTCTTAAGCTCTTCCTTTCTACTTCTTGATCTCATCCCCAGCTCCTTCATGATCCCGTCTGCTGCTTCTGATCATAAACCCATTGCACTTACACTCTCACATCCCACCAATCTTGGGTCTATTCTCTTTCTCTTTAATCCATCTTAGCTCCTTGAGGAGAGAGCCTTGGCCTTAATCTCTTCTTCGTGGTCTCTTCCTTGTTATGGCTCCGCGATTTATGTATGGGAAAGTAAATTAAGGAATTTTCTCTATGCTCTTAAAGCCTGGGCTAAGACCGAGTTTAAAATCCCAGATATCGCAAAAAAAAATCTCCAATCTGAACTTCCAGCACTTCAATTGGACTTGGAACGAGTTGAAATCACCCCTACCCTTTTATGTCAAGAACAAGATCTAAACAATAAAATACTCGAGGAGGCTAGAAAGGAGGAAGCGGCCTGGAGAATCAAGTCTTGGCAACTCTGGTTGAAAGGAGGAGATAGTAATACCACCTATTTTCATAAGCAAAGTAAAGTCAAACTTAGTCACAATGTAATCAAAGAACTTCGGGTGCATAATGGGGCAAAAATCTCAGAGCAGGAGGATATAAAAACACACATCTTTCAGCATTTTCATGACCTTTATTCGGAGAGGAATGAGGTGGACCCCTTGGCCCAAGCAAACCTCCTCTCTGATATCCCCTCAATCATCTCCAAAGAAGAAAACGGGGACCTCTCAAAGCCCATAACAGAATTAGAAATAAAAGATGTTGTTTGGAAGCTTAATACAGATAAGGCCCCAGGCCCAGACGGATTCACAATCAACTTCTATAGAGCTACTTGGGATGTAATAAAAAATGATCTTAGGAAAATGCTGAATTGGACCCGAAATAAGGACAAAGTCGGGCGAGCTACAAATTCAGCTTTCCTGGCCCTCATTCCCAAGGACAAAACCCCCCTCTCCATAGACTGCTTCAGGCCTATTTCACTTTGTAATACCTCGTATAAAATACTTTCCAAAATTCTTGCCTCCAGAATGAAGAAAGTGATGGGGCAGTTAATCTCCGAGACCCAAGGTGGCTTTATTGTAGGGCGTCAAATATTGGACAACATCATCATCGTCCAAGAAGCCATCCATACTAGCATGGAGCGTAAACAACAAGGTATGGTTGTCAAACTCGACATGGAAAATGCTTTTGATAGGGTCAATCATTTATTTTTATTTGAAATCATGCACAAGTTTGGTTTCTCTCCAAGGTTCATTAGGTGGATCAAGGCCTGCATCAGCAAGCCTTGGATTGCCCCTTTAGTTAACGGCAGGCCGACCAATTTATTTCAAGCTTCGCATGGCATCCGTCAGGGTTGTCCACTTTCCCCATTTCTATATTTGCTGGTTGCCGACTCTCTTAGTAGAAGACTTCAAAAGTTACAGGATGCATGTGATCTAAAAGGTCTCAAGATTGCAAGAGGAGTACGTGCGGCAAACAATGCTCAATTTGCAGATGACACTATTTTCCTTGGCAAAGCCTCCACGGTTATAGCAGAACGTTTCAAGAAAGCACTTACATTGTTCCTTGACGCATCGGATGGGAAAGTCAGTGAGCTTAAGTCCAAAGTTTATGGATGGAATTGCTCTGCAGTAACCATGGCAAAAATCTCAAGAATTTTTGGGTTTGAAGGGCTCACAAACTGGAACTCATTTACATACCTTGGAATCCCTATCTTCAAAGGCAGAAAAAGAAAGGAAGACTGGCAGGGGATAATAGACAAAATAAAAAAGAAAATTTCTACATGGGGATTCAGATGGCTTAGCACTGTGGGGAAACTCACTATGATCTCGTCTGTTTTGTCTGCATACCCGATATATGTATGCTCTATTTCTTCGGCTCCAAAAAACATTATCCAGGAAATAAACAAAGAACGTAGGAATTTTCTCTGGCAGGGAGGCATAGCAAGGAATACAAAGAAATTCCATCTCATAAATTGGAGTACCGCTTGCAATCTGAAAATTTGGGGTGGAGCTGGAATAAAATACCCAAGCTTAATGAATCTAGTGCTTGGGGCCAAAATTTTGTGTAGAATTATCAATGACAGGGATGCATGGTGGAAGAAAGCACTTAGGAAAAAATATATGAAAGGGACTAGAAATAGGTGCATAGAGACCATCAATTCTGATACGAAAGGGTCTTCGATTTGGGATCTGTGCAAGAAGGCGGTTCCCATCATCAGAGGAAAACTGCACTAGATGGCTGGCAATGGAAAAACTATCAAAATCTGGCATGATCAATTGGGCAAATCTTCCCCTGTCAACTTTCGACTGGAACATCAAGAGCTTCGGGTTTGGATGGAAAATCACAATATCCACTCCCTTTACGATCTTTCCATCTGGAACACTAATGATCGATGGGATGGGTGGAAGGACCTAGACACCCATCCTCATCTTCAGCCGAATTATAAAGCTCTCCTTTCTCTTTTGCAGGAGCAATGCCCCATCAGCTTATCCCTCCAGGACAAACGGTGTTGGGGGATTTCAGGGGAGTACTCTGTGAAGGAAGGATACCTTCATGTCTTATCCAGCAAGACTGATGGAACTCAGGATGCCAAATGGGTCAAGGTCTAGTGCAAGGACGAATTGCCCAAAGTGAATGTCTTTTTCTAGATACTTTCCCACAAAAAAAACGCTAACTGCTGATAATCTGAGGAAAAGAGGGGTAGCAAGTCCTCTGTAGTGTGTTCTATGTAAAGAAGCAAAAGAAACGATAGAACATGTATTCTTTGAATGCAGGTTCACTCTCGAAGTATGGATCCACATCATTGACCCCCTGAAGATCAATCTTGTTATGCCTACTTCATGGAACAACTTTTTCTCAAATTGGAAGGTTTATTAGCAGGGATCTTTTTACAGAAAACCCGATTTTGCTAGATCTTGGGAAGCATTGCCTCGGTTCATAAGCTGGAAGGTTTGGAATGCTAGAAACAGAGAAATTTTTTATGGAGTGTCTCTCAACTCTTGACAAGTCTCATCGGTTTCCAAAGCTCGGTGGTTTGAAGCCCTCACATCACAAGGAATGCACAACATCCAAAGAGAGCCTTTAACTGTGGAAGAAAGAACTTGGTTATCAGTCTTCCTTCTTCATTCTCCTCCTGGAAGAACTCTCCCCAGGAATCCACTGTCCTGGCATCTCAGGATGAACTCAGAAGATCTTAATCAATGGAAGACAAAGTTGAATCACAACATTTTACTCTTTGATGGTACCTCGAAAGGCAATCCAGGGTTGGAAGGCGCAGGGGGAGTGCTCTATGACTCCAAGGGAAATACTCAGAAGGAATTCGCTTGGGGGATTGGTAGAAAAACCAACAATGGGGCAGAATGGCTCGGCCTTGTTAAAGGGATTGAGATTGCCAACTCTCTAGGTATAAAAAAACTGGCAGTATTAGGAGATTCTCTAATTATTATTCGCGATGCAAGAAACATTGTGGGGAAAAGGAAGCGTCCTTCTTCAAAAATGCATCAATTTCTACTATGTCTCATCAAGGAGTTTCACCATTTAGACTTCCTTCACATCCTGAGAATGCATAATGGGCATGCGGACAAATTGGCAAACACTAGAGTCAGAATCCCTTATGGTTCAATTCTCTTCAATAATGAGGTTCTTGACAATGCTTGGGTACCATAGGTCTTGGCGAGCCCCTCTCCATAGGATTTCAATCCCCCCCCACGGGATTTTCACAATCCTTAACTATGGGCGAGGGAGGAAAAATTGCACATTCATTTGGGAAATCCCCCTTGATTATTTGGCGGTTCCACCTTACCTTGAAATCCTCATTCGCATGTGGGAGTTAATAGCTCTGAGCACAATTGACAGTTGGAAGGAGTCCTGGAAGGTGGGCACGGTTTAAATATTGGCAATTTTCACTCCCATTTCGCTGAACGTATTCAGCTTGAACTTTGACCCTTTCTCCCACTCCACAGAATGCAATCAGCTTGAACTCTGGGTTGCAATGGCTTGTAGAGGTTGTACTGGAGGTCATGACGGTGGAAATCTTGGCTATGGATGTCCTAAAGGCACTCGGGGAGGCTCTACGAAAAAGGGTCGAGAGGGATTGTCGGGAAGAGGACCACTCAGTGGTGGTTGCTGCAGTATGCAGGTTGAGGATCTAGAGAACCCTGGACACACTGCGGGCATAAAGAACTCTGGCTAGGGACAGGCAAATTGGAATTGTTTCAACCAAGGTGGGAATGTTTCTTCCCGGGAGAAGGAGTTGAACTACAGCCATGATGACGAAGTTCTAGACAAGCTCCAGGAGTTAGAAGTGCAAGTCAAAATGATTCGCACAGATAATCTTGAATGCAAAAATGTACTCCTCCGTCTTTACAATCTGGTTTCTACTGGCATCTCAGAGAATAGAGGACAAAATTCTGTGATATCTGGAAAATTTGATCACTTAGAGGCCTCCCTAGATCTGGCCTTCTCTCGTAGGGCTCGTACTCGGGAAGTCACTGCTGGTGAACTTGAAGAAATAAGTGGAAAGATAACGAAGCTGCAGAAGCATGTGGAGGGTAATGGTAATTATGTGGATCTCACAGCTGAGAAGAGCAAAACAGAGGACCCTGTTGAAGCTTTCAAGAATGGCTGCCAAAAACAGGGATGAATCAGGTCCAAGATAGACTTTCTTTTTGTTGTTTATGTTTTTACAAATATTTAATAGCGCTGTAACTAATAGAATAGGTTGCACTCTACTAAGACTGGAACTACCTGCAAATGTATTTCTCTTGTTTGCTTTTACTGGGGCAATATGTTAGATACTATAGCTATCATAGGACAGGCAGATATAGTGCTTGTTATCAACCTGAACAGGAAGAATTGGATGCTAGGTTTGTCTTCCTTTCGTGGGAGCAAATAGCCCTGCATTTTGCTGTGTAACCCATCTTTTTTTTTAAATTATCCATACATAACTGTTTCTGTTAAAAAAAAAAATTAGGTGTTAGAGAAATTCTACAACTTGATGGGAGGGTAGATTTGTCATATTTGTAATGTTTAAAGGTGGAGGATGAAAATTAATTTATTTTAAAATGTATTAATGAATTATAAAATTAAAAATTATATATAATAATATTTAAATTTTAATGAAATAAAAACACTTCACATAAATTAGCTCTACTTTAAAAAACAATATTAATTTGTGCTTTTAACTTTAATTTAAATGATGGAATGATATCAATAATATATTTAATAAGTAGAATTAATTTGCTATCTAAGTGAGCTCATAATATTCACTTAATCTAACCCACTATCTTAAATATACAATATGTTAATATATAACATAATACAATTAACATGTTATAAAAGATATCCATATATAATCTATAATATGGTGGAATCTAATGATTTTGATCACTCTCATACACTAATGGTTAGAAAACAAAGTCATAAAAACCATTTTATTTCATTATATTTAGAAAACAAAATTATAGAAAACATTTTACATTTGCATTTAGTCCATGTCAAGGAGAGCAATATATATCTTAATACAATAATGATTATAAAACAATGTAATGGAGAGATATATAACATATATAATGCAATATCATAATTTTAATCACTTTTAATACAATAATGACATATTTATAATCCCTTAATGATTGTGTCCTCTGGAGATATAACACAATGACAATGCATAATTACATTACTGTTATGACCTTCTGTAGATGGTATTGACTCTTTTAAAGTTTTGAACTATCATGTACAACCTAAGAAACTTGCCTCATTTACTTGCCATTGTATCAGGGAACCATAATACTCTGCACATATGAGATATTAATGCATGATTAAAATCAATAAGTTTGTAAGATCTTTTTTCATCCACTTCACATGTCACATTACACCCAATATTTGTGTAGGTTGTGCTCATTCATTGACTTGCACTAATGAAGGACTAGACATCCTTGATGATGCTTCCCAGTTACAAATTTTATGTCTTGCTTCTCATAACAGTGTTTTTCCAAAAGGGACTATAAATTACACCAAGAAACATAGATTTAAAAGTTTTGTTGGGTCGACTAAAGTCAGTAGGACCTAGAACCTTTATGTGAGGATTAAACTTTTGGATACAACCATTTATGTGTCCTTTGGAGCTATAAGACAATAAAAATGCATACGTGCAATACTGTTATAACCTTGTCTTAATCGTATACACTCTTTTGAACTATTGAGCCATCCTATACAACTTTACAAACTTACCTCATTTGCTTTCCATTGTAACAAGGAACCATAAGATTACAGACATATGAGATAGCATGGCATGATTAAAATCAATAAATTGGCAAGAGGTCTTTGCTTCCAATTCATAGGACACATTATGCCCAATATTTGTGTAGGATTTAGTACTTGCAATCTTGTACTTGTTACTGTAATTTTTTTACCATAATACAATGTCTCCATTTGAGATACAACGGCTATTCAACTCAGTCAACTTTTCTATGTTCTAAAGGAATGATTGTGACATTATAAATTTTCGAGTTATATCTCAAACTCTTGAACCAATACTCATAGATCTTATACTTCTCTTGGTAAATTGACAGCACAGATCTAGGAGAGTCCCCCTAGTTCTGACCAAGTGCATCACTGCATAGGAAACAAAACAGACCACATTAGTTAATAAACGTCATTGTATAGACAGTAGAAAAGTAGCAGCACAAGAAAACAAACACATTACCATTTTAATAATAAGATTACAAACCTACAAGTTGTTAGCTTTTAAGGAATTTCTGTAACATTGGCATGAAGAGATTCTTGTACTTGAGGCAGATGAAAGTATATTTTGGAATACTGTTCAGTGAAGGATTATACTCCGCAAACAAATGTCTCCATGACTGCCAACAAAATGACTCTGTGAGGGAAGCATACAATCCTATATAGCAGTTTTGAGAGAGTTTGTCCGCAGAGGTAATAAGGTAAATCATTCGACCAATGAAAAGTCAAAAAATGTTATCTCCTTATCTGATTTCAACCTACAAATGTTACAGATGATGCAATCCACACTCAAGTCATAATTAATGCATTTTAACATACACAAGCAAAGTAGTAAATATTTATGACAATGAGATGTTGAAAATTGATGGTTTTTTCCTAGTGGCAAAGTGGTTAAGTTGGATGTTATGTAGTGTTGAAGCCTTCAGTTTCAGTCTTGTTATTTTGTTTGGATCTCAGAAATAAAGGATAACAACCGAAGTGATGGAGAGTTTCCAAGTGGGTACATTCTTCAAAGATCTTTCTAGATGGCAGGTAGAGTTTTAAAATTGAAATTAAGGAGAAGCTTATCATGCCTCTGGGAATATCTTATAGGTCTAATGTGAGGAGAGAAACGTACTTTTTTTCTTGCTATATAGAGGGCACAACCATATGGTGTAACGCGGTTGAAAGAGCTGCAAAGTATGGACAGAATGGTATCTTTGGAGAGGGACATGCAGACAACACCCTCCAGGTTGGTGCCTAAGGTGTGACCGCGTGAACTTGTACAGAGAGGATAATGGGAGCAACTCCATCCTATTCAATAACATTTAGTGGAATAGTCGCTCGTAATCATGGCATGACAATTACTTTTTGGGGGGGGGCTTATAGGAGGAGAGGAGATACGGTGGTTATTTGCGATTTATGTTTTTGAGCTTGGGTGAGGGAATGATTTTCCTATGATTTTTGCACCAGTTATCTAGAATTCTTATTTAGCTTGCAAATATTCACCTTTTGTTCCGATATGGATCCACACCTATGGTTATGAAGGAAAATGTCTCTAAAATGTGTACTTAAGATGAAGAAAAGTTTGATAGCTCCCATGCAATAGTTTATTTATAAAAAATTCAAGGAATTATAAATGACAAAACTTGCATCATGCAAGGTCAAAGTCCATTTTTTAATAGGAAGCTATAACTTCAGTACTCTTTCCATCAGGTACTATCTCACGGCTGAATGTTTAATGCAAGAGCATATTCTACATTCCTAGTGATAGCATAAAAATGAGTGTGTGTGGGCATACTCTCCATACTCTCCATTGTTTTTTGTTCTTTTTATTGTTGCAAACTGAGTATGGGGACATCTTCAACGTTAGTTTAGAGCACGAGAATGATCGGGTAAGAAAATAGTATTTGTGGCAAGAAAAAGCAATGACAGCATGGGACATTTGCAAGGAGATGTCTGGAATGAAGAAAAAAAGAAGCTATCATGTTAGCACTTATGATACAAGCATTGAAACAAAGCATCAGCGGTGTAATCTAATTTGTAAGAATATTGGTTCTAATCTAACCCAAGAACCATGGGAACATAAATGACAATTCCTCACTTCAAGATTCATAGATGGGAAAAATCCAGATGTGCACGTGACATATTTAAGGTTTCCAAAAGAAGTAACAGACAGAAGCTCCTCGATGTTGTTTTGACTTGTTCAACGCCAATGTGTTGAACACAAAATGAGCAAATAAAATTTCAGGATCTACTAAAAAATGATGACACAACACACCTTTTGTGTGATTTCTTGTCAGAAGGTTTCAACACTTGAAGTGGAAATGCAATGTAATGAAAGAATACCTTTTCTACATTTTCTTCAGTTGGCTGAAGACCAGTTTCATCATCCATAATTTGTTCCACTGCAACAATTTCTGGAATTTGCTCCATCAAACGCCTTTCAATACGAATCTTCATTGTCATCAATGAGCTTGGACATGACCCACATACCCCTTGTAGCTTCAATTTAACGACAAGGCCATCTATATCACACAATTCCACATTTCCTCCATCTGACATGAGATATGGTCGCACTTCATCCAATACCATCTCGACATTTTCTTCAGTTAAAGCTAACCCTTCTATGGATGGTGGACTGGCAATCGCTTCAACAATTGCAACCAATAAAATCATCAGTTTGAGTACAGGTTCAACATTTAAGGATACAAATTCCCACATCTTTCTCAAAATTCGTTTTAAAAAACCAGACACTTTGTTAAATCTCTTTGAGAATCAAATTATTTGAATCGTCTTAAAGTAATACCCAAAGTCTTTCCAAGCCAATGTTGGACTTCAGAGCGGTTTCTCTTTGAAGACCCCAGAGTTTCTTAAAGAAATAAATAATAATAAAACTACAAGCAAACAGGACTACTTAAACATGCATTATTATGTACTGTTTTCAAGTTTCAACCGCACTGAATGATCAAAAAACAGATGTTAGAAACAACAAAAGAAAATTGGGTTTCTTTCTCTAAGGTTTCTTTCCATAGGCATGTGAACGTTGCTGAAGATTAAACATTTGAAATACATTTAATTCTTTTTTCCTCATTTCCATCACCAATCATCAATGACACACCAAATTTGTGATAGAAGACTCTGACAACAGAAATGGATAGCATTGTTAACAGAATGAATCCAAATTCAGAATTATTGGGGATCAGGCACTCAGTGAATGACTCAGTAATCAAGAGTGAGAAACAAACAGGAAAAATGACTTATTATACTATTTCCAGAAAACAAGCGAAGGAGGCTCAAGAAATGGCAGAAGCAGACCAATATTTATCTTTCCCGTTGACAACCTCTTTGATGCGTTGTTTTTCTTCTTTAAATTTGATCATCTTCTCATGGCAAGAAGGTCTTGGACCATAACTATAGTTTTTGCATTGAGTTTCAGTCTGAGTTAGCCTTTCCCACTAAGGAAATAATCACAGGCCAATAATAGCCTTTAAATTGACTTTGAATATTTGTAAAACACAAAGAAACTATTCACCAGACAATATCCTTTTCATTGAGGTTGAGTTTAAGTATTTTAAAGTTTTAAACCACAAAAACTCTTCACAAGCAAATCAATTCACTAAAAGCACAGAAAAATCAAATGTACAGGAGAGAGGGAGATGTTATACCAACTGGGAGACTTGCACCCCAAAGTCCACGTCCAAATTAGCAAAAACAAATGTCCCATAGTCTGCCTTATAAGCTATTAACCATTCTAACATATAAACGGCTAACAATGATGAACATACAACGCCCTTCAGGGTTAGAGTACTTTTATCATGATGAACATACTTTGCCAGAATATTTTTGTCAACATTCAATAATGGAATATATCACAGTCAGATTGGATACCCTCAGAAAGATATGCTTACAAGAAACTCCTTTACAACTTAAAGAGATCCACCTAACATGCAGAACCATCAAGTAACGTTAGTATCAGAGAGAAGATGCTATTACATCAATAATTGGGTTCAGAATGCAAAGCTTGTGTAACGTCCCCTTCTCCTTAGAACAAGCAGGGAAGGAAACATTAACAAACACACCGGGCTTTTGGCAGACTTAGCCCCAATATTTTTGCTCATAAAATACATAAGAATTAAAACTTCTATGTGCAGATTCGTCTCAATATAAACACAACGGAATGAACATACTAGCAAGCACACAAACAGACAGTAATTGCATACATATCTATCACAGCAGAGAATGATTCAATCCTAAAGAGACCCAATCTCATTCCAGTGCCATGCATGGATTCCATGCTAAGATAATTAATTCATTTCATTAAACATGGACAATTTATCATACTGCAAAACACAAAATGCAATTAATTTATAATACAGAGAACACTTATCTTGATAAGTAGATGTCCAACGACTGGCTACATGAGAGCAACGTTCCTCCCAACCGTAGATCTCTGTCCAGCCTGTATTCTTTCAGCTGAGAGATCACCCCCGAGCTGGGCTGTGTATCCACTAAGGAGGAACTAGATGGCTCACTCACAGTCAAGGTTTACCTCAGACAACCATGCTAAGCCAACACACAGTTGGGTTTTTCAAGCATGCAATGGGAAATGGAGAGGAATGCTAGTCCACTGAGCTCAATCCCAGAGCTAGGTCCACATCAAGCTAGACTCAAACGATTCCAGCCTCCATTCGAACATCCACACTTGGATTTCTCACAGCTCTGTTCAGCAAATAACCCAAATCCGTCACTCGTTTTCTAAGCTGCAAAAACTGGGTTTTCCTATTGATTTCGGGGTAGCTAATGCTCCCAAATTCGCCCCAAGGTTCATGCTAATGGATCCCCCATTGGATTTCCCTGTCCCCTGCCAAATCTGGGCGTTTTTGGTCTTTCAAAATCGGGGTTCTCTCAAGGTCGCGATTTCTGGTTTTTTTTCACTCATGGGAGCTCGTTTTTGGATGAATAGTGAAGCTGGGTCCTTCCCCCATGGGATAGGGATGAGAATGAAGCAACCTCCAAGAGGTAGAGTGACTTGTGGGACAAGTAAACATGGCCCATACCTACCCATACGAATTTCAAGGTTGCCCATCCTCCATAAAAGCCATTGACTTAATTCATCAACCAATTTCTTACAGCAGGAATAAATGTCATCTAGAAAGTCAAGTGGGTTCTCATAAGGACATATGGAAACCTATGGTTCACTCCCATAGCCCCCTCACCACCCCCTAGTGGATACACGTGGCCCCTTCTCATTCGTTGCCTCCGTAGCCAGTTTTGGTATTTTATATTGCCTGATGTTTATTTACATCCTATTACAATTTCCATGGCTTAAGAGCACATGGTATCAAAATATCAAATACTTGCCCTTTAAATAAAATTCGGCTTTTACTAGCGGGGCCTTGGCCTTGAGCTCCACGCTAGGAAAACATACATCACATGTACACATTATTTACATTAAAGGCTAATATATCCTAAGGGTAGAATTGGGGGTATTACAGCTTGCTTCCAACTTGGCAAAGGTTTTTGGTCATATTGTATAATTTAGGAACTCTGTTTTTCTTATCCCAGTGAGTTCACAGTTGATTATTCGAAAGAGTTAATGTTAGTTATATTGCATTTTAAAAATGCATTGTTGCCGACAGGCTATAGCAAAAGGATAAGATGTTTGTCTTTGACCTTGTTTATTGCATAGTTTACAATTTCAATTTTTACCAGCAGCTTGAGCAGTGGCCTATCTGCCAGTTACCCACTGTAGGTTGCCCACTTTAGTTCGTATCTTGCTATGAATCATTTCACAGGACTATACCTTATAACAGCAATCCGAAACTGTCGTTCCAGGGAGCCCGCTATGCTTGACATTTTTGTGAAATGGTAGCCCCATTGAGGACAGAAGGTGTTTAGAGGAAAATGAATATTTTCCTAAAAGCACTCAGCTCCTATGGCCTAAATGGTCCGTTCCCAACCCCCAATAGCATCAGGGAGATCGCTTTAACTCCAATAGCTTCTACACTTGTCTACCATATTTTGTTCCATACTTTTGCCTTTCATTTTTCACTCCAGCTATGTTTCCAACCTTTCACTCTTCTTCAACATTCCAAGCTCAATGACAATGAATTCATGGAATCACCTGCTCCATTTCTCCTACGCCACCTGCTCCTTTTTTGACCCAGCAGCCTACTGTTAAAGTATAAGGGAAAAAACAGGCTCCATGGAACCATGGCCTAAGCTTCTGGCAGCTAATGTGCCAAGTACTGATTTGAATTTTTTTTATTTTTTTTTTCAGAGCTAGTGGAACTCAAGGCTCAAAATTGCACTTATTAAGCACTCATGTCCTCACCTTGGTTGTGAAAGTTGCCTGCAATAGATTGCAGGTCATAATTGTTCTGAGTGGGGGAGAGCTTATTTATTTTGAGTTGGATATGATAGGGAAACTGACGGAGGTGGAGAATCCTGAAATGGCTGGAGATGTGGCTTGTGTAGATATTGCTCCAGCTCGTGCAGGCAGACAAAGATCCAGATTCCTGGCTGTAGGATCATATGATAGCAACATTTGCATATTATGATCTTGATGACTGTATGCATATTTTGAGTGTGCAGGCTGTATCTTCTCCCCCAGAATCTCTTCTCTTACTTGAAGTTCAGGCTTATGTTGGAGGGGACAAGGGTGCTGATCATGTAGCGAGAAGTGAGGTAGATATGGTAAATGGTCAACTTTCAAACATCCAGACCAGATTCTTGGGTTTAAGAGTACTGAAACGTTTTTCTACTCTAGTGACAGGGCGTAGGGAACTCTTTGTTGATCAAGAAGGCCTTGGCTGGGGTATATTCATCAGGGCACTTTCTTTTAACTCCACTTTCTTATGAGACTCTGGAATATGCAGCATCATTTTCTTCTGATCAATGTGCTGAAGGTGTGGTTGCATTTGTTGGGGATGCCCTTAGGGTTTTTACAATTGAAAGGTTGGGAGAAACATTGAATCAGATGGTTATGCCTCTTACATATACTTCAAGAAAGTTCATTTTGCATCCGAAGAAAAAATCCTTGATCATTATTGAAAGTGATCAGGGTGCATTCACTGTAGAAGAATGTGAAACTGCAAAAGAAGAATGTTTAGAAGCTGCTGGTTTAGGGGAGAGTGGGAACATGGAACCTGAGCAGCAGAATGGTGATGATGAAGAGAAGGAGGATCCTCTTCCCGATGAGCAGTATGGTTATTCACAGGGAGAGTCAAAGAAGTGGGTATCTTGCATTAGAGTTTGAGATCCCGAACTAGTGAAACTACATGCTTCTTGGTATTGCAAGATAATTAAACTGCATTTAGCATTTGCTCTGTTAATTTTCATGACAAAGAACATGGAACTCTCGTGGGCATTGGAACCGCAAAGGATTTAGAATTTTGGGCAAAGAAGCATTGTTCAGTAGGTTTTATTCATATCTATAGGTCTGTGGATGATAGCAAAGCCCTGGAACTGTTGCATAAAACACCAGTTGATGGAGTACCTCTTGGATTATGTCAATTCCAAGGCCGCCTATTAGTTGGAATTGGACAGGTGTTGAGAATATATGACTTGGGAAAAAAGAAATTGCTGTGCAAATGTGAGAATAAGCTCTTTCCCAATACGATGAATACCATCTACTGTAGGAAATTGGAATACCATGAATACTCAACAATAACCTGGATGGTTCTCCAAAACCAGTGATATCGTAATCATATTATAGGTGGGATTGGGTTGAGGAAGGTGTTTTATAGGCATAGGCCATTATGTATTTGCTCACTATAAATATATTTACATGTGCATATATGTATCTATATGACACAATGAACATGACTACTTTTCTCACTAGGATACTCTTACCCTAGGATATTGTTGTCTGTGCATGTCTGCATAAACACACTGATAGAGACAGAGATAGAGAAAGAGAGTTGTCTATTTCAAGTTGCAACACAAAATACTGAATACGTGGAAAGTGTGTGTACCTCCATAGCTCTCTCCTGTGATGTAAAACTTTCAATTTTTATTTTGAGGGAATCTTTCCAAGCAGTTGAGCAAGAAGGTGAGTGAATATTCAGCTGCAATTGCATGGTCAAACAAAGTTGAATATATTTATTTTGAAAGTATCAAATGCAAAAGGATAAACAGTAAATGCAGATCACACATTGACTCATTATACTGAAAGCTTGCATTTTTTGAAACTGTATGGAATGCTATGAAACCTGTTTGTTTCGAGGATAAGAGACTCGGCATTTCTTATAACATTGCTGGACCTAGATAGTACTTGTTGATTTGTTTGTTTTGAGTTGAAATGAATCTGCAAGAATCAAGAAAAGCAATAATTTTGATCAATTTGTCTAAAATGTGATCAGTATCTATAGAATGCATGAGAAAAAAATATGAATGTTAGAGAGAAGAATCTAACAGAAATTAAGGGTACAAGATAAAATGTGTTTGAACTCACATGAGGATTCAAGTAAAAAGCGCGGATTCAGATTCTCCTTGTAATTGTTTGAACTGTTAAGCTCAAATACTGGAAAGCAACATGATATGCAGGGAATAATTCCATTGTTGGGCTATACTTTGAAGAGTTGTTTGCAAGAGTTCCCTTGTTCGAATTTGGATAACAACAATTACCTTAGGGGTAAATGTGTTTTGCATATAACACCTTAACCTTTGTGTTTTTGAGATTCCAACAAGAAGAGTGAAATTGAACGACATATATTGTAAAGAATTTAACTAATTCAAAATGAAGGAAGCAACTGTTCAAATTATGCATGTATTTTGTATGTTTCAGAAAGTAACTTTCCAGCATTGTAGACATGAGTTACAAATTCTAGTGAGCATATTGCTTTGAGCAGATGCATCAAATGCAAATATTGAGTTGATCAAACTTCTGTATTGATGACAACAATAAACTGAAAGGAATTGATTAACATGTAAAGATTGTTACTCTGCAGAAGTTGATAGTACTAAACAAATGATAAATTTACCAAAGTGTAAAGAAATAATAAACATACCAAAGCATATTCCATATCAAGGGCAAAATGCATTTAGAGTTATCATTTTTGTGCATTATTGACATTATGTGGATACAATGTGAAGCTAAATAATATAATGAAAAATCACATTGTGATACCATAATAAAGTGGCCATATTGAAGTTGACTTAGCAATAAAACTATGAAAATCTAGTATTGCATAAGATATTTCGGTAAGACAAGTGAAGGTGCAACAAAGCAAAGTTGAATTAATAGTTGCATAGGAAGTGCTAAGTAAATTAATAGGTGAAGAACTGAAAAAAGTATGAAAAACAAAGTGTGTGTAGAAATCAAAGATGGAATTATATTATATATTGTCTTCAATAGTTGCTAATATAAAGAGTTGACACATGCTATAAGGTATGTTGATTGTAGAAACAGTTTGTACATTCAAAGTGATATAAACATGGTAGATAAGAAAAAGTTGTACACATGCATACAAGGATCCACATAAGGGGGATGAAATGTAATGAGCATATGAGTATAAGTTTGTTAGGAAACACTACATCGAAAAAGAGTAGGAAAGTGTCTAGAAGACCAAAATCTAATCAGGTAGTGGAAGTCAATCATATATACACCAAGATTGTTGGCAGCGACAACACCAAGTACAGGAAATGCAGGGAGCAAGACGTGGATGTCGTAGTACCAATTCTGCATGTATTTGTCTGATTGCATCTCTTTCATGCAAGTGAATAACATGTTGAAGGAGGGCCTTCAATTCAGAGAGCAATTTAATAGTTGGTTGAAGGCGAGTAAGTGGAACACAATTTCGTGGTTGGAATCGTGTTGCTATTCGTTGCAGACCTTGTTCTTGTTCCTTGATTTGTTGGGAATAGTGGGCAAGTGTCATCAGAAAATCCATATCCATTTCTGCTTTGCAATAGGCAAAACGACAATGTATGCAAAAACGGTTACATTCTTTGCATGTTATAAGCAAGAAACGAGATGAGGACATATAAATTTGACTTGTTTGAAAAATATATTTAAAACATGTTATATAGCTAATCCAACACGGAAAGGCAATGTATGCAAAAAAGGTTACATTCTTTGCATGTTATAAGCAAAAACGAGACGAGCACATGTAAATTTGACTTGCTTGAAAAATATATTTAAAACATAGTATATAGCTAATGCAACATGGACATGTTGAAACAATTGATGGTACTAAATTGAAGTATATATATGGGGACATTTTATATTTGTTGGGAAAAAGAGTAACATGTAATGAAATGGTGAGTTTTTTTTTCCCTTTTGAAACAATAAACAGTAGCACATTGAAGTAAATAAGATAAACTAGTAATAAAAGATTTATATATGTTGGGAAAAGATAAATTTGCAATAAAGCAATGTTTCTTTGTATTTGTTGTCTTTTGTAGGAAACTAGTAAATCATGGTAGCAATAGAAATACAATATCTGGAAAAAAAATATATACAAGTGGTAGTGATTCCAAGGAGAAGGGAGTAAAGTAATATCGGTGGCAAGTATAGATGTAAAGGGAGAAAATCTGCAAGTTTTTTTATGGAAGGTGTGGCTGCAAAGACTTAGAAGCAAGCAAGGTCTCCTCTTGTATCTTGCGTTGCACATAGGGATTGTCTTGCATTCGAGAATATCTAGAAAATGAGAAAGGTGGAGATATGCGAAGTCCTGACAAAGATTTAACTCTAGATATTGCAGTGAATGTAAGCCTTTGTCGGTCAATGTTGCCAATATCTATTGTTGCATTTTGTAGGGTCATGCCTTGTGCTTTATGGATTCTTAAACCCCATGCCATCTGAAGTGGTACTTGCCTCCGTGAACCCCTTGTTATGGGAGGGATGGGGACATAGTGTGGATTGGAAGCATCCCATGGGGGGCCTTTGGAGTGGAGGAAGTCGACAACAACAAAAGATGGCAAGGTAGGCGGTTGATCATTGGAGTTGTAGACAATTGCAATGACTTTTCCAAGTGAGCCGTTGACAAGGCCTGATCCAACGCACAAGTTAGCTGTCAGCATTGTCTGTTGACCAATAGCTAGTAGAACCTTGAAGGGAAGTTGTTCATCATCTATGGAGGCATGCACATGTTGATTCTTCTGCTTTGCAAAGAAATGTGCAACTGGCATGTTAAGGAGTTTTAGCATTTGTTTGTTGTGCAATGCAATGGAGCTATTAGTTGCGTACAAATGAGTGCATGGTTCTCTTCTTGTGAAAGGGAGGAGGTTGTCCTTGACATGAGGAGGGTCCAATCTTCAAGATTCGGTGTTACATTTCGAAGGTTGAGTAAGAGTTGGCGAAAGGAAATTTGAGAAGGGGTGTTTCCTTGTTGTCGAAAGATGGTTGAGAGTGTCACAAAAGTGTCAAAAGTATGAAAAAGAGTGTTGCCTTGTGAGGTGCCAGCATACATGGGAATGTCCTTAACAGGGGGCAATTGTCCAAAATCACCGAGAAGGATGATGGAACAACCACCAAAGGGGCTTGTAAGGTGGGAAGGGAAGGCTTCACGTAAGTGGTCGTCCATACAGGTTAATAGTTTTGGGCCAATGAAACTCATTTCATCAATGAGGCTGTACCGAATATGGAGGAACTGTTCTTGGAGGCTTGAAACGGATTGGCCTTCAAGAGGGTGCATATCAGAAATGGGTATGCGAAGGGAAGAATGTATTGTAAGTGCATGTATGTTAAAGGTGGCAACACCTGTTGGATCAAGGAGGAGCAAGGGGGAAGCATTGTGGCCTGAGGCAGTTTGGAGTGCAGCTTTAAGGCAAGAAATCAAGTAGGATTTACCTATTCCTGCAGTGCCTTGAATGATCATTTTTAGTGGGGCGGGACTTGAAGTATCTGTGAAGTGTGAAAGCACAAGATCAAAGGCCATGCATTGTGTGGGAGACAAGGAGGCAGGAGAGTAGGAAGAGGAAGCGGTGTCTTGGTGTACCTGGCTGGATAAGTGGTTGAAGTCAATGAATGATATGGCTGTCTCTTGCATGTGTGAAGGGATATGGTTTTTGGTCCAATTGTGTTGTTTGTCAAAATCATGATGCCCAAGCATGTCAAGGTCATCAACATGGAGGTTTTTTCCAGGGAAGAGTTGAGAAAGGAGTTCCCATTCATCCATGTTAGGGGGTAAGCGAAAGTGAATTGGATCAGAAGCAGAGTCATCAGAGGGAGGTGTAGTGGGATCTTCTGGTAAGCGATCAACATGACATGCACTGTATGTGTCTTTAATGCGAAGCCAGTGAGAATTTATGGAAAAATATGTGGAGCCAATGTCATTGGGGAGGGTGTGAAAAGGTTCGTATAGGAGGAGCTCGCTCCAGCAGAATGTAACAAAGGAGTCAGCATCAAAGGGTGGAATGGTAGTGAAGCGAGGAAAGATGCGAATAATCTTGGGAGGGCATATTGGTTTCTAGTGGGAGTGTTTTCTATGAGATGAGAATGACCAAGAACGGGAAGCTTCAAGAAGGGTAAGGTGTTCAAGTGTTGGGGGTCTTTGCATGTATGCAGAAATGAAGCTGGTTGTTGGAGGGTTGTCAGGTGAGTCGTCAAAAACACGTTGAAAAACACTCTGGATAACATTCAAGGAAACAAAGGAGTGCTACAAAGGGAAAGAGGGAGTTTTTGAAGCATGTGGAAAGTATCTTATGCACTGATGTTGCGATCTGCAACTGTTTCTGATAGGAAGCGCCTGATTGGCTGAAGGACAGGGCCATCACTCGGTGTTGCACGTGTGAGCCGAGAGAGAATTTCATGGTAGCTTTCTGACTTTGGCTCTACCTTTGCTGCATATTTTGAAATGTATTTAAGCACAACATGCCTAGAAAGCACAGGCTGGAAATCAACATTAGCTCTCCATATTGATAACATGTCAGGGTTATGAATGTTTAAGAGGGCATCATTCCTTGCAGGGTTGTATGTTTTATGCCCATTTGCATCAATGAACAAAGAAGATGTAGGTTGTAGATCGAAGGGGAAGCCGTAGCGACATTTAAGGGATGACCCTTTTTTGCAAAGGAAAGAAGATTCTGAACATTTTGTGTGTCGTTGGACGCAATTAACAAGCTCTTCATAGTCAGCCGAGTGATCAGCCGCAAGTATGGAATGTGATCCAAGGGCGCATGGATCATTTACATTAGAGTGATGGAAGCTAGGGGTTTGCAAGTGGCTGGCACGGGGATTCCAAGCTGTAACAAATTTGTCAAAGTAATGTTTTGCATCTTTGACCATGGAAGCTTTCCCCCAGTCAAGTGTGTCCATATTAGGTGCATTTTCCAACCATAGGAAACCATGTATATGCGCAAAGCCCCTGTGTTTCCATTCATATCTACATGGAAAAGGGAAATATTATAAAGGAAAACTTTGAGGTTTTGAATACGAAAAGAAGGAAAGCGAACATGATTTGTTACAAACCTGCACCAGTAGTCTTTAGTATCAAGGCCTTTTAGAGGAACCTCTTCAAGGAATATTTTGAATCTATTGTGGATGTATTGAGATGCAACATGTGGATTGGCTTTGTGAATCCTCCATTGGTGCTATTGATTTGAACTGGGTGGAGCTTGTCCAGGCATCAAAGAATGCAAATCATGCCATTTCGTGTCAGCTGTGCTAAGGGTGAAGAAGAAGGTTGGTGTCCCTTGTTGGGTGATCATGTCAGTGAGATCACACCTTCTTTTATTCCAAAAGGAGCGTGTCCCACGAAGCGTAGAGCCAAAGCGCATGACCCGTTCAACGATTTTAGCATCGGGCAAGTCTTGTAATTGATGTATAAGTTCTGAGACGGTTGGGGGAAAGGTATCTTCAAGGTTTCATTTGACGAACACGGAAGCAGTAGCATGGCTACAATGGCGCGTCATAAGGTTATATATGTAATAGCGGAAACAAGGATGTTGGCTGAATCTATTGCCATGGTATCGAATTAGGTGCGATGCATAATCGTGCATCCCAACCTCTTGAATGTGTGGTTGTTTGAGAATTGCAACACCGATGGGAAACAAGGTTGGAAAGGCCATAGAGAGGAGTCCTATTGTGTTGTACTCATTGATAGGGGAAATGCCTATTGGGGGCCAATCAATGGAAGTTGGAAGTGGGGCATCTCTTGTGCGTAAGAAGCGTCTTATTTCCTCTACCTCGGTTCTATAATTTGATTGTGTAGAAATAAGGAGGAGGATTGTAATTCATGGGGTTCACAGAAGTTGGGTGATTGAATAGTAGAAGTTGAGGTACGGTTAACAAATGGTGTACAATAGGGGCTAACATGCGAAGAAGGGAGGAAATGTCTGTTGGTTCAAGAGGTAAAGAAGATAATGCAATTGGGTTAACTTGAACATCTTTGTAGTAGGGATCATTTGACAATTTGTATTGTAGAGCAGCAAGAACACGTGCTCGACTAACAAAGAATTCATAAGGTTCGTTTGTAGGACTACATTTGCGAACAATAAGGATGTCAATGTATGAAAGTAAATGAGGGAGGTGGGTGGCAATGCTAGAAATGTCTTGGGGGAAGCTAATAGTGTGGCCAGAATATGTATATTGTCCACCACGGGCATGGGTGACTTGGAGGATTGGGTTAACACAATAAATGAGCATTTCTTCAACCTGAGTAAGTACTGCAAGGACAGATGGTTGGATGCTTGGATCCATGTTCTTTTTCAAGGAAAAGTGATGGCCCTTTTTTTCCACAATGCATCGAGAACATGCATATGCACCACAAAAAAATTGTTTTAATGCCAGGATAAGATTCCATGCATATTGAGCATACGTTCATGGGAGATAGGTTGTTCAATCTTGTATGGAAACGTAGTTGTGCACCATTGAGGGGGGGGGTGGATGGATTATGCAGTGGGTGCATATCTAAGTTGGTTGCATATGTGGATGGCGGAGAGGGTGTGATGGAATGTTGAACAGTGTGAAATGGAGAAGGGCATTGAACAAGTTGACGAGCAGCTCTATATAGAAGATGTTGTCGCTTGTTGTTTTCTTGTTTTTTTGTGCATATACAACTCTTCTACGTGCATTAATTTGATCAGTGTCATGATTGTTCGGCATGCCTACAACAAAAGTGTGAGGTGATTATGAACTTGATGGTGGCATTGGTGGAAGAGAAACATAATATATATCTAACCATTGGAAGAGTAAGAAAGGTATATTGTAAGATATAAATGAAGCATACACAAATATGGTAAGTTGTTGCAAGAAAAGTAGGTCCAATGAACATTGTTCAGAAACACACGAATTAGAAAATAATAGCATATTTAAGATTGTTCATGAAGGTTACAAATAGCATTTGCGACAACAATGTTAATTCCATGTTTGTAATGGCTAAATATGACAAAGAAAGCATATTCAAAAGTGACCATATAGGTTACAGTAAATATGTAAGTCAACAATGGTATTTGATTATGAAACTAAACAAACAGAAAAAGGAAATAATATAATATTTAGAAGTGTACATGTTGTCTACAAAGAGCACTTAAGTAAAAAGTGTTGATAGAAACTTTGTAGATGCTAAGTAACACGATATATATGCTGAGAAAAAAGTGCATGTGAAGTTGGAGTTCAAAGCATGCGGGCAACTGGACGCTTATTGAGTGCAGTGTCATGACTTTCAATAATTGGAGTGATCGTTGCCGATGATGGTGAAACCTCCTCTGACATGACAATGAGCATTTGCATTAAATGTCTTTGTCTTCACTGATAATGTGAAAAGGAAGTGTCGAGAACAAACACTTTGAACAATTTCTGGTAAAGTTGTTGGTTCATTTGCGAGAAGGCACAAATTTTCTGCAGAGACCCCCATGAGTTGATTTGCAGGATCATCAAAAGCTATGACACTATATAGTTGTCCAGTAGCATCTTTAAGGTCAAGTGTTAGTATGTATCGATAATCACACTTTGGAAACTCCCCATCATGTTTAGTACAATGCCAAACATTGGCAATTTTGTGGGAAACTTTTTTCATGCATTGTATCCCATCAACAAATAGAGGGCATGCAAGGAAATGAAAGTCATCCATGTTAATATTTGTGATGGTAGCATTGACTGAATACCAAGTTGGCTTCTCAAAGGGTTGGAGAGATTGTAGCTCAGAGATGGTAATGCGTTTGAGTGAACCAGAAGGCGAGGAGTTGTATTTTCGGCTCAAGGACGGGGAGGCTTGATGGAATCCATTGTCATTGAACCATGCTTGGAGAAGTACAGTTTCTTCAATACTTGGTTTATAAGAAGGCTGGTATTGGAGATGGTTCCAATAGTTTTTCCATTGAACTCTGTAAGGAGACCACCTTTGATTGCAACGATCGGGGGAGTAGCCAAACCTCGAAGGTTAGTGTAACATCCCGTATTTTCATAAAAATTTAAAACTTTTAAAATCAGCATTTAATGTAATAATTACAGTTGCGGAAATACTAAATGCTTGATAAGACGACAATAATTAAAGAAGTCATTAATACTAAACATAACTTAATTACTGAGTCAAAAACATTTTTAAATGACAGTTACACGTCATACTTCTGAAAAACATGCTTATGACAATAATTGCTCAAGTTAACTGAAAGGTTCGAAATATGATGCGAACAGGTTTCTTTTTGACAAGACATTGAAGGTTTGTTTTCTTGATGTCCAAGGGTGTCCTACGAGGTACCCTGGAGTTTACTTAGCTGCAAAAGCTAAGGCATTTGAAATGTTTCTATGTGCATCCAACAGGTAAGAGGTTCTACGATCACAAGATTTAAGAGTACGTGTGTCTTTCAATTCAACGTCAATGTAATAATAAAATGCTATGTACTCCTTTGCGAAACAAGTTACTTGTAGGTATGAATACTTAGTTCTAATACTAACTCAAGTGCTGACTCGCATACCCTTCTTAGTTTATGAAAAAGCATCATCTATTTATTTCTTATGATACCATGTTTATTGTCATGACTATCGTCATTAATGTTGAAGGACTTTACCAATGTCTTAAGATAATTATAAAAGTATGTCGTAGATATAGTATTTGCACTACTATTTTATCAACAACTTTGTAATATAAAGCTATTACGTGAAATATTTAATGCTCATAGTTTATGTTATTAATTAGCATTAAAGTCTTGCTTGAGAACTTAACATATAATCTTACTCCCTCTCTATTGTTTGCAAATTAAACAATATATAAAATATATTCTTGTGTTATAATCTAACATTATACTTTGTGTAAAATAGGGATCCTAACTACCTATAAATTATATTTAAAAAAATTGATAAGGGTTGGCTAATATACAAACGTATAAGCCTTACCCTACATGACTTAACACCATAAAAGAAATACAAAACAAGCACTATACGTGCCAATGCATAACCCTAAAGTTACGATGCAAGAATATTTATTTGAAAACTATGCAAAAATGTGTATAAAGAACTAACATCGTAATGGATTTGATGTTGACAGGAGTTTTAAAACTCGGTACTTGGCATGCTTTTCAACCTGGCAATGATGGCGTTTTTGTCCATGCATTAATGATCCCGACCAACTACGTAAAGGTAGTGTTGTTGCTACAACATCCTTCCCCTAATAAAATTTTTGAATTTATTTGGGGCCCCTCCTTCTTTGATTGTTTTGTAAAACAAGTGTCCTGGCCTGTTTTCGTTTGAGTCCTTTGTTCAGTCTGCACAAAACATCCCTCACTTGCTCCCAAAATAGTTTTTCAAGTTTATCCTTTCAAAGACAAAATCTGTTGCTCTCAAGCGCGAGTATTTTAGCTCGGCCATCCTTAACGCGCAGGTTTTATTACTAACTGCTCAAGTTGAGCGCGCGTTTTATCCTTAGAAGCACCGCCTTTGGCGCATCTTTTATCCCTAAATCCGCTGTGCAGCGCAAGCCCTGGCAGCAAGCATGTTAACCTTCGGTGCATGTTCTAACTTTTTCTTTGCCGCTAACGGCGCAAGAGTCACCCTTATCAATTCCCCACTTATGGACTACGTTCGGCCTGCTCAAGTAGAAAACGACGGCGCATTTCTTTCGGCCCATCACTAAAGTCTAACTCTCATGCCAAGAAGCGCAGTCCCCACATTTATCTTGCTCGCCTGAGACCTGCGCTTCATGTCATCGGACGATTCAAGATCAACGCACTCTCCGAGCACAGAGACCAAGTTGAAAAGGTCACGCCAATGGCGCAGCTCGTGCGGTTCGCCTTCGCGCTCCCAAACTCGTGCTCCTTGTTCACCTTTTCAATCGTCAGCGCATATATATTGGTGCAGGAATTAGCCATATTTCCGCCGCGTGGGCGCAAGTTCTATCGTCAGGCTCGCGCTATGGGCACCAAACGCGTAATTACAAAGTCCGTGCCTGGCGCGAAGATCATTTTTGAACCACGTGCGTCGATTGGGTTGGTTGATATTCAATAGAGCCATGTGCCCATTTAATGGCTTAAAGCCTCGAGCCCCATGAATCTTAAGTCGCCAACTTTCGACGTACGTGAGCATTTAAACACTGCCCTATTTAAAAGCATGCAATGACGTTTTGAAGTCTTGTTTTACTATTGTGTTTTGTGCTCGTCATTCGCGTTAAGGAAAGAGATTGGTTCGTCACCTGCAAGATTGTCACCCCCTGCCAGTGTTTGAGGTCTCGGAACGCTCACCACTTCTGACAGGTATGCTTCTTAACTGTCCTGCTATTACTTTCATAGGTTAAAAGTCGATCATTGTTGAACCAGCTCATTTAGGAAGAGTCTAACCCTTCGACGTTTTACATAAACGTCCGTCTCCTCCGTCCCCTCCCGTCAACGGCGCCCCAACGGCTGCCTTCTCCGGTGCTCTCACTCCTCCCCACGACGTTGGGGGTCCCACGCGATGTCTTGGGCTGCCAATCCTCGTCCCCGTCCGGATTCGCTCCTAAACACGCCGACGTCCCGTCCATGCATTAATGCATGCTACCAACTTCCGAATTCGAACCTGGTTCCTTCCCTCCCGCTTGTGCTCTGTCTACTGAGAATACTTTTGCAAACTCGGCTCCAGTTGTGTTCCATTCCATACCGTGCAAGCTCTGTCTACTAAGACGAATTTTGCAAACTCGGCTCCAGTTGTGTTCCATTCCAGACCCTGCAAGCTCTGTCTACTGAGACGAATTTTGCAAACTCGGCTCAGAAAAGGTAATCACTTGCATGTAACCAATCTCTCTCCTTCTTCCAGAACAGCAAGAAAACTTATTGGGTCGAAGAAATTTAATCAAAAACGTTTTAACAGAGAGGAAGATTCCAGAATCCGTAAGTGACGTTCCAGAATGGCAACTTATCATCCTCAAACCCATTCACATACATACCAGAAGGAAAATTGAGGAGAACAAACTGAACTGCTCCATCCTCCGTTTTCATACCACTAATTGTCTCATCACCATACTGATGTCTCCTAATGAAACCATGTAGAAGGTTTGACTTTTTGTCATGCTTACTCAACTTCAAGGCGGAAGCTAACATCTCAATTGAACCCACCATAACTTCACAGTCCCCAGATGGACATGGTGCCAATAGTTTACTGCTGTTCTTATTTTTATAGTTAATGCAACTTCTACCTTGATTGAGTTCGACATTCAGCATTCCCTTTTTAGCAAATAAAAAATCCGACATCTTATTCTTCCCTCTGATTTCATCCCCTGTACCTTCTTTCTGAACTTTGTTTACTGTTCCTGCTCTTTCTTCTATTTGCTGTATCTTGACTGAGTATAAAGGGAAGAGCGGCAAACGTGATGAATGGCTGATTGATGAGGGTCTTATAATATCATCATCAATGGACAACGAAGAAGTACTTGTGGCATTCTGTTTTTCTACAGTATCAACAAACATATTAGTGGCATTGCAATTAGCTTGTTTGGAATATTGTTCTGTTCTCCTTTGCTTATTGAACCTGAGTTCGTCATTGAACTCATCTGTAGACTCAGTTATATGCGATACCAAAGAAGTTCGTCTTTTAATGCCTTTAGGAAGTTTTACTTCCCTCTCCTGTTCAAAATGGACCTGATCATGCTTAGAAAATACAATATCTGATGATATTGCTGATAAGACCATTGTAGAAGAATGAACTGCTCTGCCATTTTTCCCACCTGCTAGCCTAGAATGGACTTTCTCGGTCATCAATTCATCTATAGATTTTGTTTTTGGCTTCACAGGACAGCCAGCCCAGACGGGATTCATGATTGTTAAAGATCAGAATAGATGTAATATATCACTGACAATCATGACAGTCCTTTTCTTCATTCCATTCCCTACATTTATGCACACATGACATTTCAGTGTTCACCTTTTCAGGGCTTTAGTTTCGAATAAAAAATTTAAAATCACCGCCAAATGGAGGAGATAAAGAACACCCTCATAAAAGCATGCTATTCTCATAGATAACAGAGGGTATTGCATATAAAACACGAGAGGGGTAATGATAGAAAAGTGCAGCCTTACAAAATACTTCATAACAATGGTCAATAAAGGATTTCAAATACAGGGTTATA
Organism: Larix kaempferi; assembly: GCA_027924585.1. Taxonomy (NCBI): domain Eukaryota; kingdom Viridiplantae; phylum Streptophyta; class Pinopsida; order Pinales; family Pinaceae; genus Larix; species Larix kaempferi. Next base: position 6,564,331 of record BSBM01000821.1, on the reverse strand, counting down.
CATAGAAGCCATACAATCTAGTATAATTTTAAAGACAGAATGCCCATTAGATTTTTTATTTCATAAATGTCCAAATTATGATAATATAAAATCTTAACTTTTTCCCTTCCCTCCTGATTTCTTTCTGAACATATTCCAAATTTGCAGTTCTTTTTCCTTCAACATACATTGTGAGGATTTTTGGTGTGCTGTTCATACTTCTATAGCATGTCACATATTTGCAGTTATTTGGGGTTGGCGTACATGCTTTTCAACACTATGTTACTAAAATTCTTAAATAGCCATATTAATGCTAAAACAGACAGATTTGTGAGCCTTTCCTGCTAACATATTGTAAACAAACTCCCCTGCTTCCCAAAAAAGAAAAAAGAATAATAGCATGCTTGCCTGGTCTTGGCAAATGTGATCAAATAACTACCAACCTGTTAGGATCCTTTAAATATCATACATCGTGACAAATCTTAGTAAAAGAGCATGAAACAGATATAGTGGATATTGATTCACACAAATATGCCTAATTGCAAGTTCAGTATTCCCCTCAACACACACACAATCAATAAAGAAAAGGATCACATAGTGACTGTACAATATCAGTAGGACTGACTCACAACAGTGAACATCACTATTCAAACATAAATAATACAAGTATGGTATGTAAACGACTGATCTTCTGCACGAACCAATCTCAAGAAAGAAGGCAAGATATCTAAACAGAATGCAGAGCATGATGTCCAGCCTCATAATATACAAAAATGGAGATTTGAAAGGATTTTATACAGATCCCAAAGCCCTGTATGCTAATGAGCTCATTAATAATATTACTTTATCACAGAGAAGTCAATCTCATTTGAAGTCAAGGCAGTGCGGTCATAAGAACATTTGAGGAGTGTAGAGCTAAGACTGCTCTTTCGTGAATCATCATTATCAAATACTGAGCCAATATTGCAAGTAAATTTTGATCATTTCTTGACAGAAAAATTCAATGGAAGTCCTTAGTTTTTAGACAAGTGGTTGCCATGCTCAAGAGAGAGGAGCATTTAGATGCCACATTGCCTAATCAATATAATATGTAACCATTTTTTTCTATAAATCAACTGACTGAAAATAATGTCATCACTCTACAAGACACTTCTCATCTATGAGAATGCAATTAGTCTAATTTCTGCCACTATCTAGCATAAGGACCAGAGTAACCTCTTCATAAAAGACTTCTAACACAATTATACATTTTCTCATTATCCTATTAGTAGGGAGAAGGTCACCAATATGCAATTCTATTTCTTCTATCCTACTAATAGGGCTACTAGTGTTAATTTGTACTCATTTTCCAACTATATTACTAGCTAGCATGTGGCAATATGCAATGAAATTTGCGGTATCCTATTAAATAGGACCTCAGGCAATCTGTAAAAGGTATTATTGTGCCTTCCCACAGTGGCTAATGACCTGAACCATCTGCCAACATATGCTTTTTATGAAGGCAAGATTCAATAACATCTGTAATATCCTACGTACACTTAGCCTCACGTGGCAGGGTAAACTATTTCTGTTGTAAATTGGTCTGTGCTCAAATAGGAAGGCACATGATGAATCGGCCATAGGACTCAGGTTCAGGGACTTTTCTGTACCACTAGGGTCATTATTATCTATTATTTTGCCTCGAAAACAGCCAGTAAAAATACCATTGTTCCTTAATAAACCCAACTGTTTACATAAATCCTTAATAGACCCAAAATGTTTGCATGTATCTTTATATTTATGGTTTTCAAAATTAAAAGAATCCTGCTATTTAAGTGTAATTCCATCATTGGGCAATGTCGGCTTGTCATGAGACAATGTGCACCTAATTTGTTTTATTTTGTCATGACAGCTTCCAATCATCACTGTGAGTCTTAAATGATAATGCAGCATTTAAATGATCCCTTACTAAGGAAATACGTAGTCAGCTGTTTTCTACTAAATATGCCTTTTTAATATCATCTGTTTTTCAAAAATGCTTCCTTAAAAGTACCCTTCTCCAAGCTGAAAATGATTCCTTAATATCATCTGCTTTTCTTAAAGATGCTCCCTTAAAAGTGCCATTCTCCAGGCTGGGAGCGTTAAAATGAAATGTAGCGGGCTTACCAGACTGAAAGATCTCTTAATGAGGAAATATGTAGTCATCTGGTTTAAGATGCTTCCTTAATATGATCTTATTTTTGTAAGATGTTCCTTTAATCCCCACCCAAACTGAGAGTATTACAATGAAATGTAGTAGGCTTACAAAACTTTGAGAGTATTACAATGAAATGTAGCAGGCATACAAGACTTTCAAAAGATCCTTTACTGAGGAAATATGTAGTTTTCTGGTTAAAAATTAGTCTTTAATATCATCTATTGTGTTTTATTAAGATGCACCTTTAAATCTGCAGTGAGGAGTATCCAACAGCCCCCTTGCAGGTAGGGCGTTAGCCACTGCTTGTGAGGATAGGGCTATAACAGAACATTGCAAAGATCCTTTACTGAGGAAATATGTAGTCATCTGGTTAAAGATTATTCATTAATATCATCTGTCGTGTTTTTAAGATGCACCTTTAAATCTAGTGGGGAGCATCCAACTGCCCCCTTGTAGGTAAGGCCACCTCAGCCACTTCTTGTGAGGATAGGGCTATAACAGGACCTTGCATTGACAGACCCTGCTGGCCTCTCATGGTTATAGTCATCTGGGTATTATAATTTTAAATTTATCCTCCTGCAAGGCGGAATGTGGCAACATATCTTCTTTTTTATATATATTACTACTTGGACAACTCCAGAAACGATAAAAAGGGAATTAGAAGTCTCAGATCCTAACTTCTAAATGCTGCCTGGAAGTTGATTCCAGGCTCTGTCATCTCAAAAATGGGAAGCTTCATCTTTGTTAATGACTCTGTGAACTGCTGCATGCTCTTCATATACATGTCAACTATCTGCTCCTGCACCACAGATTGTTAACTATGTGATTGGTTCATTTCTCATTTCCAGATTTCAAGCATTTGTCAAGCATTTTAGGGTGTGTTGGTGCTTGCATGTCTCCACATAATCTAAATTTCTAATGCAATTTCATATTGTTTTGTAGACATCCATACAAAATGAGCAGGCGAGTAAAATGGAAGGCAATCATGGATCTTGAGGTGCAGGACCCCAAAAACATGATCACATTTTCAAGTAAAGACCTAGTTTGGTCTGAAATACGCCGAGAAAATAATGAAATTGATCGTGTTGCCCTAGTACCTTCAAATAGAGTTTCTGCTTTCATCAAAGGGGAGGAAACAAACCCTGATGCTCCATGTACATTTGTACGTCGACAAAACAAGAAACCGGGAAAAAGAGACACTGCTGCCTTGCGATATGAACTGTAAGTATTTCAAAAGTGCATTGTATACCTCTTAGCATTGGGACTACATTTGTCATTCATTGTATTTACTAACGGCTAAAAATTTCTTATGTAGTTATCATTGTTCATATGGACCAGAGGATAAAAGAGGAGGAGAGTCAACTAAACGAAGGGCCAAATTTCCAATGAAGAGGGGCTGCCAATGTCGTTTCATTGTGAAGGTTATGGTTAAAAGTCCTCAAATAGCAATACTGACTTACAATATGTGTGAGCATGAAGATTTGCAAGGATTCCCTTGTCATGGCCAACGCGACAGTTCAGGTAATGGCAGGACATTGCAGAAGCCAAAGCTTTCAAAAGACATTGTGGCATATGTGGAGAGTTGTTACTTTTCGGGAGTGTCCATTGACACAACTTATAAAATGCACATCAAGCGACATGTTGACATGGATGCTTCAACCCGAGATAGGGATTTCTTCCTATCCAGGAAAGATATTTTAAACATATACAATCGGTTGTCGAAAGGAAAATATCAACTCCACGAAAAGGATGAAATGAGTGTCAACCTTTGGCATCAAAAGCGACCAGAAGATTTCTTCTTTTATCAAAAGCCCAATGGTAAAGAGGTCCCTTTTATAATTGGAATTCAAACAAAATGGATGTTGGAGAGCATGGTCAAGCTATCCCATAATAGCATAATTGCCATGGATTCAACTTTTAGCACGAATAAATATGGGGTAAGTCGGATGTCAATAATTGAATTAATATGTTTATTCGAGATGTAGTAATTGAATATATTAGATGACTTGAATTTCACATTACATGTTCTTTTCAATATGGCAGTACCAGCTTTACACATTGGTGGCTTTTGATGGTCAACAAAGCGGGGTGCCAGTTGCATGGGTTCTGGCTGAACGAAATACTTCAGCAGATATTGCGCTATGGTTGGAGCAGTTGATGCTTAGGTGTTACAAAATCTGTCCTGATTGGAAAGTGAATGCATTTATGGTAGATGATGCACTGGCTGAAATTTCCGCTTTGAGGTAAGTTGAATTTTGTTATGCAACAATATATCTTGCATTTAATATAATAATGTCACACTAAAATGTTCTAGATATGGCAGGAGGATCACAGGCTGTGATGTGATCTTGTGCGTTTGGCATGTGCGGAGGGCGTGGAAAAAAAATGTGTATCGGTTGGCTAAAAAACAGCAAGCAGATAAGATGTACGAAGAGTTGGGTTTCATTATGAAACAAACTTCAAATGATGATGTGGACGATGCAATCCATGGTTTTTTAAGCAAATGGAAAGATGAAGAGAAGTTCTTGGACTATTTCCGCAAGAATTGGGTTGCGGGTGATAAATTCCGTAAGTGCACAAACTGTTGTTGATGTTTCAATATTGTGTTTCATTGATATGACATGCTTTTACTAACCTAGTTCTTTACATTTAGGGATGTGGGTGAAAGGTTGTCGAGAGTTTCCCCATGCAAATCAAGATACCAACAATGCCGTTGAGTCTTACCATTGTTATTTGAAGACAAACTTCCTATCTGATAAAAGGAAGAAATGTGCACGCAGGATGGACTGGTTGCTGTACATGCTTCTATGTAGTGTTGAACCTTGTTATCGCTACGAGGAAATTTTGAAAGAAGAAGGATACCTAAATAACTACAGGAAAGAAAAACAAATGGAAAATTCAGTGGAAAAGGCTAGAAGAATTCCGGACAGTGATTGTTGCCCTCACGAGAGCACACCACATGCTTACTGGGTGAGGAGCCAAACAGATGGTGATAAAAATTACCTTGTCAAGCGGTATAGCACAAATTTTGTAGTTTGCGAATGCCCATGGTCTATTCGTGGAAATATTTGCAAACATGCCATTAAAGTCAATTGGTTATTCTACCACTCAGGTGATTCATATCCATTACTTCATCGGGATGCAATGCCTACCACATTCAATGACCCCCCTGAAATAAGTATGGAGCCTCGGAACCTCAACGTAGATATCCACACCACACCTGTGGCTACCGATAGTGTGGATGCAGATGTTGAGGCTCTTCAGTTGGCCAGAGAGGAGTTGTACAGCTACTTGCAGTTGATTAAAGACAGCCCCCCCGCTACTCTGAGCAAGACCAACCAATTGATCGATATGGTTAAAAAAATGTTGAATGAGGCCAACAATTTGCACGTTATGGATTTTGACTTCACAGTTGGCTTGGATGCTCTTGACTCGTCTTTGAAGAGGAAGAAGAGTTTCCTTAGCCCTACAAAGAAACGAAGGAGGAGAAAACAAAACAATCGTGTGGAAATAGATTTGAATATCCATGCATCTGAATATGAATCGTTTCAGTTTCAATACCTCAAAGAGCGGGGACGTCTTCCAGCAAACAAGGCATTGCCTATGGTCTCAGGTTAGTTTCATAGATTCTATATATTATGGTGTGTTGTTATTATGGTTAGTTTCGTCTACGTGCTTATAGATTTATAGGTACATCCATGGAAGATTCATTCACCATCAAAAATGAGTCCCACAATTCAAAATCATACATAATAATATTAACTTATTGTTTCCTAAGGAGCTTGAAGGAAACTTCATGTGTCATGGTTTCCTCATTAAATGCAGAAATCCCTCTAATAAAGGATGTGTTACATGAATTCATCACATCTAACTCGCAAGTAGGAATTGAGATGTGGCTTTCCAATGCTTTGGAGTGATCCTTAGCAATTTTGAAAATTGGAAACTTCCCAACAACTGGCTTTGCTGCAGCAGCTGTCGAACTCAAGAATATATTTACTGATTGCAAAAAAGTTCAGATCTGGAACATGGTGCTTATTCCCCAGTCAAATGGATGCAATTTTTTCCTCACATCTGCTCAGCCAATGACTATGGAATTTCGACAAACACTGGGTTTCAGACTGCTGTAATTCACTGTAGAGAAAATCTGATCTAATGTGAACTGAAGCATAATGTTTGGTTGTGGTATTTTGACAAACATTTAGTGGTCTTACTGCTGTAACTTCAATTCTGAACTTAATTAACAGGTCTGATTGTTCATTGTGGTTTAGTTCTTGGCATTTTGTTCCATATAGCCCACAATATATAATATTCAAATATTTAACTTCAAATATCAAGAATAATACTGTGTATATAATCCTATTTCCAACAGTAGTGCATTCAACAAGGCAAATCTGATATTAATTTAAATAAACTGATTTCTTCATGCCTGGAATAAGATGGGACAGATCTGGATTGACAAGTATTCGATTCAGATCTGACAGATTGAATACAGTGAAGTCTCTACAAATTATGAATCCCAAATTGTTGGAGAAGATTTGTCATTTGGTACTGTTTTTTTGCTAAATAAACAAACCACAATTACATGATTTCCACGGAAAATGGTAAGATCCAAAATCTAGGTTTTAAGAAAGTACTAGGTTCCATTTAATTAGAAATTGCCCAGCTAGATCTAGAAGGTTGATACATTGAATACATGCATAGTAACATACAAAACGCTTCACACTGTAGCAGGTGTCACGGATCATCCTAAGATACCTAACAAACTAGATCCTAACAAACTAGATCCGTACATTGAATTGCCATGCCATTCTTCACACTGAAGTATTTTTGTTTCATTTGGTGCCCTTCACACTGAAGAAGTTTAATTACATTTTTTAATTCTGCTGTGTGGAAAAAAACTGTTTGTTTGTTTGTCAGACTTCATGTGTATAACTGCAAATGCTGTGAGAGTATTCTATAATCATTTGTTTCCAATCTGATTGCTACTCTTAATAGACACACTAATGATAATGCTTGCATCAAAATAATGCTTGCATCAAAATAATGCTTTCATCAAAATACTGAACGCTTAGCTATGGTAGGGTTTAGAGAGAAACCAGAATTGACAAAGGGGCAGTTTAAACTAAACTAGACAAACCAGAATTGACAGAGACCTGGAAGCTAGGTAGGCCATATTAAAGATTAATGAAATTCATTTTTGTATTAGTCAATATCATAGTATGACCTAATAAGGTTTTATTATTTTTATTATTTATGTGTAATTGGGTCTAGAGGCCCTTTCTACAGTATGACAGATCTGGAATAAGATGGGACAGATCTGGATTCATTTCTATTATGTACTTTGTTTTGTGTCATTGTATATGTATGAATTTTATTTATTCGTGTTGTTTTTTTTGTTATTTGCAGAGGTGCAACACTCCACAACGGTGGCATCTAGCCAAATCCAAAGGGAGATGTCTAGCCAAAGCCATGGGGAGTTCCAACATGACCACTTAATGGACGATTCTCCAATTGCTGATCTACGAGGTTTGGAAAAGGCTATGTTATCAATTGTTTGTCAATTACCCTTTTTTACGGCATTGACCTGCTTTAATGTGTATTTTGTTGATGTGTTCAGAGGTGCAACCCTCCACAACCGTGGTACCAATCCAAGGCCATAGGGAGATGCAATATTGGCGTCCAACCTTTACTGTTGTGCCAGGTACGTTTGATGAGACTTTCATATTTTGTAATCAATGTTTGCATGCCTGTATTTCTTTAAATGCATTTCATAATGACTCTTTCATTTTTTAATTACAGATTATAGAAATTGTCCAAGGGATCGTCCTCCTTCAAAACATGCCCAATTAATTGACAAGTCTCCAGTTGGTGACCTACAAGGTTGGTGATTTGCTTTGCATTTTCCTTTATTGGTGTGTTGGATGTTCTATTAGTCTTTCCATTGTGCTGACTCACGACACGCTGCCAGGTGACTACAGACGAAGGGGAGGAGCATCATCTTCTGCTATGAGAAATCCACCATGCAAGGGCTTCAGCTTTAACGATGACCAATGAGCCAAGCACATTTTTATGAAGGAAGATTCCATGAATATTGAGAAGGGCTCAAGGCTTGTGATAATTATCTATATAGTTAATTGCTTTGAAGTTGCTGCACAAATGTCTTGGATCCCGCTTTCAACGCTTGTTCCAGTGATATGGGGTCTATAATTGGAGATTCTGCAATCTGTTATTGTAAATCATCTTTAGGGGAAGGGCTTATTTCTACAATATCTGGTGCTCCAAGATGTAGAGCTAGAACATAATTTGCAGAAAGAGGCTCAAAAACTCTTGTCCAAATTTTGTTGGCCTGAAACAAAGTTAGTTTAGGGATGCAAAATGGCCTTTATGGCCTAGTGCAGAGAGATTGAAGATGGGCCTGTGAAACTTTATATTCTGCAACACAGATTGAAGATGGACCTGAATATGATGGCAAAAATCTTTATCTTCTAAGTTAGATTTGTCTCCACCATAAATGCACTGTGGAATTCATCCGATACAAAGTTTAAATGGATCACCATGTAAGCAAGGTGGGATTCTACAAAGATTTCGTATAAACTCAGAGTTGTGGTTGATCTTGTATCAGAAACTACCCTATAAACTCAGAGTTGTGGTTTATTCTGGTATTCACACTGCATAATTTCCTTTTTTGAAGATCTATGGCAATGCATTCTGGATGCAGTTTCTGCATGGATTGGAGAGTACAGATGGTATAACTATAACAGTAACTCCTGCAATGGCTATCAACAATGCGGTCACTACACTCAGATCGTCTGGAAAAAATCAAGAAGTGTTGGGTGTGCCAGAGTTGTGTGCTACAATGGGGATGTGTTCATGACTTGCAACTATTTCCCTCCTGGCAACTATGTAGGACAGAAGCCATACTGATTTATATGGCTTTGTGTTTTGCTACTTGTGTGCTGAGTGCTCTCACTTTTGCTGTCATTTCTAATTATTGTACAGTGATATAAATATAATATATACTAAAGAAACTTGGTGGTGGATTTGGTTCTTTTGTGAAACTGTTTACAGGTTATACACATTTAGATCGGTTATGTTCTTTCACAACGTTAGTGTTTTCCAAATCTTTGCCAGTATTTTGGAGATTGTGTGGGTTTATTTTTTATACTATTTTTATTAAATTTAAGTATTGGAGAGGAATTTTTTATGAGATTGTTTGGAAATATGACCAAGAGTGATGAAATTATAAAAAAAGGGTACAGTTTCATTGTTATGTTCTATTTAGTTCCAAAAAAATCTGTACACTTTCATGATAAAAACAAACTTATCTTAAATACATGATATGGAATTTTGACATAATATATATTTCTTTAAAGAAAACACTAATTACAGAAATCCAAAGTCTGTAGCTTAACTTCCATGCAAGGACTCTGAAGAAAGCTTATCTGATGGTTATTGAGAAAGCCGGGAAGGTAATAGATGTCCTCCACAACTAAAATGGAAGAGAACAGCCATTTTGATGTTAAATCACAAGCTTCTCTGACAGTCTTAAAAATGCATTGATGATGTTAATTTATTGAAAGAGAGCATATTCAAATCTGATGAACAAGGCCTCCGACATGAGGCAAAAATGACACAACTTCCACACAGGAACTCTGTCTATTAGGTGCTGGCTATGACATAGCATTTACAACATATTTGGTTTGAGGTTTTTTTTTGGATGGAAGACTAAGGTGAGATCATTGGCCAAGCCAGGCAGGGAGCTTGTTCACTATATTTTTGGGAAAAAAAAGTGGTATAAAGTATTTGTTCTTGAAGATGGTAAAACTTATCATAATTCAATTGTTCAATTGACAATGAGAACAACTATTATTGAGTGTTATTAGCAAAGACTAGTTGATTACTAAATGTTATTTGTTCTTGAAGATGGTAAAACTGATCATAATTCAATTGTTCAATTGACAATGAGAACAACTAGTGTTATTAGCAAAGGCAAGTTGATTACTAAGTGTTATCAGCAAAAGCCAGTTGATTCAGCATCCTTAAGAAAACCAGGTTAAACCAGGTTACTGAAATAATTCACTCATGTCTGTAAAAATGGACTTCCCTTCCATATGCCTTTGACTATATTGAACTGATAAACCTGCTGCCTTCTTTACATTCTGGAAATACTAATTCTTAACTAATAAAAAATAACTTTAAATACTACTCCAAAACAGTTAATATAATCTAAATTTCGTACATAAGATACAAAATACGATCCACATCTTTACTTAAAAGTTTGATCAAATATGATAATAAAGTAGATGGAACCCAACACATTTATAAAGTTTTAAATGGATTAGGTTTTACATGAAATATAATAAATATTTTATAAAGTCTTAAATGTTGTATTTTTTTGCATGAATGCAATAAATATTCCCATTTAAAAAGGAATAAGTTGAACGTGTATCAAAATAATAAATTTGTATTTTTTTCATTAATGTAATAAATACATTTCAAAAAGAACAAGTTTAACGTGTATCAAAATAATAAATTTGTGTTAAATTTAACGCAAACCTGTTTCAAAATAGACCATCGTTTTATTTAATGATAAATTTGAGTTGGATTTAACATTATTTTCTGGGAATTGGTTCTCAGGCAGTCCTTCTGCTTTGCAATTATCTCTCTTCAATTCATCTTGTGAGTCTCTTGAATGTAATTAGCCACCATGTTGCAAGAGTGGGTGTATTGATGCTCCAACAATGGGGTATTTGCATAATAAACTGTAAAAATATCTACAAATACAAAATACTCAAAAATATATACAAATAACATTTTAACATAAATGCATAAATGAGATCCCATATAGTATAATCAAAAGCTCATAATACTGGGTACCCAAATATCACATACTATTTATCATTGATAATTCCAACTTGTCCAACAAAAATGTCACTTTCAGGTGAAAGTATTAAATGTATGGGTTTCAACGAAACAACCATGACATTAGAAACACCGCAAGGATCATAACAAGAATACTAATTTTACATATTGCAGGTCTATATCGATTTCCATCGACAACTTTTGTTGGAATAGACATTGATAATAATTCCTCTTCACCACCCGCATATACTTTCGAAATGGAGCTCTCTTTTGAAACTTCTCCAAACACAAGACCGGTGGACAGCTTATGAATCTCTGCATGGTAATTTATGTTAAAAGACTGAAATCGGGCAGCTTGGATTGTTGCTTCTTTATGAAGAGGCTTCAGATTGATTGCCCGAACTTGATAGAGGCCTTTCATTTGGTTACATATCAGTTCAGAATTTGTGTAAACTACAATATCCTTGGCACCGTACTTTTTTGCTTCTTTCAATCCTTCAACAAGGGCAATATAGTATGCCTCATTATTAGTAGTTCTACCATAGACATCTCTTGTTCTTTGGACGACCTGATTAGAGGCATTGTTGTAAATAACATATTTAATCTTTGCTCGACCAGGATTCGGACAGCAAGACACTTCTAAGCATAACGTCCACTTGTGCACCATTTTTTATTTTTAGACTATTTGTGCTTCGAAAGACCTGTCAAAGTATAAAACAACAAATTTTGATCAGAAAAACTGAAGGTATGGTTGTGCCTCGAAAAATCACAAAAATTAAGAAAAAACAGAAAAATTAGTTTATCGGAAATATTGGGAAAATATTAGAAAACAGTAGCATTATGAAACTTGAAAACTGCTTTGTGAATGATAGAAATCAACTAGATAATGTAAAATGGTTGTTTGTGAGAAAAGGAATGTCAAGGACACATGACGACTCTGCTTTGCTGAACATAGAGACAGTCTTAGATAGTATCAGAAGCTAGGGTTAATACTCATGTCATAATAAAGTAAAATATGTTCCTAAACCTTCATAGAAGCTAGGGTGTTACAAAATCAACCCAATTGTATATTTAATTAATATGTATCATTAGCAATGTCTGTCATTAGCTGGGTGCAAACAAAATCAATGCTTTATGTAGAAAAGTAGGGTTCAATCCTATTTAACATTCACCAAACAATTAGCATCAAATATATAGATAATCAATACCATAAGAACATCACTCATGACAATGCAAATAGATATCACTAATTAAGTACGCAGAGGTCACAAGCATGTATTAGGGCAAGGTATAACTAGTAATGAGCTAGATTTATTTACCATTCAAAATTAACCAATCAGATGTAGCAATTATGTTAGGCCTTCAATAACTGAGTTCACCAAAAGACTTGCAAATGTATGTATGTTAATATCGCTAACAATGAATTATGGCCAATAACCAACAGTCATCCATATGTAATTCAATCAAAAAGGAAGTACAAAGAAGATGATTATAAAGGACAAAAAGAAACTGATGCATGTGATATCATTCACTACTCATTAGATAACCAAATTTCCAGTATAGTGACATTTTAGCATTCAGCAGGCAACTAGGTATTTCAATACAATAAATGCACTTTCCAGATCTGAAATAAACTTCAGAGTTGTGTTTATAGGGTGGATAAAAAGAAACTCCTAAATTAATTAACTCAATATCTTCTTGTTTTGTATTTACAATTATAGCAGCAGTTCACATGAAAATAGTATAGAATCAGACCTCAGAATATGCTAAATGAAACACTAACCCAACTCTGATTTTGTTTGTTTTCTGTGTGGATATTGCAGGTATTAGGGTAGAACACACAGGGTCCACAATCTTTGATTTTGTAGGGATTGAACTGTTCCCTAATTATTGGCAAATGCCACCCTATAACGACTAGAATGCACTTGGTTAAAAATAGGAATCATATAGATTCGACTGGGAATGTTGTCAAATGAAAAATGAAACTATGGTAAGCCCAACCATGTGACAAGTTGGTGCACTTGATGCAATGATGATCCAGGATAAAAAATCTGGCAAATGCACTCTGTCATTTTACTCTCCTTTTACTCTTTGTCATCCTGAAATGGTCTTCAAAATTATCAATTATCAATGATGGTGTTAACTTATCAAATTATCAGTTATGGTACATGGATGGGAAGGTAATATGCATCAGAACTCTCTTTTTGTTGTTATAACTTAGAGTTCTACTCATAGTTCCTGAATGATTTTAATTCTTAACTCTATTATTTTATTTATTATAAAAATATTTTCATATTTATTTGTACTTTCCATCTCCCAGCCATATCTGAATTCTGGCTTTTGAAAAATCTGTCGAATCCGTATCCAGATCCAAATCCATATCCTGACAACTTAGATAAAAACCTTGATAAAATTACAATGCAAGTAAGCTTTCCCCCATTTGGTGAAGAGTTAGACTAAGAACACTAATATTTGGAAGAGGATAAATATAGTTTACCTAGGCCTGAAGCAGCCGGAGATTTATCCACTGGGGGTGCAGCTGTACCTCGCAGTGCAGTATAGCACCCCTGTATAATGCCAGCATAGCAGTATGACTGGCATCACTGTGTCATTCCAGCATGTTAGCTTGGCTTGTATGCAAGACTGTACACCATCTCCAGGTATATGGCATACACCCTGTATAGAAAGTATAATGCCAGAATAGCAGTATGAATCATGACTGGCATCAGTGTCACACTGGCTTTATAGCTTGGCCCACAAACAAGATGGTACACCCTCTAGGCATACAGTGTATGACCGTGTGCTATTTCTCCTGCGGGTCCATATGCAGGAAAAACTATATCTATCCTCGGCACTAATGTGTAGGGTTCCAGCAAAAATACCAAAAAAAGCAATTCTCCTTCAAAAAATCATTATTTTGCAACCATGGTTGGGTGTAACCTTGGAATAATCGAAACAGGATTACAGGAGCACCAATTCAGATTACAACAATGCTGCACTGCAATTCTGCAACGTACAGAAATAATGGACAATATCTCCATAATGAAAGGAAACTATATTATGAAAAGGATACATTCAGTGGTATATCCATGAAGGGAGTTCATCTGCTGTATATATATTTATTATCTAATTCTCAGGTAGGCCCCAGGCTGAGGAAGCACCCATGGAACCATAGCCATATGTTTGGGAGTTAAGAACGGAACACTACATTCTCCCACCCTCCTTAAGAGCAAACATTATGCACCAAACAGGCTGGGATATACACATCCCAGCCTATACAGCATTTATGACTCTACTAGATGCATATTGATTGCCCTCCTCTTAAGATGCTTCATCTTTAGAGCATTAGATGAGACAAAATAATCAGATTTAAGGCCATTAGGTGTATTGACTCAATTGCTTCCAAGACCTCGGTTGATCCTTCAAAGGTTGATTGGTCCTTCACTTACACAAGAGCGAAGTTAGTAAATGGCCAACCTTGTGTACGAAACAGTAATAGTCCTCCATGGAATGGAATCCAAAATTCCAAACATCGGTATGTTCCAAAAGATTGGTGGATTGAGGACATTTGTGAACTGGATATTGATTTGTATGAGCGAGTAATAGTTGCTATTAAATCCAAGGGAATGAAGTAGAATCAAAGGAAGCCTTTACCACCAGGATATTAAACCCAGGCTTACATTTGTTTATTTTGTTTATTTAAATTTAAGTCTGATATATAGATTAGAGGTTGCACATTAAACCAGATTGAAATGAATGTACTTAAATCTAGATCTAGCTTAGAGAATATGCAACTTTTATCTTCACAACCGCTGGGTGCATAGCATACCCAGATTTTAAACGAGTCTTTGATATGTAGCCTTTATCTTCACAACTGTCAGGTGCATATTAGATCCAAACTTAACTTTGTTTATTTAAACTTCGGTTTGATATATAGCTTAGAGGATATGCAACCTCTAACTTCACACCTAATCCCAAGCAAAGATATAATCTCTGATTTCACACCCTCTAGGTGCTCATTAAGCGCAAACAACCTCTGAGTAAGTGAGTACATACGAATCCCAAATTTAAATGAATCTGGTTAAAGATAGGTATGATATGTAGCTTAGAAGATACCACCTCATTATCTTCCCAACCTGGAAGTGTATAAGAGGATGGTTAAACCAAGTTTTGAAATGTTCATTAAACTTGAATGAGAGATTTTAAAATATTATAACTATTTTAAGATTTTAAATATGTAGTATGTGGGATTGTGTTAATGTTGTGGGGTATCTAGTTAATTTTATGCCACTACATATCCAATTAGAATTCCCTGAACAGAGCATTCATGGATATGAGAAAGCATCTCTTAAATTAATCACGATGGAATCCAGATGGAATCTTCAGAATCCTATGCCTGCAAAATTCTAGAATCAGCTCGGCCATATCCAAAACACAGAGCTGATTTTGTTTTGATCAAACACTTGCACTGGGTTATTTTATTTGATAGAACACTTTCCTTTGGTTTCATTTTCTGGTATTGCAAGACTTGTTTGTCACGATCTTTCGAATTTCCACTAGCTATTGTGCTTTCTGACCAGGTCTATCACTGAGAACAAATATATTGTCAGAGCTGAAAGGATCAACAGACCCACTGTGATGGGATGTAATGGCCATGTCATCCGGCAGGTGATGGAATTGGCAGTATACATATTTGGAATCATTCTTTATTTCAGGTGCAGAACTCCCAAACTGCACTTGAATGTGGGTGCCTAATATACATATTTGAAAGAAAAACCAACTTTGTATCCTCTATTATTAGAGTAAATCAAAATATACATTGTCATTGGCTCTGGCTCAAAAAGATACCTTAAAACTTACTTCAGTCTACCCTAGAGGCCATGCCTAATATGCATACTTACAGTTGAAGCCTGGCTTTCACTAATTGAAAACTAAGTTTCACTAGTTGAAATATCAAAATCAAATTTATTACGTGTGCAGCCTTATCACCATAGCGTTTATTTATTTGCTCTTGCAGGAGTGTGGCTATCGCCCTAATTGGGTTTTTACACAAATAACCATATAATTGTTCTTATTTAGATTTTTCATTCTACAACACATAAGAACATGTCATTCCTTACAAGACTCACATAATTTGACGGCAACTGTAACTTCCGAATTATAATTTCTCGACTGCATTTAACATTCAGGTTTATAATAATATGCACAATTAAATTAATTCCCATTAAAATTACATTCTATAAAACGTATGAATGAACTATTCATTAAAGGACTCAGTGTTAAATAGTTTTAATATGTAGAGTATCCATTCACTGAAATGAATATGCAGAGGATTCGTTTATTGCAATAAATATGCAGAGAATCTGTTCATTGAAGTAAATATGTAGAGGAAGTTGACATTGGTCTACACACGAACTAATTTCCCTCTAGATGCGTTTCAGACGGTTGATTATTGCCAGCACCGTTGAGCATGGTGGGAAAGCGACCGGGACCGTTTCTAACTAAGGGTATTTTAAGATTTTAAATATGTAGTATGTGGGATTGTGTTAATGTTGTGGGGTATCTAGTTAATTTTATGCCACTACATATCCAATTAGAATTCCCTGAACAGAGCATTCATGGATATGAGAAAGCATCTCTTAAATTAATCACGATGGAATCCAGATGGAATCTTCAGAAGGTATTGATGCCTTCCAGAAAGAAAACATTAACATTGATGAAGAATTACAAGATGAGATAAGAAAATATCAAAAGCTTCAGATGGCAATTGAAGATTTGCACAAAAAGTTGGTTACCTCGGAAGAAGAGAACAAGGCTCTCAAAACGGAATTGCAAAGGTCTGTTCAGAATAATGATGGGGTCAAAAAGGTAGTATGTGACATGGAAAATAATGGTGCATGTGGTGGTGTTTCCACACTTGAAACCGATAAAATGAAATGTAAATCATCAGAGCAGGGGCAGAGTCCTATGGTGGGCACACGGAATGATAGAAATGTTCAGAAAGAATGTAACAATGTGCAAGAAGAACTGCTATAGCAGGAAAGAAAGAGCAGCCTTAGAACTGAAGCATCCTGTGAGCTGCAGGGGATGAGGAGTTCTAGAGATGGAAGCTCTAATTTATTGATGGAATTGGCAGTATACATATTTGGAATCATTCTTTATTTTGGGTGCAGAACTCCCAAACTGCACTTGAATGTGGGTGCCTAATATACATATTTGAAAGAAAAACCAACTTTGTATCCTCTATTATTAGAGTAAATCAAAATATACATTGTCATTGGCTCTGGCTCAAAAAGATACCTTAAAACTTACTTCAGTCTACCCTAGAGGCCATGCCTAATATGCATACTTACAGTTGAAGCCTGGCTTTCACTAATTGAAAACTAAGTTTCACTAGTTGAAATATCAAAATCAAATTTATTACGTGTGCAGCCTTATCACCATAGCGTTTATTTATTTGCTCTTGCAGGAGTGTGGCTATCGCCCTAATTGGGTTTTTACTCTCCTTAATGTGGTCAAATCAATCGGCTTTAACCTCATAGAAATGTTCAGAAAGAATGTAACAATGTGCAAGAAGAACTGCTATTGCAGGAAAGAAAGAGCAGCCTTAGAACTGAAGCATCCTGTGAGCTGCAGGGGATGAGGAGTTCTAGAGATGGAAGCTCTAATTTATTGATGGAAATTGAGGAGTTCTAGCAGGTGGGAAAAATGGCAGAGCAGTTCATTCTTCTACAATGGTCTTATCAGCAATATCATCAGATATTGTATTTTCTAAGCATGATCAGGTCCATTTTGAACAGGAGAGGGAAGTAAAACTTCCTAAAGGCATTAAAAGACGAACTTCTTTGGTATCGCATATAACTGAGTCTACAGATGAGTTCAATGACGAACTCAGGTTCAATAAGCAAAGGAGAACAGAACAATATTCCAAACAAGCTAATTGCAATGCCACTAATATGTTTGTTGATACTGTAGAAAAACAGAATGCCACAAGTACTTCTTCGTTGTCCATTGATGATGATATTATAAGACCCTCATCAATCAGCCATTCATCACGTTTGCCGCTCTTCCCTTTATACTCAGTCAAGATACAACAAATAGAAGAAAGAGCAGGAACAGTAAACAAAGTTCAGAAAGAAGGTACAGGGGATGAAATCAGAGGGAAGAATAAGATGTCGGATTTTTTATTTGCTAAAAAGGGAATGCTGAATGTCGAACTCAATCAAGGTAGAAGTTGCATTAACTATAAAAATAAGAACAGCAGTAAACTATTGGCACCATGTCCATCTGGGGACTGTGAAGTTATGGTGGGTTCAATTGAGATGTTAGCTTCTGCCTTGAAGTTGAGTAAGCATGACAAAAAGTCAAACCTTCTACATGGTTTCATTAGGAGACATCAGTATGGTGATGAGACAATTAGTGGTATGAAAACGGAGGATGGAGCAGTTCAGTTTGTTCTCCTCAATTTTCCTTCTGGTATGTATGTGAATGGGTTTGAGGATGATAAGTTGCCATTCTGGAACGTCACTTACTGATTCTGGAATATTCCTCTCTGTTAAAACATTTTTGATTAAATTTCTTCGACCCAATAAGTTTTCTTGCTGTTCTGGAAGAAGGAGAGAGATTGGTTACATGCAAGTGATTACCTTTTCTGAGCCGAGTTTGCAAAATTCGTCTCAGTAGACAGAGCTTGCAGGGTCTGGAATGGAACACAACTGGAGCCGAGTTTGCAAAATTCGTCTTAGTAGACAGAGCTTGCACGGTCTGGAATGGAACACAACTGGAGCCGAGTTTGCAAAAGTATTCTCAGTAGACAGAGCACAAGCGGGAGGGAAGGAACCAGGTTCGAATTCGGAAGTTGGTAGCATGAATTAATGCATGGACGGGACGTCGGCGTGTTTAGGAGCGAATCCGGACGGGGACGAGGATTGGCAGCCCAAGACATCGCGTGGGACCCCCAACGTCGTGGGGAGGAGTGAGAGCACCGGAGAAGGGCGCCGGAGAAGGCAGCCGTTGGGGCGCCGTTGACGGGAGGGGACGGAGGAGACGGACGTTTATGTAAAACGTCGAAGGGTTAGACTCTTCCGCTCATTTATCCCTCTTTTCACACCGCATCGAGTCCCGTTAAGCACAGAGTAGACACTGTTTTCCTCTATGAGGATCCGAGGGTACCACCTTCAAACTGGTTCTCAAGTGCCCTTATCTGGCAGTCTCCTAGGGTTCTTCCCTCTGTCGTGATTGCCGAAAGCAAGGTGCTTTGTTTCTCCGAAAAAGCCGTGTTTTTTTCCCTTCTATCCATTAAAGTATTTCTTGTGGTGATCCGGTAGCTTTTCTTAGGACCCTGCATCATTCAGAGTGATTCTCTATTTGTTTTACCCAGCCGAGGGGTCTGTTTGGGTATAACTAGGCGCTATCTCCGAAATGGAAAAGCTGCGAAAGCAGCAAGCCTATGTTCTTCTTTTTCCTAGGGCACCTAAATCTTGTTATAAGTCTAGAGGATGTAAAATCAGCCTTCCCGGCCGATTCAGGAGCTAGGTAAATTTTCCCTGAAGATTGGACTAAGAGTCAAGTGATGTATGTCGTCTTGTGCAATTTTTCGTTGTCTGCCTCGAGCGCGCAAGTTATTTCGAAGCATCAAACACATAATAGATTGCCCGTTTTAGTTTTGCACTCAGCGTAGTTATTCGGTAGACGTTTGTGCATATAAACGTTTCATTCTAGAGTATGCGTAGTAGCATTGGTAGGCGCATATTTTCGGCCTAGGCTCATAACGCTTCTCATGCGCTAGAGCACAAATAATTTTAGCTTAGGCGCAAGGAATGATTTTTAGTATTGGCGCATGCCAAATCTTTAAAAGTTGCACGGATTGTTTGCGCGCAGGTGCACGAAGTGATCCCAGAATTGGTGCAGGAAACCCATTATTACCTCTGCGCATAAAAATGGATGGCGCATGGAATAAAATTTTGCTTGTGCCACAGCGCACTTTACTCAATTAATGTGTGCGTGCACAAAACTTAAACTCAGCGCAAAAGTTATTAGGGCGACAGCGCAGTTTTTCCCCTTTGGACGCGCACGAGTCTGCGCCGCTTTTAAAAAGCATCTGCGTGTTAAGAAGCTAACAGCGCAAGGCTCACAATTGATCTATCTTATTGCCTGGATGATTGTGTTTCATCTTTGACATGCAAAACCTTTGATGAAATAAACTATTAGTTTTGAAATGAAAAATGGTGTTGTCAAGTTAATACTGAGCTATATTTCTTAAGACATCCTCCTATACTGTGCAATTGATTAATTTCTGATTCTGCTGTAGATTGTAGCCAATGCTTCAAGGATTGTTTAAATGTTATCTATCTCTTCTTATATCTCGCATTTTGATCACTGCAGGACTGTCATGCACAGAAGGTCTTCCAAGAAGAAAGCTGCACAAAGCATCGACTCTGATTCTGACGTAGAGATCTTGTTAGACACTTCACTTGAAACCATGTTTACTGATACACAGTCCACCACCGGTGTTCACTCGGGAAGCTCTGCCCCTGAATTTGATTGGGACGACCTATACAGATTTATCATGAGCCAAGACAGTACGACAACTTCTATTGAGGATGCGTTGGTCTATGCCAACATCAAAAAATCCTTTTTGCATAAGGCAGCGACTTGCCCCAAGTTATTTCCCTGCTCCGAGGTCATTGGGTGGTTAATCCCCCACGTCAGAACTAACACCGGGCTAATAAACAACAAGGACGGGTTTAACCTGGCATCCTTCGCTCCTGAGCACATTGCAGTCACCTACATATTGCCCCAACCCAGAGCTTGGCTAGACGACAATTGGATAGCAAAGCATCCAATGGACCTACTCGAGTCTGCCAGGAAAATGACCATTAGCGACAGGCAAATCAGGAGGAGGAACAATGATCAATATGAGAGCAGCCTCCTGAAGACCCCATATAAATTCATTGTCTTAATGTTGAGTCGTCTATTTGGAATGCCAAATGGCAATGTCTTTAAGATCGGTTGGATCCCGGTAATGTTCCATATAGCCATGAATGGCACCATCTTCAACTGGGCTGATATCATATCAGATAGCATGGTATCCCAGTTGACAGCAGCTCAAGGAGGGCTCACTCAGAGGAAGGCTAACTTCTTCATGTCTTCATACTTGATAGATTGTCTGTTAAGCAAGCATATATTTCCAGACTTGGGTTGCCTATGGAAGCCCAGGGAAACAACCCTCTTCATGGCATACCAGTGCACGTGGGCGAGCCAGTATGCAAATCATTACAAAATGATTTGCGAGAAGTTTATTATGCCACTTTATCAGCTTATTTTTAATGAAGAGTCAGGTTGTTTGTCCGAAAATGCCATGCCTATAATTGAGGCATATGGGGACTATGACCACTCTCATGAAGGAACTTACATAAGAATGAGTGGAGGATCTCTAGCCCCATTCATGTTCCCTCGTTATGTCACAGAATCTGTGGTTCATAAGGAAGCTGTGAGACAACTTTTCGGTACCGGTGCAATAAGCAAAGTTCTCACAGACCGGAAGAAAAGCATATACCCTCCTATGCCTTTCACTATTGGAGCCTATAGCTTGCTAAGAGCAAGAGATGGGGAAAAATACTCCCAGGGCTTGGAATTTTCCCGTTTTGGGACCGTTCCTTTTAGAAGACATGACCCAAACGGTAGAGCCATTCAGCATTGTGCAGATATCAGGACTCCATTTGAATACTCTCATACTGTGGACCTGGACAAAGAGTTCTTCAGAAGCGCCCGAAACATAACATAGTTGGGAAAGCATTACTTGAAGAAACCCTCCAAAAGTTCAAAGCCCAGACCTATTGGTCTAGTCCAATTTGAGCAAGAAGCTTCAGCTTCGCAATCTATGGATCCAGCAAGATCAGATCAAGAGGAGCAAAACAGAATGCTTGAGGAGCAAGCTCTCCAGTTGTAGCAAGAGCAAGAAGAAGCTAGAATCCAAAGTGAATTGGACGCTAGGATTCAACAAGAAGAAGCTACAAGGATTCAGCAAGAGTGCGCTTTGTAGCTGCAACAACAAGAATAGGTAGCCAGGATTCAAAGAGAGGAAGAAGCTGCTAGAATCCAAAAGGAGGAAGAGGCCAGGATTCAGCAAGAGTTGGCAGCCAAGTTGCAGCAAGAAGAAGAAGAAAGAATCCTGGCTGAAGAAGCAAGCCGGCTGCAAGCACACTTGGAAGATCTAGCCAGGAGACAGGAGCAAGGGCACACTAAGAAAAACCCCGAGCCTAAGTCATCCACCCAAGAGGACATGGAGGTAGATCCACCATTGATGGACTCACCTGAAAGGCCTAAAGGAGGGATGGTTTCGGAATCAGGAATGGCTTCTACTACAGGGTTGGCACTGACCCCGTACAACCCAAATAAGCAGCGCAAGGTTGCTGACTTGGATACGTTGTATTTCCATGAGAGATAGAAGGCTATCATTGATAGGAGAGTCAAGAAAATGGAAATCGGGGAGGATAAATTTGAATTCAGGATATCAGAGACCACATTGGTCCAACGAACTGATGTCGACCCCATTTTCCAAGTCCAATGCACTGTAGCCTCAGCAAAGGCAAGTAAAGCCAACGTTGACTTTTTGACAGCGCAAGTAAAGCATTACAAGGAGAAATGCTTTAAGGTCAACGATGATAGGAAGAGAGATGTTCTCGAATTAAATAAATTGAAAGACAAATGCTATGATTTGGAAGGAGAGAAGTCAGTGCTGCATTCAAAAGCTCTCCAGCTTGAAAATGAGAAAATTTCAATAAGAATGCAGTTGGCTATCTCTGGAGATGAGCAGAAGAAACTAAAGGATCAAGTAGCAGAGTTAGAGAGGCTCAAGGCTAGCAGGGCCTAGCAAGTTCACCTCACCGCGCAGGAGTTCAGGAGGCTGATTGACGAAAAGGAGCAACTGTTGAAGTAGCTCCAAGAAGCATCTGAAGATAAGCAAAATTTGCTTACATTTCGCAAGCAAGCATGCGATCTGCGGACTAGAATTCATCAGTTGTTAGTGCTGATCTTAGAAGAGATTTGGGGCTTAAAAGGAATGATGAAGGAAATGTCGATGATTGATACTCTAGCGCAAAGAACTCATGACAGGTTTTCCCAGCATGTAGCGGATTTAAAGTTGCAATCTGAATGGAAAAAGGGAAAATCTCAACTCCCTTCACACCTGCATGCTGCTACAGGAAAAGAGCTAGAATTGGACATAGGAGTCCTTGAATGGACCAAAGATTGCGGTGCTAAGCTCAGCCTGGAAATTAAGAAAACAACCCGCATGTTTTTTTCAGTCTACTCCAAGATCAGGGAATCCTGCAGCAAGTGTCAGCAGGTTCTTCCTAACAATGTTTATGAATTCCCGAAGGAGGAAGACCAATTATTTGACTTTCAAAATGCGTTGGACGCAGACTTGGAGTACATTGGAAATGTAGAGGTGTTGATGCAGGATGAATTCTAGCAGTTCATCTGCCAGCCTACTAGGCACATTCACCTGTTGGAAGCAGCATTTAAAGAGGCATCAGATGAATCAGCACTGGCCAGGATAGACTTGCATAAGCATGAAATAGCATCCAAAGCTATATTGTCTTCCAAAAGCAAGATTATCGTAAAAGACATTAGCAAATGAGCCATGTATATCCAAAGTGTTGAGAAACTGGTGGGCGCGAGCGAGCAAGCTGGTAGAGCAGGATCGTCCAATCAGCAGGCAAGGTCCCAGCAAAATATATAAATAATTCCCCTTTGTTTTGAATAAGAAGAAAACTTGTTTTTCCCGTTTTGTGTAAATGAAATAAAAGGGGATAGCTGGCCCTATTTTGTCCCATATGGGAAATCTGTAATGAACTGATATTTTGTAAAGGTTACCTAAAAGGGGCCAAATTAGAATATTCTTGCTTAGGGCACAGCTGTCGGCTCATTTGAGCATTCTGTAAGGTTATAAATAGGAGTACGTAGGATGAATGAAGGGACTTTTGGCAGGCAGAGAAAAGACAGTTGCACTATGTATGAAAACTATTTTTCAAATATAAGATGAGGAGCTCAATTTTCTGTCTATCGAAGGCCTGCATGACATTTACTTTGGAATCCGTGTGAAGGAATGTTGAATTACTTCGGATTTCTTGCCATTGGTTATTGTGAGATCGTTCTAACTCTGTATGGATTATTCTACTGGTTGTGAATGTTTCTCATTTCCTGTGTATGTGTTATGCAATATGAGGGGTGAAATCGTTTTATTCATTTGAGCTATCTTGAATGCATCTTTATTTCTGCTGCAATTTACATTTAATATGGTTTAAACAACTATCTGTGTGACCTGTGTATGTATCTACAGCAAACCACTCGTTCCTTTAACTTTGCTCCTCATGAGGATAGAATAGATTTACTTTTATAGTTCTAGATTAAGATTTATTTCAGTCTTGCATTTAGATTAAGTTAGATTAAAGCACTTGCATATCATACAATAATATAAAATGCATAAACGGTGGATCAGGCCGCAACCGGTAAAGAAGACATTAAATATTTAAATCTTACGGTAGCCGGAACCGTTAACCAGATGGATTCCCCACACCAAATGGTGGACGGTCTAATTGGGACTGTGTACCGGGGAGGATCCCTTTCTGATTGATGCTGCGATTTCTGGGGCATCAACAGGTAGGGGCTGTTGGCACTCCATGTAATATCTTCCACGTGAACTTGGTGGATGCAATAACTGTAAATCTTACTGTGCATGGTTATCACGTCTACTTCCCTCCGAGCTGGATACCGTAATGATCTTTGGTATGCTATGTTGGCACTGTCGTGGTTGTAGTAATTTATGAGGTAATAAATACAAAGGTTTCCCATTCTCCAAAGTGGCTTGCTGGCACCTTCTTGTTCGTTGATTGAAATAAATCTAGGACGTTGATTTGGTAACCCTAGAATCTCATTGTATGTGTTGTTGGAGAGTTATCGGTCTTCAATGTTACGCTGGTGTTTGTGTGATGAGGCCGACAGGCTACTGTAAAATGTAGGGTTTAGACAAAGAAACGTGGTGGTTTCGACCTTGAGACCTGTGGATGGTGATTTTAGCAGTTGTAGGTTTACATTGGTGTGCCATGGAGCTATGATAAGGTTATAAAAGTTGTATTTGGATTTTCCCTCTGTCAGTTAATGAAATCGTAGTTCGATTCCTTCAGTTGGTGAAAGAAAAACTTCTGTACAAGAGTTTGTGGTCAAAATCTATCAAGCCTCGTCGTTTTTTCTAGGTGTTGTACCGACACTCAGAGCTGCAAATCTAGAGGTAAGAAATCACAAATGAATTAATACCATGTTTAAAAGTTTTCAAAGTTGTGATTTTCTTGTTTTAAACTCCTCGACTGTGTTCTTGGCAGGAATTGGTTTCGAATGAGGTTCTTTGGCAAAGGTTTTGAAATGGATTGCATGCATCCAATTCTTGGTAAGCTCCAGTGGTCCTCAAACCCTCGTAGGTGCCTTTGGACTTGGTTTTGATGATGATTCTGTTGCTGAAAGTCGAAATTGTTCGACCTTAGTTTTCGGTGATGGCCGTCTGTCGAGTTTTTAAAGTCTTATGTTGACATAAAAAGAATTGTACAGAGGGTAACCCTCGAATGTTTGAGTTGTTACTTGGCCTTGTTGATGCTTAGCTCTTCGTTGATAAGAGCTTAGCAATCGTTTTCGTAATGTAAAGAGTCAAGGGTATAACCTTGTGTAGTTTGAGGATGAAATGAACTCGTTTGATGTTTGTTGAAAAGCTAATTTCGATAATGCGTATGTTTGGATACTAGGGTTGTGAGCTAAGGTTTAGACATGGATATGTAAATTGTGCCTTCGGCTAAAAGTCAGATGATTCTTAGAGAGTAATTACTATATATAAAAGAGAATATGGTTTTGGAAAGTAATGACTAGGGTTTAATAAGTCATAAATGTTATCATTCTTTGAGTAATGTCTACAGTTGTCTTTGAGATAGAAAAAAGTGATGTTTGTATATGGAGTTAGGGTTTGTAGTGTATTAGGTTTTGAGACTACTGAAATAAACGAATGATACATGAAATCAAACAAGAAACCAATGAAGAAATAAATTTTGTGTAATGATAAGAAAACTATATATTGATTAGTTCTTGCAATTGTTAAACATCCTTGGAAATACTATTTCTTGGAAAACATGATATGTATGATTTTAATTGCATATATTCGCTATCTTAAATGAATAGAGATAAGAGAAAAATATATGACTATACAGAAGTTAGACTATGTTTTTTCTTTCATGAAATAACAAAAGAATTCTATATTACTGTCGATGCTATATAGTAAATTCTTACTATGTTTAGATATAGGACATAATTGTAAACAAAGCACTTACTGTAATTATTTGTCCAATCAGTGGCAATCTTCCTATCTCTCATGTATCATTTAATTTGCTTCTCTATACTAGAGTACGATGCAAATAACAACATGTGGAAAAATATAGAGATGGTTTTCAAATCAGATCTTTAACAAAGCTTTATCATTCAGACTTAAACATAGATCAGAAAATAATTTTTTTTACAAAACAGAGTTTGATAATTTTACTAAACAGAAATATTAAACTGTAAACAAAATAGGAACAACAAAACCTGGTTAAATAAGGCTTCTAAATTCCAACAAAAAACTTAAGATAAATTACATTAAAAACAATGCCAAACTAATGCTAACTCTGCCGAATGATTTATATAGTCCCTCTACTTAGCGTCGAGGACTAATAAGGAGTGGTATAAAGTTATGCCTTTGTAGATACAAGTGGAATAACTCTTAAACTTTCTTTTAATTTGACATTTTTTTGTACACCATATTTTGTAATTTTTAGAAATAATATAACTTGTAAGTTTTCATGATAATGAGCCCAATGGATTAGCTCAAGTGGTTGAGTGTTGTCATCGCAAGCACAAGGGCATGGCCTCACTTAATGTACCCACCGGGTTAGGCCCCGTAATCAGTGGGAAAAAATAGTTTTCATGATATTGATTTCTCCTTTATCCTTACCATAGAGATAGATTTGCAAATTTAATTATGTTAGGTTGAGTATGCAATTATAAGTTTACATTATTGGAAATTTTAGAAATTCTCTCTTTCATGTACAAAATGTGTCGAGAAAAAAAGAATGAATTGGCAAACCCAAAAACAAGATAACAAACTAGTAAACCTATTTTAGTCATAAATTAAACTTTAGAGAACTTGTTTAAATTAACTGTGATTAACACTAGGTAATCCTAACAACCATCCCTCATGGAAATTAAAGTGTATAATGGCTCTAAAGTGCCATATACAACCTCAAACTAGTGTTGAGACCGACACACCTATTGAGTAAGCTATTTTACACTCGCTAGGGAGATGTCCAACGTGTTCAATGACTGGATGGGAAGGTAGGTCCAAAACCAAAATGTGGGGCGAAATCCTGATGAGACTTAATTCAAGAAACTTGAGCAGAAAAAAGAAAAACAGGATCAAGAACAACCATCCTCCACGAAGGGGTTAAGTGCACCCTTAGATATAATGAAAGAAGTTCATAAATCCAACTTACCAAAGTTCTTGGGGAAATAGGAGGGGCATGTGGCAAAATCCTAGTTGGTTGGAGTTAAAAGAACTCTACACTTTAAGGACTACACCACTAATGAGAAGGTGCAAATAGCTATGAGTCTTCTAACGAAGAAAGCATCGATGTGGTGGGTTAATGAGGAGCAAAAGATAAAAATTGGGCCCTTATAGGTATTGTGGGAATTATTTGAAGAAAAGTTTAGAACTCGATACTTGTCATAGGAGTATAAGCACCAACAAAAAACAACATTCCAAGCAGTACAACAGAGGGGAAGGTCAATAGAACAATATGAAGCAAATTTTTACTCATTGGTGCATCATGTTAACTACATGATAGATGATGGTACATAAGAAAAAAGATTTATTTATGGGATAGATGAAGAGGTCCATACAAAGGTAGGTATGTGGAAACCCACCACCATGGAAAAGAATTCAAATATAGCCAAGCGGGTTAAGAAAAATATTGATATGGGAACATAAATGTAGGTGCAGGATCGAGTTCAAGCACAAGCATGATCATAGACATCCAAAGGGAAATTCAGATCGAATGGTACCTTACAGATTGGGGGCAGGAGAGCTGGTTACCATGGATCACATGGAGGGGAAATCAGGATGGATATTGTATCATCCACTTCCCTTTCCAACTCATCATCTACGTCATATACCAAGTGATCGAGATCAGGGTCCCATCAACCTCGGGGTGGCGGCCTGGGGCTGGGGTTGTGGTGGCTGAATACAGACAGTTGCTCAGCCTCAACTAGGATTAAATTCTTCATATTCTAGGGTCCCCACTATTAGCGAGATTTCCCAATAGGTCAAGTGGAAGCCAGTTGTCGAGATACAAGAACACAAGAAATTCAACAGCAAGGTCAACATCAAATTCATGTTGTAGTTGACCATCATCAAGTAGAGTACCAGGCTATGGTTATGGAGTCAATAAGTATGATCATTGGTATTCCTTTAATTTTTTTGATAGATATAGGGGATACTAATAGCTTTATTTCCCCTTCAACACTAGAAAAATGTGGGTTGGCAGCCCAAGCTCAAAGTGACTTTGACCAAGTAGAGATGGCTTTTGGATGAAGACAATCAGTAGGGATACTGATGAAGAACTGTATAGTCAAAGTAGGAAGTGTTTATATTAAAATTAAATTGTATAGCACTACTCTAGGTGCATATGAAATGATAGTGGGAATGGATTAGTTGGAATCCCATCGAGCACTGGTAGATTGTTATGAAAATAAAGTATTTTGCATTAATGATTTCAAAGAGCTAATGGTAATTGAGGGGCTTAAGTGGGATATTTATCTGTGTTTTATCTTGGATACCAAGGAAAAGATATGTGTGAGTAAGGGATGCATATGTTTTTTGTAGAAGTGGTAAGAAATTGCAATAGCGACTATGAAGGGTCACGCCCAATCCTCTATGAGTTTGTAGATGAATTTCCACCTGTTACCAAGGTTACCTCCAGTGTGTGAGTTCGAATTCACCATTCCCTTGTAACCTGGTGTAGAAACAATATCCAAGATACCTTATGGAATGCCAATGTCAAAAATAAATGAGTTAAACATACAAATCGAGGAACTCATTAACCAGGGGTTGATCTAGCCTAGTGTATCACCTTGGGGGCGTTAATTATATTTGTTAAAAAGAAGGATGGTACCCTTCATTTGTGCATAAATTATAGAGATTTGAACAACGAAACCATCTAGAACCAATATCCTATGCCTCACCTCGATGACTTATTTGACCAATTGAGAGGGGCATCTATATTTTCTAAGATCGACCTATAATCAAAATGCCACTAGTTAAGGATCAAGGAAGAGGATATCCCTAAGACTACCTTTCGAATAAGGTATGGATACCATGAATTTGTGGTGGTGCCATTTGGGTTATCTAATGCATCGACAACCATCATTAACCTGATTAATAGTGTGTTCCGAAAGTATTTAGACCATTTCGTACATGTGTTCCTAGATGACATTTTAATCTATTCTCATAATATTGATAGCATCAATATCATATAATATTGATACTTCGATGCCTCAAAGATCATACATTATATGAGAATTGTCCAAATGTGCCTTCTTTCAAAAAGAGATCCAGTATCTGGGACACACTATTAGTGGTGAGGGGATCTCGATTGTTCCAAGAAAAATTGAAGCCATATTAATTTGGCCACCACATAAGAATGCTAAGGAAGTTCACAACTTTATGGGGTTAGCTACGTATTATAGGATATTTGTAGAAGGATTCTGTTGAATTGTAACACCTATCACAACTTTGAAAAAAAGGGGATCACATTTGAATGAACTAATAAATGTGAGGAAGCCTTTAATATTCTTAAAAGACATCTAATGACCGCTTTGGTTCTCAAAGTTCCAAACATGGACATGGATTTTTTGGTTTGTACTAATGCATCATGAGAAGTTCTAGGTGCAAACTTGATGCAGGAGGAAGGGGTCATTGCTTGTGCTTCCTGAAAACTCAAAAATCACAAGGTTAATTATACAACTCGTGATATAGAATTGGGTGAAGTTGTCATGGCCCTCAAGTTGTGGAGACATTATTTGGTAGATCACCAATTTGAGCTAAAATTGGATCATTGAAGCTTGGAGTACATATTCACTCAGAAGGATCCTAATGCACGCTAGAGATGTTGGAGCAAGATGTTTAGTGAATATGAATTCAATATCCCCTTCCTTAAGGGGAAATAGAATAGGGTATTTTTTGTAGCTGCAACTTGATCCCCAAAAATTTTGTAAAATTGTAGGGCCCCTCCTTTGATCTTACTCAGAGTTTGATTCATCTTACCCCTAACACTTAGTTTTTCTCGAAAAATAACAAAAAAGAAGGCATTTTTTCATTTCCGCATCACTAAGTTCCACATCCCTAAGTTCTGCATCATGCCTTTTCTAGATTTCCACATGTCCAATTGCGTATTGCATTTCCAACCATTTGAGATTGTATCCGCAATCCTGACTTTCTGACTTCCTGCGTTTCCAATTGCGGATTGTGGATTGTATTTCTGACTGTCCAAATTTGTTTCCGCAATCCTGCACTCCCGCAATGCCACAATCCCACTTTTTTGCAGTTCCAATTGCGGATTGTGAGTTGCGGATTGATTTTTTCGGTTTGTTGAATTATCTCTCGCATTTCTACATTCCGCATGTCCGCAATCCCACTGCTCCGCATCCTGCGTTTCCGCATTCCGCATTTCCGCACTTCCGCAGCTCCGATTGCGGATTGCCGAGGGCGTTTTGGAATTTCTGAAATTGTCTCCCACACTCCCGTATCCCCGCAATCCCGTAGTCCCGCAATCTCGCGTTTCTGCATTTTGCGCTTCCGTAGTTTTGATTGCGGATTGCGGAGGGAATTTTGGACTTTTTGAAATTATCTTCCACACTCCCACATCCCCATAATCCCACAGTCCCACAATCCTGCATTTTCGCATTCCACAGTTTCATGCTTTTGCAGTTCCAATTGCGGATTGTGGATTAAGGAGGGCATTTTGGACTTTGTGAAATTGTCTCCCACACTCCCGCATCTCCGCAATCCCGCAGTCCCGCAATCCCACATTTCCGCATTCTGCAGTTCCGCGCTTCCATAGTTCCGATTGCGAATTGCGGATTACAGATGGAATTTTGGACTTTCTGAAATTGTCTCCTGCACTCCCGCATCCCCGAAATCCTGCAGTTCTGCATTCCGCATTGCGGATTGCAGATGAAATTTTGATCGGTCGAAATTACCCCCCCACAAGTCCACATTCCCAGAGGTCCGCATTGTGGATTGCGGAATGCAGAAGGCTTATTTTGGTCATTTTTGCGGGCCCTTTCCGACCTTCCGCCTTTATGTAAATTATCATTTTCAGGCCAAAACAAGAGCATGGAAGCTTCAATATTCTGATATGTGAACAATATTGACACTTATATCTCTGCAATTTATGTTATGCTCATTAGCATTTCGTTTGGAATTATTATGTGGGAAATGATTATTCTTATACATTGATTTTTGTTGTTTTCTCAGAACGTGTGGAAGCTTAAAGGCTATGAGAAGAAGGAACAATAGGCATAAAAGACGAATTGGGAAATCCAAAGGATGCAGAGGGAGCTGAAAGGTTGTGGGCAGAAGAAGCACAGGCACAAGAGACAAATTAGGCAATCCAAAGGATGCATAGGAAGCCGAATTGATCAGTCGTTTAAGACAAATTCTCTTGTAATATAGATATGGGGGAAGGGTACCAGATGAAGGGAATTTTTCTAGTGAATTAGAGACTGGATACATTGTGTAAGAGAACTATTTTTCTGCTAATGAGGAAGGGCCTGTTCGCTGGGAAAATCTTGCACGGATGTTTGCCTGGGATGTGTGATTGATAGATCAGAGCTATTTATTTTATGTTTATGTTCATGCTGTGAGATATTTCTAACTTTATTGAATTACTTCAATGGTGATGAATGATTTCTTTATCTCTGCAAATATCTATGTGTCAACAGAGTAATAAATTGTTTTAACTATAATCAAAGCTATCTTTGGTATTTTTGTGTTGTGAATGTGCATACTTCATCTTAATAGCTATCTGTTGGATTTGTATGATCTTTTTCATATTATTACTCTTATTTTAAACTCACTCCTTGCAAGGATAGATTAGCTTAGTGTAGAATAGGGTTAGATAATTGATAAGGTAGAAGTGATAAGACGAGAGGTAAGAACCTACGCATCATTTGTTGAGGCTTCTAGCTGTCAATTTTAGTTTAGATGCATTAGTTAGATTAGAATCACTTGCATATTCATACTTTAACATAAAATATAAAAGGCGGGTCGGCCCGAAACTGGTACATAATTTAAACAAACACACCTACGGTAGCTGGACCGTTAACCAGACGAATTCCCTATACCAAACAGTGAATGATCTAATTAGGATTGTTCATTGGTGAGAATCCCTACTGTCGATGATAGGATTTTCTGGGCACCAAAATTTTTGGCGCTAGAAGGAGCGACGTCAGTGCATGGATGGAAGAGGAAATTCGTTTCCATAAGGAAATTTCTCTGGATCTCCATTTGAAACAACCCAACCAGAAAAATTGATTTCTGAAACTGATTATCAAGAAAAGTTGGATTCTGAAACTGAGCATACTGAACGTTTATATGTTGTTCCTCACACATAAGTAAATAACTTTAGGAGACATACAAGATATTACGTGAGAAACTTGGTGGATTATCCGTAGTACCTTTACTACCTAGAAGGAAAGTTCCTAGAAGACAAGTTGTGCAAACTAGGGATTTTGTGCTTGTGGAATCTTTGGAAGAATTAGTTGATTTATCGTTACAAGATATCCCAGATCCCATCAATCAATTAAGGCCTAATTCTCTAGAGTCAATCTCTTCTCCATATATACAGACTCTTACACCACCTCATACACCTCCACATTCTCCAGGTCGTATTGCTAACATGGCTCACAATGCCAATCAACCACCTGCTTGGAGAGCCAGAGGAACACTCAACCTAGCTGCTCCTTTGCATGGTTTGCCTAAGCATCCAAAGTGAGTGTTACCTAAATTTTACCCTGGAAAAGGAATCTCTGTTGAAGATCACCTAAAGAGCTTTTATTTGGTATTAAATATGTTAAATGTGGAACATGAGGATGTAGTGTGCAGATTGTTTCCTTATACTTTTGAACCTAGAGCATCATCCTGGTATTTTAGCTTGCAGGCCAATTCTATAGCAGATTGGGAAAATTTTGAAAACGTCTTTTTGAATAAGTTTGGTAACCCAAAAATTGTGGCTTCACTTATGAAAGAATTATTGTCTATGCAAATGGAAAAGAAGGAGAAACTAAGTACAATAATTCAACCAAAGATTTACCACAATTTTCAATAGTTTCAATGCTACAACTAAACCTGTTGAAGAATCATTAGTAGAATATTATACTATAGCACTTCTCCCATCCATAGCCAAGTTTGTCAAGAGAGCTGTTAAAACTACTTTAGAAGAAAATTATGAAGAGGCAAAGAAAGTAGAGGCAGATATGGATAGTATCATCAAACATTCTTTGGATTTGGAACTAAAACCTACAATAAATAAGAATCCTGGAATATTAACTAGACCTAAAGAAGATTCTTCAAATGAATTAGAGAATGTGGTCAAAATGGTTCAAAAGTTGTCCAACAAAATAGTAGATTTGGAAAAGGAAAATGGTGCTAGTTCTTCAAGAAAACCATTTAAACCTTTCTATAAAAAAATGGAATAAAGCACACAACCACAACCACCATTAAATAATTATGTTGTTTTTAATTTGAATGAAGTTGGTATGGATCACTTTTTCACATTTCAACAAGAACATCATTCTGATAAAAAAGCTGCCCACAATGGATTAATTCAATGACTCTGGTAATGAATCAACTATTGGATACACAATTAATAGACCATTAAGATCAAGAAGAAGATCAATCTAATGAACCAGAAGACCAAAATGAAGAAACCACATTAGTATTATGGGATTGGCACCAAATTTGGGTTTGGTTGAAGAAGAAAAGGTAGAACAAATACAAATATCATCTGTGGACTATGTGTTGGGTATGTTATATCTCTTCACAGGGTCGCTGCATGTACAACACGATCCCTTGCCCAGTAGTACTCTATCTAATCCCGGTAAAAGGGATTAGGGTTGTAACCTAATTTCGGGTAAACAAATTAGGGTTTTAGATGCTGCGGAATACCATATATTGTAAACATATAATGAAAAGGAGCTGAGCGGCTCTAAGTTTTGCTGGTTTTTTCCCGGTTAAGGGTTTCCAGGTGAAAATCTCTGTGTAATGTGTATGCCATTGTGTATTTTCTGTTAAATGCTTAAGAATCAATATAAGTTTGTATTTCACTGTTAAGGTTTAAAACTTACACTATGCCACCAGAAGTAAGAAACCAATAGAAGAGAATAGTATGGTACTACCCAAAATGAAGATAGCCAAAGAAAACATAAAGAAGAAGAATAGTATAAATCAGTCCCAATCAAAAGTAAATCCTGGGGCTGTAAAGGAAACAAACCCATTAATCAATAAACAAGTGAACCCTGTAGTCAACAAATCTGATAGTGGTAAAAGGGTTGGAGGAAATCAGAATATGTGACATGACATTGTAGAAGATATCAAGAAAACCAAGGAAAATATATCTTTGTTTGAACTGTGTAATTTTCCACAACAGAGGAAAAAGTTATTAGAAGCTTTTGATGTAAAATCAAGCAGTACAATGGACAAATAGTCATAAAGGGTTGAGTCTAATACTTAGATTAACGAAGCAAGTATGGGTGGAAAATAAATATCTCAAACTCTTCCTTTCCTTTTGACTTTTGAAATCTTTAATTATAATAAGCATAATTGTTTGGTAGACTCTGGGGTTTCATCTAACATTGCGCCACTATATATTTACAAAAGAATTAATGGACAACCCACTTCATCCCCTTATTAGATTATACAACTAGATAGATATGATGTTAAAAATTTGGGGAAATGAAAAAATGTATTGATCAGATTGGCTACAGACCCAAGGGTGTGTCAATTCATTGATATTATGGTAGTAGACATACCATAAGCTTATGGGATAATACTGAGTAGAGATTGGTAAAATAAATTAAATGGTTATTTTGCAACTGATTGGTCTCACCTATGGTTACGTTATCAGAATAAGCAGAACCAAATCAAGGTATTGAGGGAACCTCATATGAAACAGAATGTGACTCAGTTAGAAGAAAAAATGAGCCAATGAATTTTTCATCTTTAGTGTTGGGAAATTATTTTTTGGAAATTGAGCCAGGGAACTATCAAGCAGAAAATGCTGGCATGATTCAGACAACCAGCCCGATCTCCTTCAATTTGCACGGGCTGATGATATTGACTATAACATAGTAGAATTAGTTACTAACTTAGATAGTCCTACTAACATAGTTGAGTTAGATGATAAATTTTGGATTTTATACTTTGATGGATCCAAAACACAAGAGGGAGAGGGAGATGGTTGTGTTCTTGTTGATTCTCAAGGAATCAAACAATTTCTCTCTTGTAGATTAGAATTTGAATTCACAAATAATACTGCTGAATATGAAGCTTTAGTGCAAGGATTGAAAAAATCCATTGATTTGAATGTTAAAAATTGAAATATTTTTGGTGATTCAGAAATAGTTGTTAGGCAAATAAGAAACGCCATTCATTGTGTGTCTCCACACTTGAAAGGGTATCATTCCAAAGTATGGAATTTAATATCAAATTTTAATGCTTTTAACATACATGCCATTCCTAGATTACAAAATGCTGCTGTTGATTTATTAGATACTTCTGCTTCACAGTTAGTACCATCTAAAATAAATGTTCCATTGAATTGTTTTTAGGCCATCTGTACCTGAAAACATTACAACTGTGAGAGTGTTCGATGATGATGAGCAGATTATCAGTTTTCTAAAAAATGAAGATACCTGCAAAGAATCCATTATTGAAGAAGATGAGCACCAGTCAGACTTGCAAAATGAGGATATCAACAAAGGAAATTTTATGCCAAAAGGAGTATGAACTCTTGAAGTATTATTTGACTTACATCACAAGTTCAAAAAGCTTACAAATGTCAAGACAAGCAACTCCTCGATGCAGTATGAGTTGGTGAACTTAGGGACATAAAAGGAATCTAAATATCTTAATTTGGGAAAATATTTCTCACCTAGCGAGAGATGCAAATTCATTAAAATATTTCAGCAGTACAAAGACATTTTTGCATGGACATATGCAAATTTGAAGACTTATGATACATGCATCATCTAGCATGTGATACCCATCAAACAAGGTGTTAATTTTTAATATGCTAAGACATAAAATATCAGCATTACATTCTATTTCACAACAATAGCATATACAGGATCACTAAAGAAACAACAAGCACAGCATAAACACAAGAGACACAGATTTATCCTGGGAAACCCTCATGGGGTAGAAAACCCAGCAAAGCTTCCTCAATATAGATGATCAGCAAATACAAAGATGTAAACCCTATACATGAGCTCCTCCTCCTCCATAGCAGACCTCTCTCACACAAGTGTGCCAATCACAAGTGAGTGAATGAGTGATAAATGAGGAACACGCCTCCTCTATTTATACACTACTCCGACTTGTCTTTTACACAAATCATGTAGGCTCCAACTTAACCATTGGGTTAAACACCCCATTACAACTGACTAGGCCGACCCCTCTAGGGTGGTCTAATAACCCTTTGACCCACATAACATATACAGGGCCGATCCCCACTAGGGAATTCTAATAACCCAAGTTACCACAATCCGACGGAGGAATAAACATCTCCGTATATACAATAAGATCTTCGCGGAGGAATGAAAACATCTCCAGAATAATAAATTACAAATATAATATTCTTAGAAGTTACAATATCTCAACACTCCCCCTTAACGAGAAGGATATTATAACAACATCTACAGGAGCAAGGAGTCATCAACATCATACATGATACATCTATAAATCATTGGAATCTTTCTTCAATACATCAGCATCAGTAACTCAAGCAGTTACTGGAACATCTTCAAGATCTTCAATACTGGAACATCAACATCTTCAGTACTGAGTCTTCATCTTCTGTAGCACTCGAATAGCTACAACGTCGTCATCATCGAATCCTCTGATCAACAACATCATCTGGATATCTCGATCACGATAAGCAGCATCGTCAGCATCTCGATCTACAACATCTGGATCATCATCTCGATCAACAGCATCTGGATCATCATCTCGATCAACAACATCTGGATCAACATCTGGATCAACAACATCTCGATCAACAACATCTGGATCATCATCACGATCAACAGCATCTGGATCATCATCTCAATCAACAGCATCTGGATCATCATCACGATCAACAGCATTTGGATCATCATCACGATCAACAGCATATGGATCATCATCTCGATAAACAGCATCTGGATCATCATCACGATCAACAACATCTGGATCATCATCTCGATCAACAGCATCTAGATCATCATCACGATCAACAACATCTGGATCATCATCTCGATCAACAACATCTGGATCATCATCACGATCAACAGCATCTGGATCATCATCTCGATCAACAACATCTGGATCATCATCACGATCAACAGCATCTAGATCATCATAGTAACATACTCTGTAATGCACACGATCCAATTACAGGATGGTCAATCCTGCTCACTTTAGGACATAGGTCCATGGATGATACAATCTAGATCAAGTTCCAGGATGATCAATCCTTATCACTTTAAGACAATTCCATGTCTAGGGACAATGCAATCCCGATCAACTTCCAGGAGGATCATTCCTTATCACTTTAAGACAAATCCATGTCTAGGGACGATGTAATCCCAATCACGTACATTTTGAACCAATGTTCGCGGACGATGTAGTCCTCTCACGTACCTTTTGAACCAATGTTCACGGAAGATGCAGTCCTCTCACGTACCTTTTGAAACAATGTTCACGGATGATGCAGTCCTCTCATGTACCTTTTGAACCAATGTTCACAGACGATGCAGTCCTCTCACGTACCTTTTGAACCAATTTTCACGGATGATGTAGTCCTCTCACGTACCTTTTGAACCAAAGGTTCACGGACGATGCAATCCTCTCACGTACCTTTTGAACCAATGTTCACAGACGATGCAGTCCTCTCACGTACCTTTTGAACCAAAGGTTCATGGACGATGCAGTCCTCTCATGTACCTTTTGAACCAATGTTCATGGATGATGTAGTCCTCTCACGTACCTTTTGAACCAATTTTCATGGACGATGCAGTCCTCTCACATACCTTTTGAACCAAAGGTTCACGAATGATGCAGTCTTGTCACGTACCTTTTGAACCAATGTTCACGGATGATGCAGTCCTCTCACGTACCTTTTGAACCAAAGGTTCACGGACGATGCAGTCCTCTCACGTACCTTTTGAACCAAGGTCCAGGGACAATGCAGTCCTATCACATGCCTTTTGAACCGAGGTCCAGGGGCGATGTAGTCCTATCACGTACCTTTTGAACCGAGGTCCAGGGACGATGCAGTCCTATCATCAATTCTCAGAGACATATGTCTACGGATCAATTCTGGGACTGAAGTCCGAGGAAGATACAATCCCCATCTATCCACCAAGGACTTCATTCTCGAAGACATCTGTCTACGAATCAATTCAGAGACCAAAGTCCGAGGACGATACAATCCCCACTCGTCCACTAGGGACCACATTCTAGGAGACATCTGTCTACGGATCAATTATGGAACCAAAGTCCGAGGATGATACAATCCCCTCTCATCACAACCAGTAACCGCATCATCGACCTCACCGTCGGAATAGGTAATGTTGAGATATTGTAACTTCAAAGAATATTATATTTGTACTTTATTATTCCGGAGACGATTCATTCCTCCTTGAAGATCTTATTATATATCCGGAGATGTTTATTCCTCCGTCGGAATGTGGTAACTTGGGTTATTAGACTTCCCTAGTGGGGGTTGGCCCTGTATGTGTTATGTGGGTCAAAGGGTTATTAGACCACCCTAGAGGGGTCGGCCCAGTCAGTTGTAGTGGGGTATTTAACCCATTGGTTAAATACAAGCCTACATGTTTTGTGTAAAAGACAAGTCGGAGTAGTGTATAAATAGAGGAGGTGTATTCCTCATTTGACACACTCACTCACTTGAGAGTGGCGCACTTGTGGAGGAGAGGTCTGCTATGGTGGAGGAGGAGATCATGTATTTGGTTTGCATCTTTGTATATTGCTGGTCATCTATATTGAGGAAGCTTTGCTAGGTTTTCTACCCCATGAGGGTTTCCCAGGATAAATCTGTGTCTCTTGTGTTTATGCTGTGCTTGTTGTTTCTTCAGTGATCCTGTATATGCTATAATTGTGAAATGGAATGTAATGCTGCTATTTTCTGTCTTAGCATATTAAATCTTAACATGGTATCAGAGCTAACTTGAAGGAAGGCAAGGTATGGCACTTACAACACTTGCTTTACTTACGACAATTTGAAGGTTAGGGTTTTATATAGCAAAAAATAGTCATCGTGGAACTTTCACCATAAATCCATTTTGGCGAAGGTTCAGGATCTGAAACCTTTACAAGTCGTAGATGACATCTCCAGGTATCTTGTGTCCAAAGGGCACCCTCAGATTCGTTGTACTTTGTAAGTTATGATCAGTACAAGTTAGGGTTTCTGCCTCTTCCAGATCTCAGTCAACATTAGGTGACCTAGGAAAAAAGGTCATAACTTGGGCTAGGAAGCTCCAAATGAAATTTCGTAAAAAGTGACAGGTAGTACACAGACTGTACTATCTCAGGAAACTTTTTCAGAGGCCGAAGTTCAACAAGTGACACGTGGCACGCCATACAAGTTCGCTCTCCTGTCTTATCCCATAAACAGGTCACGTTGCGACACTTGGCATAACTTGGGCTAGGAAGCTCCAAAGGAAATTTCGTAAAAAAAATGACAGGTAGTACATAGACTGTACTATCTCAGGAAACTTTTTCAGAGTCCGAATTTGAACCAGTGACACGTGGCACGCCGTACAAGTTCGTTCTCCTGTTTTATTCCATAAACAGGTCACGTTGCGACACTTGGCATAACTCTCTCTCAGAAAATCCAATTGAGGTTAGACCTATCGAGATGGAAAGATGACAGGTCATACTACCACAGAAAAAATTTTCAGACCCTATGGAGCGAAAATTTCAGAATTACAGCAGAAACAATCAGGTACATATTTCTGTCAAAACAGAATTATTTTTGGAGCACCTTCATTCATGGCTTCCGGAATTTAGGGTTTCAGAGAAAGTTAGAATTTTTCGAATTGGAATCCACGGCTGAATGCTACTCAGGAAAATCGAAATTTAGAGTCCAAGATCAAATTTTTTGGTTGGGTAGAAGACCGGGCTTGATCAAACCCCAGTTCGGGATTTTGATCGAAAAGATGGAAAATTAGGGCTTCAACAAAAGTTGGAATTTTTGAAGTCTGTAACCATGGCTGGAAGCTCCTCAGAAAAATAAGAGTTTAGAGCCTTGGATCAAACCTTTTGATTGGGCATAAGGGTGGGCTTCATCAAACCCTAGTTTGGGATCCTGTCTAGAAGATACAGAAGTCTCGAAGGAAATTTTGAGGGGTCAAATTTTGGAGATTTCAAAATTGAAGTATGCTAGTTTGATTAGCTCAACAAGTCACATCCTTCCATCCATTCAGAAGTGTGAAAGTCAAAGATTCAATTTTTAGGGTTTCTCTAGCAAACCCTAATCAAGCTCCAGATCAAGTTTCAGGGGGAGTTGAGGCTAAGGCCTTACATAAGAAGACTACAAGAAGTCTCGACAGGTATGACTTAAGGAGGTTCAGGTATGTCTTGAAATCTGATTCTTGATTAAGTTCATAATGTGTTTGTCTTCATATTATTTATTAGTACAATCTTGATCAATGTTATAATTGTCTTATCACCGTAGTAACAGTATGAATGCATGTGAATGATCGAATACATTCATTAATTAGGGCTATATGATTGTACTAATGCATTATGGTGTTGTGTGAGGTTGATGTTGTCTGCTAACAAGATACAGGTACATCACAAAAGACAAATCAAGTTCCATGTCCATGACAACATGAAGACAAAGACTCATCCATAATATTTGTTCTACTTACGAGGTATGTATGACTTTGTTATATTATGCTTAACCTATGAGACACGCAGGTTCTAGCTCAGGATCTCTAAATCATTGAAGAGATTGTTTAGGTATGTTGTACATAACTAAGCAGGTATACTAATCCAGGTATGTTTTCCTATGTCAAGGGTGAATCTTACCTTGTGTTAGGATCTCTTATATAAGTATACTTGGTATGATCGGTTATGCTTATTCATAAAATTAGTAATCAAGGGTTTATGCATATTATGTCTCTTATCTTGATGATTTAATTAACCAGTAGAGTACTATGATCAAACAAGAATATGCATGAGTAAAAGGAGACTTCCTTGAAACCCTGGATACTAATGATCATGACTATACATATTCAAGATTATTTAGAATTAGAATGTTTTGATAATATTGAGAATATACTAATGAATGTATGTTTGTGTATGAGATCATGAGGATGACACTAGTGCACACTTGAGCATGCACAATGATACAGAATGAATAGAAGTTCAAAAGACATATAGAAGATCAAGCGGGAGGCAACCACACAAACATAAAAGATAAGTATTTGAGTTGTTATTTCAAATAGTAAATGATATTGCTTGTATGCATATTTGTATTCCTAGAATATATCATGCTGAGTGTAAACATTCATAGAGCATTGAACAATATACTACTAATATGCATATGATTGGTAAGTTGGACAAACATTCCATTATTGCTTGTCTAGAATGAAACCTCTTTGCTGACATGCTGAGAGCTGTACACACTCTCGATAGTATGTTCTGGTAAAGATAGAAGGCATTTAGATAGCCACTGTGAGCATACAGGATATGGGAAAGTGTTGTGCCAAAGTATTGGTCAAAATAGTTGCATAACTATGTAAATGATATCTGTATGCATAATAGGTTATCATGATTTGATGATTATGAAGTATTACTAATCAAGTACTTAATTTTGATTTGTAGGAAAGATCATGATGAATGATGAACACTGAACAAGCGATGGATTTTCAACAAAAGATTTACAAATCAATCACACCATAAAAGGCTTGTGGCTAGAAGATTCTCTTAGAAAGAGGAAGAGAGTCATGATGAGATGTTTGCTCCAAGTGGCTAGATAAGACCATTCTATTAATGGTGTAATTAAAGAAGTGTGAATCAGGTTCTGTATGGGTTCCCAGGATCGATAATCAACTGATGAGATTAATGATCACCATGGGTGATGTGGATCTCAACCTTTGCTACAGGGTTGAATATGGTTTCTATACACAGATGACATGGATGCAAGAAGGAACTCACCACAGAGTTCGAATGATATTGAGGCTCATATCAGTAGACCCATGTGATGAGAGATGGCATAGATAGATATGCAGAAGATCACTCAATGCAGAGTGTGAATGATGTTCAGTCACAAAGGGAGAATTGACAAGTTCTTAATAAGCTTGGGCTTTACCAAAAGTAAAGTTGATCCGTTACGAATAATGAACCTATCATACTATTACTGTATGAGGATGATCTATTTTTTCAAATAGATCATGAAAAGAAAGAAGAAGATGGCTGCAGAAATGAAAAAGAAAGATATTAGATTGATGCATTACTTCCTAGGTCTGAAGTATGGCAAGGCTCAGAAGGAATCTTTCTCAACCAGGGAAACTCTGCTAGGAAATATTAAAAGGACTTGATGTGTTGGAATGGCCACTCTCATGGATTCCAACTTGAAGTTGTTAGCAGATGACTCATCAGAGTTAGTGGATATAACTCTGTACAGACAAATTATTGAGTCATTGATGTGTCTAACGAATACTAGGTCAGATATATGCTTTGCTGTGAACACCTTGAGTCAGTATCTAGTGGAAACTAGATGTGTTCACCTGTTAGTTGCAAAGCATGTGATGAGGTACCTAAAGGATACGATAGACCTTGATCTATGAGATCATGACTTCAGATGGCTACACAAATGTTGATTGGGCATAAATTGTTTCAGAAAGGAAGAGCACATCGAGAGGATGTTATTGTCTGGGATCTCGTGGTTTAGCAGGAAGCAATCTAGTGTTTATCTCACTTGGTTGAAAGTTACTTTAAAAGTTAAGAGGTATTGGGTTCAAGTCCTTCTTTAATTTGTTACTTTTTGCAAAACTTCATGTAACTTTTATAAAGTATTTATATTGTAAAAGTGCTTCCCACTTTTTTTTATCAAAGTGGGTCACTTATTTTGAAGCAACTTAATTGTAAAAGTGAGCTTATAAGAAAAGTTAGGAGGGGGGTGGATTCTTTACTACATTTTTTCTCCCATCACATTGTGGGTCAACATTTTCCCGTAATGTGGCTCCTTGACTCTTTTTTAATGCCTTTCTTCGAAAGGGAATAAATTTGGCATCAGAAGTCCATTTTCAATGTCATTTTTTAAACCACCTACTTTTTCAATATCTTTGCATCTACACCATGAATTTCTGTTTTTGAAGACTACATATTACATTATGGTTGCTCCATGTGATATTTTGCTTACTAGTACCGACTACTTCTCATGGAAAGCACATATGGAGGATATCCTACAAAGTAGGGGACTTTACAAGA
Organism: Larix kaempferi; assembly: GCA_027924585.1. Classification (NCBI taxonomy): domain Eukaryota; kingdom Viridiplantae; phylum Streptophyta; class Pinopsida; order Pinales; family Pinaceae; genus Larix; species Larix kaempferi. The sequence goes on along the minus strand of BSBM01000821.1, from coordinate 6,520,460 downwards.
TTACCTTGGGGAAAGAAAAATAACCCACTGATGATGATAAGAAGATAAAATGGGCCAGTAAATGTGATGAAGCTCATGGATTAATTAGGATGTTAGTTTCCATTGTTTTACGATTCCACTTATCAAGAATTGATGAATCATATATGGCTTGGAAAAAAATTGGAAGTTGTGTTTGGTAACACAATGAGATTTGAGGTCACCAGCTTGAAAATGAGTTGATTCCCTTGAATCCAAGTGATTTTTCTTGCATTCAATACTATCTATCTAAGTAAAAAATCCTTAGAATCTTAGTTGAAGACTGAAACATAAAAAGGGAAGATAAGCAATGTAGTTTTCATATTCTTTCCAACCTTGGTCCTGCCTGTTATGTTTTTTGTATCTACCTTTTACTTCATGAAAGAATATCTAGGGACTCACTATGTACAACCCACCCTTGAATCCTTTTGTGATTCCTTAATTCGAGAGCTAGATAAGCTCATACAACTTGTAGTAATTAGCAATGCAGACACATCTAGAAAATCCTTAGTGGCACAACAAAAGAACACAACCAAGAATCCCAAGAAGCAATAGCCTCACAATAATAAGAAAAACAATGTTCCCAAGTTGATGAAGGTCAGTTCAATGATGTATTATGTGTTCCAAGAATTTCCTGCAACTTGTTGTAAGTCTGTCAAATCACTCATTCTAGTGAAGGTAAAACTATAATGTTTACACCTCACCAATTTGTAATCAAGGATTTTAAATATCCTAAGAATGTCCTGGCTACTAGAATTGTTGATGTTGTTACCAGGTTGTACAAATTCAACAACTTTGGTTCATCATCTTTTCCCTTAGTTTTTGTCACTCATAGCGATGACTTGAGCAAACTTTGGCATGGGTGATTTGGTCACTTAAATTATCACTCATTGCAATAAATATGTAAAGAAAATATGGGGACAAGTCTTCTAATGGTATCTTGCAGGCATGGTGTTTGTTCTAGTTGTGTACTCAGAAAACACCACCGAGATTGTTTTGACAAACGTGCCTCTTTGCATGCCTTGGACCCCTTGCAACTTGTGCATAGTGACTTGTGTGGTCCTCTTCCATCTATTTATTTTTTTGGTTTCAAATATTTATTAATTTTCATTGATGATTACTTTATACACACTTGGATTTATTTCCTAAAACTTAAGAGCAAAGTATTTGACATGTTCTTGGCCTACAAGGCCCTTGTTTAGAAACAATCCGGTTATCAAATTCTTAAGTTAAGATCTAATAATGGGGGAGAATATATTAACAAAAAGTTCACTACTTTTGGACATAAGGCATACAACAACAACAAACCATTCCATATACGCTGCAACAAAATGGTGCAGCTGAGAGAAAGAATCACACTTTAAAATAAATGGCTAATTGTATGCTCCAAGTTAAGGGACTAAGTCTTAAATTTTGGGTTAAAGCCCTAAACTATGAAAATTACATAGGTAACCACACCCCCACTAAAAATTTAAAAGGTATCACACCAGAAGAATCATGAAGTAACATTAAACCAGATGTCAGCCACTTTTGTGTGTTTGGTAGTGAAGCATGGGCTCATAATCCTAATGAAAAACATAAATCATTACAACCTAAAAGTTAAAAGTGCATTTTTATTGGATATTATGAAGATGTCAAAGGTTATATATTTCTTCAACCACATTACCATGATATAATTATTAGAAGAGATGTTAAATTTGATGAAAATATCTCGGCCTGCAAGCTTAATTCAAAATATGTTCCATCTATGGCTTGCGGGCCATATTTGACGCTTGTGACACCTTCTACTCCCAACTTCCTTGGAAATGTTCCTACTCCAACTTCTAGTGATGACAATGAGGATTAAAATCCACTACCACTTACTCATTTTCCTCCGATTGCATTAGCACAACCACTTCCTCGATGGGCCTATACATCATATGAGGTGAATGGTGATGTTATCAGTGATCCCAGAGATCAACGTCGAACACATTCTTAGTTCCAATGAGTCACTTATTTTTTGGCTCAAGTTTCATAGAATCACGATCTAAATACATTTGCAGAGGCTTCGAGCAATCCAGATTGGGATGCAACTATGTATAAAGAATATCATTGCTTAATGGCAAACGATAATTGGGATCTTGTACCTCTTCCAAAAGGAAGAAAAAATGTCAGATGTAAATGGGTCTACATAACTAAGTATGCATTATATGGAAGTGTTGAAAGATTGAAGGAAAGTTTAGTTTCCAAAGGATTCCCCAAGTTGAAGGAATTGACTACAATGAAACTTTTACCCACGTCACCAAAATGAACTCCATCCACCTTGTTCTTTCTCTTGTTGTCTTACATAAATGGGGGGTCCTTCAAATGGATGTCAAGTCCGCCATCTTGCATGGGTATTTGCAGGAAGACTTTACATGGAACAACCTCCTATCTATGTTCAGAATGACTCTAGCCTTCTATGTCGCCTTAAGAAATCCTTATATGACCTTAAGCAAGCTCCTCAAGCATGGTATTCCAAAATGGATAGCTTTCTCCTTCACACTGTTTTTTTCTAAATGCCATTATGATCCCAATGTCTATGCCAAGAAAGTAGGAAACCATATCATCATCCTTGTTCTTTATATTGATGACCTTATTCTTATCGATAGTGACCATAAAATTTTAACTCATGTGAAATCCAATATTAAGCAAGAATTTGAAATGAACAACTTAGGACATTTGCATTATTTTTTTGGCCCTCAAGTCTTGAAAACCAAAGAAAGGATTTTGTTACCTTCTTCATCATTTTCACATGTAATATTGTAAACTATCCCTATCTCCCTTTCAGTCTGGAGCCAACCTTTCTACCACTTACACTTCACCCAAAGTAGATGCCACCCTATATCATCACCTTATTGGTAGTCTCTTATACTTGACTCATACACATCTTGATATTTCCTTTGTTATTGGTTGTGTTGCCTACTGTATGAAAAATCCCCACGAAATCCATTGGAAAGCAAAAAAAAGGGTACTTTTCAATATTCGAGGTATATTTCAATTTGGGATTCATTACAATTTGGGGGGGATCCTTTGCTGGTTTGTTTCACTGATTCAAATTGGGTTGAAAACCTTGATGATCATAATTCTATTGTAAGTTATGTTTTCATTATTGATTTCAGACCTGTCACTTGGGCTTGTAAGAAACAATAATCTCTTGCTCTTTCTTCAATAGAAGCAGAGTATTGAATCACATTTAATGCTAGTCAGGAGGCTTTATAGCTTTGACAAATCCTTTCAAAGTTTGGATTCAAGAAAAAACATCCAACTACCCTTTGGTGTGACAGTAAAAGTGCCATCCAGCTTGCTAAATATCTAGTTCAAAATCAATGTAGCAAACACATTGAGCTACATATGCACTTCATTAGAAAGCTTGTTCATGGTGTCATTCTCAAAGTGATTTTTTCTCTACAGATGATCAAGTTGCAAACATCTTCACAAATCCTCTTACAAAAGTGGATTTTTCTTTAAACTTCAATCTATGTTAGGATTTTTGTATTTTTTTCATTAAGGGAGGATAGGCTCTAATTCCTCTTTCCTTCTCCTATACTACTACTTTTGTAAATCCTTCAATCCTATCCCAAGTTATTCTTAAGGGAGGACGTTAGGATATTTAGACACTTGGGATTTAGTTAAGATCAAATTGTTCTAATGTATCTTTAGGTAAAGAGTGTTTCTTTAGTATGCATGTATATGTACATATGCAATATGACAGTCACAATATGTTCTTGACATAGAGTGATCCAACGATTCATCTTCTTCTTGATCTTAACGACCAATGATTCATGGCTTAGCACCCAATTGGTCCACTATATCTATTTAAAGAGCATGGAGGGTCATTTGCTGGTTGATCAATTATGAGACTCTCAATGTAACATTATTTTTCCTTTGTATAATAATATTCCCTCAAGTAGATATTCGGTTGGGGACGTGTAGTGCTCTTCGAGGTTTTAGACCATGTAAAAACTTAGTGTGTTGATTTGTGATCTATTTGTGTGAGAAGTTGCTCAAGGTGTTCAATCGTTTGAAAATATCTTGTATTAGTCGAACACACTCTCCCTCTTGTTTTTTTAGGTTAATTTCTCTAGTGAAGTGGCAATAATTAAGAGGCATAATATGCAAGTATATTATAACCAACGACTCCTCCACAACGGTCACCAATGAGGACAAAAATGCGGGTATAATATACAATATGCAGGTATATATAACATATGATTGAATCCCAATGAAGTCTTTAACAAAAAAAAACACATGTATAAATGATTGAATCACCACTAGAGTCTTTAACAAAAAACGGAGGTATATATTATACACTACTAAAGCACTAGCTGAGTCTTTACAAAAAATGCATGTATATTACTAAACAATTGAAGCACCAACATCTGAGGAATGCAACATAAAGAATTATGAAACTAATGGATATACTTGAAATTGGTCACAACCACACAAGAAAACACCCACACACCGCATGCAAGTAAATTTTTGGTTGAGGGTTCATGCTAATAGTTATGCTAGTCTTCAGTTCCAAGTTGTGGTCACCTGTCAGGTAATATTCAACACAACTCCACTCGCATGTGTAGTTGAAGAGATATCACATAGGTAGGATTATCCACTCACAAGGATACAAGTTAGTTTGTGGGATATGATACACATAGGGAAAATGTAGAGAGTGGTGTGAGATAGCACCAGGTTAAGGGAAAAAATTTCCCAGGTCATAGGAGAAAATTTATGCACAGAGGTAAATATCAGATTAGGGTTTCAACTTTATTTGGCATGATCAATTACCAAGGAATAAAACACAAATATAAGATGCAGACTGAGCATGCATAGGTGGATTATGGTTTGCAGGTATGAGAGACTAATGAGGAAAATCCCATAAGAACAAGGAGTTGGCAGAGAGGTGCAGACCTGAGAAAAAGGGGAATAGATAGTACACCATAGGGAACATGCTAGATAAAAATTCCCTCCTAGTGGCAAAATAGTGGGCATGACAAAGGAGTTATGGTATATCCTAGCTCTGATAACACTTGATGGTATTACTCCAGGATTGATTTCATTGAATGAGACTGACTTATTTATACAATAGAAGTGAATTTTGGTTTCATATTCAAAAGGTACATTTTTTACTCTTCATATTCCCTATGACAACAAAATATTTATGTTATTTACATTTTCACCTTAATTCTGTAGGATTAGGTTTCCAACATGTTGCACATGATGCAGCATGCTTGTCTAGGGAAATTGAAAATGGAGTAACACATTGCATGGACCCAAGATTTGTAGCAGAAACACTTATATGCCTTTCACTCATTCTTCATGATTACGATGATATAATCCCCACCTTGATTATGTTCCCAATATACATCCAACTCTTGCATGTCCTCTTGACATCTATTGCATGAATGAAAGATGCCATGATTACCATGATTCTCACCATGTTTAGAGAATCGTTCTTGGTTCTTAGGGTTGGATTGATAATTGCTGCAATCATGTTTGTTGGTGATGCACATTCTATATAATTTGAACATGTTCAAATTCCTTTGGTTCTTGTTATACTCATGAGATCTTACACCATCATGATGCTTGTCATACTTGAACAATTTGGCTTCATGATGTTTTGCCTCATTTTTTCTTATGTAGCAAATTTCTTGACATTATTCTTTGTCTTGGAAATTTGGATATACACAAGATTAAGGGATTCTTAATATTTATATGGTTGTTGTATCCTACCATATGCATGGAGGTTAGGTTAGAGTCTTGAAATGAACCCATGCATGCAAGTTGGTTCATGAACATGATATCTCAAATGCCCAAACAATTCCTTAAATGGATGGTCATAGCAATTGATTATCTCTTCAAGTAGTTGGTGGGATACACAAATTTTGTTAAGAGCTCTTATCTTCATGTCCAATAATCCATATGCATCCTTGAAGTATTGGATAATATCCTCCCAGTGGAAAAAACATTGTCACTCCTATGTTACTTAGCATCACTTTAATGTGGCACCCTGCAAGGTACCTTTGAATATAGTCCACCGAATGGAATCTTCATCCTCCTTTTCACTCCCAATGTGTACCAAGAGTGAATAAATGAATTACCATACCACCCTTTCCATTAAATGTAGGCAAATTTTGACATATCCAACCAATAATTTTGGTGGGATTTATTATTTTGTGTCTTTGCTTGTTATAGTTCTTTGTAAATGTCACCCACAACACTTCAAACTTGATGGCTCCTCATGTTCTTTGACCCTTTTAGGATCTTATTTCATACATTACGTTCTTTGGAATTGATTTCTAGCTTTTGTATTCTATCTCATATCCCATAATATTCTGATGCATATCTTCATTTTGAAACCCCTATTCATATTGTTTGTTTGGATGTAGCTATCCCTCCTATTCGTTGGGAGGATTGGAATTTCTTCTTCGATTCCATGGAAATCTCATTGCAGGTTTGTCTGGATTTTCTCCCTTCAGCTTCTCTTCAAGGTTCGCTAGTAGTATCTCATTGTAATACAAGAATCATGAGTTTGTGGGAATGCCTTTGAAATGTTGGGCTCTAAAAGGGTTGAACCTATTCCAACAAAATAATTTGCTAATAAAGTACAATCTTGAAAAAAATAAGTGTCTGAATAATATATTATAGAAAAATATTAATACTAACAAAACAAATTCAACACAAACATAACCATAAGCAAGACATAGTAACACATAAGGATTTAGTTGGAAACCCAAATGCCAGGAAAAACCCACTATTGAAATTGCAGGCCCTAGTTTATTCACAAGAGAAATCATAGTACAATATAACAAGTAGAATAAGTTTAATATTAAAAATAATTAACCCATTTGACTTGGGACTAGGTTTCTAAATAGTCAAAAATTGGTTTACAAGGTCAATCTTGTACAACCCCCTGTCACAAGATTAATGATCCAATCTAAATCCAATAGTTTCATTTCCTTTCTTAATCATGTGAAATTTCCCAAGCTCCACTTTCCAGTGGTGTGACCAAACCGGTGTGGGCTTTCTAGACCACATTTTCACTTAACTTATATATGCATATTCTTACTTAATTAGCCATGTTATAATCAGAGTGCACATATAACCAAGACAAACACAAGAAATACACAAGTGTAAATGGGCATCACCTCAAAGGGGTGCACTAAATATTTTATACATAATAGTGTCAAATTACAAGTACAATAGGATGGTTCTCGGGGCTACCTCTCTAGGAGTGTGCCCAAAACTAGAAGGAACTCCATACATAGAAACCTCATAAATTCCAAAACACACTTCTAGAATTCGATAGTCTCTCCTCCTATAGCACCCATAGGTATTCCTCCTATGGAACTTATCCGTTGGTCACTCATCAACCAGCTAGAACTCCAACCTCGTGCTTCCCCTTATTGTGGCTAGATGTGCCCAAGTCGCACTTTTCTATTATGTTGTCTAGTTTGTACTTGTTTGTTGCTTGGATTGTGCTTTAATGCTCCACAAGTCTTATGCTATATATATGCATTGTGCCTTACCCAAAGGTCACATCTAGCGTGCCTCTCCACACTTGTCCGACCAGTTCCGATGTTACACTTTGTTGTGGCTCCCAAGTTGTGTTGAGTGTCATTGCACCCAAACCATGCTATGCATTCAGGTCCACTTGCGACAACACAATTGTGGGTTCCCAACCTATGTTACCTCTCTCTTGGTCGTCGTATGTTTCTTTGGCATGGGTGCTCTGCCACCATATGCCCCCTATTTGGGTATTTCTTGCATGCTCATGACCTCACCTCGTTTCGTTGAGCACCCAAGTGTGCCACAGGAATACAGTCAAGCCCCTTCATCTCAACGTGTTGGTCTCTCTAACCACATTGGCATGGGTGTTTAACCTAGCATTAGGGTAAGGTGTGACATCCTCCCCCACCCAACTTGTTTTCGTCCCAACAATGTTGTCAGAATTTCTTTGTAGGTTCCCCATGATTCTCCTCAAACTCATGAATCTTGTCTCCTTGTCTCCATAGTAAATCCTTCCTTTCCCAATTGTTCATTTCCTCTGGCAATTCCTTCCAGGTGATGAAGTATTCCTAACGACTAGTCCTTTCATGTTTGATGTAGTGGTGCATGAACACCTTCTCTATCTCATGTTTTGGTCAGTCTACAATCATTAGGGGAGATTTGGATGGAATTTTCCTTTTTGTATCATCCTCGTCATGTTGACAGACCCTCCATTGGCTCACACAGAAAATGGGATGAAATATGCCCAAGTGCTCCTGTAGCTTCAACTTGTAGGCAACCTTTCCCACCTTCTAAAGAACCAAAGTGTCCTTCAAACCTCTGCATCAATGAAACTATCATGCTTGGTGGTGGTTTGAACTAATCCTTACTAATTTTGATAAGGACCATGTCGCCAACCTAAAATCCCACTTCCCTCCTTCCATGAGATACACATATTTTCATCCGATCGATGACCCTTGTCAATTGGATGCAAGCCATCTCCAACTTATCCTGCCAATCCTTCATGAAACTCATAATAGTAAGGTTCTGTCTATAAGTGTCGATTGCAATGACATGAGGAGTTAGCAGTTGTTACCTCATTGCTAACTCAAAGGGACTATAACTTGTCATTGAAATGGTCTGGATGTTATAGTTGTATTGGGCCGCATCCAACAACTTCGACCAATCCTATTGGTTTGATTGTACGAAGTTTTGAAGGTAGTATTCAAAGAGATTGTTGGTTCATTTCATTTTCCCATATATCTATAGATGGTAGTTCAAACTCATCAACAACTTGTTCCCCGCTGACCTAAACAGCTCCATCCATAAGCGACCCATGAACTAGGTGTCCTCTTATCTGACACAATTCTCAATGGAACCCGCAAATGCTTCACATCATGTCTAAAAAACAACTTTTCCATGTTTGTGTCTTTGCAAGGCATCTTTGTCAGAACGAAGGTGGCATACTTTGAAAACATGTCCACCATGACTAGGATCTCGTTGTATCCTTGTCATACTAGAAATTGTGTGATGAAGTCCATAGAGATGCTTGCCGAAGGTCTCTTCAATATAGGTAATGACTGGAGTGAACATACTCATATATTGGTGTCAGACTTATCTTGTTTGCAGGCAAGACAAGTCTTGACATACTCCTATATGGCATGCCTCATTGTTCCCAATAATAACCTCACTCTAAGAGCGACAAGGTTCTTTGATTCCTGGGGTGACCCACCCAAGCTAGGTCGTGACACTCCCTCAACAATTCCCTCCTAAGGTTAGTTGTCAGTAGCACATACAAGCGTTCACTAAAGTAGAGTAGTCCATACTCAACCCAAAACCTTCTCGTCTTTCCTTCCTTCACATGTTTCAAGATGTTCTTGATAGTGGGGTCACTCTGCAACCCCTTCTTGCTCCATTGTTGCAATTTTGAAGTAACCTATGCCATGGGCACCTCTCGTTACTACTCCTTCTCTAAGGCTACAAGTTGTTGTTTCCGGATCAATGCACCAAATGCTACGTTAAGTCTACCTGGTCGGTAATCCAATGTCATTTCAAATTCTACCAAGAAATATTGCCAATGTGCCTATTTGGGTGACAACTTAGGTTGTGTGGTGAATTAACTCATCACCATGTTGTCCATCTTCACAACGAACAATTTTCCTATCAAGTAGTGTCTCTAGGCTTTTAGGTAATGCACCATGACAGTCATTTCCTTCTCATGAATGGGATAATGTCATTCATGATCTTGTAGCTTCCTCCTCTCATAAGCCATTGAATTCCACCATGTGTCAAAAATCCTTAAATGGAAAAGTCCAACGTATCTGTTTGCACCTTAAACCTCCCTTCAAAGTCTAGCAACTTCAACATGCGTGTCATCACAAGTATGTGTTTTGGCTTGTAAGATGCTTCCTGGAACTTCTTCATCCAAATCCAAGGTCTATTCTTCTTTAACAAATCAGTAAGTGGTGTTGAGATCTTAGAGTACTCCTCAACGAACCAATGGTAGTAATTTTCCAAACCAAGGAAACTCCTAACCTCTTGAATTATCTGTGGCTCCTCCCAATGCACAATGGATTTGTGACCTTCTTCAGGTCCATGCAGATGCATCCCTATCCAACCCAACGACCAGGGAATGGGATCTCTCTATGCCCAAGGAAACACTTCAACTTCTTCAAGTACAATTGATTCTTCCATAGTTCCTCGAATACTTTTGGCAAGTGCTTCTTGTGCTCTTCCATGCTCTTGCTGAAAATCACAATGTGATCTAGGTAGATCACCATTGACTTGTCCAAAAACGACCCTAGCACATTGTTCATGAGGGTGCAGAAGGTGGAAGGAACGTTACACAACCTGAAAGGAATCACAAGAAACTCAAAGCTTTTGTTCCTCATCATGTAGGTCATCTTTTACTCATCCCCTTTTGCAATCCTCACTTGGTAGTACCCCTTTCTCAAGTCTAATTTTGAGAAAACCTTGGCCTTATCCAACTTGTCGAAACAATCGGTTGCCAATGACAATGGGCACTTGTTCTTCATTGTATGTTTGTTGAGTACCCAATAATTCAAGCAAATCCTCAAATCTAGGGTGTCCTTCTTCTACTGAAAGAGGACTGATGCACCATATGGGGACCTTGAAGGTCTGATGAAGCCGCCATTAGTCAACTCCATCAACTTCTTCCTTAATTCCTCCAACTCTAGTCCAAATAGATGATATGGAGCTTTCACTAAGGGCATTGACCTTGGTTTAAGCTTTGTGCAATTATCCATGGTGTGTTGAGGTGGGAGCAGTTTCGACAAGTTCTCCAACACCAAATCCATGTATGCATACAAAAAGTTGGTGAGATTTAAAGGAACAAGTGTCCCTATTTCTTCCTTTGTTGCTTCCCTGAGTAGTGTTGCAACATACAATCGCGAGTCTAGTCATTGATCTTCCCTTCTCATGATAAGTCGACACCAACCACACACCTCCATTAGATGTCATTGTGGGCACAACACAAGTTTAGATCACCAACCTTTATGTGAATGGAAAAAAAATGGCCTAATCCCTTCGCAAGAATTCCTACCCAAGGATCATATCAAAGTCATCTAGTGGCATGATCGTGAATTTTGTTTGGTCTTCCCATTTCCCCATCTTCAAGTGTACCTTGGGAGAAATCCTGTTGTTGCTTTGGCTTGGGAGTTCATGGCCTTGATTGTTGTATCGTAAGGTCGGCTCCAAAGTCCAAGGTCACTTGCTAACTCTTTCTTTACAAAGTTGTGTGAGGCACCAGTATCAACAAGTGCCCTCTACCTTATTCTGTTTGCAAAGATATACATGCAAAACACAAGGGATTATAGTTCTTCCCTTGCCCACCTGCAATGGCACCAATCCGTTGAAATGACACCGCAAGGCAAGGCACCTCCTCATCCTTATTCACTAGAGTCTCTTTTTCACATCATTGCAATTCTTACATTCTGTGAACAACCTATAACCAAGATTCACCTTCATCTAACAACCTTGTTGTTGGTTAGGTCTCGATGTTCCCAAATTCATCTTCTCTGAAACCAAGGCTCATTAGTAACACAACTTTAGTCCATGATGCCAATTCCATTGCACTACCAAAAAGCATCTGTAGATGCCTCGACAAGGAATCCACCCAACTCTCTGCCCTAGCTGCAACTATTATTAAGGTAGTAACGTATCTATTATGATATTGAATCCACCCTTTCAAGGCATCCAAAATCTACTCCATAAAAAATTGGGACATTGCAGTGGCTGAGTGAACAACAACTTACATAACCTTCTTTTCTTCCATTGCATCTTCTTGTTTATTGAATTCCGTCACCAAGCGTCTTACTGCTTTGATACCACCTGTCACAGGCTTAAGGATCCAACCTAAAACCAATAGTTGCATTTCCTTCCTTAACCATGCGACATTACCCAAGCTCCACTTTCTAGTGGCGTGACAAACCCAGCGTGGGCTTGCCAAACTACGCTTTCACTTAACTTATGTGTATTCTTACTTATTTAGCCATGTTATAATTAGAGTGCACATATAACCAAGACAAATACAAGAAATACACAAGTGTATATGGGTGTCATCTCAAAGGGGTGTGCCAAACATTTTATACAAAAGAGTGTCATATTACAAGTACAATAGTTAGGAGGGAACCCCAGGCTACCTCTCTAGTAGTGCACCCAAAACCAGTAGCAACTCCTTACACAAAAACCTCGAAAATTCCAGAACACACTTCAAGACTTTGGTGGTCTCTCCCCTTGTTGCACTCGTAGGTCTGCCTCTTGTGGTACCTGTCCGTTGGTCCCAGCCAGAACTCCCATTTCGTGCTCCCCCTTGTTGCTGCTAGATGCACCCAAGTCACACTTTTCTATTATGTTGTCTAGTTCACATTTGTTTGTTGCTTCAATTGTGCTTTAATGCTCTACAAGTCACATGTTATATATTTGTGCCATGCCTTGCCTAAAGGTCACATCTAGCGTGCCTCTTCACACTTGGATGACCACTTTCGATGTTACACTTCATTGGGGCACCTAAGTCATGTTGAGTGTCGCTACACCCAAACCATGATATGGCGCGTCTGGACTATGGGTCCACTTGCCGATAACCAACTTGCAGGTTCCCAACCCGTGGTTACCTCTCTCTTGGTTGTCGCATGTTACTTCTTTGTGGGTGCTCCTCCATCACACGACCCTTGTTTGGGTCTTGCTTGTGTGCTCATGCCCTCAACTCAATCCGTCGAGCACCCAACTGTTATGTGGGCATACCATCGATCCCCTTCACCTCAATGTGTTGTTCTCTCCAACTGGTGCACCTCACCTTGTCATGGGCATTTAGCCCGATGTTGGGTGGGGGTGTGACACCCCTTATCTAACAACTTGTTTGATTTTATCAATATTGATCATGCATTACATTTATTACATTGTTCAACCCAATATGGCTTTAATTACAAAAACTAGAGTGTCCTGGCATCCAATGGTGTTCAGTTTGATTTGGCCCTTCCTTTTTTATGATTCTTAGGATTCTCTCCATTATTGTTCTTTGCTTGGTCTCAACCCAACAACATAAAAAACTAGCTAATGTAGAGGAGGTTGGCTAGGCTTATAACTCTTGGTTCTCCTTTTGAAGGAGAGATTCTTCTTTAATATGGTAAGACATGTCATGCCATTTGAACCAAGTATTGAGAACACTCAAATAAACCACCTTGATAGTGCTTTACTCACAATTGCACTAAATCATGTCATGTTTCATATCATTGGATAGATTCACTTTGATACGACTTTTAGCCCACAACTTTGGATAGTATGTTTTGAAAAATTCCATGCACATACATTTTCCCAACTTGACAAAAAGATGTGGAAACAAACTTTGTAAGTACAATATGCCATCTTAGCGTAATTGACACATACCCTATATTCAAATAAAACACCATGGTTGACTAAAGACACAATTTCGTAATGTTGGCAAACAACCATATAGTGTTCCTTGAAAACCAAGATCCATGGGCGAGGATTTGGTTAATAGACAAACCAACCTCAAAAATAAAAGAAAATAAACTCTTTGACAAAATTTGAGCAAATCTTAATTATCCAATAATTTTTGTACTTGTCATATCCCCCTTGATTGAGTAAAGCTTAGAGGATGATTTTACCAACAAAATAAGCAATCTAAGTATGCTTTCTACATCAAGTACAACTTGCTTTATAATAAAGTGGTTTAAAAAAACATCAACACTAGGCTCCATAATCACATCTCATCATATACCTTTGGCACAAAACAAGTTAAGAGAAAAATTCAAATGCGAAACAAATTGCTCTAATACAAAATAGAGAGGATATCTACTCTTACTAAAATAATAATAATAATAATAATAATCTAATTAAGGTCATAGTCAAGCCATGCACTAAAGTGGAGAGTATTCTATTTATTTTAAGTTTTGGACTTTAAGGTTGGTTTGGGTCGAAATCCGTAAATATTTGTTTTTGTAAAATCCAAATTTGGAAGTGTTTAAATTGTGCTTTTGAATCCATAAATAGATTCAACACCCTCAAATACCTTCATGGCACCCAAATTATGCAATATCCATAGCTAATATATATGATTCTAATATTTTTTAAGATTTCCAACTGGAACAAAACAAGACAAAATAAGACAAAAAATATGCTAAAAAAAAATTAAAAACTTAGAATATGTAGACTACACCCTAAGATAGTATGACATTCTTTGGCCTTGAGAGACTAAACCCAACCTTGAGGGACTAAACCCAACCTTGAGGGATCAAGATAGTCAAATTTACGACCTCCCCAAGTTTGAGAGATAAAATCTCATATCTAACTCATAAGCACTTAATCTAACCATCCAAATAATTATATTTATTTACTTAATCTTCCCTTCCCGCATAAACACGATCTAAAAATATCAATTATATTGTGAATTCATAAAATCACTTACAGTGATATAATATCTCTATCCTTTTAAACCATTTACTTTATAGCATTAATGCGGCTAACACCCACGAGCTTCGTTTTTATATATATATCCCCTCATCTTCCTCTTTTCAGAGAGATTTCTCATCGAAACGCATTCTCAAACTATTTGTGAAAAAGCCCTAATTTCATTTCGTATGCAATGGCCGTGTTTTACAAGAGCTTCGCTTCATGCTTGGGATCTCAGCTTCAGCCCCTGGCAGCGGTTGCTGCAGCGCTATCTACGTTACTTACCCGGACTAGTTTGTTAACACTATCCCGGCTTTCTACAACTATTGCTGGTAATGAAAAGCCCACAGGCTACGCCAAAGCAGAGAACACATGCCCCGTTTCAGAGTTCTTACTCGATGAATGTGGTCTGTGCCAGTCCGATCTCTCAGCTATCCTTAAAATAAGGCCATCCTTGGCTGCGGCGAAATCCACTTCTAGAGCCCAACAAGCGGTTCAGTTACTGAGAGATTCCGGATTTACAGAAAGCCAGGTAAGGAAGACTATTGCTAGAAACCCAGGTTTTCTTACTTTCAACGCTGATCGGCACTTGAAACCCAAGTTTGACTTCATGAAAACATTGGGCCTCACTGCACAAGACTGCGGAAAAGTTATAAGCAATGCACCCATATTGCTTACCTGCAGTCTAGAGAAAACTCTGTACCCCAACATCCAGTATCTTCAAAATCTGTTAGGATCAGAGGCTAATGTCTACAAGGTTTTCAAATGGGCACCTTTTATTCTATCTAAAAGAAACGGGCCTGAATTTTGGGAAAAGAAATTGAAGCATTTAGCAAGTTTTGGCCTCCTAGAAGATGAGATCAAGGAGCTTGTTAAGAAGCACCCACTTATACTAAATGCTTCCATTGATAAGGTGCAGAAGAACATGGACTTTTTAATGCATACTGCAGGGTTTCCTGCAAAGTTTATTTTGTCATATCCTCAGTTAGCGTCTTGTTTCAGCTTGGAGTGTAGGATTAAGCCTCGCTACAAGGTGTTGAGTGCTCTTAGTGCAATGCAACCTCTCAAGCGTCCTCCTAGTCTCATTGCTGCGGTCAGGTTAACTGAGTGGGAATTCCTCGAAAAATATGTCCAGCCCAGTTTTCATGCCACAAAATTGCTTGAAATTTACAGTGGCAAGCCTGCCCCCTTCTAAAAGACTAGATATTCGGGTTTCTGGTTTGGACAGGGTTAGGGTCAGGGTTAGATCAATCTGTTATGATCATTGATCTTGTTTTGGCCAGTTTATTGTCTCATCACAATCAACATGCACTATTGAAGGATACTCAGTTGTAATACCTTCACGAAGAAATGCATCGGGTAATACATTTTTGAAAGATGAAAAAAGAAACTCTCATTACCAGAGAATTTGTTGTCTGCAACGATGATGCATTGTTTGTTGTCTGCAACGATGATTCATTGTTCCTTCTGATGTGGTCTTATCACTTGTAATCTCATATGCCTCATATGCAAATGCAGGGACTTTTTAAATTTTTACGCCCTTCACAATGGTATTTTGTTTGTTTGCTCATCTGCTATATCTCTAAAACTTAACTGGAGCCCAAACATATCTTTAACCCAAGGTAAACATTGGACACTAGTTAGCTTTAGCTATACTGAGTTGAATTTTGAATTTGCTTTAGCACACTTTTTCTTCTTTGTGCTTTGTCAAGGGTCTCTGTTTTTTTTATTGGGAAAAACTTTGTGGCAATGACTTTTATTGCTGCTATCTGAATCTTGCATTACTAAGAAAATTTTTGTTTCGTTACAGCTAGAGCAAATACTTTTTTGTTATTTTGTATTGTTAGGTAACAAAGTTTTATGTTAGTCAGTTGTACTTTATGAATTTTTTTCAATAATCCCACATGAGAAAGAGATAATGAAGCAAAAATGGTAATTTTCAATATATAAATGCTCTTAGGCATTAGACTAAGGATGTATAGGTGAATGCTTGTATGGGAGTCTGAGAAACCACTTGGGCGTGAATTGGCGACCATACCTTTTCAGAAATGTTCTCCTGTTTTTTCAATAATGCTGATTGAAGTTTTCTAAAACCTTGTTTACTGCCTTGTGGTTACCCAATTTCTATGGTGCAATACTCTAAATTATTGTTTGCACAGTTAAATCTATTGCTGTCCTAGCTGAATATACTGCGGTTACAGTTAAATCTATTGCGATCATCAAAATGCTGTTTTTATTTCAAGTATATTTTCTGTGCTATGGATGAACCTGTTGTTTCGGAGAAATCAGTCTGCTTTTACAGTAATAGACGTTCATAACATAACATACAATATCATATCCAATACCATATCTATAAAGTAGACTTGGTGGGAACATCAATCAGAAATCATCTACTTTGATATGCTCAAACATGAAGATGGTCACATGCAGTAACTCAGATCACTGAACCACCCTTACTGCCCCATGTGCTGTCCCACCGTTACTGCCTGATATATCTAGTCATGTGCTGCAGAATGAGGTCATTAGCATTACCAATGACAGAGGGCTCAACACTAAGCTTATACAAGTGTTTACCAAAGTGAGTGCTTTTATGAGATTTATTCAATTACCATTGCCACATTAGTTACCATCAACTGTTATTACAATCAATCAATCAAGAAGAGCAATGTGGTTTGTACAATTGCATAGTTGACAGGATACAGGGATATGAAGTCCTCAAACATTTGCTCAAATGTCAACATGACCAATCGTTAATCCAACCACAAGAAATCTTAGTATTCGACACTATTTCTAAGCTTTTGTCTTATCTGCCTCTTCTCCAATGACCCATAAGTGTTGTTGCCATGCTGATGAATTTCATGCATAGATGAATTCCTCCGAGTGCCAATGCGATCGAAATGTTGATGGTGAAAAATTATGTTCTTATTGAATAAAAGGTGTAGGATGTGATTCTTGCCCCATAAAGAGTGTAGGTTGTGATTCCTACTCAACAATAGTACAATCATTAGAAGTGACATAATCAAACTCTAGCATTAGTGGTTGAAGGATTAGAATGGCTTGCTTTTGGCAATGAAGTCTCATATCCAAGGCCTACTTTCATTGGTCTCATCATAGGGTCAATAGGAGTAACAGTACCAAACTCACTACCAAGATATCGCATATGACAAAGCAATTTAGACCCAATGCATCGAGTATGTTTTGCAAATTATAAGGCAACATTGCATGCGTAGCTTTAAAGCATCAAAAGAAGAGGAAGGAAGGCCATGTGATACACATCGAATGTGTTAGTGTTAGTGCTTTTGATTGGCTTGAGCTTTTTTGCAAGAACAAAATTTCTCCATAAAGAGCATCCATGAGACAAAATATATAAGGTATCCAACAAATCAATGTAAATCTCCTTCAACCACTTATGCTACACAATTGAGGAATTCAATTTTGAATCACTAATGCCAAACATATAGCCAAATTGCTCCACACACACCCAAAATTCAATTAAAGTGCAAAACATTTTGACTTTTCCAACAACTATTTAAAAGGTTAAACAATTTTTCCTTAGTGAAAAGGAATGGAACCTCCCTCTCTCACCTGCACACACCACAATGTTACAAATTCGATTGTAGGAAGCTTGAGATAGAACTAGGAAATACAATATAATGACACGCACTTATGGATTTCAACACAATAAACAGATTTACTCGTTAGATACTCATTCAAATTGCTAAATAGAACACTCTTTAATTATGGGCATGTAGCTATAGTGAGAGATTGCAACTAAATTTGCACATTCAACATGCTTTGACCTCTACCTTAGTCTCTCAATCAACAAACAAGTCATATTCTATTACCTTCAATCACGATAAAAATACACATGGCTTTAACTGTCAGTCAACTACACATAGGTTCAATCCACTAGTGATCAATCCTATCAAAACCTGAATGGATAATATGGATCAAGAATCCCCATTGAGTTGGTATCACTTTCTATATTCATAAGCAACTTACATGCATTCATTTTAAGACTCACAGTGGTGACCTTATGCATTGTGAGAATTCTATATAGGTTGAATACCATGAAAGAATTCTAATAGCCAAGAATCGTGAAGCAAAGAAGCCCTCACAAGAATTATTCAAAGATACGCAAGAATAAGAAGAAGAAATATTGAGACAGAAACATAAGATAATGAACTCAATTGATGAAAATATAATCTCATATATTATTCCTCATAATGAATACAAGATATAGAACATCTCAAGAGAGAAAATAGAATGCCTTAAAGGCAAGTTGTAAAGCACAAAAAGTAAGGCTTACTAAAAACATAAAAAAAAAAACTTAAGTGGCAAAAACTGTTTCCAAAACTATCTAAAGGCTCACAAATTGGCTGAATATGGTATGGCAGCCCATGAGTGATGTAAATGGAATGCAATGATGACTTTAGCAGAGAATATATGATGTGGAGGTCGAATTGGTCAAGTGGCAAGAGTTTCCAAGTCAACTAGCTTTACATTATCCACTAGAAAGTAGAAAAAAACAGGATAAAGCTGTACAAATCAAGAAAGTGTCTTTCTAATTCATGAATGAAATAAAATCAAACAGAATCCAATGAAATTTTATCCAGAATTTGTCCAAATTCGTTTTTGTGACTTAGGATGGCAAGTGGCCCACTAAAAGACAAAACTGCCCCTATTTAGTTAGTCAAAACTTAGGAAATTAATCTAGATGACTAGTAAAATATATCATAAATATGGAATGGGTTTTTAAATGTTTCAACACCCCCCCTTAGCTTGACTTTATGAAGTGAAATATCATAAATATAGGGCCCAAGCAACAAGGCTCATGGTCACCCCAATATAAAAAATTATTAGTCCATGTAGGTGAGGAAAGAAGGAAAACCACTTGGGAAGAAAACCTCCCCTCAAGATCATGGAATACATCATAATAAGGCTCTCCAAACTCCAAGCAGGTGAGAACTTGGTCAAATGTCTGTAGAAATCTTCTCCTTGGGAAGAAGTGGAATGTGCTCACTAGACTTGAGCTTCTCGAGATCAGATCCAAATGAGACTTGATGATGTCCTCCATCTTTTGTGCAATAGGTTCCAAAAATCATGCACTGAATTAGAAGCATGACAGAGAGAGCAAAACCAGCCACTCCAAACTATAATTTTGCCTCCATAGAATTCAATAACACACCAAAAAGAAACCCAAGGAGAGGTTCTGAGTGTGTATGAGCTGCAACAACTGGCTGATGATTTGAATTAGAAGACACATGAGAGAATTGAGAGATGTCTCCAACTTCTTGAAAAACGTGTTGGCAATCATGTAGGAACTGGCAAGAGCATGGATGGAGGAAGTGAAGGCCCAACCAACAACCTCAACTGTGTACTGTCTTCCAAATAACTATAGATCACCTTCTTGGATACCATTGACCAACAAAGGATCCTCAATATTTGAAGTGTAAGAGGAGAACAATGATGAGAGATGGAAAGATCCGAGTTCTTCTTCAACAATAAATTTCTTCTATTTGATCTTCAGTACATGCAAAACAAACTCTCTGAAACTTATACTAGAAGAGTAATTTAATCAAGAACTCCCAAGGCTTTGATACCATTTGAGAATTCTATATAGGTTGAATACTAGGAAATAATTCTAATAGCCAAGAATCTTGAAGCAAAGAAGTTCTCACAAGAATTATTCAAAGATATGCAAGAATAAGAAGAAGAAATATTGAGACAGAAACATAAGAGAAGGAACTCAATTGATGGAAATATAATCTCATATATTATTTCTCAATATGAATACAATATATAGTACATCTCAAGAGAGAAAATAAAATGCCTTAAAGGCAAGTTGTAAAGCACAAAAAGTAAGGCTTACTAAAAACATAAAAAAAAACCTAGGTGGCAAAAGTTGTTTCCAAAACTGTCTAAAGGCTCACAAATTAGTTGAATATGGTATGGGAGCTCATGAGTGAGGTAAATGGAATGTAATGATGACTTTATGAGAGAATATATGATGCGGAGGTTGAATTGGTCAAGTGGCAAGAGTTTCCAAGTCAACTAGCTTTACCTTATCCACTAGAAAGTAGAAAAAAATAGGATAAAGCTGTCTAAATCAAGAAAGTGTCTTTCTAATTCAGGAATGGAATAAAATCAGACAGAATCCAAGGAAATCTTATCCACAATTTGTCCAAATTCGTTTTTGTGACTTAGGATGACAAGTGGTCCACTAAAAGACAAAACTGGCCCTATTTAGTTAGTCAAAACTTAGGAAATTAATCTAGATGACTAGTAAAATATATCCTAAGTATGGAATGGGTTTTTAAATGTTCCAACATGCATAATCTAAAGCATCCTTTAATATGAATCACTGACTTTGGATATAACAAAGAACATCGTGAACTTAAAAAAACACCTTCAAATCTTAAGTTTAGAGATGGTGCAATGTTTGGCTTTGATGCATAAATGATCACAAAATTTGCATGAACATAAGAAAGTGCCACAATATGTTGATTTTCTGTACCAAATAGATTATGTACTTGCTATAAAATGAGAACAAGCTACAGATGTTTTGCATTCTTGTTCTTCTTTTAAAGAGACACAACAAGCTCCCACAATTTGTTATGAAGGTATCATAAATAACAAGAAGGAGGTTGCTCTTTCACCAAGTTTTATCCAAACTTCGAGCCTATTTGCTTATGCAAAAATCACCTTTTGAATCTTCATGTGATCTATCGAGTACAATTCAATGATCTAGAGGTATGTTTTCCAAATAGAAGGTCGCCTTAGCATAGTGAACGATGTTAATTTTACTAGGTTACCCTAAACCATTCAAAGAGACAATCCTGCAGTTTTGTTTGTATACAACCACCTTCATACACCTTCACATTCATGACTTTGTTCCATAGCATATCATATCTCCATTATGTGTACTTCATACATAAATCCAACAAAATCAGTGATGAAGGTATGCCATGTAATCTCCCTTGAGTGCTTCAAACACTGTTATGAGAATTAATTTTCAATCCTTACACAACGTAGTTATGATGCCTTAAAAACATATTACTATTTTTATTATTATAGTGTTAAATTTCACATGGATAGCCAATATAAATATTTCACATTTGACATAGTTGTGAAACTTTGCTAGATGTGAATATTGGTTATTGATTGAACCTTGAATATATTGTGGTCACTTGTATAAAGGTTCAATTGCATATTGGATTGGTTAACTAACCTTTCAACCTAGGGTATAAGTTGATTAAGTATTGGTTGGAACTCATTTGAAGTAGTGCTCTCTACATGAGCCTATTGAACGCTACCCTGATTGACTGAGTATTGACGAATGGCTATCATTTTCCAAATGGATCATTGAAAGGAATCAACTGGATCTTTTCCCTTTTTAGAAGTTGATTTAACTTGTGACTTAGATTCCCTTACCTGACTTATATCAACTATAGTAGAATGTGTCAAATTATGAAAGAGATTGCCTGAAGCATCGACTATAATTTTGATTTGGTCAACAAATCTTGGATGTTGAAAGATACAGTAGTGGAGTATATAATATGTATATATCTACAACTACTTGAGATGTCTTGCAAGTATTGTCGATATAAGTTTATCGACTGAACGAAGTATTCTTGACTTCAATGTTGAGTATCGATTGGATGAATTCAAAGATCACACTCATATAGAAATTAATGGTTTGAAGGAGAATATTTGTAGGCTAGAGGTAGTCAATACCTAGCTAGAGAATGAGGTTTCCCACTTGTAAGCCTTTGTTGATGAGATTTCAAGTGGATAATTTCCAATTATTCAATGAATACTAGTAATTTAAAGAAGATTATGATGCTTTATTATTACATATGACTAAAAAGGATGAGACAATTTAGGATTTGTAGGATTACAAAAATGATCACGAGGATGATGTCATTCAACTAAAGGTTGTTATGAAAAAATTTGATGTTGAAAGCTTGATAGTGTCTCTCAGACTACTTCCCTTGCTGTTGCATTTGATGATATTGTTAATAGCCTTGATTGTAAGAAGGATGATATTGATGGCATGGCTCCTCCCCATTCCTTGCTAGCTACTACTATTGATATTTCTCCTAAATTTGAGAAATAAACCATTGGTATTGGGTCTTGACTACTAAGCAATATGGGCTATACCAGAGGTGGACTCGGGAATAATGGATAGGGCATTATTGTTATGATTATTCCTAAGTGGAGATAGCCTAGAGAAGGCCTTGTATATGATAGTTTTTCATTGCTTGACAAGAGTGAAGCTACATTGAATGTTGTTTTATTTTTTGTAGGTGGATATCATCTAATTAAATTTCTAGAACAACTAATTGTTGATGCCTCTAATGAGTTGACCAAAATTTTGGTTGAAACTATTATGACAAAATTTGAAAATGTTGTTGATGTGTAGGGTGTTTTATACTAGCGATTGAATCAGAACTTGATCTTGCACATTATGTTCAATTAGAACAAGAATCTTTGCCATATTGGCATCCCCATCACAAGGACCAAAATAATGGGCCTAGGAATCGACATTCTTGGATAGGTGGAAATTTTTTTTATTGCTCTTTGTAGAAAAGACATGAAATGTAGAACTTTGGACTGGTGCCTATTACCATGATTGATTATGGTTGGATTGATGAGTGGTCATGTCAACATTTGAACATGTGTTTGAGGACATCTTATAGATGTATATCAAGTACAATACTCCTCTTTTATGTTGTTGATCCATTGGAGTGGTTTACTTAGGATTGAACATAAATACTAGTCAATTGAGTTTCGATTGTAGATGATGTTTTGCTTACAGATTTGTTATACATTTGTTTGACATATTGCTCATTTTTTGACAATTGTACTACTATATGACTGTTGTATTAATCCCTCAATTTGTTTAAGGGGGGGAATTGTCGATTTGGTGTTTATTGATGAATGTAAACCCAACTTGAGTTATCTCAACAACTTAAGTTCAATTGGGTTGTTATTGTGTATGTTGAGGTTAATTTGACTTGTTGTTACACATCAATGATTAAAATCTAGTGTTGAAACTAGTATGTATATGTTGATTGCGCTATTAATGGATTGTTGGATATGTAGCTTGAGTATTGTTGTGTGTTGCAGAAAGTACCCATTTGATACTTACCTTGACAAAGTCCATTTAATGGATATAGATTGACTATTGTTGCTACACTATTGGGCTAGTCAACTCCTCGACTAGATCTACGTGTCTTGTTTGTCTAGTCAATTCATCAATTGAGACTAATTAGACAATAGATTGGGCTAATCAACTCCTCGATTGGATTTGTGTGCCTTTTTGTCTAGCCAACTCATCAATTGAGATTGTTTGGACAACAGATTGAGCTAGTAACTGAAACTCTTCCATTGGATCTGTGTGTCTTTTGTGTCTAGTAGACTCATTGATTGTGGCTGTTTGGACAAAAAATTGTCTAATCAAATTCTCTATTGGAACTATGTATTTTGTTTGACTAGTCAAATGATTGACCGGGATTGTTTGGACAACAATTTTGGAAACTTTGATTTTGGTTTTGCATGTGATCTTAATTATTAACATGATGCACATGCTATTCCACTGATTACTAAGTAGATTGGTTGAAGGAACTTTTTGGTGATAGTTGTTTAAACTTATTCTTAGGAGTGTCACTGTACCCTAATTCATTAGTCTAATGGTGGTAGTGCTATTTATTGTACCTTGTTTATTAGCATATTGGAGTTGACAATGTTTTATTGTACCCAATTTGATATGTTCTTTCATTATTATCATTTGGAGTTCATATAAAATTAAGGGGGGATATTATATAATTTGATCTTTCCTCTGAGCCAAGTTTGAGAGGGGGTGTTGGAACCTTTGGTTTTTTATGTAAAATCACCTCATTGACTTATGTAGTCAACCACATTAAGGGAGAAAATTACTTAGAGTGGGCCTAACTAGCATGTGGAGTTACGAGATCCACATTTTATGATTTTTCGAAAAGTCACGACCAATTAAGGAGATGATTGTACACTAAAACATTACGACAATTAATATATGGGCGCAATTATTCTTATTATCATTACTATTATTACTATTTTATTATTTATATTTGTTACAATATCAACACTCCACTCCTAAACTAGATGCCAAATTTATCAGCTATGGAGATACAAAGTGAGATTATCATCACATCACCTAAACTTTTGTAATAGAATGTTGATTTTGTCTACTTGGTATCAATGATATAATGTATTTTAGTTTGAATTTTTTAGATGGAAGAATACTTGCACATTCTTTACACTAGCTTGGAATATTGTGTTATGTTTAATTTCGTGTATGTGAAACTAACTCTTTAGTCAACCTTATTGTTTCCACTATTCTATTACAAGGATGAATCACATGACATCTCGTATCATATGGATTATCACTAGGATAGAATAAGGGATCATTCTAACTATTAACAATGAGTGCAATATTTAACTTAAGTTTATGGTTTATGTTTCTTACATCTTAAGTTAGTGATAATTGTGGGGAGAGGTAGGCCAATTACCTCTATTCCTTCCCTTCTCTTTATCTTACCACAATTAACTTTGATTTCAAATATCTAAGACATTTTCTTAATTGTACACTTACTATAAATAAAAGTGGCATATACCTTGCTTAGGATTTTGTTCCATGTTAATATGATTGACTACCTTGAGGCATTGGCATAGGTGTTGGATTCCTCAAAATTTGAGATTCTTGATGCTTTGATGTATCTTGGTTTGGTGTTTGGAGGGCCTATTGGGATTAAAAATGGGTACATGTGTCTTATATCATCTTTTTTCACATGAGCATAAAGACATGCCACCTCATGGATCAAGTCTTTTCATGTTCTCATTGTACAATTTCTCGTCATCAATTGTATTGTCTATATCATCGATTTACATAGACAGACTTTTTTGTGTGTGCGACATTCATTTTTAAACTAGACTTATTGAGTAATGGAGCTGATAAAACCTACCTTGTGCAATGATGCTCGTGTGCTTGTGCAAGTCACTTCTGGCTATAGTGAAATGTCCACAAATGTGCCTTCTCAGAATGTAATAGTACTATTATGACCATGCTTTGATGGTGACATTCTATGGTAGTTAATTTTTTCCATGCCAATGTTTCCATACATGTGATTATTGACTCCTTGCGTTTGGTCTTAAATGAAACCAATAGCTATATGTTATGATTTAAGGATCTCTAGTTGTCAAATCTTAGCTTCCATGCACCAACTTTGTCCTTTAAACGTATCCCAACATTTAAGGTATGCTAGATACATAGTTTGACTTAGGGTAGCTAATCACTCTATTGCCTCTATCTTGGATCTATGATCACACCAATTGATTTCCATTTGTAGAAAACATATCCTCGACATATGGTTTCTTCCAAGCTTGAAACTTGGTGATAATCCTGTTTTTTGGTATATTGTACCACTATGGTTCACCATCCATGCATTATGTCCATGGATACTTCCAGGCTCTTCCCAAGGATTGAGTTTAATAACACTTGGAATTACTTTCAATACATTCATGTGCTACACATCAGGGGGATTCTTTTAGCCAAAAACATGAGGGTTCCTCTAACAACAACCTCATTGTAGAGGCCTTTATGTTACCATGCCTTCCCATTATAGCACCTTCAATTGAGTTTCATAGGTCCTCTTGTCTCCCTAAGGGCTTCTTACCAACCTTTTAAAGGGTGGTCATGCTCCTAGACAAATGTGATCGCTTTGTTTTAGAGAGGGATTACTCAAAACTTCACCATGTATAGCATTGGAATCCCAACACTCTAGTGACTCCTTATTCATATATGTTCTAAGGATTAATGAAACGACTCCTTAGTCTTATGTAGGAATTCATACGAGTTGATTCTCATTCAACCCTTGCTGGTTTGCTTCTACTGCAAACACCCAACAATTATTCACTCTAAGTTATAAAATCAGCATGATTTTGTACTAGTTTCATTGTTGTCTCCTTTCTCTGGAGTTAGAATCCATTCAAGAGGAAGCATTGTGTCATACCTTTCTACTCTTGAGGTTGTTGGAATACCTATGAATTTATCGATCTTCAATGGACTCAATCATTTCATTTTGGAGTTGTTCACCTAACTATTTTAGAGGAATCTTTTTTAAGGTTTTAAATTCAATAGACTCATTACTATACAACATAGAGAGATTATAAGTTCCAAACCAATCATAGTTGAGCTTCTCCAACTTTGACTTCTTCCAAATATCATATGGGAGGATGAGTTGTTCTTATTCAAAGTTATGAGGATTCAAATTACTATCATGGTACCTCTTCATGATCTCCCTTGCTAGATATTGTTGCAATATGGTCCAAATGTCATCTTCAT
Organism: Larix kaempferi; assembly: GCA_027924585.1. Classification (NCBI taxonomy): domain Eukaryota; kingdom Viridiplantae; phylum Streptophyta; class Pinopsida; order Pinales; family Pinaceae; genus Larix; species Larix kaempferi. The sequence continues at coordinate 6,493,627 of BSBM01000821.1, read as the reverse complement.
CTAACTACTAGAAATCCTTTAGTCATTCCTTGAATGACTGTTCTAGTGGTAGCCTCTTTTACTACCCAATATTCTATTGGCATGATGGTTTCCTTTTCGAATGCTAATCAAAGCAGTGTTTGTCTTGATTTCTTCATCTATGCCATCCAGTATGCCCAAAGTGTTGCAATGCATTTAGTTGGCCTAACCTTATCTCTCCATGTCACAATTTTTCATGAGAATGGAAATCGAGACCTTTCTTTTTATTATGGATTATCCATTGGCCATAGGGTAGTTTCTTTAAATCATCCCATTGAAATAAATAAGGACTTTACCCACTTACTGTACATGGTCCTATTGGCCAAAAGAACTGTCTTATGCCAACTTAAGGAAAACCAGTCCACACACTCGACTTAGTCTAGCTAGGGTTTTCACCCTAGCTTGTGCAAATGTGCACCTACTAAGGAGAAGGGACTCCTTAGTAGCAGTTCAATAAAATGATAAATTGAGACAGTAAATAAAGAAAGTAAACTAAGCTAGCATGTGCATGAACAAAAAACAACAGAACAGTAAAATGGAGAAATATTATTTTTTGTATTATGATATGATCAATAGTACAATATGTTACCTCAAGTGTTGAGGTTGGTGGAGCTCTTACAGTAGTCCAGGGGTTGCTCCAGTGCTCCAATGGTGTTCCTTCTCCTTCTCCAAAGTGTTTGAATGATGGGCCAAAAGGGGATACTCAAGTGGGAAATTAGCTCAAAAGGAGTGAGCTAGGGTTTCAAGAGATATTTTGGCAGTGTGAGGATAGGATAGATTGTGGATATGAAATGGGGGGCCTCCATCACATATTTATAGGTTTTTTGGTGGTGAAGTATTTGCCCATTGTTTTTGGCACTATATGGTTTAGGGCAATGGTATAGGGTTTTTGCTTCCTTTTTCCCTCCTTTTTCCTCTTTTTGTATTTTTTATTCCCTTTTATATGATTTTTGGGAATTTAGGGCCCTTTTTAGAGGATTTTTACTATTTTGGAGGAATTTTACATTATTTGAGGGGGGAAAAGGGGTTTTTTGGCCTTTTGGTGGCCTTTTAATGGTTTTTAAAGGTTTTGGAGGAAAAAATAGTGGGAAAATAGAGAAATGAGTCATCTGATGAGGGAAATAAGGTAGTGAGCACTTTTTAGGTGTTAACAGATTGCCCCCTGATGTGTGAAGGCATGAGCTCATCGTATGGTCGATAGACATCATAAGTCTTTTATGGTTTCCCCGGGGTGTGGAGAAGAGAAGAAACGTACTGGAGATCGGAACAGCGGGCTCGAAACAACTGCAAAAACTGAAAATACATGACCTCAATAATGAATGAGGAATAATCTCAATATATGGATGAGGTGGGCATACCCATGCTCGTATCAAGATACATAAAATAGCAATGAGGCCCAAAAAGGGAGGACCTGAACAATATATGGAAAACTGCTGTGTACATCATAATGGTCCAGAGGGGACACCAATTTGGGACATACTCTGAGTCTGACCATGTCTGAGCTGAAGAACAGATACACTGGAATAATAATAGTGCTGAGTGTGGTACCAGAGGAACTGATGAACTGGTGGATCATAATGACAATGAGTCATACTCTCAATGGTACACTGGACTGTAACTGTACTGGGTACTCAAGGAAGCATATGAGGGGACGGCTTCCGAATACAATCGCTAACGCAACCCGGATATCTCGAGGAACAGATACTGGGGTGTTTCGAAGTGACTCACCAATGTGCTAGAGTCGGGGGAAGTCCTAGGTCTTCGACAACTAACTGAAGGGATATATACCCTGCACGAATCTCAACGATGCGATTAAGGGGTTGCAGTCGAGCACGTGAGAAACAACCATTTGGAGAGGCAATGAGGACTCCACTCAAAATAGTCCGTAGGCACTCACCACAGATGGTGATGAGTCCAAGGCACAAGGACCTCTGGGTCTATCATTTGGAATAGATTGGTTGGTGTCGACAGAGGGAGACCTTGCAACTACCAAGGCAATGATGTTTCCTTGATAGGAGCACGAGGTGTAAAACCAAGAGATGATGATTCTGAAAGTGGGACGGACATACTTCTTGGGTAGGGAAATAATTGGTGTCACAGAGTGGGGGGAATCAAACTTTCTTTGTTCAGAGTATGATGACATGGATGACCTGGAAGCATATGAAACCGACTTGAGGGGAACAAGATCATAACTTTAAGGGACCAGGGGAGGTGTCTGTAAGGGGAGAGACTTGGATGGACAAACTGATGGATGATATCAGGGAATTTTAAGGGTGGCATATTGGAGAATACTCTGAACAAAGGCGACCGTACTGTGGGTGCTGCCATAATAGGGGGACTATATATGATCTGTCATGGTGCAAGGAGGCACCGTGGGATCCTTCAAAGAAGGTATAAAATGGCACTGTCATGTGGATTTATACGAGCCCAGGACAGTTCATGCTCATGATTGCTTTCAATTTTAAGGAGTCTGAAAGCGATAAGAAGACTCTGAAATAATGGAATGGTACTGTCGTGTGGATTTATACGAGCCCAGGATAGTACATGCTCGTGGTTGCTTTCAATTTTAGAGAGTCTGAAAGCAATAAGAAGACTCCGGGGGGTTCTTTTTCATGTGTTAGTCTCCAAGGCCCCAAAAAACATAAAAGGATGCAATGAAGAACTCTTCTAACCGGTGTGACTAGAGTATTCCTTTTTCGTAATTAGTCTACCAGGTTCGGAAAAGGGTTAAACTTATACCAGGTAGACGCCCTTTCAGGTACTTTAACGAGCATGAAAGGAAGCAAGATTGCTCGACGATCTTTTCATTGTTTTAGGAGTCAGAAAAGAGCTTAACAGAAACTCCCTAAGTGCCTTTTTCGTAAAGGACTTGTCCGGCCCGAAAAAGGGATAAAATTATACCGAACAAAAGGAATGGCCAAGCAAGGAGGAAGCGTTCATTCAAGGGACATCAATGAGAGTCAAGAACGAGGGTTGGGGGGGAACACTAGTGGTGCCTCCTTGCGGGATGATGAATAGTAGCAAAACAATGCCATAATTGCAGTATGGATGGAGTGAAGGGCTCATGTGTCAGTTGTGATGCAAATGTATTGTAAAAATTGACAGCGGCCGACGTGGCACGCAAACCGAGGCGACAAGGGGCGTTTTGGAAAAAAAAAACAAAATATCGGGGGCAAGAGCGAGAAATGATCTCAAGCATCATCACGAGCACGAAAAATTGAATCTGACGATATAAAGAACGTCAAAAATGGACAACGGACGATGTGGCACACAAACCGAGGCGACGAGGGGTGTTTTGGAAAAAATGCTAAAAAATTATGGGGGTGAGAGCGAGAAATGATCTCAAGCATCATCACGAGCGTGGAAAACTGAATCTAACATAAACAATATCAAAAACAGGCAACGACCAATGTGGCACATAAACTGAGGCGACGAGGGGTGTCTATAAAATATGCTCAAAAAGCGGTTCGAAAAAAAACAAGAAATCGAGTCGACCATCATGAAGGTTTCGTCGTGCTGAGTCCGGTGGTGGAAGCAGTTCGGAGAATGGATTTCGTATGGATTCAAAATGGCCGAAACAAGAAAAAAGTCAACTGTTTATAAATAGTAAGTGGACCGAATATGACAAGTGTCATTTGCACGGTTGACTTTGACTAGATATCATAGTGGACCGGAGCATATTCGGTGTTTCTGGACGATCCGACCAGCCGATTTCAGATCCGTGAGTTGCAGGTATTTCGTTGAACTCATACCTTTAATTTTTACTGGGTTCGGGGGGGTGGTGCGTCCCCAGGGGGGATTGTATGGTCCACGAGGGGCGTGGATCGCGAGTTTCCAGGGTGGGATCGCGATCTTGGATCGCAAGTTTCGAGGCTGAATACGCGATCTTGGGTCGCGAGTTTGGCCTCCATAGTCGCGGTCCGAGATCGCGACTCGGGTCAGGAAATTCATGATGCACGACCGCGACTGTAGCCCTGACAGCCGCAATCTGCGATCGTGACTGTATGGCTCATAGCCGCGATCTGCGGTCACGGCTTGGATCCTAATAGCCGCGATCTGAGATCGCGACATGGGGCCCCATAGCTGCGATCTGGATCGTGCTTGTGGGGTTATACCCGGGGAGGAAATGGTTATTTATTTGATGAGGTTCTAATGAGTTTTCGTTGTGTGATTGACAGGATGACGAGGTATTTTGGCGGGAGTGGGAGATACCGATGACATGATGGAGTTTATCTGGGATGATCGACATGTTCGGTCGACTTTGGGGTTGTGCGGGCTTCTGAAGTTCGCACAGGTACCTATGATGCGTTCAACAGGACTACTGCTGAACAGGTTGGTAGGGTTTTGGGACCCTGATATTGAGGATTTCATGGTGCAGGGGGAGCGACTGTAGCTCACCCTGACCGATGTATATTTCCTGACGGGGTTACCATGTCTGGGGAGAGTGTCGGATACGCAGCTGTGGAGGTCCACGGACGTGGACATGGAGGACATGTTGGAGCGCTACTGCTTTCCGACAGTTGAAGTGCATAAGAATGCACTTCACATTTGTGACCTATAGGAGCCAGCAGTGCGAGCGATTGCGATGTGTGTGGTACGCGTGTTAGGGTCACAGGGGCCCAACCGGGTGTCGGGAGGCCAGATGCAGCTGGTAGAGCGGGTCCTACAGGGCACTTACTTTCATGGGGCCAGATCTTCCTCACATGTGTTCAGCGGGAGCTGAGCAAGGTGAAGGTGGTTGGAAAGGGTTTCTACTATGGATTCTTTCTCTGTGCCTTCTTCATGGAGCGGGTACTGACACTATGGTCGCAGGTGCCGATCAAGCCGGGAGGTTTGAGGGAGCCGCGGATGGTGCGGTGGGGACAGATGATGCGTCGACGGGGTGGCGGAGATGTAGGGAGATACTTCACACGGGATATCTACCTATAGTGGTTACAAATGCCCGTGGTTTTTGACGATTATCCATACAGCGATATGGATTACACACGAGATCCGAAGGCCCCACGACCTCCAGGGCAGGCATGGGGTCCAGATGGTATGTATCTAGTTGCTTGATTATTTTTTACGTGAGATTATTGTTTATGTTAGGTTTGATATATGTCGATACTGGTGCTGAATATGTGCGATCTTGGATGTGATGCAGATGCTGGACCAAGGCCGCCACAATGGCAGATAGTCCGCAGGGTACATGTAACATTGCCAACGCTTCCAGACCGAGGGGAGGTGCGTCGACAGGATGCTGAGGGGACTTTGGACTCCCTATGGGTTCTCCTAGATCGTCTACTGGTGGGGGTTATTGATGAGGGGTGGCGGGATTTGGATCGAGGCTTGCCACGAGGCTCCACGGGACTGGAAATCGATTATGGTTTGGTGGCAGTACTGGCTGAGAGGAGTAGGGCACAGGATCCCCAAGGGGATGAGGAGGAGCCAGAGGAGGAGCGGGGTGAGGAGGAGTCGGAGGAAGCTGAGATAGGCAGTGATGGAGGGTACGACTCTCATTAGGGAGTATGGAGGACTCCCCCCTGATGTGTATGGACATTCGGGGTTTTTTGTAGCTACGACATGTATTTTATGAGGCTCCTCTATGTATATCTATTTTTTGTATAGTTGAGTGCTGAGGTACTCAGGACATTTGTATAACATTGATGTTTATTTATATATATGCACATGGATTCATTTTTTGCGGTTATTATTGTTGTACACATGTGGATGCGCCTCTATTATCTAGTATTTGTTTATTGCACGTGGATGCAAATGATGTATTATGGTAGGCACGTGGATGCCCCTTGCTTATTTTGTATTTATGTATTGCATGTGGATGCAAAATTATGTGTTATGATAGGCACATGGATGCCCCTAGTACATAGATGCAAACTTTTTGGAGTTTTATATATTTTTTAGTATGTTTATATGGGATGCATGATGGATGGTCTACAGGATGTGATTGATATGCCAATCGAGAATGTCGTTATCCATTTGGTCTGCGACACTATTTTGAGGTCGTGGGACATGAGTGAATGTGATGGATTCAAACTCTCGGCTTAATTGTTTTGTGCGCAGGAACTTTCTAAAGAGACAAGGATCACGCACCTGGTAGCAGTTGTTGAGCTGGGAGACAAGAAGATGGGAGTCAAGGAACACACAAAGGTGACGTATACCTATCTAAAGTGCAGTAGTCAGGAGACTGGTCACGACATCGTACTCGGCTTGGTTATTGGTGGAAGGTCCTATACACAGTCTGTCGATGTGGATCAACTCATGCGAAGGGGAATATAACACCCAAGCAGTAGAGGCCAGGCTAGGAGACCAATGACTTGCTCCGTTGGCGAAACCAACGTAATAAGGTGGAAGATGGTCCATCTGTGATCATGCAGGAAAATGACAAATGTAAGGTTGCGGAAAAAAGTGGAAAACAAAAAGATAGAAAACTGTACAATGCAGACTAATGAGTCCGCAAGAATTTCAAGGGTAAAAGCGTTTCAGATACAACCCATTATGGGGGTTGCGCAAGGGGTGGCCTTCTGAGTCAGTTAGAATGTATTCCCCATGTCCAAGGCAAGTGTGCACTATGTAAGGGCCTTGCCACATGGATTCGAACTTCCCTTTTCCTATCTTGTCATGGGCTTGATCGTAAGCGAGGACTAGGTCTCCTTCACGAAAAGCTCGGGGGTGGACATGTTTGTCGTAACCAGCTTTGGAGCGGTTCTTGGCAGCCTCAATTGTTTGGAGGGCGGCACGACGGTCCTCATCATCTTGTTCTAATAACAACAGACGTTGTTCAAGTGGTGAGGGGTCGGGGAGAAGCTCGATAGCGATGTGCAGGGCGGGTATCTGACACTCGATGGGGAGGAAAGATTCAACCCCATGGACTAAGTGAAAAGGGGTAAAACCGATGGCGGTCTTAGTTGATGTACGGTAAGCCCATAATGAGGGGAAAAGCATGTGATGCCAATTGGACTTATGTCGATTAACAGTGCGTTGGAGGATGGTTTTCAAAATTTTGTTAATGGCCTCAACTTGGCCATTCCCTTGGGGGTAGTAAGTAGAGGTGTACTGATGTTTGAATTTAAGCAAAGTGGACAACTCGCGCCAAATGGCGTCTTCAAAATGTGAACCATGATAAGAGACGAGTTGTTTTGGGACCCCGAATCTTGTAATGACATGATTGAAGAAGAATCAGGCAGCGATGTCTGCTTTACAATTGAAGGTAGGCATTGCTTCAACCCATTTGGTGAAGTAGTCGACGGCGATGATGATATATTTATGGCCATTAGTGGACAAGGGTCGACATTCCATAAATTCGATGGCCCATTTGCAAAACGGACCAACGGTAACTACCGGATGGAGCGGGGTAGGTGGTCTCCGTGCCTTTGGGCTAAAGAGTTGGAAATTATGACAATGTTTGACCGCAGTGATGCAGTCAGTGAATAACGTGGGCCAAAAGTATCCGGTGCGGATTATCTTCTGGGCGGTGGCCATTCCAGAAAAATGTCCACCGCAGGCGCCACTATGACAGTCGTTGAGGACTTGCTCAGCTTCCTCATGGGTAAGACAACGACGGAGGATGGTGTTGATACCGTGTCGGTAGAGAACATCACCTAATAGGACGTATTGAGAGGCATGGTGACGGATACGATGGCGTCCATCACGATCGACATCAGGTCAAAATTTCTGTGTGCGGAGGTATACCAAAATGTCACCATACCATGGATCGTCCGATGAGATAATGAACAAATGGTCATTAGTTAACGCATCGAGGATTGCTGATGACGGTAAAAGGGACGGGAGGTCGGTTATGCGCTGGGTGAGTGCAAGGGATTTAGTACTCTTAGGGGTTGTGAAGGTCAAGTCATATTCTTAGAGAATAATTACCCATTTAGCGACACTTCCTTGTAGGAGGCGACGTTTCAAAAGATAGACCATCGGGTTGGACTCAGCGATAACGGTGGTATGAATCAAGAGGATGTAGTGTCACAATTTTTGGACAGAAAATACGACGGCAAGGGCCATCTTTTCCTCGTATGGGTAACGGAGTGGTGGTCCAGACAAGGTTTGGCTGACGTAATAAATGACATGCTCCTGGCGAGCCGAGTCTTCTTGAACAAGGACTCCTGACATGGCATGATCGGATGTCGAGACGTAAAGGATGAAGTCTTGAGAGAAATCCGGAGGGGAAATCAAAGGGGCTTGTGTGAGTGCTTTCTTAAGAGCTTCGAACGCAGCTTGTTCCCGATCGTCCCAAACAAAGGGTATATGGGTATGAAGCAAGCGCAAGAAACCATGAACTGTGGTGGCATAATCAAGAACGAAGCGGTGGAGGAAATTAGATTGCCCCTGCAAGCTTTGTAGCTACTGAAGCGTGCATGGTGCTGGAAGGTCTAATATGGCTTGAACTTTGAGGGGGTCTGCAACAATTCCTTTGTGGGAAACAATGAAACCTAACAACCGGCCTACCGGAACGCAAAAGACACACTTAAGTGGATTCAAGCGGATCTGATACTTGCGACAGCGCAAAAAAACTTGCCGGAGGTCATTAAGGTGGTTGGATCATTTCTTGGAATGTGCTGTGAGATCGTCAGATAGACTAATAGGATATGAACCAAGTCGTGAAAACAATAGTTCATGGCCTTCTGGAAGGTGGCACCGACATTTTTAAGGCAAAAAGGCATGTCGCGATAGGCAAAGGTGCCCCATGGGGTAGTGAAGGCGGTTTTGTATTGGTCTTCCTTGCATATCTGAATCTAGTTGTACCCAGAGAAATCATCCATGAAGGATAGGACTTCATGTCCCACACATGCGTCAATGAGTTGGTCAATAAATGGCGTGGGGAAGTTGTCTTTAGGACATGCTTGGTTTAAGTTGCGGAAGTCAGTACAGACCCTGATGGTGCCTTGTTTTTTGTTAACGGGGACGAGGTTGGAAACTCAAGTGGTGTATGCGATGGGGTAAATGAAACCCGCTGTGCGAAGCTTCTCAATTTCTGCTTTGACGGCAGGGAGCTTGGATGGGTGAATGGGGTGTTGCTTTTGGAGAACAGGGGGTACGTCATGCCATGTGTCAATGTGGTGCTCTATGATAGCGGGATCAAGACCAGGCATTTTGGTGTAAGACCAGGAAAAGATATCACATAATTCTTGGAAACATTTCTTGTATTCTCCAACCTCGTACTCAATGCAGGAGGCTCCCAAAGTAATGAGTTCAAGGGTACTGTCTGGGGAAGAGATGTCAATTTGGATTGTGGGTGAGATGTTTTCCATGTTACCTTCCTCAAAGGCATCGGGAGCGGGAATGGGCTCTTTAAACCAGTCGACTTTGGTGGGGAGGAAGTCTTTGGATTCAACCGAAAGCTGGGTGGCTGTAGTGGGGGATGATTCCTCTGGGAGGAAATAGGAACGATGGTGCATATCCTCCCAGGGGTAATCAGGTGCTGTAAGAGCCTCGATAATTTCCTCATCATTGTGAAAACGTTTTGTGGTCAGATCAGTTGACGAGGGAACAATAGTAGAAGAGATCATATAAATGGTATTAATCTCGCTTGATGAAGAAGACTCTGGGGGGTGGATCTCCTCAATGGTGGGAGGAGATATCTCAAGGTCTAAGTTATTCATCTCATAAAGGGCGGCTCTGTAATCTGGGAGATCAGGGAAATGATGTGAGTAATGGCCGTAAATACCGCATATCACACAAGGGTGGTTAGTGCGCAGCGATTTTTCGCGAGGTTGAGGAGGCAGTTCAAGGTTAACCACTGGGATGTTAGCATCATCATCCAACATATTCATGTGTTCTTGAAGTGCTGGTAATTGTGGACATTGATGGGTGGCATGGTCAATGTCGTCGCACAAAGAGCACTTGGGGGGAGCATGAGGAGTTGGTGGATTTTTTGCTGGTTTTGGAGGCGATAGGGGGGGTGCGGGTTGTGGGTCTAGCAGCATAGGTTTGTGGACCTCTGCCCCCAACATTGCGAAGTGGTGGAGGAGTATAAGTAGAGGTTGACGCAGCAGTCACTGTTGGGTGTGGTCGGTTTTGGACATTCGTGACACCGGGAGGTGGATGATTGGAGGTATTGATGGGCTGCACCGGCTACAAAATGACATTGGGTGTCAGGGGGGATGAGGGAGGTGTGAGATACCATACAGGTAATCCTAAAGTTAAACCTACTAGGTTAAGGGTGGCCATCACCGGGGCGCTTACTACCCTTGAAGGAGGGAATAGGTAGGGAATTGTATGGATAGGTGTGGAGCGGACATGGCTAGGTACCGACGGTGGTTGGGGTAGCAAGGGTGGTTGATAGTTGGGTGGTTGGGCATTGTGGGAGAGTGTACATAAGTCATATATTTCGGTCGCTGGTGATGGGGGTGGAATGGAGTGGAATGTGGCAACCATCAGCGTATCTGAGTAGACTCTGGGTCCAACTGAGGAAACCAATGAGGTAGACGCACCCTGAACGGGTTGTTCAACCATGGGGAGAACATTTTCGGGTGTAGCTGGTGCATTGGGATCTTAATAGTTGAGTTGATCAATCTTAACCACGCGTCCGTCATGGGGGAACATCATGGTACGGAAAACGGATGAAGCAACTGCCCGCATGGAATACATGTAACTACGGCCAAGTAAGAGGTTATAATCAAGTTGGGCGTTAATGACCTCTATGTCAATGAGCACTGTTTTACTAGCCAGCTGGACGGGGACATTAGCTAAGAGACCTTGGGGTTGAGCCGAACGACCGTCATAGGCTCACAATGTAGTGGTGGATGGTTGGAGGGTAGGGGATCCCAACTTCTGCCAAACGAATGTGGACATGACACATGTAGAGGCACCTTCATCGATGATGCACCGATGGATTACAAGATTCCGAATAGAGATAGAAACTTGGAAGGCTAACGTGGAAGGAAAGCGCGGTTCGGATTGGTCCAAATCGAAGGTCATCATTCGCGAGTCATTCGGGTCAATAGCACCAATGGCGGATAACAGATTCTTACGCTGTGTGGGACTTATTTTTAAGGCCTCTAGGGATGACATGGCTGCGGGGGACTGAGCTAAGTCATCGACAATGTTGTAATTAGACGCAGCTCAAGCATTGGGGTTATTGTTGATGCGACGAAGTGGGAAGCGAGGGGTTTTTGGGGCTCTATCTAATGGGGCAGGGGGTAGGCGTAATGACTGATCGGTGGGAAGAGCGTTAGTATTTGTGTCAGCGGGTGGGGATTTAGGGGTGGAGCCATATTGGTTCCGACGGGTTTGAAGGTTGACATCGACGGATGACATCATTAGCAAGTGATGGGTACCTGAGTCTAAAGTGGGGTGGGCAGGCGCAGCGTAAGTGATCTGTTGTGGTTGGGGCACGGATCCTTGAGGAGGAGCTAATGGTTGCGATTTCACCATGCCCTGGGTTGGTAAGGGATTCTGCAAGACCAAAGCTGGAGCTTGAGGTGGTGGGGGTTTGGGTGGTGCCTATGAAGCTGCATGTCCCTGGTGATGGGCCTCATCAGTCCAGAGTTGTCGTTCTCGCTCTAAACGTGGGCAAGCATGCATGTAATGGCCATAGACTCCATAAATAGAATAAGGATGGTTCGTTCGTAAGGTGGGGTTTTTAGCTTGCTATGGCGGTCTATCCGGGTTTTGGTGGGTGGGAGCGACATCGTTATCATTCGGAGGATTAGGGGGTTGTCCGCCTTGGTCGGGAGGAGGGTTATTTCCGTGGTTACGTCCTTTCCCACAGTTTTACTGGCCTTGCTGGTTCCATTGGGGATTTTGGTTGTTCTGCCGGTTCTGTTGGGCATACACTTGCCCTTGGGTGGCAGGTGGGTGTTGGGGTTGTGCAGGTGTAGGAGCGGGTTGCGGCGCATAATAAGCGGGTGGTGTAGGTGTAGGACCTTGTGGGGGTTACTGATATGTCTGTGGGACTGGTGGTTGAAATGCCGCAGGTGCTGCCTGTGGAGGATAATAAGCATTGGGGGCTTGAGAAGACACAGGAGCGGGTGTGACCTGCTGGTGGTAATATGGTTGAAGTACAACTGGGGGGACATAAGCCGGGGGTGGGTGGCCAAAGCACTGAGGTGGACATGAGGGTCTGTGGGAGTGGTGGTTATGGGCTATGGGGGAAGATGAAGTGGTTGCTCCAGAGTGGGATGTAGCCCGCGAAAGGTCGGGGCTGGTACTAGTACATGCTATAGAAAAGGGTTGGTTATGCGATGCAACATGGCCAATGATGCCATCGGCGGCATGGGATGCCCCCAGCGCGTCGTTTCGGGAATCACTGCGGGGAGCGTCAGGTATAATGGTATACAGATAACCAGACTGGGCGTAGATTAGGTCAAACTGTTGGGATTTCAGGATGGCTTCTTCTTCTGACTGGGGTCATTCAGAAGCTACATCTTTGGCTATGAGGGGGAGTAAGGACTTCAAGAACCAATCTAAGAAGATCTAGTCATCGAGCTTAATCTTGCAGAGGCTACGATGCTTGCGTCACTCATGGATATGGTCTGTGATGTGGGTGGTCGTGTTCTGTCTACAAGACAGTAGGATCTCAACCCCTGCATCGTAGTTGACAGGTAACTGAAAGAACTGCAGGAAGGTCGAGGCAAGGGAAGTAAAGGTGGCATGGGTCCCATGGGGCTTCTCGATATACCACTTAGCTGCAGAGCCAGTGAGGGTTCATTGTAATAGGAAGAGTCAGACTGAGTCGTCCATTATAGAGTTGGAGGAACACCATAAGTGGAAGGACATAATGTGGTTTTGTGGGTCCTTGCCTGCCTTTCCCTCAAACTTAGGGATGTCTGATGGGAGTTTGGTAGGCATGTGAGGCCACGTGGGATCGTGTCTTATGGGGTCGTTGGTCAATCGGGCTAGGTCAGGAAAGTTGAGACTAGCCATGAATGACAAACTAGTAGAGGGATGTGACGTACTAGTGGGAATGGCCATACTGGGGCTGCTGTCCCCAAGTGTGGGAGCTGGGTTCATGATTGGGATTGTACCCCCAGATGGAGGAATGAAGGTAGTGTGAGAGGGTCCTGCACCGCCAAGTGTAACATGAGTTGCAAATGGGGTTGGGTTGGGTATAGTAACCACTGAAACTGGCATAGTAACGGGAATGGTAGGTATGGGGCCCATGGAGGGCATACCCAAGGTAGGGGTGGGCCCCATTGAAGGCATACCCAAGGTAGGTGTGGTGGTGGCTAGTGTGGTAGCTGGGGTTGTTGTGGACGTTCCACCAATAGTTCCTACAAAGAAAGGGTTGGAGGTCGTGCCATCCATGAGGCTGGTTGGGGCTATATAGATCAGGTTTTCCGACTCTACCTCGAAATTTGATGTGAAATAAGGAGCGTCAGAGTCAGGGGACAGAGCTCTATGGCGTCGACGGATGGAGTCAAGTGATGAATCTCTACGGCTATGACGAGTGGTGTAAAGTGATCCGAGTTGTGGGGGCTCGCCCCAAAGGCGCCGAGAATGTCTTGGAGACTCAATGGTGATTGATGGTGTCAAGTATCTGGTGGTCTGTGTCGAGTGAACAAAGGATCAAAAAACCCTAATGCAATCGAGCGTGTAGAAGGAGAGCGCAAAAAAGACGACACTCATGCCAACAACCAACTCAAAACACTTATTGTAACAGCTGTGCTACAATAAGCGGAGTACCAGAAAAAATGGTCGGAATACCAACAAGAAAATGACTGCCTAAAAAATAAAAATGGTGGACTCACTAGACCAAAGGGAGGTAAAGGAGCATGCAAACACCTAGATAAATAGTATTCTGACTCAACTAGACATATCCTCTGCAAGGTGATGAAAATCCAAGTTAGACAATATGGATAGTAGAACCAAGTGGCTAAAGATATCCCCCTACCGGGAGGGACACCGGGAAGACAATCCTAGAAGAAAGGCAACTAAGATACCCCGTTCATGACACGTCTAGAAAAGGTGAATCTGCAGCTCTTGTCCTATCACCGTGTGGGCCTAAAAGGAACACCACATGCGGACAATGAGTAGGTAGCCTTTGGTTACTTGGTGGATTGTGGTATTCCACCCAGGCCTCCGGAACCAATCTGGCTACTTCAACCCTCCTAAGGGAGAGGCCCTCTGATAAATTGGTGGTGACCATGCCAAAAAATACTAGGGGGTTTTGCTACCCTAAAGGACAACCGCTATGTCTCAAATGTAAGCGACCGAGGGGTGTTATTTGGATGCCTATCCCCCCTGTCCTACCTAACTACAATATTCTTATGTGCTCCCCAAGTGGGGTTCAAATTTTGGTTGTGTTAAGTAGTTTTTTAAGGCTCACTTTGAATTAGGTGATAGAGTGTGTGCGTGTGAGGTAATGAACCCAATCAAAAGTGCCCAGGTTTGGGCAACTTTTAAACCAATAATAATGCAGAAATTAAACTTGTAATGCAAAATTTTCTTTTTCCAATGTAAATGCTTTAACTTTTAAAAACAAAATGTTGTGAATGGAACAGAAATCAAACTGTAGAAAAAGGTTGTAGGTAACTGAGGCTGCAGATGGGACAGGTGGCTGTTCAGGTGCAGAAAATATTGTAGAAAAAATCTGGGTTCAAACAGGGTAAAAATGCAGAAAACAGATCGCGGGTCTATGGCTAAACTGTGTGGCCGGATTGCGGGAAATAGGCCGGAAGCTGCGATTGGATCGTAGGAAAATCATATAAGAGTGCGATAGGATCGCGGGAACAAGGTTGAAGGCTGTGCGCAGATCGCAGGAAATAGGCTAAAAGCCGAGGGCAGATCGCAGGAATCAGGCTGAAAGCCGCAGGGAGATCGTAGGAAACAGGATTAAAGCCGCGGGGAGATCGCAGGAAAAAGGCTAAAAGCCACGGGCATATCGCAGAAAACGGGCTGAAAGCTGCCGTGGGGGAGATCGCGGGAAACAGGCTGAAAGCCGTGGGCAGATCGCAGAAAATAGGCTGAAAGCCGCGAAGAGATCGCAGGAAAGAGCCAGAAAGCGACGATCAGATCGCTGCTGTGAGGGAAAAATATGCGATTTTCAGCAGAAAACCCAACTGCCGAAAGCCACAGCCGAAAAGGGGAAACAGAAAAATACTTGCAGAAAATAAAACTTTAAAATTTTTTTATCCAGAAATTCAAAACAACGGAGTCGCCAAAACTATAGCTAGGGTTTTCACCCTAGCTTGTGCAAATGGGCACTTACTAAGGAGAAGGGAATCCTTAGTAGCAGTTCAATAAAATGGTAAATTAAGACAGTAAATAAAGAAAGTAAACTAAGCTAGCATGTGCATGAACAGAAAACAATAGAATAGTAAAATGGAGAAATATTATCTTTTGTATTATGATATGATCAATAGTACAATATGTTACCTCAAGTGTTGAGGTTAGTGGAGCTCCTGCAGTAGTCCATGGGCTGCTCCAATGCTCCAGTGGTGTTCCTTCTCCTTCTCCAAAGTGTTTGGATGATGGGCGCCAAAAGGGGATACTCAAGTGGGAAATTAGCTCAAAAGGAGTGAGCTAGGGTTTCAAGAGATATTTTGGTAGCATGAGGATAGGATAGATTGTGGATATGAAATGGGGGGCCTCCATCACCTATTTATAGGTTTTTTAGTGGTGAAGTATTTGCCCATGGTTTTTGGCACTATATTGTTTAGGGCAATGGTATAGGGTTTTTGGTTCCTTTTTCCCTCTTTTTCCCTCTTTTTTGTATTTTTTATTCCCTTTTATTTGATTTTTGGGAATTTAGGGCCTTTTTTAGAGGATTTTTACTATTTTGGAGGAATTTTACATTATTTGAGGGGGGGAAAATGGGTTTTTTGGCCTTTTGGTGGCCTTTTAATGGTTTTTAAAGGTTTTGGAGGCAAAAATAGTGGGAAAGTAGACAAATGAGTCATCTGATGAGGGAAATAAGGTAGTGAGCACTTTTTAGGTGTTAACACTTACTACAGTCTTATATGTGTTTGGAGTAACTGTTTTTCACAGGATTTAGGCCCTGTTGCCTGTGTGTTGTGCTCTCGAAGATAGAGAGTCTCTCAAGGTGAATATATCTCAAATAGAGTCTATCTGCTAACAACTATGGAAATCTTAAGCTAACAATTATCTAATCCTAAAGACTATCTAAAGCTAAATATCAAACGTTAGTAGTTCCTAATGTTATCCTATGATAAGCTAAATGATAATAATCTATCTAAAATGTTAGCTTCCTATCTTGGCCAAGAGCATAGATTGATTTATTTGACTAGAAGTTCAAAACAAAGAAAGTATTCGCTAGTTACAGATCGATAAGAAAAATACCCAGCTATAAAAAGTGAATTTAAATTACCTCACAATGGATAAAACAGATCTATTGTAAAATAATTGTATATATGAATTCCAAACTAAAGTCAAAATTAACTAACAAGATATATTGTTTTGAAACATGAAAGTATAATCAAAACTAATTTGCAATTGAAACAAGGTCAACCTGCAAGTTAGATATTTACAAAAGTCGATTCATAAACCATTGACATCATGAAAAAGTTCTTCAACATCAATATGAGGATAAATCACTTATGTTTCAGATGAGTATAAACATTCAAATTTCCTGTAAAACATTCCACATATAATATGAAGATATTTATATATGAAGCTCAAGATAACAAAAGAGAGATAAACCACACAATATAGATATCTAAAACTTAGCTAGGGTTTTAGTATCCTGGCACACTTGATAATCTTCAGAAGAAGTTCAGAGACAATCTATGTAAACATAATAAAATGTAATGCTGCATAATATAGGCTCTCTAATGTATTAGAAATCGAACCCTTGATCCAAGTTTTGAAATTGTTTATATAGAAAAACATCAAACTCCTAACTCCCTAACAATCCTATCTTCATGGAAACACATGGATCCCTATCCGAATATACAATAACAGAAATATCACTCGACCTCGTTTCTGTTATAATTCTAATGCATGCCATTTAGTGACACCTGGCATAGAATAACGCAACAAATGACTAATAACTTACTGGATAAAATCCAGTATCATTATTCCTCGGCATGAGATATCCTTGCATTAATCATATCATCAACTGTCCATGTACAAAACTGGAAATGCGATGCCATCAATGTAAAGGAAACGGTTGCACGTTCATAGCATCTTGGACAAGTAATCTTCAACGAAACGGACTCCAAAAATGCAGCAACAGGATCAGCCTCTAGCTCATATATTCCACGACACCTGGAAGTTTCAAACAAGAATCAGTCAGCAAAGTATGAAAACATACAAATGAATGATAAATACAAATGTATAATAAATAGGATGCCTGCAGAATGTTAATTCTGTAGGTATCCTTATAAAACACTTTGTATTTAAGGTAAAATCTGAATGTGTTTGCTAACTTGTAATAACTGATTTTCATATCACCTGTACATTCAAACAAAACCACAAAACCAAAATGAATTCGATCTTTAAAAGCATCAAGGTTTTGGAGATGATTCAACAGAGACTCGAACTGGAACAACTCTCCTAGCTTCGTTCAGTTTGGCCTTAAACCTCACAGCTCTCATCTTTGCAATTCTGTTTTGTTTGGCTAATTTTTTATTCTTCGACAAAAGGCTCTTACTATAAGCTTTATACTTGAGCTTCTTTTCCTTTAAGAGATTCCATTTATCGACCCAGGTAGTCAAGTCAGCTTTCAAGCTCGTAATTTCTTCCATGGAGAATGTATTGATAATTTGAGCTTCTTTTAGATTATTTTCCAAAGACGATATGACCTGCGCATAAGGTATTGGAATGGGTTGCTATGCTGGTTCCATGTTTGGCCCTTTAACATCTCCCATCAGAGTATGTAGCTCCTGATTGACTTCTTGTTCTACGTTGGGCATTGGGTTTGATCGTTGAGCACTCATACCCTCATACTTGATATCTAAGATCGTAGGACCTATTGGGGTTTGATTCGGTCGGGACTCGACAGAATCACTCAGTTCAACCACAGGGGCATCCCCTGCAACTAAATCCCTACTCGTAAAGAGCGCGATATCCATGCTACGAGTGGTTCGGCGAATTGCCTGATCACTCAGCACCTTACTAATTTCATCTTCGACCGGTTTATGAATGATGTTTTCCTGTGGATGTGGAAGGCCATCATTTGGACAGGGTGGGATAACCACAGGCTGACTCGTTTGAGGCCGAGGGTCATCAAGGGGTATCTCAGGGTTTATCTCAGGCTTGACCTTAGGGCCACCATCACTTGGGATTTGGCCTAGTTCAAATATCCCATTGTCTGGATCATTTTGAGGACCAAGTTATTCTAACTCAGGATCATATACCTCTATCCCAATACGTCTTCGCCTGGTTCTGGACCTCCGTCGGGGCCACTCATCATTTTCCCCAAAATCATTACGGTCGAGAAACAATTCCCAAGAATCTCCCAGCTCTTGCAATCGGTAGGAAACAAGTATCTTAATAAGCCCATGATGAAACAAGCTCTGTTCCTTATGTCCCACATTACCCTAATAAGTGCAGGCCATCTTCTGCAAGCTACTGAGGAAGTAATACGACATATTCACGGGATTCCCTTTAAAAATCATTAATAGCCAAAGATGATAAAACTGTGTTTGAGAAGGTCGACCTTCACAGGTGACATACCTGATAACAAGCCCGAGCATAGCACGCCACTTCTTCTTCAGCAGCCAAGACATGAAACCATACTTATATTCAATTCGCCGGTTAGCTGGAGTCAAAAAATCCTTCTAGTCATCATTCTTCAAATGCTTACCCTTATACCAGCATTCTCCTACCATTGGCAAACCCAGTGCACGCGAAACAAGCTCCTCTGTAAGTTGTAGCTCGAGGTCCCCAATTTGTGCCTTCTTACCGTCAAACGAATCCGCAAATTCCCTAGACACCACTAGATTGAAACCGGAGAATTTTTGCATAAACCTTAACCATCCTGCCTTTACCACCCATTCACGTCATTCTGGAGCAGCATCTAAGTATTCATCACCAACGAGCTCAAATCTTGAGATAGGAGCCATCATAGCAATTACACAAGCTTCAGGGATTTTCAAAACCCTAACTGAGAAACAAAATAAGTCTATCACAGGCCCATGGAGGTTTATCAAAAATCCACCCGACTTCCTTTCACCAGGGTATTGTGAATACTCATGCGCAACCATGGAACGCAGGGTCATAATGCCTGTGAATTGGCAAGATTTATTGGAATTCACAGAAATCTCACGGTGCAATAATGCCTCTCAAAAAAATGACAAGCAGGTGATAGTTAGACATGAAATTTGCCTCATGTGAATCAACAGATGGCAAAACAATTTGGTTAGGCAGATATCAAACCTTTAATCCCCATGATATTTTCAATGTTAACCGACACATTCTCATATCAACGCGATGCTAAGGTATAACCAAAGTTTCAAACCTTCAAAGTATAAGTTAATTGTTACCACTACGTAATCTTCCACCACTACATATCATTAATACCAAGATTTCATAATGCAAGATAGTATCGATTTAATTAAAATCGTAGTTGTCATTGTAATGATGAGAAATAATTAATAAATGTAACCAAAACCAAAAAAATCCTTTGGGGATCATTTTAGTCACTTATGATCGAATTATGATATTTATCTTACCTCCAAGCATCATTAAAAATTTCATAATCCCATAGATCTTACCTCATCATAGAATGCAAAGTTCCCATACGAGGATAGCATATAAAAGATAGTGAACTCGTGATATTAATATAAAATGAGCTTTTACCCTCATAATTGTTATAATGCGAATGACTTTTTGGAAGTGGAAGAGTTCATTAGACCAAGCATATGAATTGGAAAACAAATTGCCATATAAGGTATCGTTCTATTAAGTGAACAGTAAGAGACTTTTAATGTAATGAATTTGCTTGACTTTGAATTTGCAAAGATGACCGATGTTGTAAAATTAGGAGCTACAAATTTTCAGGGTTATGAATTTTACAAATGATCAACCAAAAATATGATACTAAGTCAAGAAATTCAATTCAATTGAAGGTTGATGTTAATCCCCCTATATCAATCAATTTATCAACTTCTATTGGGAGTACCTTCAGAATCAAAGATTCTGAATGCACTCCTAAGATATCTATTCATGAGTGTCAATCAAGTTTATGATATGTGACATCGTTCAAAGTCATCGAGACTTATGTAGTGGCCAATTGGATTTTAGTGTTCAATTGATCCAAAGGGTGTTGCTTGCCAACAAATGGCGGCATGCTGGGTGAACCAGTTATCTCTGTGCAAAAGGAAAGACTTCAATACCTTAGATAATCAGAAACGATGTTTTGAAGTATCAAACCCCTGTTTGAATGATTCAAATCCCAAACTAGTTCCAAAATGTGGGCCTTACTAAGTCTGCAACAATGAGCCTTCTAACTGTTATCTAAGTATTCCTTTCCTACTTCAACCTTTGACAAACAGGGTGAAGAATGACTTAGCTCCAGGGGAAATCTTTGAGGCTTGAGATAGCTTAACTAATGTCAGTGAAAGATGTAGCTACTAAAAAATACCAGATAATTCTCTTCTCATGTAAACAAAGGAAGAAAGTGATATTCATTTTTTATTTTTTTTGCGGTATATATACAGATGGATAAATACGAAAATCATTAATCAGAGATACTACCTTAGCTTGGTAACTAAATGATGATAGCATTATTCACCAATCCTACCAGAAACTGATCATGTCAGCTCGTAACGAGACTTCCTGCCTCTTAGCTTTTAAACCAAGGGTCATTGTCCTGGCTTGGTGACCAGAAGTAAACAACGTCAATCCAATAGAACCTATGATCATAACCAGATCGGCTCTGCACGAGACCTTCTGTACTATGATTAACTTTTCTCATATTCAGAATTAAAACAAATTAAATAATTTTAGTTCAAGACTACTGTTCAGGCTTGGTGACCAGAAATTAGCAACATCATTCACGAGAACTACTGAAGATAGACAGGCCGGCTCGTGATGAGACCTCCTGATTCTCATTTTTTCAAACAAGAATCATCACCCTGGCTTGGTGACTAGATAAGATGCTATCATCTCCAATAGTGTTGATGATCATGACATATCGGCTTTATAAAAAGACCTCTTGTTCTTGAACCAAAATTCTATTATTATGGGTTATTACAAAGTATTTACAAAAAAAAACTTGAGTGAGAAAACCACTGGCCTCTTGAGATAGCTTAAAGATGACTAGACATGGTCAACTGATCTTCAGGCCTGCTAGACCCTACTAGAACCACTAAATAAGTTTCCTGAGTCATCGGCCTTTTGGGAAGGCATCCGAAGATAACAGTTAAGGATTGCTACAAAAGACAGCAGGTTCACAAACTAAAACCAGTTGTGGAAATTAACTCACCTTGTAGGCATCAAATACTTGAAACAAAATAAATAATTACGATCTGATATGTATTTCAATCATCCCACTTGACACAATTTCAACAGGTAAGTAGTTATCCAAGCTAGGTCTTCTGTTCAAGCCAGATTCCCGCAAGAGTACAGGATATCTCCGATGAAGAAGTATTCACAAAGAGAAGCATGATAATTATGTACAAATGCTTTTTATCTGAAATATTTACAATCCCCGAAGATGATGTATCTACATAATTTCAGGTTAGGCTGAGTCTATGACTTAACTGGATTAATATAATTTTGCATAATGAGATCTGACAAAGCAATGAGTCATGTCATTCACTAGCAGGCCAAAATTTGTTGGATTGAAAATTAATTAAGTCACCGGAACCTGATAGAAGCAAAGCAGGGGTTACTATAGACAATTGTATGCATGTGAAACAGTGTCATGTACAACAATCAAGAAATAAAAGATGATGAAGTCAAAGGACATTCTCTAAGAAGTTGATTGACTCCATTGTGATTAGACAACCACCAACGAGTAACTAAAATCAGGGCGACCTATATAATGAAACATTGTTTGATGTAACCAATCACCAGAAAACTTGTAGGTAAACGAAATTGATGACTGAATTGAAAAGAAATCGGCAAGTGTGAGACCATCAGATTGAATAATCCTCAAAATCTAAAACAAAAATGATTATGTACAAAAGTATTTACAATGAAAATGTACAATGAGAGTGGATTGAATAATACAAGACTACTGGAAGTATTTTTTAAGGACTTTCCCGTTCACCGGAAAGGTATCAGCTGTCCCTGCAAAGTTTGCAACCGAAAGGTGCTGGGGCCTAACTTTTTTGCTATTGTGTATGGGCCCAGCCAAAGTCTCTGGAATTTCATATGGTCTTTTTTTTCCTCATGTGCCTTATCCCATTTTAAAACAAGGTCACCTATCTGAAAATCTTTGTCCGAGGATGACCCATGAGCAAACCGGGATTTAATAATTTTCTGGTGTTTTGAGAAATGTCGTTTTGAGTTTTCTCTCTCCTCCTCTAATTTCAACAACATATTTATTATTTTTTCAATAGCAGAGCATTCTGTGTCTTGTACAGATTGCGCAAGTTGTAAGGAAGGCAAGAACAGATTTGGAGGGAGTATAGCCTCAGTTCCATATACCAGAAAGAATGGGGAATTACCGACAGAAGACTTTGGGGTAACTCTGTCAGCCCACAGTGCTTGATACAGAATAGTGTGCCAATTCCTATGGCTTTCAGCTATTGATCTTTTAAGAATTTTCAGCAAGTTTTTGTTTGTTGACTCAACAAGGCCATTGCCTTGTGGATGATAATTTGCCAAATACCTGATTCTAATTCCCTTTTCTACTGCAAACTCAGTCAACTCTCTAGAAGAAAAATACGATGCGTTGTCAAAGACTAAAGACTCAAGCAGTCCAAATCTAGTGATTATATGAGTTTCAACAAAATCAAGTACCTGATTCGTGTTGACTACCCGCAGCGGAGCAGCTTCAGACCAACGGGTGAAATAATCAGTGGCAGTTATGATGTATTTATGTTGGAGGGAAGATGGAGGATTGACTAGTCCCACTATGTCGAGTCCCCACTGTTGAAAGGGTTTGTCCACAACCACTGCCTGTAAAGGAAAATCTGGTCTTTTGATTCTACCAGATGCCTCCTGACAATCTTGGCATTTTCTCACAAAAGAATGAGAGTCTTTGAATAGGGTTGGCCAAAAATAACCTGCTCTCAAAACCTTATGAGCAGTAGTGTTGCCACTGAAGTGACCACCAGCAGGGCCATCATGCAATTGTTTTAAGACTGACTCGGATTCTTCCTTTCCTAAGCAGTGGAGCAGGACACCATCTGCATTCTTCCTGAAAAGTATGTTATTCACTAACTGATAGGGTGCTGATTTTAACCTGACATCGCTCTCTTTTTTTATATTCTAAGTGGTTTGGAGCACTTCTTGTTTCTAGATAAATTCGAATGTCAGTGTACCAGGAATTAATAGGACCTGGGATAAAATAAAATTCCTTTTGCAGCAATGAAGCATCTAAGGGTAAGTCATCTTGACTAGCAAGCAAGTGAGTTGATTCAGCTACCAGCTTACATAATCCCAACCCTCGTACAAACTGAGAGGGTTTGATATCTAGGTCATACTCTTGTAAAGCAGCCATCCAATGTGCCCATTTTTCTCCTAAATCTTTCTGTACTAACAGGTTTCTTATAGTAGAGAAAGGAAAAATGACTTTCGTTTTTTATTTCAAGAGATAAGGCCTAAAGTGTTTCACTGCTTTGAACACAGCGAAAGCTTGTTTATATACCTCGTGGTAGTTTAATTCAGCTCCTTTCAGATTCGAGCTCATGAATGAAATCAATACTTCATGGTCTTACTGATTCTTTTGGGTAAGGACAGTAGCGTAGGATATGTCAGAGGCGAAGGTATAAAGAATAAAGTCTTTCTTAAAATCGGGACTCAAAAGTGCAGGGGCTTCAGTAATGGCTTCTCTAATCCTGACGAATGATTCTCTCTCTTTCTCTCCCCATACAAAGTTGTTATCTTTCTTTATCATGTTATGTAGTGGGCGAACTATCTCTGAAAAACTCAGGACAAACCTCCTTACGAAGTTTATTTTTCCCATGAAGGATTGCATAGCTTTCTTGGTAGTAGGGAAAGGAATCTTAGAGATAGCTTCAGTCCTTTCTGGGTCGATCATGATCCCTTCTTTTGATACCACAAATCCTAGCAAAATTCCCTCCATGACTGCAAAGATCATTTTTTTTGGGTTTAAGGAAATGCCAAACCTCCTACAGCGTTCAAGCACTTTGCGCAGGTGGAAGATATGATCATATCTGTTTTTGAATATACCGTAACGTCATCTAATTAGAAAACCACAGAATGATTGATCAGACCTCTGAAAGCAACATCCATTTCCCTTTGGAATGTAGCCCCGGCGTTTATTAATTCGAAGGGCATCTTCCTATAGGCATAGATTCCCCAAGGGGTCCAAAAGGTAGTTTTTAGTTGATCTCCGGGAGAGACCAGGACTTGGTTGTACCCAGAAAAACCATCTAATAGAGACAGCATCTGGGATCCGACAAAATTTTTGGAGGATCTGTTCCATTGGTGGAACTGGATAGTTTTCTTTTTCTGATGATCGGTTTAGGTTTTAGAAATATACGCACAACCTAATGTCTCCGTTTTTCTTCCTGACAGGAACTAGGTTTTCTACCCACTGTGTGTGACGTACGGGAAATATGATTCTAGCAGTAAGCAATTTGTTCAGCTCCTTATTTACTGTCGATTCTAAAGTATGGTGCATTTTCCTGAGTTTCTGTTGGAATGGCTTGGCTTCTTGTTTCATGGGAATTATGTGTTGTATTATTTGTGTATCAAAAGTTTTCAGGTCATCATATGTCCATGCGAATACATCCTTAAATTCTTTAAACAGTTTGACAAAGGATGCCTTCTCTGTTTGAGTGCAATCTGACCCTACATTTATATTCTGGGGATTTGCTTCTGTGCCTAAGTTTATGGTTTCATAACACATGCTAGAGCTGTTCGTCTTATAGTTAGGCACTCCCTTAAACTTATCATGTAGGTCATAAATTTTTTCAAGTCTGAGAACTGAAGTAGGGATCGAATTTACCAGCTTAAAAGATTCGTCAACAGAATGAGGCGGATGGATTATTGAGAAATCGTGCAGGTCTTCGTCATGTGTGATCTCATCGATTGTCATTTCGTTAAAAACATCTTCTCCCGTTAAAAAGTCAATAATCTGAGAATCATCATTAAAGACACGCCAGTTAGTGATATTATCAAGGATTGATGGTCTAAATAATAACTCAACAGAAAAGATATTGGGAGAAAAATTTTCCGACGGGAGAAGCCGTGAGGCCACATTCGCCAAAAGATCAGCTTCTATATTTCGAAAGCGAGGGATAGAGTTAATATTAAAGGAATCAAATGCTGAAATCAAGCTCCATACCTCCTTTTGATAGCTTCGCAGATGGTTAGATAGACAATGTATAGAATTTCAAACTTGACTAACAATGATTTCAGAATCACCGAAAGCAACCAATACCTTCACATTTAAATCTAATGCTTTCTTTAACCCCTGAATGAGAGCCTCATATTCAGCGGAATTGTTTGTGCACAGAAATTCCAGTCTGCAAGACAATAAGTGTTTATTTCTAAAAGGGTCAAGGAGCATACAACCTGCTCCTGTGCCTTCTTTTGATCGTGAACCGTCAAAGTATAAGTGCCAAGTCTTATCTACATTATTCTCACTATTTACAGCATTTAACAAACTGGAAGAAGATTCCTAGAAATCACAATGTAAAGTTTTTGACTTATTTACAGAATCGACAAATGCTGATTTATGTGCATGAAAAGTGCCTAAATCAGAATCAAAACCATAGTTTCCTAGAATTGAGTCGCTAAACATAACTGGTTCGTTAGGTGAATCAATCTCAGTCGCTGTATGTTTCATGTATCTTTCCCTGTCAATTCTGATCTGATTTGGCTTCCCATTCTTAGGTAACCACAGATGTGACCAATCTGTCGAAAAATAGCCTTTTAAAGCTTGAGACCAGTCACGGCCTAGAAACAGCCCATACACATCAGGTATGTCTGCCACTACAATGTCAATAACTTGGAAAATTTGCGGATTGGTAGCCATCCTAATCATTACTCCTTTCAGCTCTCCTAGAATTTTCACCTTAGAGCGGTCAAGTTGACTGATCTGAGTTTCACAAGGAATAATTTCAGCATTCAATTTCTTGCATACCGAATAAGGCATAACGTTTGATGATGCCCCAGAATCGACCATGTAGTTATGGAAATTCCGGTTAAAGATTTCAAATGTCCGTAGGAAAGGGGGAATTGTAGACTTGGAATTCTTTCCTATCAGTGTGTCCCTATCAGCAGTTGTCTTATTGTCGTTATTGAAACTTGCCACCACTTTACTGGTGGTAGGATCAGAGTTATTAGCTGCAGATGTGGAAGGCTGATTTATTCTGTTATTGGTAATGGATGAAGATGGCAGATTTGAAAACATTGACCCTCCTAGCATAGGATAAATGTTTAACAAGTCGAACATGCTTATGTTTGCTATTTGTTTTTTAAGATCATCTATGATGTCATATTGGAGGTCTTTGTCTTGAATTGCAGAATGTTGATTTGTGAGTTGTGGACTGTTCCTAGGAGTGGGTGATAGATGGGAGTTGACAAGACCTTTACTCCTGCTATTATGAGTATGTTGATTGACGAAAATAGAGTTGTCATGACACTCATCTTAATTGACTGAGCTGTCCCAGAAATAACAGTTGAATGGGAGGGGATCTTCAAAAATTTCTTCTTCAAGTTCAGGTTGTACATGTTCCTGATGTTCTTCTAACTCTTGGTTAGGTAAGGTTTCAGGTAAAGCATAAACAACCCTAATTGTATTGAAGATTTCTTCATTGGTTGAAATGTCAGGGGGAGCATTTTGTCGCATGTTGGGTGGTGTATATGGTCGATATGGAGCCTTAAAATTTCCTCTATTGGAGGTTCCTTCTCCATTGTTTCTTTTTAACATCACCACTTCATTAGTCAGGGACCTAACTGCTTGTTGTAATTTTTCCATATCGAAAGCAGAGGTATCTTTCTTATCTATATTAGTTCTTGACGTGGGTTCGCTTCTTTTGCGCATGGGGTTGTCGAATTTACCGCTATTTTCTGGTTCAAAAGTCATGGAATTTTTTTCAACTTTGATTTCTTCTTCGAAAGTTTCAACCAAAGTGGTTTTTCCAGCTTGCTTGACAAACATGCCAAGAGATTTCAGAAAGGCAGAGGCAAAATTTTCAATTATAATATCCTATGGCGGTTGGGAAGCTACTGGTATTCTGTTCAACGAGGTGAGGAATCATTGGTTAAAGTTTTTTACGCGTTCCTTATTTTCCATCCTAATTCTGGCCAGTTCAAGTGCTAATACTGTAGGTGTCTTATCCTCTTCAAATTTGTTTATGAAAGCTTGACTGAAATCATCCCATCTTGTTATGGACCCTTGGGTCAGGGAGAAGTACCAGACTACAGCTTTTCCTTCGAAATTCAAAGGAAACAAGCGGCATACGACATCCTCGTGCTAAACATTCATGGTCTGAACAACGAGAATGAACTTATCGATATGGTTTTCTGCAGGCTCTTTGTTGACAGGATCAAATTTCGGTAAAAGTTTGTCAGGGTGCTTTGGCAAGTTATGTTGTACTCCAGGTATATCAACAACACCTCGTCGTAACTAGGGTCTGTTGTCGTTTTGATCTCCTCCATCACGGTCACCCATTTCTTGATTAGATTCAGAATCTGATGAAGATTGGTTGTTATGGTCACGTGGACTGTTAGGTGGTGAATCAAGGGGTGAAGGGGTTTCGTCAAAACCACCAGAAGTTGGAAGTCGTCTTGAAGTATTCGTGTTTATTTATCCTCTGAGAAAACTACTAAGATGGTAGTCAGGAGATCCTACTGGGGAATGAACAGGTTCTTCACCACTTGGTTCATCAACCGTTTGGGTTTGATTGTGGGGTCTCCTAGGTATACCGAAATTGATCGGGGGAATGCATGTCTGGCGAGAATAGCCTCTAGTCAAAATACGTCGTGATTCCTCTTGGGCTTCTTGTACGTCTTCCGGGGTAACTGGTGGTAAACTGGTATTACGTAGTATGGTAGCCCTAACAGTATTCACAAGAGGTGTAGTTGTAGAGTCAATTTGTGATGTAAGGGTAGGACTAGATACTGGTTCAAGATTGCTGAGAAGGGAAGTAGTTTGACTGGTTGTATTAGTAGTATGTGATTGTTCAGCCATTAAGCTTTTAGTTCATGCCCTCCTTCTAGCGCCATTTGTTGGCCAGAAGAACTGTCTTAGGCCAACTTAAGGAAAAACAGTCCACACACTCGACTATGTACAGTATTATATGTGTTTGGAGTAACTGTTTTTCACGGGATTTAGGCTCTGCTGCCTGTGTGTTGTGCTCTTGAAGATAGAGAGTCTCTCAAGGTGAATATATCTCAAATAGAGTCTATCTGCTAACAACTATGGAAATATTAAGCTAACGATTATCTAATCCTAAAGACTATCTAAAGCTAAATATCAAACGTTAGTAGTTCCTAATGTTATCCTATGATAAGCTAAATGATAATAATCTATCTAAAATGTTAGCTTCCTATCTCGGCCAAGAGCGTAGATTGATTTATTTGACTAGAAGTTTGAAACAAAGCAAGTATTCGCTAGTTACAGATCGGTAAGAAAAATACCTAGCTATAAAAAGTGAATTTAAATTACCTCACAATGGATAAAACAGATCTATTGTAAAATAATTGTATATATGAATTCCAAACTAAAGTCAAAATTAATTAAAAAGATATATTGTTCTGAAACATGAAAGTATAATCAAAACTAATTTGCAATTGAAACAAGGTCAACCTGCAAGTTAGATATTTACAAAAGTTGATTCATAAACCATTGACATCATGAAAAAGTTCTTCAACATCAATATGAGGATAAATCACTTATGTTTCAGATGAGTATAAACATTCGAATTTCCTGTAAAACATTCCACATATAATATGAAGATATTTATATATGAAGATCAAGATAACAAAAGAGAGATAAATCACACAGTATAGATATCTAAAACTTAGCTAGGGTTTTAGTATCCTGGCACACTTGATAATCTTCAGAAGAAGTTCAGAGACAATCTATGTAAACATAATAAAATGTAATGTTGCATAATATAGGCTCTCTAATGTATTAGAAATTGAACCCTTGATCCAAGTTTTGAAATTGTTTATATAGAAAAACATCAAACTCCTAACTCCCTAACAGTCCTATCTTCATGGAAACACGTGGATCCCTATCCGAATATACAATAACAAAAATATCACTCGACCTCGTTTCTGTTATAATTCTAATGCATGCCATTTAGTGACACCTGGAATAGAATAACGTAACAGATGACTAATAACTTACTAGATAAAATCCAGTATCATTATTCCTGGGCACGAGATATCCTTGCATTAATCATATCATCAACTGTTGATGTACAAAACTGGAAATGCGATGCCAACAATGTAAAGGAAACGGTTGCACGCTCATAGAATCTTGGACAGGTAATCTTCAGCGAAACGGACTCCAAAAATGCAATAACAGGATCAGCCTCTAGCTCATATATTCCATGACACCTGGAAGTTTCAAACAAGAATCAATTAGCAAAGTATGAACAAATACAAACGAATGATAAATACAAATGTATAATAAATAGGATGCCTGCAGAATTTTAATTCTGTAGGTATCCTTATAAAACACTCTATATTTAAGGTAAAATATGAATGTGTTTGCTAACCTGTAATAAACGATTTTCGTATCACCTGTACATTCAAACAAAACCACAAAACCAAAATGAATTCGATCTTTAAAAGCATCAAGGTTTTGGAGATGATTCAACAGAGACTCGAACCGGAACAACTCTCCTAGCTTCGTTCAGTTTGGCCTTAAACCTCACAGCTCTCATCTTTGCAATTCTGTTTTGTTTGGCTGATTTTTTATTCTTCAACAAAAGGCTCTTAGTATAAGCTTTATACTTGAGATTCTTTTCCTTTAAGAGATTCCATTTATCGACCCAGGTAGTCAAGTCAGCTTTCAAGCTCCTAATTTCTTCCATGGTGAATGTATTGATAATTTGAGCTTCTTTCAGATCAGTTTCCAAAGACGATATGACCTGTGCATAAGGTATTGGAACGGGTTGTTGTGTTGGTTCCATGTTCGGCCCTTTAACATCTCCCATCCCTGTACGTAGATCCTAATTGACTTCTTGTTCTACGTTGGGCATTGGGTTTGATCGTTGAGCACTCATACCCCCATGTTCAGAATTTGATACATACTGATCTAAGATCATAGGACCAATTGGGGTTTGATTTGGCCGGGACTCGACATAATCACTCAGTTCAACCATAGGGGCATCCCCTGCAACTAAATCCCTACTCGCAAAGAGCGCGACATCCATGCTACGAGTGGTTCGGCGAATTTCCTGATCACTCAGCACCTTACTAATTTCATCTTCGGCCGGTTTATGATTGATGTTTTTCTGGGGATGTGGAAGGCCAGCATTTGGACAGGGTGGGATAACCACAGGCTGACTCGTTTGAGGCCGAGGGTCATCAAGGGGTATCTCAAGTTTTATCTCAGGCTCGACCTTAGGGCCACCGTCACTTGGGATTTGGCCTGGCTCAAATATCCCATTGTCTGGATCATTTTGAGGACCAAGTTCTTCTAACTCAGGCTCATCTACCTCTATCCCGATACGTCTTCACTTGGTTCTGGACCTCCGTCGGGGCCACTCATCATTTTCCCCAAAATCATTACGGGCGAGAAACGATTCCCAAGAATCTCCCAGCTCTTGCAATCGGTAGGAAACAAGTATCTTAATAATCCCAAGATGAAACAAGCTCCGTTCCTTATTGTCATGTCCCCATTTTGACCCTTGTTATATTTTGGTCTATAATGTAAATATTGTATGCATATTATGTACGATTCCTAGCGTCGAGCTCAAGGCCAAGGCCCTGCTAGTGAACGCTCAACCTTGATGAGGCAAGTATGTTGGTATTATTTAACTCATGTTCTAGTGAGCCATGGGAATTGTAAATATGCATTTTAATATAATTACCCACAACTAGCTATGCAATGCAACAAGAGATGGGGGCATGATATTAGAAGGAATTGGGAGGGAAATATTCAAACCCTTGAGCCAAGTGTCAATGGGAAAACCCAATCAACACTCAACTACCCATGTTGACCTTTGTACCCAATCACTCAAGAGTTGGTTGAGGCAGTTAATTCCTTGGGGAATGGAGAGGTATGGTTGTCCAAATTCGAGTATGGGAAAGCCATCCTTCCTAGAAAATCGTGCTTGGCTTGTTGGACAAGAGGAGATCCACGAAATTGACCCTAAGCCATTTATTCACCCATCAATTTGTCTCTCTCACGTGTTGGGAGCTGCTGGGCATTTTTCTCCACTGTTTTTCTATGTTTTCCTCCTTTTTCCATGGATGGGAACTCGTTTTTGCATTGCCCTGGGGTTGGGGAAAGAGGAGTCACAATTTTTGGGTTTATGGAGGTCGTTTTTGCCCTCTGAATTCCCAGGAACATTTGTTGAAACGAATTTCTCTTCCAGGGTTGTTTTCCCATCTATACATTTTGTTTTTGGGTGTGCCACGATTTTGAGGAAAACCCATAGAGTGTATTCTGTGAATTTCATTGTTGAAATGTGTGTCCATGCCCAGTTTTGAGTTGTTGTGTGTAGAAGACTATCGGGGTTGAGATGGGTATCCATTGCTTTGGGATGTGATGAGCTTTAGAGTCCCCTTTTCCTTGTAGATATCATGTCCAGCTCGGGGGTGGTCTCTGAGTGCTGAAATAATACAGGCTGGACAGAGACCTACGGTTGGGAGGAACGTTGCAGCAACATAGCTAGTTGTTGGGGACATCATTGCAGTGACATAAGTATACTCTCTTATGTGTAATTACTTATGCAAATGTATTAATTTGTTGGTTGTGCTAAATTGAATGACATTCATGTAATATGTGCGTGGATGAGTTCATTTCCGTTGTGCATGTTTGTTTGTTTTCCATCTGCACACATCTCTTTTATTGCTAAGAATCTAATGAATGGGCTGATTTTTATGTAAATGCCCAGATTTTAGTACCATGTTCCCTTTCTTGCATTGCATAGAAGGGTGGGGACGTGACATTTAGTATCAGAGCCTATGGTTCAAACACTGAGGCTGTTGGGCCGACATCCACACAACAGATGAGCAAAATATGATTTTGTGTGTTGTGCATGGGGCATGTTGTTGTGTGTTGGTTGTTGTTTGTTGCTAATTGCGGTGCATATGAGATAATGCATCATGTGCTTGAGGACTTGATTAATTATGACTCCTTGTCCCTTAGATGTCCATGATGCTTTGAATGCATGAAATTGAATGTTGGACATGGTTGGTATGAATTTTTTTGTGTGTGTTAATTTCATGATTGAAATCCTGAACAGTTAGTTGTTACAACCCCATATCTTAATGATGATTGTTAATTACAATGAACCCACATTTGTGTGGCCGATTGATGGTTTTCGGAAGCGAGGAAAGCTTGTGAATTATGCCCTTATGCTCATGAAGTTTCCTTGCCCATGCTTGTTGGGTGCTTGAAGATTGATTGTGAATCCATTGGTTGGATTGTTGAATTTGAAATGAAAAGAAAATCCATTTTCAGAGATGCAAGTTCTTGGCATTCTTTTACTGTTTTTATGCAAGTTTGATCTGTAGTAACTCACCTCTGTAAAGAAACGAAGGGGCACATTCCAGAAAAATTTCTAACTGTCTGTGAAAATTTGCAATTTTTCTAATTAATTATGAGTTCTGCTAAAGGCTCTGTCGGCAATTTTAGCGTTAAGTTCTGTGCGCGCGGTGACAGAATTAACACTAATTTTTGCGACACGGTTGGCGGCAAATTTAAGGGTAAAGTCTGCGCCATGCACGGCGCGCGACGACAAAAGTTAAGCCAACTTTCTTCGCACACGGCGGCGAAAGTTAAGCCAACTTTCTATGCACACGGCGGCGAAAGTTAGGCTAATTTTCTGCGCCCGCGACGGCAAGGTTAAAGATTAAATATGCGACGTGCACGGCGACGAAAGTTAAGCCAACTTTCTGCGCGCACGGCAGCGAAAGTTAGGCTAATTTTCTGCGCGCGGTGGCAAGGTTAAAGATTAAATCTGCGACGTGTGCGGCACACGACGGCGAAAGTTATGCCAACTTTCTGCGCGCACGGCGGTGAAAGTTAGGCTAATTTTCTGCGCACGCGGCGGCAAGGTTAAAGATTAAATCTGCGACGTGCGCGGTGCACGACGGCGAAAATAGCCTTAATATTTGCGACACTGGTGCAAAAGATAGGGTTAAATATTGCGCTGCGGCGGCGGGGTTAAGGTCAAATCCTGCGCCAAGGTAAGGTTAAATCCAGCAACGGTCGCAGAGGGAGGAGTGGGAAAAAAAAGTATAGAGCCCAAAACTTGATTTTTGGATAAAAGGAGCATTCGAGCTCAGAGTGGGATGATTCCTATGGGGCTCGGAGGCCATTAACGAAGGCCATGAAAGAACCAGAGAGGGTCCCAAGGCCAGTATGCTCCAATCTGACAGAAAATGGAGAAAAGTGACTTTTGTAAGAGGGTGTCCTGAGGATTGACGGAAGGTAGGTTTGAGCTGAAATTGATATGGCGTGGCCATGGAGTAGGCACAGTGTTAAGTTTGGAATCTTGGAGCTGAACTCCAAAGGATGTGGAGTCGGGGTGAGCAAGAAGGCCAAAAAGCACTGTTCCGGGCCACTTTTTCGGGATTTTGAAAAGCTTGTGGACAGTGAAAGTGACCGTAGATGTTGGAATCAAAATTTTTACTGAACTAGACATTTCATCTTCTCATTAAGACGAACAGTTTCCGTTCGACGAAGATTTTCCAAAAATGCATAGTTTGGGAGATAGCCATTTTTGGCCAAATTTTGAGATTTTAGAAGAAAACTGAAAAGTTAAAAGTAGCCAAACCCTGAATTTTATAGAAGTTGACTGGTGCATCAGAACAAGGATCTGAAGGTTGCTGAGTGTTCCTTGTTATATGGAATACCTTCTCCTGGTAGATAAGTTTTCATGATTCTTTCAAAATTTGCTTCTACAAGCAGCTGAAGTTGGCCTTTCAGAATAAATTGCAACTATGTAAAAGTGCCGAATTTTGGGCAAAATTTGGGCAAAGTTTGCATTTTCGGAAGAATGTAACTTCCATGTCCTGGATCAGAAAGGAGCAAGGGGATAGGCGTCGGAAATCTTATCCAGAATAGAACAGGGAAGCATGACGAGAGTTTGAATGAGGTCCACATGTATCATAGATATTTGGTGTAGAAGAGTGTCAGCGGCTGTTTTGACAAAGACAAATTTTGTTGTCAATATGGGCAATTTCTATAATTGCATGAATGGAAGGAATCAGACCAACTATGATATGGAAGAGGGATTCCATTCTACGATGAGGATTGGAAAGGGAAGAATTCCTTCACCCTTGTTTTGCTATCGTATTTATAATTATGAGATTGTCATGCATATAAACTATGGCATAAGAATGTTAGAAATGCAAGAGATTAAATAGATGAATATGCATTAGATGGCATAACAACAAACATTGCATAGTGCATGTGTAAATTTTTGTGCATGAATAGGATATTGCATATTGGTAAAATAGTGAGGTTTTACATATGCAATGAGCCACTTAAGATAATGATTATGGTTGCTAATAATTAGTTGTGTCCACATTGGTTGTAGGACAAAATACAATCAAAGCATGGCTAAAGACGTTGATGACGTTGTTGCACGTAACCAACAACCTTGTGAAGAGAGGATGGTGCAACAAATCTGTGATCATGATGTTGGCAAAAGGACTGCGAAGCCTTGGTAAGAGGCCAACTGATCAAGGTAACATCAGGCGATGTTAATGAAAGCCATGTAGGTAATGGTTATTTGTACTTAAGTGCATGAATGTTGAAAGAGGATTTGGTAAGATCCCTTCAACTATGTTTGAATTATATTGAACGCATAGTACTCATAACTTAATGCAAATTAGAATTGAGGAAATGTGCATTAAAAATATTGTGCACAATCTTGTGGTTATGCATTGAGTGAATGCACATTAAAAGATTATGTGAGTGGTATAAATGTGCATGCATAGGTATAAGTGCACATGATGAGATGCATTGTGAGGATGCATGAATGTGATGTATGTTTCATTGCGATTAGATAAAAGATGGAATGGTGAACTATTATCAATCTTAAGAGCAAAAGAATAATTGCATAAAATGATGAAATCGAACCATGCAACTCCAGTATGGTAATGATTAACATGAAGCGAATGATTTTGATGAAATTACAATGCTTTGGTGACTATGGTAGCAATGAAATATTATGTGCATAAAGACTTACAAAGCGTTTGGCTGTTTGAAGTTTTAGATTTCAGGGAGATTCCTTTGGGCATGGCAAATATGGGTAAGTCCATGATGAAGATTGGAATCTACCGTGAGCACGAGCCAAATGATATGAGAATAGACCCATGGCTAAGCGAATCGATTTCTGTAGAGGACAGAATTGCAAATTCATTCTTGAATTTAATTATCAATGCCATTGACTGATTAGAGAAATCAGATTTGAATTTTATTGTTAAATGCTGCTAACTGTTTGGCTATTTGATAAATGTGCCAGGAAGACACATTGCAGGAAGACCAGGAGTGATGGCCTGCAAAAGCCAAACTAGATGGGAAAGACCCCATTCTTTGGAAATGGGTTTCGGGTGAAATGCCATTGATAATGTCTCAGACAAACCGCATGTCGGTAAACCATGAGAGTGAGATGGTAAAGCTATGCCAGGAAGGCATGTGAGGTACATCTGCAAAATGAATGAGTATTCTGTGACCCTAGACAAGAACATGCATGTCTAAATTAGTAGGGTTAATATGCAGAGCATGCTCTATTTTGTTTATATCATTGCAGACTGCTTGAGTATGATTAGGGCCTACATGGCGCACATCGGAAAAGGGGGGTGCACACCTTTTCTGGTGCTGGGTCATGATAGGGTTTTCAATATTGACTAAACCCTAAGGGAATGGACGCATTCCTGGTGTTTCAATACTTGATAGTGAATGATATGGAATGTGGTTAAGAATTTGAACAGCAATACTGATGAGCTGCTTATCCTTCTTGTGTTGTCAGCCTACACAGATGCAGATCGATACTGCACATTAAGAGGCAAAGTGAAGCAGGGTAGGCAAAAAGGATTGTATAGGAATTGGTACCTTTCTATGCTCACACAGAATATTACCAGAAGGGATGGACATAATATTACCAGAAGGGATGGACAGGCCCGAAGAGCTGTGTAATAAGAAGGGATATCACCCTGGTGTGAGTGGGGCCATGCTAACCTGCAGTCAAGAAAGTCACCTATAAAGTTCCTAAAAGGAACCACCAATTTGCACCAGAGAAGGAGTGACGTCCTTGTATGAATGAAGAGTTGTGTGTGAAGGGTTGTGGTGTGAGAAGGTGTGGTGGCATTGGTGAAGGCATAAAATCTCTATTGGGACAGTAGTAGGAGGGCCAACCAGGTATGGGATTGGTTGGGAACCACAAAATGCTTGGTAAATCCAGATGGGGTGAAGGTGTACTGGTGAAGCATTAACTACATCCAAGTCCATAGGTGATCCCAAGGCTTGCAAAGCGAAGCAGGATCCTGTGGACCAGAGGGGAAACGCACAATACAGATAAGTATTCAGTTTCATTTATGTCTTGTTTGGAATAATGAAGATTTCAGGTATAAGTCTTCTAACAGCTAAGCTGATATCCTAATGTTTCTTTGTTGAAAACCTTGGTCATTGCAGGAAAGCAAGACCCTGAAAACGATATAAAATTACTAGTAAATCCAGAGAGTGAACATGAGTGGGCGCTATGAAATTATTGATAAATCCAGGGAGTAACTGGTTGGGCATTAATCACTTAATATTGTGAAATAGAGTGTATGCTGGCCCAATACCCCTTCAACAATTGATAAAACCAGTCAGCGTACTGGCCTGGAATTGCTTATTCGAATGATTGTGGAATAGTCTACGTGCTGGCCCGACATTCATAATTGTGTCCACGGGAAATCCAAGGCTCGTAAGGCAAAGAAGGATCCTGTGGAATAAAGTGAAGACATCCAATACAGATAAGTATTTGGTTATCTTGCAGCTTCTTGCTTATGAATATACGTGTGTATATGATTTGGTTATGATTTCTCAAACTCTTGTTTAGAGAAAAACCTTATGAAATAAACTAAACATGGGAATTGATTCAATGTTTGAGTGTAGGTATTGTTGGAAGTAAGGACCAGGAAGGCATCATAGGGATGCAGATGGACATATGACCGTCCTAAAGAGCTTAGTATGAGCAGTAATAAAAGATGGTGCTAGTGAACATGAGTGGGTCCTAGCAACCAAAGGTTCTGTAAGCAGAATGGGAAGGGGTACCCAAGCTGAAAAGCATTAGACAGACCTTAGACACTACGTGTCATAGCCAATAAAGGGCAATTCAAGCATTCACATTAAAGTGAAAGAGATTAAGGAGCATGAAACCACAGTGATGGTGTAGCTCCGTAATAAAGCAAGACTAAGAGGGAGAAACTCTTACTCTTCTCTTTCCTTTTTATTGATGCATTTATAAAACAAAGAATTGTTGAATGCATGTCATGAATAGAAGAAGAATGTGTTTATTTGCTTGAAATAAATTGTGAATGCTAAAATAGTTATTTCACTGTGAAAGGATGAACATGTAAGAGATCATGTGTATGTTGGAAAAGCATAAAAAAAATTTTGGAAGTCGCATGAGTGAAGCATGGACGTTCCATGTCAATTGGGAAATAATTGACTAATTTTAATATTTATATTATGATTGT
Organism: Larix kaempferi; assembly: GCA_027924585.1. NCBI lineage: Eukaryota > Viridiplantae > Streptophyta > Pinopsida > Pinales > Pinaceae > Larix > Larix kaempferi. The sequence continues at coordinate 6,455,734 of BSBM01000821.1, read as the reverse complement.
CCTAACAAAGAGTTTCCATGATAAATTTCACAAGTGAGAAATTGAAACAATTGGTTGCAGTCGACACAAGCAAGTGTTGCTAGTAAGTAAAGTGTGGTCAGTTGTGCACATTAACCATGGCGGCAGACTAAGGGATATTAGAGTTGGCTGAAAGTCTTCTTCAAACAATTGCAAAGACCTAAGAAAATCTTGGAGAGATGCTCAAGCTACAGAGGCAACAAAATGAGATAAACCACGAGGTTTTGCAGGACTCTATTCGTCTGCAAAAAGAGGTAAAAAGCATTCTGGGAGCAATCAGCAAGGGAAAAGAAAGTGGATCAATGAAGAAGCATTCACCCAATCGTCCGATTAAGAAGCATTCCAGGTGGGAAGACTCAAAGGAAATGGATCAGGAAAAGATAAGGCAGCCAGTGAAATGTTGGGGATGTGGAGAAAATCATTTCCTCCTCAACTGCCCAACAAGGGAACATCAAGAGGGTAGCAGCCGTAAATTTTTCAGGTTTGTGGACCAGCTGGAAGGTAAAGAAAAGGAAGGAATTGTTTTGGAACAATGTCCTCATACAGAGCTAGAAGGTCGACCCAGCCAGCAGGAACAGTTTGTGAAGGCCAAAGGACTTGGTCCTGAAAACCCAAGTAAATGGTGAAATGCAGGACAGACCTGGCACATTTTGGGAATTTTGGACATGTATAAAGCGTGTATGTATTCCTAGGTATTGGAACACCGAGGATGGTGTTATTCCAAGGCGAGGGGAATGTCATGTCCCCATTTTGACCCTTGTTATATTTTGGGCTATAATGTAAATATTGTATGCATATTATGTACGGTTCCTAGTGTAAAGCTCAAGGGAAAGGCCCCGCTAGTGAACGCTCGACCTTGATGAGGCAAGTATGTTGGTATTATTTAACTCATGTGCTAGTGATCCATGGGAATTGTAGATATGCATTTTAATATAATTACCCACAACTAGCTATGCAATGCAACAAGAGATGGGGGCATGATATTAGAAGGAATTGGGAGGGAAATATTCAAACCCTTGAGACAATCAAGCTAAGCCAAGTGTCAATGGGAAAACCCAATCAACACTCAAATACCCATGTTGACCTTTGTACCCAATCACTCAAGAGTTGGTTGAGGCAGTTAATGCCTTGGGGAATGGAGAGGTATGGTTGTCCAAATTCGAGTATGGGCAAGCCATCCTTCCTAGAAAATCATGCTTGGCTTCTTGGGCAAGAGGAGAGCCACGAAATTGACCCTAAGCCATTTATTCACCCATCAGTTTGTCTCTCTCACAAGTTGGGAGCTGCTGGGCGTTTTTCTCCACTGTTTTTCTGTGTTATCCTTCTTTTGCTATGGCTGGGAACTCGTTTTTGCATTGCCCTGGGGTTGGGTAAAGAGGAGTCACGATTTTGGGGTTTATGGAGGCCGTTTTTTCACTCTGAATGCTCAGGAACGTTTACTGAAACGAATTTCTCTTCCAGGGTTGTTTTCCCATCTATACATTTTGTTTTTGGGTGTGCCACGATTTTGGGGAAAACCCATAGAGTGTTTTCTGTGAATTTCATTGTTGAAATGTGTGTCCATGCCCAGTTTTGAGTTGTTGTGTGTAGAATACTGTCGGGGTTGAGATGGGTATCCATTGCTTTGGGTTGTGATGAGCTTTAGAGTCCCCCTTTCCTTGTAGATATCATGCCCAGCTCGGGGGTGGTCTCTGAGTGATGAAATAATATAGGTTGGACAGAGACCTACGGTTGGGAGGAACGTTACAGCAACATAGTTAGTTGTTGGGGACATCATTACAGTGAGATAAGTATACTCTCTTATGTGTAATTACTTCTGCAAATGTATTAATTTGTTGGCTATGCTAAATTGAATGACAGTCATGTAATATGTGTGTGGATGAGTTCATTTTCGCTGTGCATGTTTGTTTGTTTTCCATCTGCACACATCTATTTTATTGCTAAGAATCTAATGAATGGGCTGAGTTTTATGTAAATGCCTAGATTTTAGTACCATGTTCCCTTTCTTGCATTGCATAAAAGGGTGGGGACGTGACACTTATCTCCCATATTACCCTGATAAGTGCAGGCCATCTTTTGCAAGCTATTGAGGAAGTAATACGGCATATTCACAGGATTCCCTTTAAAAATCATTAATAGCCGAAGATGATAAAACTGTGTTTGAGAAAGTCGACCTTCACAGGTGACATACCTGATAACAAGCCCGAGCATAGCACGCCACTTCTTCTTCAGCATCCGAGATGGGAAACCAGACTGATATTCAATTCGCCGGTTAGTTGGAGTCAAAAACTCCTTCCAGTCATCACTCTTCAAATCCTTACCCTTATACCAATGTTCTCCTACCATTGGCAAACCCAGTGCACGCGAAACAAGCTCCTCTGTAAGTTGTAGCTCAAGGTCCCCAATTTGTGCCTTCTTACCGTCAAACGAATCCGCAAATTCCCTAGATGCCGCTAGATTGAAACCAAAGAATTTTTGCATAAACCCTAACCATCCTGCCTTTACCACCCATTCACGGCATTCTGGAGAAACATCTAAGTATTCATCTCCAACGAGCTCAAATATTGAGACAGGAGCCATCATAGCAATTACAGAAGCTTCAGGGATTTTCAAAACCCTAACTGAGAAATGAAATAAGTATATCATAGGCTCGTGGAGGTTTATCAAAACTCCAACCGACTTCATTTCACCAGGGTAATGTGAATAATCATGCGCAGTAATGGAACGCAGGGTCATAATGCCTGTGAATTGGCAAGAGTTATTGGAATTCACAGAAATCTTACGGTGCAATAATGCCTCTCAGAAAAATGACAAGCGGGTGATAGTTAGACATGACATTTGCCTCATGTGAATCAATAGATGGAAAAACAATTTGGTTAGGCAGATATCAAACCTTTAATCCCCATGATATTTTCAATGTTAACTGACACATTCTCATATCAACGCGATGCTAAGGTATAACCAAAGTTTCAAACCTTCAAAGTATAAGTTAATGGTTACCACTACGTAATCTTCCACCACTACATATCATTAATACCAAGATTTCATAATGCAAGATAGTATCGATTTAATTAAAATCATGGTTATCATTGTAATGATGAGAAATAGTTAATAAATGTAACCAAAACCAAAAACTATCCTTTGGGGATCATTTTAGTCACTTATGATCGAATTATGATATTTATCTTACCTCCAAGCATCATTAAAAATTTCATAATCCCATAGATCTTACCTCATCATATAATGCAAAGTTCCCATACGAGGATAAGTATATATAAGATAGTGAACTCGTGATATTTATATAAAATGAGCTTTTACCCTCATAATTGTTATAATGAGAATGACTTTTTGGAAGTGGAAGAGTTCATTAGACCAAGCATATGAATTGGAAAACAAATTGCCATATAAGGTATCGGTCTATTAAGTGAACAGTCAGAGACTTTTAATGTAATGAATTTGCTTGACTTTGAATTTGCAAAGATGACCGATGTTGTAAAATTAGGAGCTGCAAATTTTCAGGGTTATGAATTTTACAAATGATCAACCAGAAATATGATACTAAGTCAAGAAATTCAATTCAATTGAAGGCTGATGTTAATCCCCCTATATCAATCAATTTATCAACTTCTATTGGGAGTACCTTCAGAATCAAAGATTCTGAAGGCACTCCTAAGATATCTATTCATGAGTGTCAATCAAGTTTATGATATGTGACATCGTTCAAAGTCATCAAGACTTATGTAGTGGCCAATTGGATTTTAGTGTTCAGTTGATCTGGAGGGTGTTGCTTGCCAACAGGTCCTCACTACAATAATATATTTAAATAGTGTGTTTTTTATGGCACAAAAGGATTAATAAATTTTATTCCCCAATGCTCAAAAGGATATACTAGAAGGATTGGGTGGAGTTCATTATAATCATAGTAAAAAAATATGGTTTCATTCTTTCCTTTTAGAACTACACACATTAATTAACCAATTTGAAAGAATCTTTGAATAGCGTCAACCACTAGAGTCCCAATGTTTTTTTATGTGTTGTTACAGTAGTTGGGAATTGTCCTCCAACATTTCGTCCATGGGATTTTTCTATCAAATGCTCCATCTCATATGATGGTACATGATAATGGAGTGTACTACACATTCCAATTTGGTATAATATGTATGTGACAAATTTGAACCTGAGTACCTCTATACTAGGCTTTATCGTTGGGATTTTATCACATCTTATAGTGCCTTCCCATTTTACAAGAATTGAAGTGCATCATCTAAATACCTTGGGGTTATTTGAAACTTAAATACATTAGCATTGAGGAAGTCACCTTCCTTGATCTTCTTCTGTTCACCACTACCAATTCATGACAAGTGCTCAGGTCTAACACGGGCCTCACTTGGTTGTACAAACATGTTAATGTCATACTCTTAAAAAATTACCAAGCACTTGATGATTCTCCTTGAATATTGTCTTATCAATAATGTACTTCATGTATTGATGATCTACATGGAAATTACTCTAATTGGACAACAAGCAATGCCAATTTTCTTGCTAAGAATAAACCATACCCAAAGATTCCCACCCGATTATGTTGTAATTGAATTTTGTTGGTCATATTTTTTTTGTTGGTGAAGTAGATTCGGTGATCCATCCCATTATTTGCTAGATGTGTCAGAATAGCCATAATTTCCATGCCCAATGTATATACATAAACATATATTAGTTTAGTCTAGTTTGAAAATCAGAGAACAAGAGCATTTACAATCTTATTCTTTAATGCTTTGAATCCTTTCTAACATTCTTTGGACCAAACTCAAGGTGTCTCCTTTAGAATCATTTCTAGGGGATACACTAGGTTTGTGTACCCTTTCATGAACTTACAATAATACCTTGTGTAACCCATAAATGACTCGACTTTGGAGGGGTACACTAGTGGTTCATGATCATGAATCACTCTAGCTTTATATTGGTAAAATACCACCTCTTTCTTCGATATAAAAGGCCCCAACATACACTTTCTCTGGGTTCAATGAAAGCCTTATCGCATGACACCTTTTTTTCCAAAAAAAAAACATATATATGTTTATTCATTAGAAATCAAGATATACATAATCCATGCCCAATTGTAAAACAACTTCTCATATTTTTCATATTTTTCCATCACTATTCATAACAATATTATAGATTTTCCCTACCAATCCATAACTAGATCAGGTCTATGCTTGATCAATTCAATCCTTCCTGCCTGTCCATGATAGAACCAAAACTTACCACATCCATACAAAAAATCTATCAAATATCGATACACAATACTAGCCCTAAATTAAGCTAATTCAGATTTTAAACTTTCCTAAGTAACATGACAGTCGAGATTCCACCACAATAAGAGTTTCGAAACCTCAAAATTCCTGTGGTTGTAAAATGCATTCTGGGAGAGATAAGGCTTCTTTAGACATATTATTAGCATGGATTTTAAATTCCATGTGAATGTGTTTAAATGAGATAAGAGTGAACGACTCCTCTTAGTTCCTTCAATCTGTGTAATAAAGAGAGACAACCAAATTAGTTGTCACACATTTGCAATTACATCTTTAGGACAGAGATGCCGGTTTTAGTGGCAATTTTTAGAAGTATCCACAAAGCAAATAATCATGCACAATTATTGCTTCCTTCTCCCACACCATATTTAAATTTTATGCAGTGTGAAGAATTGATATAGAGTAGAACTCCAACCCCACATACTCCAATAGTTCCTTAACGGGCATTATCGAAAAAAACCCAAGCAATGCTATGATCAATCATTGGCTGCTTTAAAATCCTTGGTTTAGATTTGGGATTGAAATTTTTAGATTATTTAAATTCAAATCTGATTCTATCAGAAACTTGTGATGGAAGTATTTGGCATTCTTCTAAGAGCATGTTTTTGCAGGCCAGCCAAAGTCCCCAAATAATAAAACAGGGGAGGTGAATAAAAGAAGCCAGACACAGATTATTGAACCAGGATTCAAAACACGGAAGCAAGGTGTATCTAGATCAATTTTCTAGGAATTTCTAGGATCTGAAAACGCCCTACCATACCAATTTTGAGAAGGTGCACGACACAAAAAGAGGAACCCCAAACTCTAGCTCAGATTTATAGAAAATGCATCTGTTTGGGACTTGCCAATTCCTTTTCTGGAAATTGTCCCAATACAAAATCTGGTTTGACATCACCATCCATACAAATAACTTGATTTTGAGTGGGAATTCTAAATTCTAGGGCATGCACCACCATCGGGCCTATTCTCTATTATGCTCAACAACACAAATAGCTTCATAGCCAAGTCTTGCTATCACTCTTCTTGAGGACTTATTCTATCAGACATAACAATTCATCATCTCTATCATGTAAGATGATCACACTGAGAGCCAACTATTGGCTGTACTAAGTCCATTCTTTCTCAACTTTCCCTTGTAGGTTCAAATCCACAGCTGATAACCAAGTCTTCACCCCAAACCTACCTCTCTCATGCGCTGCAATACCCCTTAATCTTATTAGCCCTCAATATTGAAGGTACTATATCAAGATAGTGAAAGTTTGAACTCCCTGGAGCATCCAATCCAAGGGTCCAAACCCAACCAAATCTTATCCCCTCTACCTACTCTCCATGAAAAAAGTATTCCAAAGACTAGAAAGGCCCATATCATGCACTTACAAGCATTTGAAGTCTCTTGCGAGGATTTTGGCTCAAAATGAATCCAATTTTCCATTGTCAAATTGGGAAAGCATTTGCTTTTGACTAGTTTACCCCACATGTCATTATTAAACACGAGCCTCCATAAACTCTTGGCTCCTAACCCTTGACCAAAGTGATGGATAACGCTTGATCCCACATCCTCAATGATATTTTGGCCTTACCAAGCATGTCCATTTCCCTAAAATAATGCCATCCTTTAATTTTCTACCGGTCCACAAGAATTTAAATTTGTTTTTTCCTAACTTTCAAGATTTAATATGGCTCTTAGAGAGAGCCAATGGAAGCATCAACAAGAGATATGTGCTTCAATTTTTATAGATGCATAACCAATCCTCAATGTGATAATTATTGGGTTTTAGAAAATATTCAAGATACTTCATCCCTTTATCCAAGGGACTTAGGGGATAGGAAATAGGTTAGAGATTTGCTCCTCCAAACTAGTGTCTAAGCCATTAAATAGGATTTGAGATTTTAATAGATTTATCTCCATTCCAATGGAACAACAGTAAATGCCAAGAATATCCTTAAATCTCTTCCAATCCCTAAGAGTCCCTTCCCCAAATAGGAGACTGCCATCCGAAAAAAGAAGGTACGTGAGTGTAACACTACTTGTTGCTATGATACCTTTTATCAGTTCTTCTCTTCGTGCAATAGTGATTAGCCTGCCAAGTACTTCTGTGACTAAAAAAATAGGAAGGGGGAAAACAAGCATCCCTGTCTTAAGCCCCTTGAATCTTTGAAAAACTGAGAGGGAGGACCATAGATTAAAACTACAAAGGAAGAGAAGGACATACACCCCATTATCAACTTAATTGTTGCCAAACTAAAACCAATCTATAGGGAACCAAACCTTAATAACAACTAGTTAACCTTGTCATATGCTTTAGATAGATCTATTTTTATGAAAACTCCTACCAGTTTTTTGTGCTTCATTGAATGAAACCCCTCCTTTGTTACTCCCACAACATCATGGATTTGTCTCTTATGAATGAAATCGATCTACTCCTGAAAAATCACTTGAGACAAGAAGGGTTTGATTATGTTTACTACTATCTTTAAAATTGGTTTGTACAAAATATTACATAAATATATTGGTCAAAATATCTAAACAAACTTGGCTCATTCTTTTTTGGAATCGAGGCCAAGAAGGTGGAATTAATTGCTCCCAAAATAGAACCATAGGATCAAGATTCCTTAATAACCCTAAGTAAATAATTTTCAATTAAGTCAGTAAACCCCAAGTAGAACTCTACAGACCAACCATCTGGGTATGGGCTTTTTTCCTTCTTAAAAGATCCTAAAACATCCATCTCTTCTTCCTTGGAAATCCAAGCCTCTAGTTCTGAGTTATCATTTTGATCAATGATCCTTGGAAACAATCTAATAAGTTTCATTTGAGCATCTATGTGGAAATTTTCCAATTCATAAAAGAGAATGTGAAAGTGATCAATAGCTGTAGAGGCAATCTTCTCAAAGAAGGAATCCTTACTATCATCCAGGCATCTGATCTCCAAAATAGTGTTATTTGAATTCATGAATTTTGCATAATGGTGGAAAAATATTTAGTTCCTATCTCTTTCTTCCAACCAGATTTCCCAAATTTTTAAATGTCGGGCTTCTTTTTCCCTTTCTCACACAATTTTTTTCTTAATTTTTAGTTTCTTTATATGCTCAAGCTCTTGAGCATTAAAAACCCCTAACTGATTCTGATCAAAGAGAACTTTCAGATCTGTTCCCACTACCTCTTACTCCTCCAAACTCTTCTTTCTTTTGTTTGCATCCCAAACAACATCAATTTTTTTTACCTTTTTCAGGTTCTCCATAAACTGAAACATTGTTGAGTGTCCCGAATTTGGATCAAATTGAGTCCATTTAGAATTGACAAGAGCAATGTACTCATCCTATTTCAACCAGGAGTGGTTGAACTTGAAAGGAGATGGGAGTTTCATGTTTCGTGGATTGCATTGAAATAATATTGGCCTATGATATGAGTTTCCACCTTGTTGGGCCAGGCAAAGTTTTGGGGTAAAGTTTTGCACAGTTTTGGTGTGAACAGGGCCAAGGCGAAGTGGTCCGACGAAGAGGAGTCAACTTCGACGTAGTGGCCGAGAGTCCAGGAAGTTAGGAATTTTGACTATGTCAAGGGTGGAGTTAAGTAAGTTAGTTAGGAGTTCTATCCACATACATTTATAAGTCGAGTAGTAGAGTAGTGGGAGCATGGCAGGCTATGTGGGCCTTATGAATATGTAAAGGGTTGGGATTTTTGTGGTTGTTAGAAAACTAGTTAACTAGTCTATGTCCAATCTTTTATGAGCCATGTTTTTGTACGACAAAGACATTGAATGTTATGACGAGAAGAGTTGCATGATATACAAGCTGTGTGCATAGATCCCTTGTAAAATAAAGCAAAAATTTGTAAGCCATTGTAAAATCATGAAGTGCTTATTTTGACTGCGACTCATGAATAAAGGAAGCGCTTGCGTTGTTTTCTCCCCTTTGGGTTTCCACGTTATATTATGGTGATGTGTATGATGTTATCTATTTGAATATTGTTGAATAATCATGGTCCGTGGATCAATGTGAATGAACGACATATTAATGGTTATAAGTCATAGTCGTTAAATGATACATATGCAAATCGACAAGCTGTTAAACAATGTTTTCTATCGAAATATGGAACATTATGGATGTTAGTTTCTTGCTGCACCCCTTTTCTACTGTAGAAACTTGGTTCTTGCAGCTCCCATAGATACCTCGGGTGAGGCTTCATTTGCTCCACAGGTGATGCTGAAAGGGCTGGTGTCATGGTGTTTGTTGGTGTTAACTAAGTGAACCCTAGTCGAAGTAGAAGTTGCTAGAAGTATGATTTGGATAAGGAATATACTACAAGCAAGAGACCTATAATGGGTTAACTAGTCCTATAAATCACTTGGTGTTCTGTATGAGAGAATGGGAACATGTACCTAAACAAGAGTGTGCTCACATGTTCATCCATACTTTAGATACTATACCGCGAAGCTAATATCCATCACTGGAACTATGACAAGGTACAATATATTGGGAAACTATGGCTATCAATTTCAGGAAGACATTTAGTTATGAAGATGAAAACCTGTTAATAGATGCAACTTTGCAAATAATTAAGGACAAAATCTATGAAGAAATACTCGTGCATCTATCTAGTCTGCCACATTGGACTGTGGTACTGGAGTAAGGAATGGAATATTATAATATCTATAGTGACCCAGATGATGATCTGAGGGATGTGAATATCCCATAAGCAGAAGGAAGTCGGGAGATGGAGGGCCCTGACATCAAGTCCGATAAATTCTTGCAACTGTTGAAGACAAAGAAGGTAAATATTGGTTCAAGTGAAAATCCTAAATTTGTTAATATTGGTGATTACTAAGATGATGAGACTGTAGGAAATATTACTGACCTATTACATGAATATCAAGATCTATTCCCTACAAAGTTGAGATGAAAGGTATTGCTGGTGATCTTGGGGAAATAAAATTACCATAAAACCTTACGCAAAGCCTGTTAAACAATGACCGTATAGATTGAACCCAAAATATAAGGAAAAGGTGAGAGTAGAGCTCGACAAAATGCTCGATGCAGGAATTATTGAACTTGTCGAAGAGTCTGAAAGGATTATCCTAATGGTCATTCAAGATAAGAATACAAGTGAAATATGAATTTGGATAGATCTCAGGAAGTTGAATGATGCTTGCTTGCATGATCCATTCCAGACACCTTTTCTAGATGAAGTACTAGATAATGTGGGAGGACGGGAAGCTTATTCATTCACAGATGGATTTTCAAGCTATCATCAAATTAATATTGCTAAGGAAGATCGACACAAGAGCACATTTGTGAGTCAATGGGGTTGCTACCAGTAAGTACACAGTGATTCCCTTTGGTCTTAAGAATGCACCAGCTATATTTTCCAGAGTTGTGGTCGCATCTTTTAAGGGATTCATACATTAATTTTTGGAGGTATATTTTGATGATTGGATAATCTCGGATTACTAAAGAATCACATTGAGAATTTGAGATTGATGTTCGATCATTGTAAGTAGTACTTGATATCTTTAAATTTGAAGAAATGTATTTTTGGTTGTCCATTTGCATATTGCTTGGCCGTGTGGTTTGCAAACATGGTCTATTGGTGGATCTTGCGAAGATCACCATTATTGTTTATTTGTCACCACCAACATCAGTACGACAATTGAGAACTGCTTTGGGCCATACAGGGTACTATAGGAATTTTATTAAAGGATATGCACAGATTACAACACCAATGTAAAAGCTGTTGAAGAAGGATACTAAATTTCAGTGGAATGAAGAGTGCTAATAGATCCTTGACACATTGAAATAAAAGATGGTGACTATGCCTATTTTAGTGTTCCTTGACTGGAGGAAAGAATTTCATGTTCATGTCGACGCCTCATCCATTGCGTTGGGTGCAGTTCTGGCTCAACTAGGAGAGGGAGCTAGTGATTATCTGATTGCATTTGCTAGAAGGAAATTATCCACTACAGAAAGAAATTACACTACAATATAAATATAATGGTTCGCCATGGTTTATGCACTATAGAATTTTAAGAACTATCTCTTAGGGGGTCATTTTAAAATGTTTACTCATCATTTTTCCTTAAGGTAGCTATTTAACAAGCCAATGTTGGGGGGGGATAATTTGTAGATGGATATTATTGTTTCAAGAATATGACTTTGGAATCATAGTCAAATTGGTAAGGTTAAATGTAGGACTTGACCATCTGTCGAGGTTGGAAATAGGAGAAGAGTCGATCAATTTGGATGATAACCTCCCAGATGCGCAGCTTTTTTCAGTCAGCACGGTAGATGAATATTTTGAAGACATTGTAACCTTTTTGGCAACATGAATGACATCGACAAGGTTGTATGTCAATCAAAAGAAACACTTGGTTGTCAAAGCAGTGGATTATCAATTGATAGTAGGTCAGTTATATAAGTTGGGTCGAGATGAAGTATTAAGGAGTTGTGTTATGAAGCATGAGTGACCAATAATTTTGGCTGAAGCTCATGAAGGAGTTGCAAGAGGCCCTTGTGTGGTAAAATCCACGGCTCATAAGACATTGCGAGCAAGAATCTGGTGGCCTACACTCCATAAATATGCTAAGGAGTATTTTCGATCTTGTGATATATGTCAAAGAATAGGGAAACCATCTAGAAGGGCTGAGATGTAGTTACTACCACAAGTTACTTTACAAGAATTTGAGAAGTAGGTTGTTGAATTTGTGGGACCAATTAATACGGGCCTACAAAGAGGTCAGGAGCACATTACATTATTACTGTAACAGACTATTTGACCAGGTGGGATGAAGCTGAACCAATGAAGGATTGTATTTCTACAACTGCTGCGAAGTTCTTATTTCAAAATGTAGTCACTAGATTTGGTTTCCCACAAGTTCTGTTGAGTGATCAAGGATCTCAATTTGTTAATAATACCATCGAGGTACTTACGCAGGAGTTTCAAATTCATCATCAGAAGGGTACCACATATCATCCACAAGCTAATGGGACTGTCGAATCCTTTAACAAGATACTGGAACATGCTTTGACAAGGGTCTGCAATGTGAACCACGACGATTGGGACTTAAGGATCCTCACAGTTTTATGCGCATATAGGACAGCATGTAAGAAGTTAACAGGACATATGCCATTCAAGTTGGTGTATGGTCAAGAAGTTGTCATGCCAATGCAGTACATCGTACCGAGTTTGAGGGTTGGTGCATTCATATGTATGTCTAACATTAATGTTGTCAAAGAGTGGCTATTGCAACTACCACAGCTAGAGGATCATAGGTTTATATGAGGATTTCAATAGCAAGTCCAAAAGGATCAAGAAAAGGCCTAGCATGATCAACACATTACAAGGAAGTAGTTTGAGAGAGGAGATCTAGTACTTCTTTATGAGAGTAAGTTTTTCAAACATCTAAGTAAGTTAAGAACACACTAGTTGGGGCCATATGTGATTAACTATGTCACAGAAGGAGGTGTTGTGCAATTGCAGAATCTGCATGGAGAAATATTCAAGGGTTTGGTAAATGGAAGCAAGTTGAAACCTTATAGGGACAATTGTGCCTTCTTGCATTAAAAATATATGCTCGACTTCAACACCTTAATCGCATCGTTCAGACCAAAAGACCTTAGTACACCCCCTTTTTCCATTAAAAAAGATTGTTTTTCCAAGAAAATCATAAAAAACCCTCAAAAAGGGTCCAAATTCCCAAAAATATTAAAAAGGGAATTAAAATATTATTTTTATTCAAAAAAGGAAAAAGGAGGGAAAAGTACCTAAACCATGTTGGTCAATACCATTTGGTTTCCACAAAACCACAAATGGTATTTCCCACCACCAAAACCTATAAAAAGGTGGTAGGGGCTCCTCATTTCAACATCCATCCATTATCTCATCCTTATGCTGCTGAAATCTCCCTTGAGCATTTTAGCCATTGCAAACCACATTGGAGAAGAGACCATTGGAGATTGGAGTTGCTCATCCTTGGAGCCATTCAACCTCACCATTAGAGGTATTGATTCCGCAAGCACTTGCTTGCCCCATTCTTTCAATACAAATTCATCATTTTACATTATCTTGTTCTTGATTTTAAATTATTTTTGTTATTTGCTTAATATCTTTGCATAGATCCATGGTTAGTCTTGTTTAATTAGTTTATTGTTATTTATTTCCATTGAAACTGCTGCTACTAGTTAGCAGGTGCCCATAGCACTAAGCCTGGTTGCAAAACCGGGCCAACAGTCTAGCATAGGGATTATCATCACTGGAGTGATTCAGAAGACTCAAAATCAACTAAATTAAACCTAAACTCAACTAACTAAAGACTTAATCAATTAATTGACTAAGGAGGGCGCAATAGTGAATTTGTCATGCATGCTAGTTAGAAAAGGGTGCATGAGGCCACAATCAGTGGCATCCGAATATCTAACCCCCCACAAGAGTCAACTAACTCAGGTGGGATGCACTGGAACACTCAGTAGGTTCCTATAAAATAGGGAACTGACTGAAGTGGTCCTAAAATGATGCATGTAGGGCTCAGAAGGTGGTAGATGGATCTTGGATGACATATGCACAACACTAGGGGGAAAATGACATCATCAACAACTAGCAAAAATAAATAATGCTAGGTAGGACAAGGATGGAGTATTGAAATATCCTAACACCCCCCCTTAATCCATACTTTTGCATCCTGGGCCCTAGTTACTAAGACCAAAGTTCACCCATACAATCAAATAAATGATAAAAAATAACTGTCCATGAACTAAGGAAATGGGGAAAACCTCATGGGAAAAAATACCCCCCATCAAAAGGAACAACAGTAGGGAACTCAAAGAACCTTCATATTAAGCGGAGAAGGAAAAAAATTTCTCAGTGAAAGCCTTTGCAAAAATATTGGCAAGCTGCTCCTCTGTAGGATAGCAATGTAGGTGCTAGATCTGGATCTGCTCCTCTGTTGTAACTCCTGTTAGCACTCAGAATTTATCTTTTGGTTGTGGAAATATAATCCTAAGGTAACTATTTCAAACCAATATTTAGGAGGAAAACTGGATTTTTTCCTACCAGAGAGGGCTCTCTCAACAAACAAATACAATGGCCAGAGATATTTCAGAATGAATATGCTTTAATATTGTAAAGGTTGAAACACATGGATACCATTGGGAATGGAGTAAAAAAAAGAAATATTTTGAAGATAAATGAGTTTAAAGAATATAGGTTTTTACAAAGGAAATATATCTATTCTCTTCATAGTCAAGTTCTTGTTTGCAGGTGGTAATAGAAGAAAGGGAGAACAATCTATTCGCTTCATAGTCAAGTTCTTGTGGGCATCATATCGATTGAAGATGACTCCAATATTAACTTTAGGGGAACAATTATGAATGCTTAGATCGAATAAACTAGAGCATGATAACATGAATTATGATAAAAAATAAATCTCATCTAAGCATGAAAGAATACATAATGGAAATAATATTACAGGAAAAACAAATCACATGAGAAGAAGAAAATCACAGACTGTAAATAAATAACACATGAATCTTTGCTTGAAAATTATGCTCAACTTTGCAGCAATTTTTATTCATCTTGGAGAGCCTCAATACAAAAATGTGTCTCTTTCACGGGTTCCAACCCCTATTACATTATCAAAATGTGTTTTTATACATAGAAGGATTCTTCAGGCAAAAAACCTAACTGCTTTACTTCTAAAAATAGTAAACTTAAAACTACTTATTACATTATATTTCTGTCAAAACTTGCATAATTAAAATTTCCCAAAATATAACATTGGTGTCTTCTATCGGCTGTAGCTGCTGACGAAACTCTCTTTCTCGGACATGAATTCTCATGAGTGCAAACTGTGCTTCATTTTTCCATATTTCTCAATCGTTTTCCACTGCTCTGTAGAAGGAATTTCATAACTAGTCATCTCTTTGACCATAACCTTCATCTCGACGTGATGTGCAATTCATATGGGTGGTATATTTGCTCCAATCATTACCAACTAGTTTAAAACCTAAAAATCATCTGAAAGTTTTTCTAACACAATTTTCCTTGTTAAAAGATGAGTCATGTCTTCAAACTTCTCATGATTCATCCCGATTTCAAATAACAAATTCTTGTAATCACTCTGGGAGATCAACTTTTTCCCAGCTCATTTCTTTCTCTTCAAATTTCAACAATTTTTCTTTGTGGTCATCTAACTCTTGTGACTGTTCAGATATCCACATCATCTTTTTCAGGATCTTGCATGCAATTAGGGTTTGCATGCACTTTGCATGCATCCCAGTCACCAGGTTGATGCCTCCACCACCTTAGCCACCTTATTCTAGCACCCAGGAGCCACTTACTTCAGAGTTTTAGCCCTCCTAGGCTGAAAGGCGCCCACTTCTCACCTACTGCTAGAGAAGGGCGCACTTGTTCACCTACCACTACAGTTCCACTTCAGTTACACTCAGTTAGCTCCGATTCTCCCTGATTTGAGGCTAGTTTCACTCCCGACTGACTGTTTCACTTCCGTTGGACCTCCAGATTGACTAGATGACTTGTTCTGACTTCAGTTAGCCTCCCATGCGCCCCCCACTGAGCCTCCTTCCCTTAATCAGTGCTACACACTTCAGTTACACTTGTTACACTCAGTTAGACTCAGATGGACACCTGGATGACTGGTTCTTGTGCATTGATGACCACTACTGATTGATGATGAGGACTCCTAGTTGGAGTCAAGCTACTCCATTCAGTGATTCGAATGACCTACTTAGGAAATTCGAATTGCTTAGTCATTGTGACAGTTTATATTGTATTCTATTGTAATTCATTCACCCTTTCTGGGATATTGAGCACTGCTGCATGTTTTGCACAGTTTTGCACCATATTTTCTATGTTCATCTGTTGTGATTGATTTAATTGTTCATTAGATCTGCTGTGACTAATTTTACAGTGACAAGGATTATTTTTCTTGCTCCAAAATTGTTAATTCAGATGCTTGAATCAACTGAGTCGCTGGGATTTTGAGTTTCTTTTTAAGCAACTGAATAGTGTTCTCTTTTTCAATTAAAATTTTCTTGCTTGATTCACCCTTATTTGGCTCATCATTAGTTTCTACCAAATCAATTTGCATCTTTTTAATCTGTTGTTGGTGAGCTTTATTTTCTATTTTCTCTTGCTTCAATTGGATCTCTAACCTGTTCGCTTTATTTTGCAATCTTTCAATCTTTAGAGTAGCCTTCATCAAATCTGTATAAATCACTTCTCCAGTCTGCCTATGTAAATGAATCTTGTATGGAATTGGTATATTCTGCAGATTTAGTTTCATTTCTGTGACACTTTCATCAAATGATACAACTAAGTTTAAAGTGTTCTTTATAGGATCTATGGTAGTCATTAAAGTAATTTCTGAATCTACTACATTTCTGACCTTGGGAAATAATTTATTGCTCTTCTCTGATGAAACCTATTTGTCTTGACCATATTTAATATACATTTCATCCCTAGCCTGAAATTTATCATTGTCACTTGTAGCTTTTGCCTCTTCGAACTTATAATCATAAACTTGAATTTAAGGACCCTGATATTTTTATTTTCCTTTCCATTTTCCACTATCTAACAAAATCGATTCATCTTGTTGACCTAATTTTAATCTTTTAATTCCTCCTTTTTCTTCTAATTCCACGTCAGCAGTTTCATGAAAACTTCTTTTGCTAGCAATTTCGATTTTACTCGGAGTAGGAACCAACTCGATTGAAAATTTTGCTAAATTAAAAGGATTGGATTGTGAACATTTTGAAACCTTCAGATCTGACACATACTGCAACAGATTGGCCTTTCTAGCTAACCCTTCAACTTCTTGATGATCAAACTCCTTGCTTCTATTATGTTGCCTCTTATGAGATATGATATGATGTGGGTCATAATTGATAGCAATGGCCTTCTTAAAGTTCATTATCTTCAATTGTTTTTCTATAAATGAAAGGGCTTTCCTGTTTTTTATGATGAAAGGACCCTTTTTTAATGGAAATTTCATGTCCGAGGCCTTTTTTAATGTAAAAAAGTGATCATTTTCAAGTATCAACTTCTGCCTGATGAATTCTAGGGAAAATACCCTTAGTGTTAAAAAAGTTGGTAAAACATATGGCTCTTTTACAAAACCATATAGCCTGATCACTGTATGTTTCTCAAATAAGATCCAATCACCAACTGATTTTTCTGGACTTAACTGCATTAAATTCTGCATATCTGGAAACACTCTTGGTAAATTTTCTTCAAAAATTACCCTGTGCACTTCTGATAATATGAGATTCATAAAGTTGAACATGTTGTTTTCTACAGTAGCTGAAAACATTTCCTGTGCAAAATGTAAACTTTCTTCACTTGAAAACAAGAACATATTCATTAAGTACATTTGAAATCTGAAATGTTTGGTATTGTGGAAATTCGCTAATTGAGAATGGATATTATCAGCTAGGAATTCATCAAATTTAAGACAATATTTTTGGTTGGGTTCTTTTTCTGATATATCTGAACTCAATCTAAGCAGTAAAATAAACTGCACTTCGATGACCACTAAGTCATTATCAAGCCCTAAAAACTGAGAAATTAATGATAAAACAAGCTGTGAATTTTCACTAAAGAAGGTGATATCTAAGGGGTAAGGTGTATTGTCAATTGCAATGTCCGGTTTTAGGCATTTTGTCAAAAAGGCTTGCTTGTTCTCTGTGGCAGACTGTTTGTATAAACTAACCAAAATTTCTTCGGAAATATCTTCTTGGTTTTGAGAAAAATACAAAGGAACTTCTAACGACTTCCTGACAACTGACGAGCTAACAGGGAAAAGTATTTTCATTCTTGACAAATTCATGACAACCCTTTCAGTTTGGGAATAGTTTTTGGCACACCATGAAACAAAATTTTGAAAGCCTAAGGTTTGTTCAGGACACAAATATATCAAATTGGAATTATGAACATTGTGTACGTCTAAAATTTGTTTCTGTAAACTCTCTAATTTTCTTTTAATCTCTGAAACAAGAAATTTTGTCATAACGGGGTTGTAAATATCACCATCCCTATCTTCCAGGACTTCTTCTTCTCTTACAAATTCAACATTATGAGCCACTATTTCCCTGGAGTTTTCCATTATATAGAATCTTCTAAACTATTTGCACAGTGTCATGTCCGCTAAAAAATGAGCAGTGGAACAAGTTCCTAACCCAATCAATCCCTTGGGTTTAGGAGACAACTTCATGACCATGGGGTTAATTTTGGAATTTCTAGGCAATTAATTAATTAGACTATGCAATAAATATTATCCTAAGTTTAATTATGCACATGGGATATTTAATTTTATGCATTTAATATTTTTATGTGGAATAAATGAGGATAATTCTCCACTAGGGCGCATTAGAGGATAAAGTTGACTTGGAGTTAGCTTGAGGAAGAAGCAAAGAGAAAGATTCCAAGGCTAGGAAAATCAGAGAAAAGGAAAGAAAGTGGACAAATCAAAAAAGCAGGAAAAGCTCAGTAAAAGCAACATAAAGCATAAAGCAGGAAAAATTAGAAAAGCAGGAAAGTTCAGATAAAAAAGGAAAGTCCAAAAAATCTAGGAAAAGCAAGAAAAGAAAAGGCAGAAAGTCGAAAATCAAGGAAAAGCAAACAAAAGCAGAAAAAGAAGGAAAGCAAAGCAAAAGGAAAAAGAAGGAAAGCAAGCTTTCCTCATCCACTCAAGGAGGGTGCATTAGCTTGGGTTACTTGTTCCTCAAGTCACCCACTCTCTATAAATGACTGAGTGTGCACCACATTAACATATTTTTTCAATTTGAGAATTGGTTTGAGAGCAATATTTCCTCAGAGACTTGGGTGATGTGCCCCTGGTCAAGTTTGAGAGATGTGCCCCATATTTCTGTGAGAGGATGATGGAATTAAACCATTGTCACTAATTTTATTTGCAGGTCCTGTAGCTGAACCAAGGATGGGTCGAATTTCAGGAATCTCCAACAAGTCTGTGGTTCGAATCTTAGAGCTCTTCATTGATTTCTAGTGCTATATTGTTCAATAAGAATGGAGAGAAACTTTTGTAATGATTTTAGAAGTATATTGGCTCATTTTGGATGGATTAAAAGTGAATGTATCATATGATATCATTCAGACTAATTAAAATTACAGAATTCATATTTCTTCTCATATTTCTCCACCCCTTCTAGATTTAGCTAGAATTTGACTAGTTTCCAGTTTGCAATTAATAAATGAATGAGTATTTATCCAAATGAAGTAATTCATGTTCTTGAAGTTGATTAAGAATCCATATGTCACATTCCACATCTCAGATAATAATTTTGTGAGCCTTAACTGACTGTTTGGGAGCCTTGAATTCATACTAGTTGAGTAATCTTGGAAGGTAGTTTTACTTGTATTTTTGTGAGACTTGCTCATAAATTCATATAAATTTATGGAATGTTATTTTACTGTGTAATGAATTTAATTTAATGATATTTAACCTATCTGATTCAAAAACACCCATACCCGACCTACAATCCAAGTTTGCACCCATACTAGTCTGCATATGCTGAGGGGCCCAATAGCATTGGAGTATATTGTAGCCTACTGATATTGAAACATCAACGGTATTATTACTTTGCGCAGAGGTATTATAAAAATATCAGAGCCTTCCATCCATCCAAATCCTTTTATCTTTCCCATCCTCAGTCAATCTAGCTTCCATAATCATTGTTTTAATTATTTATGTGAAGTAAAGAGTTTTTGTATCACTAATCCTAGTTGGTACATTACAGTGGTATCAGAGCATGGTCCTCTAAACCTGCTCTTGAATTATTTCTATGATTCCAAGAATATATTCAGATTCCAAGAATAAAGGTCCTTTGTCAGAAGGAGAAAAGGAAGAGGAAATAAATTCTACTGAAGGGAAATTACAAGGAGAATCATATATGTCTAACAATGAAGAAAAGGAAGAGTTCAAACTATTTGTTCAAGGCATGATGAAAGGTTTGAAATATATCTCCCTCAATATTGTACAATCTTGAAAGGAGACCAAATAGTTCTTAGATCAGCAACTAGGAAGCAAGGTAGGAGAAGGGAGTATAGATGGTACCCCACATGGCGAGAGGAAGACCAATGGTGGCCATATTTTCTCAAAGCCCGGGCCTCACAATCACCCTTATGAATTCAAGATGGAATATCCATCTCACTCCAGTCCTACTATGCCCAAGTTCACTGAAGAACAAAGAGAAGAACTTGAAGTTCGAAATGGAGGCCTTGTGTCACAGCCAGACTTCGCAAGCACTCTTGGCAAGCCAAAGACTGACGTGCGGCACTGCTAGGAGTTGCGTTAAGGGCTTGGCCAACTTAAACAACGTTACTATAGACTACGCCTAACCAACCTGCGGAATTACTTATCGTTTAAAGCTTTCAACACTTAACTTCTGTTATCAATGTTTTCTAACACTTGCCCTACTGGCACCACAGTAAAACAGTAAAGAACAACACACAACAGAGATAAGGTGGGTTTCCCAACTTGGCAGAGCCCTGTAAGCTTATATATATATATATATATATATATATATATATATATATATATATATATGTTGATGTATATGTAACTTCGGAATGTATTTCATATATGTATATTGTATCCCTATAGAGAGGTTATTTATTCCTCTATATGGAAGTGTCGTCATTTATATTGTATGTGTCGTAACTTATACTTGATGGGTTATTAGACCACCCTATTGGGGGTCGGCCCAGTCAGCATTATGTTATATGGTTAAGTTGGAGCCTACATGATTTATGTAAAAGACAAGTCGGAGTAGTATATAAATAAAGGAGGTGTGTTCCTCATTTATCACTCATTCACTTCTCACTTATGCACTCATGAGAGAGTGGCGCACTTGTGGAGGAAGAGGATATGCTGCTAAGAGTCTATCTCTTATGTTTGGGTTGTGTCATTGCTCTATCTATCTCTGAGGAAGTTATTGGGGTTTTTCACCTTTATGGTTTTCTCCAAGTAAACTTTGTGTCTCTTGTGTGCTTGCATTATTGTGTCCATGATTGATATGCTGTAGATATGTTGTACATGTTGTTCTCTCAGTTATGATCCTAGATCATATTGAAGTAAATTCTGAAAAACTAACATGGTATCATAGCTAGCCTGAGAAGAAGACATTGTGCACTTGCAAAGTTAGGGCTTGATTAGCAAAAACTAGTCATCGTATCACTTTCGCTATAAATCCATTTTGGCGAAGTTTCAGGATCTAAAAAGTTTACAGGTCGTAGATAACATTCTCATGTACCTTGTGTCAGAAGCAAAACTTCTAATTCGTTGTACTTTGTGAGTTATGATCAGTACAAGTTAGGGTTTCTGCCTCTTCCAGATCTCAGTCATAAACAGGTGACCTTGGAAAAAAGGTCATAACTTGGGATAGGAAGCTTCAAATGAAATTTCGTAAAATGTGACAGGTCGTGCACAGACTTTACTTTCTCAGGTAACCTTTTCAGAGGCTGAAGGTTTACCAGTGAAACGTGGCACGCCGTACACGTTCGCTCTCCTGTTTTATCCCATAAACAGGTCACGTTTTGACACTTGGCATAAATCTCTCTCAGAGAATCCAAATGAGGTCAGACCTATGGTTTTGGAAAGATGACAGGTCAGGCTACCATAGGCCGAAGTTTCAGACCCTGTGGAGTGAAAAGTTAGGAGTTACACCAGAAACAATTAGGTACATATTTCTATCAAAACAGAATTATTTTTTAGCACCTTCATTCATGGCTTCTGGAATTTAGGGTTTCGGAGAAAGTTGGAATTTTTCATAATTGGAGACCATGGCTGGATGCTACTCATCAAAATCAAAATTTAGAGACCAAGATCAGAATTTTTGGTTGGGTAGAAGGCTGGGCTTGATCAAACCCTAGTTTGGGACTTTGATCGGAAAGATGGAAAATTAGGGCTTCTGCAAAAGTTGGAATTTTGGAAATCTGTGACCACGACTGGAAGCTCCTTAGAAAAATCGAAGCTTAGAGCTTTGAATCAAATATTTTGGTTGGGTGAAGCTCCGGGAAACTCAAACCCTAATTCAGGGTCCTCTCTAGTGAATCCGAAAATCTAAAAGACAATTTTGAGGGGTGAAACTTTGCAGTTTTCAAATTCTGAGTATACCAGGTTGATCAGCTCAGAAAGGTGCATCTTTCTATCCTCTGAGAAGTTTGAAACTCAAAGTTTGATTTTTTAGGGTTTCTCTAACAAACCTTAATCCAGCTCCAGATCCAATTTCCGCAAATCAAGAAGATTGGGTTAATCCTAGAAGAAAATGGATTGATCTCCTACATAAGTGAAGAAGTTCCTGTTTCAGAGGGAGATGAGGCTGAGGCCTTACATAAAAAGATTACGAGCAATCTCGACAGGTATGACTTACAGGTATGTTATGAAATCTGTTCATGATTAAATTTATGATATGTTTGTCTTCATATTGTTAAGACTAGTACAATCTTGATTAATTTTAGACTTGTTGTATCACCTTGATAAAATTATGAATGCATGATAGAAATCATTCATTGATTAGGGTTATGACACTTATGTTTGTATTATGATTGTACTAACGCATTGTGATGTTGTATGAGGTTGTTGTTGTCCGCTAACATGAAAGGTACATCAAGAATGACAAATCATGTTCTAGTTCAAGAACATATGACCATGGTGACATGAAGACAAAGATTCATCCATTGTCATGGATCACATAGAAGATCTACTTACGAGGTATGTATAACTTGGTTCTACAATAGTTAACTTATGAGACATGCAGGTTACTAGCACAAGTCATTGAAGAGAACAAGAAGACATCATGGGGGTATGTTAGACATAGTTAGCTAACATGCTAATCCAGGTATGTTTTTCCTATATCAAGTTAGAATCTTACCTTGTGTTAGGATCGTTTAAATAAGTATATTTGGTATGATTGGAAATGTAATTAATCAAAGGTTGATGCATGACTAACCAGAAGAGTCCTATGATCAAATAAGAATATGCATGAGTAAAAGAAGTCTTCCCTGAAACCTTGAATACTAATTTTCTATGTTTGAAATGATCATTGTGTTTTGATAGTACTAAGATTATACTAATGAATGCGTGGTTATGTATGAGACCTCGAGGATAACACAAAGATGATACTAATAAGCATGCATAGTGATTAAGGATGAATATAAGTTTAAGGACAGGCAACCCAGGAAGCAAAAATCAAGAGGGAGCACACTCCAGTTGTTCCTGCAAGGAAGCAAAGTTCAAGAAGGAGCACACTTCAGCAGTTTTTGCAAGGATGCAGATATTCAGAGG
This sequence comes from Larix kaempferi, assembly GCA_027924585.1. Lineage (NCBI taxonomy): Eukaryota > Viridiplantae > Streptophyta > Pinopsida > Pinales > Pinaceae > Larix > Larix kaempferi. Next base: position 6,432,093 of record BSBM01000821.1, on the reverse strand, counting down.
GAGTTGACCACTTCTCACATCAGAATGGAGTTGCAGAAAAGAATCAAAGACTAGGAGGGAGTCAACCCAACAAACAAACAAAGATAAGTATTTGAATTATCATTCCTTGCATATTTGATTGTTTAAATAATACTGTTCAATAATGTATATACTAATGTTCCTAGTATTAGGTTGTGTATTATTCATATTAGAATAGTTGCATTGATGAACAGTATACTACTAATATATATGGGTAAGTGGCCTATGGCACTGTACAAAATTCCATTGCTACTTATCTAGAATGAAACCTCTTTGCTAACATGTTGGGATTTGTTCACACTCTTAACAATGTTCTGGTAGAGATTGGCAGGCATCTAGAAAGTTACGGGATATGGATAAATGTTGTATTGAAGCATTGGCTAAAATAATTGCATGACTGTATGACATATTTCTTTATCTGTAAGAATTTGTTCTGAAAACTATGAGATGTTTCTAATCATGCAATTTAACTTGTCTTGTAGGAAAGATCGTATATCATTGCCTAAAAAAGAAGGACTACAACATTTGTTCCAGCAACAAAGCTATCTATTGAAGATATTGAAGATATTGAAGTTCCCAGGATCCGGGATGAAGTAATGGAAGAATACCATGATCCGTCGATCATGAAGAATGATGTTTGGGATGTGGTCCCAAGTCCAGATGGGAAGTCTGTGGTGACTTCCAAATGGATCTATAAGATCAACCATGTCGCAGTTAAAAGAAATACAAAGCAGTTGATGAAATGCAAGACACACCACTTGGATGTCAAGACAGCTTTCTTGTGTGGTGTTCTTCAGACCGATGACACTTCGAAGAAGAAGTGATGGAGACATTTGCTGAAGCCATTCCAAGCATGTTGGAAGGAGGATCCTTCACATGGCTGTGGATGTAAACACTGGATGATGAAAATCAGGATGATGTTCTAGTTTTTTCTCTGTATGATCAGTTGGATCATTTATGTATGTATGCATCATGTTGATGTTGGATATGATCAGTTGGATCATTTGTATGTATTTGTATATGCATCATGTTGGATGCTTGGACCATGTATCTATATATGTATCAAGTGGATACATTGTATGATCAGGTGGATCATGTATGTTGATATGTATCAGGTAGATACATTGTGTGATCAGGTGGATCATGTATCTATGTATGTATCAGGTGGATACATTGTATGATCAGGTGGATCATGTATGATGATATGTATCAGGTAGATACTTGGTATGCATCAGGCAGATGCATTGTATGATCAGGATGATCATGGATGACGAGCTTCAGGATGTTGCTCCAGATGATATGCATCAGGATGATGCTGTGATGATGTATCGTCAGATGATTGGGTCTTTGATGTACCTGACGAATACGAGGCCAGACATTTGCTTTATTGTGAACACATTGAGCCAGTTCCTGATGGATCTGAGGAGTGTTCAATTGATAGCTGCAAAGCATGTTTTGAGGTACCTGAAGGGTATAGTGGATTATTGGCTCGAGTATGAGGCAAATCAAAATTTTAACTTGGAGGGTTATGGTGATTCAGATTGGGCAGGCAGTGCCATTGATCGGAAGAACACTTCGGGGTGTTGCTTCAGTATGGGATCAGGTGTGATCTCTTGGTTTAGCAGGAAGCAGTCCTGTGTGGCACTGAGTACAGTCGAAGCAGAGTATGTCGCAGCTTGTTCGGCCAATTGTGAGGCAGTATGGCTTAATCTCCAGTTGTGTGCTACTGGTATATATTGCGACAACCAGAGTTGTGTGAAGTTGTCGGAGAACCCCGTGTTCCATGACAAGTCGAAGCACATTGAGATCAAGTTTCACTATATTAGGGATATGGTGCAGAAAGGAGTAGTGAAGCTCCTGTATGTTGCGACAAACGAGCAAATAGCCGATGTGTTGACCAAGCCGCTTGCCAGAGTGAAGTTTGAATACTTCAGATCGAGATGCCTTCCAGAGGGAAGTGATGAGTCTGGAGACACAGATGCACACAAAGCCATTCTCACATAGTGGTAGGTTGGTCCTCCTATGGTGAGATGTAAGGGTTGAGCCATTCTCACATAGTGATAGATGTGTTCTCCTATGGTGAGATGTAAGGGATGGAGCCATTTTCACATGGTGATAGATGTGTTCTCCCATGATGAAATGTAAGGGCTGGGGCCATTTTCAGATAGTGATAGATGTGTTCTCCTATGCTGAAATGTAAGGGCTGGGCCATTCTCACATGGTGATAGATGTGTTCTCCCATGGTGAGATGTAAGGGCTGATGGGCCATTCCGACATGATGATAGATGTGTTCTCTCATGGTCGTTGATGTAAGTGTTGTGCCATTCCGACATGGTGATAGATGTGTTCTCCCATGGTCGTTGATGTAAGTGTTGTGCCATTCCGACATGGTGATAGATGTGTTCTCCCATGGTCGATGATGTAAGTGTTGTGCCATTCCGACATGGTGATAGATGTGTTCTCCCATGGTCGATGATGTAAGTGTTGTGCCATTCCGACATGGTGATAGATGTGTTCTCCCATGGTCGTTGATGTAAATGTTGTGTCATTCCGACATGGTGATAGATGTGTTCTCCCATGTTCGTTGATGTAAGTGCTGTGAGCCTTTCCCAGATGGTCGTAGGTTGGTCCTCCCATGTTGGTGAGTGTAAGTGCTGTGTGTGTGCATCTGGGTTGTGCTCTGTGGACTATGTGATGATCTGAAGGCATTGATATGACAGTTTGGTACACAGGTTTTGCAGAGACATGTAATAAGTCCTGAGATGCTCTTGATAGGTTTTGTAGTGACATATAATCAGTCATGGGAGATCTTGACAGGTTTTGCATATGCATGTAATAACTCCTGGGATGCTCTTGGCAGGTTTTGTACTGGCATATAATCAGTCTTGGGAGATCTTGCAGGTTTTGCAGAGGCAGTGTAATCAGTCCTGAGGTGTACCTACTTGATGGCTTGCTTGCAGAGATGATGACGATGATGATCAGGTTGATCATGTGATGATATACATCAGTTGGATGTATGGTGAGTATCACGTGGATACTCTGTGGTCGTGGACAGGTTGTGCAGTGGCATGTAAAAGATCTTGGGAGATTCGAGAGGTTGAGCTGTGTGCTCGTAAAAGGCCTGGGATGCTCTTTCGATGTTTTGCAGATGCACGTGATGAGTCCTGAGGTTTCCACAGTATGACCAGTGATGATGAAGACCTACAGGTGGTGGGCCTACATCCAGCATGAAAAAGGGCTGGCTCTGTAGAACTTCCTATGACGAGTAGATTCAGAGAATGATTGAGATAGCAGCAGTGATGATGACGATGATTCGATGACAATGATCTAGATAGAAGACTGCTAGAAGGCCTGTGTCGAGAAATACCTTCCTAGTTAAGAGGGAGTGTTGATGTATATGTAACTTCGGAATGTATTTCATATATGTATATTGTATCCCTATAGAGAGGTTATTTGTTCCTCTATACGGAAGTGTCGTCATTTATATTGTAAGTGTCGTAACTTATACTTGATGGGTTATTAGACCACCTTGTTGGGGTCGGCCCTGTATAAGTCATGTGGGTCAAAGGGTTATTATACCACCCTATTGGGGGTCGGCCTAGTCAGCATTATGTTATATGGTTAAGTTGGATCCTACATGATTTATGTAAAAGACAAGTCGGAGTAGTGTATAAATAGAGGAGGTGTGTTCCTCATTTATCACTCATTCACTTCTCACTTATGCACTCATGAGAGAGTGGCGCACTTATGGAGGAAGAGGATCTACTGCTAAGAGTCTATCTCTTATGTTTGGGTTGTATCATTGCTCTATCTATCTCTGAGGAAGTTATTGGGGTTTTTCACCTTTATGGTTTTCCCCAAGTAAACTTTGTGTCTCTTGTGTGCTTGCATTATTGTGTCCATGATTGATATGCTGTACATGCTGTTCTCTCAGTTAATATCCTAGATCAGATTGAAGTAAATTCTGAAAAACTAACAATATATAACAGAGATTACATAAGAGGAGTTGCCCAAGGTAGAGCTCCAGAGTGCTGCCCAGCAGTCAGACACTCTCAATAAATTACAAGTGGTAAAACCCTTGACTATGGAATAGGATCCCCCAGCCAACGTCTTGTCCTCCTCCGCGAGTTTAGAGCACTTGTTGTTCTTGCTTGACCTCCTTTCTAAATTTGAAGTGAGCTTCCTTCTTTTATATCGTGCATCGGCCGCACTTTTTGGAACGCCCCCTTATGTCGCGCACACGCTAACCCCTTCCGCAGCTAGCATGCGTCTCGTTCTTCGTGCGTCAACCGTTGGGTCCGCATCGGGGTCGCTTTCCCACACCTTGAGTGAGTCAAGCGCCCAACCTTCCGCATGTTCGTCCTTTACTTGGGTGCAGCTTTCCTTGTCCGTGTTCCGCGCACCCGTCCGTTTGGTACACTATGCCCACTTGCCTTGCCAACCTTTGCCTTGCATCCGTAGCATCACGCCCAGATCATGCCTCTTGCCCACGTCCGCATCACTTGCCCACATGCCCAACTATCATGTGGGTTTTCGACCCAAGGTATACTTGGCGTTGTTTTGGCCAAGGGGTGTGCCAACCCCCAAGGCATGTTTCCGCATCGCGTCACACTCCTGGATGCCATCCTGGTGGTGAGTGTGGGTGTTTACCTTCCGTAGTGTCTTTCCCATGTGGGCACTTGGACCATTGCACGACCAATTCCACCCTCCGTCGGGGCACACTAAAACAAGGGTCATGACAACCTCCCCCACTCAAAACTATTGCCATCCCGACAACACCACTTGCCGCCGCAACTGCAAGTGCAACTTCTACCTTAGTGCATTGTTCTGCTCGTACACTAGCTTTTGTTCCCTTCATTCCCACATCATCCGAGTGATCAATCAGTTTCCGTGTTTCTGTCAGTTTCTCCTACCAGTCCTCTCTAGCATCACTTATCACTTCCGCAGACTTGGTCGAATGAGCCCAAATTGCTCCATCCAACCCTTTTGGCTGTTTCCGAACACTTCATGTTCATGAATCCCCCGCGACCCGCTCTACCTGTGCCAAAGGTAGTGGTCGATTCCTGCTTTGCTAGCCGAGAGAATCAACGGCTCTTTTTCGATTCTCCTCTTTTCTGCTCAAGTATAGAAGAAGGGGCACGTTTGTCCCAATGGTGCCATTCCCTTCGTCAAACAATCTCTGTGCCTCTGGGTCATCTAGCCACGCCTTCGCATCATTGGAACTATAGGTTAGCACTGCGGATACCCCTACCCCTTCGTCACATTTCTGTTTGTCTAACCTTTTGCAAATTTTCGTAAGCTGCTCCAAGCTTGTCACAACAATTTCGACAAAACTTTCCATTGTCGCAAGTCGTCACTCCAACTGCAAAACAATTTCCTTAGAAGCGAGGCGTTCCTCCAAACGAATCGCCTCCTTACTTACACACTTCTCGCAACACCCTTTGTCAACCGTCGTGTGCTCCGTGGCTGCTGTACTAGGCTGAGAAGATTCGATTACTGTCACCCTCTTCTCCCCATGCAACTTCTTCACCGTCGGCACATGTATGGGATTCTCTCTCGCAAGAAATGAAAAACTGTTAAGGTGGGGTAAAGGAGTTGCCTTCTCCTTTTTCATGAACTGCTACCCAATAACCACGTCGAAGTCGTCAAGAGGGACAACTGTGAAGTCACACACACCTACCCATTCTCCTATCCGCAGAGAAACTTGGTGAGCTATGCCCACCACTCTTTTGACTCCCGAATTCACAGCTTTGAACACATTCTGCCCCAGTTCAACCTTCAACCTGAATTGCCTTGCCACTTCTTTGTTAAAAAAATTGTGGGTGGCTCCACTGTCAACAAGTTCCAAGACTTCGTACTCATTCATCGTAATAGGCACATAAATCAATTCTGTTGAGTTTGTCGTTTCTGGCTGCTCTTGTAGAACCGTGTTCAGAACTTGCAACACTCCTACCGACGGATTTGCTTGCTCCACCACAGCCAGCTTCTGCGGTCACAAAGGACAATCCTGCGCGAAATGGTCCTTAGCACAGATATAACAAGAGACTGGCCTCTTCGGTTCTCTAGTGTTCTTGTGCTTTCCCTCCTCGTGTCTTTCATCATTCTTTGGTTTCGGTGGTTCCTCCTTAAAATTGCTTTGCGGTTTTCTGCTACCCTTGTCATTGCCTCTAACTTCTTCACATCTGTCCGATCTGAAGTCATGCAACTTTTCTGCTGCAAAAATCACCTCAGCTAGAGTCTTAACTCCTTGTCGTCGCAAGTCCGGTTGCGCCCAACCTTGAAGACCCTTCATAAAATGATATAAGCGATCCTCTTCACTCATATATTTTATCTCAAGCATAATGCTTGTGTAGGCCTTAATGTAAGTCTGCACCTTCGCTGTATGCCTGATTTGCATCAACTCGTTTCTAGCTACCCAACTTTGGTTTCCAGGCCCGAATTGTGCTTTGAGAGCAGCCTTCATCTGCTCCCAATTCTCTATATTTTCCAACACTTTTCCCGAAGCCACATCTTCTGCCCTGTTCCTCCACCAAAGCTTCACAACGTCAGTGAGGAACATCGTGGCAGCATTGACCTTAGCTTCATCTGAACATCCGTTCATTTGATCTAAGTACTGCTCCACGTCCCAACAGAAATTTCCAAGTAACTTGGCATCTCGTGTCCGGTCAAAAGGTGCTGGTTCCTTCATCCTGATTTTCATTGTTGCTCCTGCGCCACCTCTGTTGGACAATGCACGTTTCAACAGAGAAATCATATCGTCTTGGTCTATGATGTGAAGCTGAAGTTTTTCCACAACTTCCTCTAGCTTATTAACTCTTCCTTCCGTGTCCTGCTGGATCGCCGCATGCAACACATCTGTCGTATCTTTGCATTCAAACACGGATTCGTTAAAATCCTTCCACATTCGTTCCATTTCGATGGCCAAGGTCGCATTCTTTTCTCCATGGGCATAGGGCGCTTCCCCGAAATGCTCCATGTTCTTCTCCATGGTCGAAAGTCTATGTTTCACCTTGGTGGTTTTCGGTTCCTCATGCACGGACTCCTCTCCATCCAAATGGGCCTTTGTTTCTGCTTTCGAACCAGAATCAATCTCCGTGCGTTTCCCCAACTTAGTCATCTTACCGTCTCGGAAGAAACTCACAAACCTAGGTTCCTCTGAGTCTTCCAGCTTCTGTCAACAGTCGAACTTCTGCACTAGTGCCGGGCGCACTTCCGCAACCGCAGCACACTTTGCCAAAAGCTTTCCTTAGGGTGCATTGAACCCTGAACGCACACCTTCCTTCACTGTCGCGCGGTTTCTATAAAACGCACCTGTTGGCGTCCACATAAATACCCTACCGCACAACTTCCTGCCAAATGCACTTGTCCGCACAAGTCTGCCAAGCGCGTTGTCTGTTGACGCGCTAAGCTTCTGTTTGCACAAAACCCTCCGAAACGCGCTAAGTCTCCGCGCGCCCAGTTCCGCGCGAACTCTTCCAGGCGTCCGCACGAACTGTCTTCCAAGCGCATTGTTTCTTGTCGCGCGAGCCTGTCGTCCGCACAAAGCCTTCCTGCCGTGCATCCACCCTACAGAGCGCACTTCTGCGACGCACTATGAAAGTTTGCCAAGCATCCGCAACTTTTCCGAGCACATGGCCAACTGCCGCACTACCCACTATCCGCACTAAACTGTCGCGCGAACTTTGCGAAGTGCTGGGCGCCACCCCAGTCACTTGTTTTTCCACTAAAACGAACGTGCCTACCAAGCTAGCAATGCCCCGCCGCTTGGAGGTCGTTTCCTTAACACTGCTATGGATGCCTTGTCACAGCAACAAAACCTTCCACTGAGAGTCACCCTTTGCTTGGAAAACCCTCTAAACCAACACTTTCGCAATAGCTCCATCCTACAATCGCACCGATTAGCACCTTCGCACAAAGTGCATTTTCTAAGCAAACCCTTCACGATTTTCTGCTTTGATACCACCTGTCACAGCCAGACTTCGCAAGCATTCTTGGCAAGCCAAAGACTGACATGCAGCACTGCTAGGAGTTGCATTAAGGGCTTGGCCAACTTAACCAATGTTCCTACAAACTACGCCTAACCAACTTGCGGAATTACTTATCGTTTAAAGCTTTCAACACTTAACTTCTATTATCAATGTTTTCTTACACTTTCCCTACTGGCACCACAGTAAAACAGTAAAGAACAACACACAACAGAGATAAGGTGGGTTGCGCAACTTGGCAGATCCCTACAAGCTTTTATATATATATAACAGAGATTACATAAGAGGATTTTCCCAAGGCAGAGCTCCAGAGTGCTGCCCAACAGTCAGACACTCTCAAGAAATTACAAGTGGTAAAACCCTTGACTGTGGCATAGCAGCCCCCAGCAAACATCCTGTCCTCCTTCTCGAGTTCAGAGCACTTGTCGTTCTTGCTTGATCTCCTTGCCGAATTTGAAGTGAGCTTCCTTCTTTTATATCGTGCGCCGACCGCACTTTCCGGAACGCCCCCTTCCTTCGCGCACACGCTAACCCCTTCCGCAGCTAGTGTGCATCTCATTCTTCGCGCGTCAACCTGTGGATCCGCTTCGGGGTCGCTTTCCCACACTGCGAGTGAGTCAGGTGCCCAACCTTCCGCACGTTTTTTGTTTACTTGGGCATCGGCTTGCCTTGTCCGCGTTTCGCGCACCCGTCCGTTTGGTACACCACGCCCACTTTCCTTGTCGAACTTTGCCTTGCTTCCGCAACATCGCGCCCAACTCGCGCCTCTTTCCCACGTCCGCGTCACTTGCCCACATGCCCAGCTATCATGTGGGTTTTCGACCCAAGGTATACTTGCCGTCGTTTTGGCCAAGGGGTGTGCCAACCCCTAAGGCACGTTCCACATCGCGCCACACTCTCGGATGCCATCCCGGTGGTGAGTGTGGGCGTTTACCTTCCGCAGCGTCTTGCCCATGTGGGCACTTGGACCATTGCGCAACCAAGTCCACCGTCCGTCGGGGCATGCTAAAACGTGGGTCGTGACACCTTGCTTCATGGGAGGAAAAATATGTTGAGTACCTTACATTGAATGAAGAATGCAAAAGGGCCTTACCATTCAAGGACTTTTGTGATATGCAATACAAGTCAATCCAAGAGGAGGCTACAAAATGCAAAATCAGAACTATGAACTTAGGAATGCCATTGGTAACATTTATTTACCGTATTTTGATGGTTCACAGAAATGTACTGCTAACTCTTGGTTTCAAAAACTTCACACATATTTTCAGTTTAACCCTATGGATGAGAGGGATGCCATCAAGATGGTTACTCGAAACTTATATGGAGAAGCAAATGGATGATGGTTTTATGGCATTAAGACTCTTGGGCATGACTCAGTGACCAGCTATGAAGAGTTCACAAGAAGGTTGGTTGAAGTATTCGAAAGAAGAGATCTTGAGATCACCTTCAGGGAACTAGCACATGTGAAGCAAACAGGAACTCCTGAAGCTTACATCTCTAAGTTTCAAAATTTAGCTATGATAGTCTTTGATATTTAAGAATCTAGACTGATCTTATTGTTCATTGAAGGGTTATCAGAACCTTTGAAAGACTTGGTGAAAGATTACAAACCCATTACCTTGCAAGATGCACTAAGTCGAACTAGAGACTTGCAAGACTCTCTTCCAAGGACCAGATTTCCTCCAAGGATTGTTGGTCCTACTTAGTTCAAGAACCAAATACCACCCATGAAGAGTCCTACTGGTAATTTCAGAAAGGATAACTATGCTAAGGACCTAGATGAGTTGAGAAGAAGGAATCTGTGCTTCACCTGTCAAGAGCCATGGGTTCCAGGACATAGATGTGTTGGGTATGTTATATCTCCTCACATGGTGGCTGCGTGTACAACACGATCCCCTCCCTAGTAGTGATTCGGCTGCGCCAGGCGCGTCCGGAGGGGGGGGTAGCCCGATAGGGCCCACCCCCTTCGTTTTGGACCATTAGGTTCCGAAACGACACGGAGCGCAAAATTTTTTGGGTTACTTTTTGCTTTTTCACGATTTCGACCCATTGTACTCTATCTAATCCCGATAAAGGGATTAGGGTTGTAACCTAATTTCGGGTAAACAAATTAGGGTTTTAGATGCTGCGAAATACCATATATTGTATAGTAAATGGTTGAATAAACATAACAATGAAAGGAGCAGTGTGACTCTAAGTTTTGCTGGTTTTTTCCCGGTTAAGGGTTTCCAGGTGAAAATCTCTGTGTTATGCGTGTGCCATTGTGTATTTTCTGTTAATGCTTAAGAATCTGTATAAGTTTGTACTTTATTGTTAAGGTTTAAAACTTACATTTGGTATCAGAGCATTATTGGCTTCAAAGGGACGCCTTTGTTTCCAAGGGTTTGGCTCGATCTTGGATTTGTGATAAACCTGGTTTCAGTGGGAGCTTTGCAGCAGTGATTTAATTTTTTGTTGAAAGAATGGCGAGCAGTTCTAGATTCGAGATTGAGAAATTTCACGGCCAGAGCTTTGAACTATGGAAGCTCAAGATGGAAGATCTTCTCATAGATAGAGAACAATGGATCGCAGTAGATCCAGGTACCATGCCCACTGGTGCAGTAAAAGAAGAATGGGATAAGCTGGAAAGAAAAGCAAGGAGTACCATTCGTCTTTGCCTCGCAGATTCGGTGTTGGTGAACGTATCTGGAGAAGACAGTGCAAAGAAGATATGGGATAAACTGGGAAATCTGTATCAGTCAAAGTCCTTGGTAAATAAGTTATTTTTTTGAAAGAAATTGTACCTTCTGAGGATGACTGATGGAGACTCTGTGTCAGAGCATCTTAACGCCTTCAATACTCTAGTAAGTCAGTTGACATCTATTGGTATTACGATTACTGATGATGAAAAATGTATTAGTCTGTTGTGCTCCTTTCCAGATTCATGGGAAAATCTGGTTATAGCTATTGGGAGTAATGCAACCACGCTAAAATTTGATGATGTGGTTGCATCCCTGCTATCGGAGGAAATGAGGCGGAGATCCATGGACAGTTCAACCAAGGATGCCTTATTTGTAAGAGGTCACCCTGGAGACACATCTAAAAATAAGTCTTCAGGTGGTAGATCTAAATCTAGAGGGAGATCTAAATCTCCAAGACCTTCTGTAAGAAAATGCTGGAAATGCGGTAAAACTGGGCATTACAAGAAGGATTGTAAATCCAAAAATACTGATAAAAGCAGAGGATCTAATGATGCTCCATCCACAGATGGGAAATAATCTACAGAGGAAGGAGGAGATGTGTACTTGGCATATTCAAGTACACATGCAGAGCATGATTCGTGGTTGATTGACTCAGGTGCGTCTTATCATATGACTCCTCACAGAGAGTGGTTTTCTGAATACGAAAAGTATGATGGAGGAGATGTATTTCTGGGAGACAACTCGGTGGAGAAAATCATAGGTCGAGGAAAGATCAAGCTATTGCTCAAAGATGGAAGGGTTAAAACTCTTCCCGGGGTTCTGCACATTCCAAAGTTGGCTAGAAACCTTATATCTGTAAGTAAAATGGATGATGCAGGTGTGAAAACTTTATTTGAAAAGAACACATATAAGATGGTTCAAGAATCACTGGTGCTGATGAGGGGAGTTCAGATTGGAACTCTATACAAGTTGTTGGGAAGCACCTTTAAAAATGGATGTAACAGTACTATTGTTCCTGAGGGTAAAAGTGAAGGAGACAGAGTCCTTACTGTCTCTAGTGAGAAGACATCGCTATGGCATCGAAGGATGGGACATATTGGAGAGAAGGGTCTTCGACTATTACAAGGTAAAAGTATGGCTGAAGGCATGTCTGATTTCACATTAGATTTTGATTTCTGTGAACATTTCTTATATGGTAAATAGAATCGGGTAAGATTCTCATCTGGTGTTGTAAGCACTAAAGGAATCTTAGAGTTAATACACAGTGATGTTTTTGGACCTGTGCCTGTTCCATCACTAGGTAAATTTGTGTATTATGTTTCATTTATAGATGATTTCTCAAGGAAATCTTGGATTTATTTCCTGCGTAAGAAATATGAGGTTTTTAAAAGATTCAAAGAATTTAAGGCTCTTGTAGAGAATCAAACTGAAAAGAAAAAAAAGTACTCAGAACAGATAACGGTGGAGAATTCTGTGAAAGTGAATTTGAGGAGTTCTGTAAAATGTGTGGAATAGCAAGGAAAAAGACTACTCCATACACACCTAAACAGAATGGGGTTGCAGAAAGGATGAACCGGACATTGATGGAAAAGGCAAGGAGTATGCTCAGTGGTGCAGGGCTAACACAACAATTATGGGCAGAAGCTATTGACACTACGTGTTACTTAGTGAATAGGACACCCACATCAGCGTTGGTTGACAAGACACCTCATGAGGTTTGGACTGGTAAGAAACCCTCTCTCTCACATCTCAGAGTGTTTGGGTGTGATTCTTTTGTACATGTTCCAAAGGAGAAAAGGAGCAAGTTGGATAATAAAGTGGAAAAATGTATCTTCATTGGTTACAAGGATGGAGTGAAAGGTTACAAGTTGTGGAACCCAGTAAAAAGGCAAATAGTTTACATTCGAGATGTGATCTTCAGAGAAGTTGAAAGCACTTCCAAGATTGAGGATGTACCAAAGGAATGGGATTCAGAGAAGCTACACTTTGATATCAAGGATGAAAGAGGTGATTCTTTTGAGGAACTAGATTCGTCTGAATCAGATGAGGAGGCAGAATCGTCTGAATCAGATGAAGAGGCAGAACCACAGACTCCGGTATTGAGGAGATCTGATCGAGTAAGAAGGAAAGCTGAAAGGTACAGTCCCCTTGATTTTCGTTCTAATTTTGTGTTATCTATTACTGATGATGATCCTAGAACTGCTAAAGAAACAATGGATTCAGAAGATAGTAAACTATGGAAGAAGGCCATGATAGAAGAAATGGATGCCTTGGACAAAAATGAGGCATGGGATCTGGTTGAGTTTCCAGAAGGAAGAAATCTTGTTGGAAGCAAATGGGTATTCAAGAAGAAGTTAAATGCAGCAGGTAAAGTGGAGAAGTACAAGGCTCAACTAGTAGCGAAGGTTATTCCCAAATTGAGGGCATCGATTTTGGTGAGATTTGTTCACCTGTTGCAAAATTGACTTCTATTAGATTTCTTTTATCTATTTCTGCTGCTTTTGACCTTTAAGTAGAACAGATGGATGTAAAGATGGCTTTCCTACATGGAAATCTTAATGAATAAATCTATATGAAGCAACCAGAACGGTTTGTGGTGAAAGGAAGAAAGGAGCTTGTCTGTAAGCTGAAAAAATCTCTCTATGGATTGAAACAATCTCCAAGAATGTGGTATCAAAAATTTGATACTTATATACTGGGACTTGGTTTCTCAAGAAGCAAAGCTGATCACTGTGTTTATTTTAAGGTAATTGGTGATCATTTTATTTATGTAATATTGTATGTTGATGATATGTTGCTAATTGGAAACAACAAGGAAATCATCAAGGATGTCAAAAATCAGCTGTCATCTGAATTTGACATGAAAGATCTTGGTGCTGCAAATTTTATTTTGGGCATGGAAATAAAAAGAGATCGTGAAAACAGGAAACTCTGGTTAAATCAGAGGAAATATGTTGAGACGATATTGAAGAGATTTAATATGCAGGAAAGCAAACCAGTGAAGGTGCCCATTCCTGTAGGTGTAAGGTTATCTGCAGAACAGTGTCCCATGACACAAGAAGAGGTAGAGGACATGTCTCATGTTCCCTATGCTAGTGTTGTTGGCAGTCTGATGTATGCCATGGTCTGTACTAGACCAGATATAGCCCATGTAGTGGGAGTTTTGAGTAGATACATGTCAAAACCAGGAAAGGAACATTGGATTGCAGTAAAGAGGGTCTTCAGGTATTTGCGTGGCACTACAGATTTTGCAATCTGCTACCAAGGAAGACCCGGTCTAAACAAAGAGATAGATATACAAGGATTTGTTGATGACTGGGCTGGAGATCTTGATCACAGAAGATATACAAGTGGCTACGTTTTTAATCTATTTGGAGGAGCAATCAGTTGGATGAGTAGAAGACAAGTTGTAGTTGCACTCTCAACTACAGAATCTGAATACATGGCAGCTACCCATGCAAGTAAGGAAGCTGTATGGTTGCAAAGATTGTGTTCAGGTATTGGTTTTGTTCAGAATGCAGTAAAGATTGGCTGTGATAGCTCAAGTGCAATATTTCTGGCAAAGAACCCTGCTTATCACTCGAGGAAAAAGCACATTGATGTGCAGTGCCATTTCGTCAGAGACATGGTTGAACAAAACAAAGTGTTGCTGGAGAAGGTTGACACTTTGGTAAATGGTGCAGACTCCTTGACAAAGTCTGTGAGTACTCAGAAGTTCTCTTGGTGTAAAGAGAACATGGGCATTGTTGCCCTGAATTGTTGAAGTCGTAAATTTCTCCTGTATGTGAAGAGAACAACAAGTGGGAGAATGTTGGGTATGTTATATCTCTTCACATGGTGGCTGTGTGTACAACACGATCCCCTCCCTAGTAGTCCGCGCAGAGCGCAAAATTTTTTGGGTTGCTTTTTGCTTTTTCGCGATTTCGACCCATTGTACTCTATCTAATCCCAGTAAAGGGATTAGGGTTGTAACCTAATTTTGGGTAAACGAATTAGGGTTTTAGATGCTGCGGAATACCATATATTGTATAGTAAATGGTTGAATAAACATAATAATGAAAGGAGCAGTGCGGCTCTAAGTTTTGCTGGTTTTTTCCCGGTTAAGGGTTTCCAGGTGAAAATCTCTGTGTTATGCGTGTGCCATTGTGTATTTTCGGTTAATGCTTAAGAATCTGTAGAAGTTTTTACTTTATTGTTAAGGTTTAAAACTTACAGAGAGGGAAGCAATCGAGAACCAGCTAAGGGAAGAAGAAGAAGAAAGAAGGCTTAAAGCTGAGGAAGAAAATAAAGCCAATGAAGATGCACAAGCTGGAGGCTCTAACATGCAGGATACTGAGATAGACTCACCCCAGAAGGTTCAGACCCCGCCTGCAGAAGAGTACATCCTCATAGAAAACCTTCCACTAATTCCTTTTACCTCATCTGAAGATCATACTATGTCTCAGTGGGATAGATTTGTGTATAACAAGAAAAGGAAGTCCGTTGTGTTAAAGTCAGTGACAAGGTTGAAGGGACCTTTTCACCTAGAAATCATCACCCAGCGTGAAACTACCGTTATGCAAAACACGAAAAAGGCTCCTGTGGCTATGGCATCTTCTGCTGTAGCAGCAACAAAAGCAACTGAAGACAACGTAATCGAGATAGTTAAGGAATTTGAGTCAACCAAGAAAAGGGCTCATAAGCTGCAGCACACCGTGGTTAATGAGAAGGCCTATAGGGACCTCATTGCAAAGAAGTATAATAGCCTTTTCAAAAGGAGCATAAGTATCGACATCTTGAAGAGGAAAAGGAACACTTGGCAGGCCAAATGATGATAGTTGAAGCAGAAAAGAATGATTTCGAAGCAAAATTCCTTCAATTGGAAGAAGAGAAGGAGTTGATGGTTGAGCAGCTAGAACAAGCAAACAACAGAGCAATGGACATGACTCCCTTTCATGAGAAATCCTGTGACATTCTAAAGCAAATGCATGAGTCAGAGGAACTGCTTACTGAAGAAATTTGCAGGCTCAAAGCCATGGTGGACAGAATGAAGGAGATTAACTTTGAAGCTATTAGGCTCAAGAACAAGTACACAAGGGTAAAAGCGGACATGGTAAGGCAGATGGAATGAAGGGAAGGGAAAGTGGATTTCCCTAAGCATCTCCCTGTCAAATCTGTGTCTGATTTTAGGGAAGACATAACCTTCATGGCGTACTGTAGGAACTGCGGTGCTAAATTGATCGTTGTGATCCAAGTAACAATGGAAAAGTGCAGCGTCCTATATCAAAAGATTTTTGAAGTTCATGAGAAATGTAAAGTGGTAATTCCCCAGACTCTTGAAGATTTCCCAAGCAAAGAGCAACGCCTGTCCGAGTTGAGATTTTAGCTAAACATCCAGATGGATTATGTGAAGAAGATAGATGTATTAACGACAGATGACCTTCAACTGTGTATCGTGCAACCTTTAGTATATGCCCACCTGCTCCACGAAGTTATCCAGACTACAGTGGTAGAAATGCAGGACATTGAAGCAGATCTGGACAAGCATATAACGTCAAAGAAAATTTTACTCCCTTCTCCTGCCAATGTTGTTATAAGAGACACAGGCGTTTGGTTCAGTTACATAGTAGAAGAGGATAAGAAGGCAGCAACAAAGACATCAGTCGAAGAAGGGGCACCATCTGAGACTGAGGCTCTAGCTAAAACAAAAGCGCTACCTGAAAGCTAGCCTGATAGCCCCAATGCATTGAAAATTTTCTTTTAATTTGTCAAATCATGAAGTCAAAGGGACATTTGTCTCCTTTTTTTTGTCTTTTGTATAAGAGGGCCACGTATTATCTCATTTTTGTAAAACAATTAAAAGAAAATTAAAATATTTAGAGAGATAGGATAGGTGGCAACCCTAGAGGCATTTTGTAAAGCTATATATAGTTGATTAGAAAATAGGAACAGGGACTTTTTGCAGGTGAAAGACATTTTCTGTCTTGTACATGAACTATTTTTCTACGTGTATTTGAAATTCGAATTTGCCTAAAGAAAGCCTGGGAGACTGCAATTTTGCATGAAGTTTGTGTTAAATGTTTGCTGGATTACTCCGGTATCATCTATACATTGTTGTGAGATCTTTCTTTGGTGTTATGAATTAATTCTGTGTGATGAATGTTCTCCTATTTTCTGTGCAAAATTGTTTATCTCAAATGAGTAATGGAATGTGTTAAATCAAATTAAAGCTATCTTTAATATCTTTTATCTCCTGCTGTAACTGCATCTTTATGATTAAATGGCTATATGTCTAATCTTTAGATGTTTCTTTCAGTTTATTACTCATGTTTAAAGTTTGCTCCTTGCAAGGATAGATTAGAGTTGCTTATACAGTCTTAGGTTAATCAAGATTAGTTACCTGCATTTAGTTAGGGAACTTGCATATCATATTTAAAATAAAATACATAAACGATGAATCGGGCCATAACCGGTGTAAAGAACACAAATCTTTAAATCTTACGGTAGCTGGAACTGTTAACCGAACAGATTCCCAACACCAAACGGTGAGCGATCTAGTTGGGATTGATTACCGGGGAGAATCCCTTGCTGATTGATGCTACGATATTCGAGGCATCAACAACTCATTAAGTACCCATCTTGACTAACATTTTTGGCCGTGTAATCACTAATTGCCCATTTTTCTACTAGTGCTTGTTGTACTTTCAATTTGGAAGATTAATACAAGTCTCTTATATTTCAATACGTTCCCTTGACACTATTAAAATTTTATCCTAGTTTCTCACCTCAAAAAATATTCAAACAAATGAAGATTACCAAGTTCTACAAATGTATAATCTAAAAACATAATGTGAGTAACCCCTTCATTGATGAAACAAACAAGAATATATAGTAACTATCAAGTGATGCGTACTGTATCAAGTCATATCAAAGGCACATATATTTATTTATACTTAAGAATCTGTATAAGTTTGTACTTTACTGTTAAGGTTTAAAACTTACAAGATGTGCCAAAGGAAAGGCACACTACATTGAATTTTACTCAGATAGTGAAGCTAAGGAAGAAGAAGAAGAGGCCCCAATAGATGCAGAAGCGGCCTATGAGACTGTAGAAGAAGAACCTACTCCAGAGCTGAGCAAGATTGCATTACTCTCAAGAGTGCCTCGCTACCACAGACTCAGATTCAAAGGAGTAGTTCAAGGACAATTAGTCACTTTGTTAGTGGATGGAGTGGCAACACACAAATTCATTGATTCAACTCTCGTTGAAATAAGGAAGCTACACAATGAAAAATTTGGAGGCTTCACTATTATCATCCCAGGTAATCATTCCATGAACTGTTGTAGATGGATTCCTAAATTGCAGATTTGCGTAGGAGAAGCTACCATTAGAGATAGTTTTTATGTTGATGATGTGGATGACACTAACATGGTTTTAGGAGTATAATGGATGCACTCCATTGGGAAGCACTCAACGGACTACCAAGTTCCAGAAATGGTATTCAAGGGAGAAAGTGGAAAAGAGGTAGTGTTGAAGGGGATCAACACCTACCCAAAACAAGTGGTAAGTGCACACAGTATGATATCCATACTAAGGCATGGAGATATTGAATGGGCTGCAGAATGCCTAATCACCACAAAGGGAAACTCATTTGAAGTAGCCCATTATCCTAAATACATTCAGAAGCTGCTCCAAAAACATAATAAGGTGTTTGGGGACCTTCCACATGGAAGGCCTCTTGATAGAGGAGTGGAACATAGGATTGATTTAGAGATAGGAACCTCACCTATCAAGGTGCACCCCTACAAGCACCCAAAAAGATTCAAGGATGAGATAGAGATAACCATCAAGGAACTGCTTGACATGGGGTTCATAAGACCGAGTTCAAGTCCTTTTGCCTCATCGGTAGTCGTTGTGAAGAATAAAGATTGGACCATGAGGATGTGGATAGATTAACGAGCTCTCAACAAGAAGACTATCAAGAATAGATATCCTATTCCAAGGATTGATGAGCTTATGGATGAGCTCCATGGTTCCAAGTACTTTTTCAAGATTGATCTTCGATCTGGCTACCATCAAATCAACATGAGAGAAGAAGACATACAGAAGGCAACTTTCTGGTGCCACCATGGGCACTTTGAGTTTATGGTTATGCCTTTTGGCCTAACAAATGCACCTACAAATTTTCAATCTTGCATGAACAGGGTGTTTAGCAAGCAGCTCCGTAAGTTTGTACTTGTTTTCTTTGATGATATTTTGATCTATAGTAGGACTTGGGAAGAGCATTTGGATATTGTACTAATAATCTTGGAAAATCAGTTTTTTTATGCAAAGCTAACCAAGTGTGAGTTTCGAATGACTGAGATTTTTTATCTTGGTCATGTGATTGGTCAAGATGGAGTTAAAGTTCACATCGAAAAGATCCAAGCCATTCTAGATTGGCCTAGTCCTAAAAATCTCATTGAACTAAGAGGTTTCATTGGGCTATGTACCTACTATCAAAATTTTTTCAAAGGCTTTTTCAAGTTGATATCTCCTTTGACAGATCTCACTAAGAAATGAGCTTTCCATTGGTCATAAAAATCTGAACAAGTTTTCAACATAATGAAGGAGGTAATGAGCAGTTGTCTTCTTCTTCCACTTCCATATTTTTCTCAACCATTTGTTCTTGAGTGTGATGCTTCAGAGAATGGGATTGGTGCAGTCTTGATGCAAAATAAGCATCCTTTGGGCTTTGAGAGTAGAAAATTGCAGCCACATGAAAGGTTGTATTCAATTCATGACAAAGAGATGCTAGCCATCATGCATGTCTAGTCAAGTTCAGGCAGTATTTGGTGGGAGGTAAGTTTATCATCAAGACCGACACAACGGTTTGAGGCACTTCTTAACCCACACATTGTAGACAAAAGAAGTGGGGAAAAAAGGTCCAAGCATTTGATTTTGAGATTGAATATAAGAAGGGTAAGATGAACAGTGTAGCTGATGCACTTTCTAGAAAACCCACACTTGCATTACTCAAATTTCAAGATGATTGGAAAGTACTGCTTGGGGTAGAGTATACCAAGAACCAGTTTGCTTGTGATTTATTTGATGGATTAATTCATGATGATGCTTATAATGTTCTTAATGATATCATTTATTATAAGGATAGAATATTTGTAGTACCAGAATCCATACTAAAGAAGAAAATCCTTGAGGTTGCCCATGATATGCCTTTAACAAGTCATCTGGGGTTTGTGAAGACTTACAGGAAAGTAAGGGAAAGGTTCACATGGAAAGGGATGAAGAAGGAAGTGATGGAGTATGTCAGATCATGTGTGGCATGTCAACAAAATAAAGTAGAGCATACTCATCCAATAGGTCTCCTATAACCACTCCCCATTCTTGAGCAAAAATGGGAGAGTGTATCAATGGATTTCATCATGGAGCTTCCCAAAAGCCAAGGTAAAGACAATATTTTTGTTGTGGTTGATAGGTTGACTAAATATGCACATTTATTTGTTGTCACAATTAATATTGCAGCAATCCAAGTGGCTCAAATTTTCATCAAAGAAGTCTTCAAACTTCATTATACCCAAGTCCATCATCAATGACATGGACAGTAAGTTTACTAGCAATTTTTGGCAATAAATGTTCAAGTTAGTAGGGACAAGTTTGGACATGAGCACTAGCTACCATCCACAGACTGATGGAAAAGTAGAGAGAGTGAACCAATGGCTGGAAAGGTATTTAAGAAACTATGTCGCCGGCCAACAAAAGTCATGGACCACTTGGCTCCATTTGGGTGAGTTTTGTTACAACACTACTTTTCATCTCTCGATTGGCATGTCTCCTTTCAAATCTCTTTATGGATATGATGCACTTAATTTTGCTGACCTGATATTTGGTGATTGTAAGACACAGAAAGCAAAGGATTGGATCCAAGGGAGTCAATACATACTCAGGACTCTGAAGGACAATTTGTAGGTAGCACAAAATTGTCAGAAAGTGCATGTAGACAAGCATAGAATTGAGCGAGCTTTCCAAGTTGGATATATGGTATATTTAAGGGTGCATCCCTATAGACAGTCATCATTGAAGTATAAAGGGGATGAGAAGTTGCAGACAAGATTCTATGGCCCCTACCAAGTTTTGAGGAAGACTGGGGAAGTGGATTATGAGCTAGAGTTGCCTCCAGGCAGTTAGATTAACAATGTTTTCCATGTGTCTTGTTTGAAGAAAACAATAGGGAAGCAAGTCAAAGTTTTACAAGACTTTCCACCACTTGATGATGAAGGAAATTTGGTTCTAATCCCTAATAATATTTTATAGCTTCGAGAGACGAATCTAAGGAGAAGATTCCTTAAGAAATTTTTGGTGCAATGGGAAGGACTACCCAATGAGGATGCTACTTGGGACGGATATCATATCTTACAACATCCTAGTTTGAAATTGCTTGAGGACAAGCAATCTTGGGTGGGGAGGAATGTCATGTCCTCTAAAAAATGAGTAGTGGAACAAGTTCCTAACCCAATCAATCCCTTGGGTTGAGGATACAACTTCATGACCATGTGGTTAATTTTGGAATTTCCAGGCAATTAATTAATTAGACTATGCAATAAATGTTATCCTAAGTTTAATTATGCACATGGGTTATTTAATTTTATGCATTTAATATTTTTATCTGGAATAAATGAGGATAATGCTCCACTAGGGTACATTAGAGGATAAGGTTGACTTGGATTTAGCTTGAGGAATAAGCAAAGAGAAAGATTCCAAAGCTAGGAAAATCAGAGAAAATGAAAGAAAGTGGAGCAAATCATAAAAGCAGAAAAGGCTCAGTAAAAGCAGCATAAAGCAGAAAGCAGGAAAAATCAGAAAAGAAGGAAAGTTCATAAAAGTAGGAAAGCCCGGAAAATCCAGGAAAAATAGGAAAAACAAAGGCAGAAAGTGGAAAATCAAGGGAAAGCAAACAAAAGCAGAAAAAGAAGGAAAGCAAAGCAAAAGGAAAAAGATGGAAAGCAAGCTTTCCTCATCCACTAAAGGAGGGCAAATTAGCTTGGGTTACTTACTCCTCAAGTCACCCACTCTCTACAAATGAATGAGTGCGCACCACATTAGCATCTTTTGTCAGTTTGAGAATTGGTTTGAGAGCAATATTGCCTTAGAGACTTGGGTGATGTGCCCCTAGTCAAGTTTGGGAGATGTGTCCTAGATTTCTGTGAGAGGATGATGGAATTAATCCATTTTCACTAAGTTTATTTGCAGGTCTTGTAACTGAACCAAGGATGGTTCGAATTCCAGGAAGCTCCAACAAGTCTGTGGTTCGAATCTTAGAGCTATTCATTGATTTCTAGTGCTATATTGTTCAATAAGAATGGAGAGAAACTTTTGTAATTATTTGAGGATTATCTTGGAAAATTTATGATGTATTAACAATGAATTTAATCCTATGATATAATTCAAACCAATTAAAATTACAGAAGTCATATTTCTTCTCATATTTCTCCACCCCTTCTAGATTTAGATAGAATTTGACTAGTTTCCAGTTTGCAATTAATAAATGAAAGAGTATTTATCCAAATGAATTCATTCTTGTTCCTAGAGTTTCTTAATATGTCATATGTCATATTCCATCTCTCATATAATAATTTCGTGAGCCTTAATTGACTGTTTGGGAGCCCTGAATTCGCACTAGTTGAGTAATCCTGGAAGGCATTTTTACTTGTATTTTTGTGAGACTTGCTCATAAATTAATATAAATTTCTGGAATGTTATTTTACTGTTTAATTACTGTAATTGAATGATATTTAACCTATCCGATTCAGAAATACCCATCTCCAACCTCCAATCCAAGTTTGCACCCATACTAGTTTGCATATGCTGAGGGGCCCAGGAGCATTGGAGTAGATTGTAGCCTGCTGCTCTTGAAACATAAATGGTCTTATTAATTTGTGCAGAGTTGTCATAAAAATATCAGATCCTTCCATCCATCCAAAGCCTTTGATCTTTCCCATCCTCAATCAATCTAGCTTCCACAATCATTGTTTTAATTATTTATGTGAAGAAAAGAGTTTTTGTATCACTAATCCTAGTTGGTACATTAAACAAGGGCTTTGAAAAACCTACCTAGAAACACATGAATTGTAAAGGTGTGTTATGTCGTCTTCTTGTTGCACACACACGTCCCAATCGCCTGACTTTCAAATGACAAATGTCAACTCTTTCCACATGTTTTTGGATTTTTATACCCCCGAAGGTGGTTTTGCAACATTGAGAGGTGGTTTCCCTTACCACCCTCCCATATTGAGAAATGATATAATGTTGACACGTGGAGAGCGGTATGGTATTTCGCAACCGCCAAGGGTCTCACTCTGACGTGCATGTTGGCAGCACAGAATGGATGGGAACCGTTGATATGCCCATCGCTCAATCAACTAACCGTTGATGTGATTACTCTTTTAACAGCACTCCAACGGCCATTTCAGAAATCTTTATTTATGTTATTCACCTCGCTTCTCTCTCCGGCGAAACTCTGCTTCTGTTGTTGATCTTTTCTTCGCCTTGATCTAGATCATTGATTTCTTTATATGATATCCCACAATACTTTATTTAACTCTTTAGCTCTTCTTTAGCGTGGCCAATGGTCATATGGAACATTTTATTCAGGACCTGGTGCCTTCCTCACCAAACTTAAATGATATCAATTTTTTTTGGATTAGCCATCCCTCAATCAAATTGGAAAATCCGTGACAACACCTCCCACTATGTAGAAGTTGTATTTTCCAAAACAAGTCTTTCAGGAACCCTTCTTGCTACTGGAGCGAATGGCTCATTATGGTCCAAATCATGAACCTTTGAGGACCTTTTGTCAGAAAACCAATAATTTTGCCTCGTTGTAGATCGCCCATGGAAAGTCTCTCCAAGAGATTGTGGATCAAAGCCCACCATCATGTAGCACCTATCTGAGAGAAGTGGATCTGCATGACATAGCGCAAGTTTTGTATGATACTGAGATCTGGTGGTTCTATGGTAAGATGGATCCCCAATTGTGTTCCCAGCAGCTACAAGGACTTTGTGAGCCCATATTGGCCTTGGCAATGGATTGGGAGCATGTGTTGGATATGGATATGGATCTGAATCTGAATCTTCTTGAAATTTATTCTCAACATCAAGATCTTGATCCTCATCTTCATTAGAGGAGATATCAATTTGATCTTCATCAGATTTTGATGGGGTAGACAAAGAGTATGGAAAAAAATGTGAGAATTCATATGCCTTGGAGGCATGGTTTGCAAACCCTTTCGCTATAATCTTCCCAGTAGAAATCTCTGGAATATCAACTGTGTCAGGATGATTTCTTCAGTGAGCCTGTGTGAGTCATTTGATATACATACAACAAATTTTTTGACAAAGAAGGCACTAATAGAACATTTTTGAACTTTCGATGCTCCATATGTACTATGCCCTTCCCTTCAGTAGAGATATGAGAGTTGTCTCCCATGTGAATAATAAGACCATCTTTGAGACCTAATGAAGAAAATGATTTTCTGAAGGAAACCATGTGGTTGGAGGCTCCTAAATCTATGAGGAGGGCTTGTGATTTTGAAAATACAACCTTCAGTGCACGACATCTCTCATGACCATCAAACTCACTTCCAGAATCAGTCTCTCTTGCACCTTTTGGGAAGGCAATGTTGTGTTGTTCAAGAAGTTTAGCCATTTGATCTATCTTCTTTTGCATGCAAGATATCTCTAGGTAGTTTCCTTTCTTGCAATAGGAACACTTGGATCCCTCCAATCCCTTCTTTTTTCCTTCTTAGAGATGGAGGATCCTTCTGATGGAATTGACTTGGCATTCTGCTTAGGTTCATATAGCCTCTTATCCTTTCCCTTGTGCTTCCCCTTCCCATTCGCACTTTTTGCTTCTACAGCCATAAGAGCTTGATCGGAGGCCTTCAAGGCACCCATCTAGATCAACTTATCTTGTTCTTGGATGAGAGATTTAGTGAAAACATCTAAGGAGGGAATTTTCCAACCAGGGATTGACATTCACCCATAATGGAAGGTAGAGACAAATATGGATAACTCAGTACCTAGCTTGATCAGAATGGATAACACTAGCTGCTCATCCTTTTTCTCAATGCCACATTGCTTGCATTGTATAAATATAGATTTTAATTTTGAAAAGAATTGTTGAATGGTCTCGAAACTGCTCGGTTGAAGAGCAATCAACTCATTCTCCAGAATATGGCCTCTTAGCTCATCTTGTTTGCCAAATAGGGTCTATAACTTCAACCATAGCTCTCTTGGAGTCTTCAATCCTTCGATGTGGAAGAGTAGATCTCTGGAAATATGAATAGACATGAAACCAAATGCTTCATCCAATCTATTCAGGTACTTGGTTTTCTCCACAGTTGATGTTGGTTCAAGATCCTTCCCCATTGTCACCATGTATAGTGATTTGTTGCGCAATACCATCTGCATATCAACCCTCCATTCAAGGTAATTGAAGGGTGTCAGGATCTTGGGAGAGAGAGGAGAGTTTGAATTGTCCATTACAATTGCTGGAGCGAATACAAGGTGAAAACTGTTGCTTCTGCAAAAAACTGCAGCAACTGCAGAAAACTACTGCTACTACAGAAAATTCCTGCAACACTCAAAAACTTTGAATAACCTGCAAAAAACTCTCAATAATGGAGGTAGAATACTACTGAGCACTGCTTTAGGACAATAGGCACTTTTATCCGTATCCTTCACACCTAGCTAGAGCTCATTGGATTTCTCCAATGAATTCAATGCAATGGCACCAGGATTTGCTATGGAAATCCAGAGGCTTCTAATGCACTACCAAAAATAGTTGCTTAACCTATTCGCTCAAATGGATTTGATACCATGTGAAATTCTATGCCACAACAGATCTAAGAGTTGAGGATACCTCACAAAGAAAGAATGACCATAAAAGTTGAATAAGAGTGAAAATTACAGTAAAAAAGAGTAGAAGAATAATTATGGAGCAGGACTCAGATAGGAGGAGAATTTGAACATCAGTTGGTCTAGCATAGGGATTATAACCACTGGAGTGCTTTGGAAGACCCAAACTCAACTAAACTGAACCTAAACTTAGCTAACTGTATACTTAATCAGTTAATTGATTAAGGAGGGTGCAATAATGAGTTTTTCATGCATGCCAGTCATAAAAGGTGCATGAGGCCACAATCAGTGGCATCCGAAGCTCTAACCCCCCACAAGAGTCAACTAACTTAGGTGGACATCACTGGAACACTCAGTAGGTTCCTATAAAATAGGGAACTGATTGAAGTGGTCCTAAAATGATGCATGTAGGGCTCAGAATGTGGTAGATGGATCCTGGATTACATCTGCACACCACTAGGGGGGAAAAGACATCATAAACAACTAGGAAAAATAAATAATTCTAGGTAGGACAAGGATGGAGTATTGAAATATCCTAACATAGTGCCTATAAAAGAAGGAGACAGGGAGTCACACCTTCCTTCAGGTTGGTGCCGGTAAAAAAAAGCGATGGGGGGTTGGTGCCTCCTCCCAGTTGGTGCTGGAGAAAACACAGGGGGTTGGTGCCTCCTTCCAGTTGGTGTTGGTAAACACAGGAAGTTGGTGCTTCCTTGAATGTATTGTTTCTTAGTATAAAGAAGCATTCCCTAGTTTTCTCCCATTTGGGTTTCCACGTAAAAATTCTCTATGTTATGTGTTGACGATGTGGTGCATATATGTGTGAATGTTTGCAAACTGATGCATAACATAAGATAAAGACTAAGTAAAGTATAATCTGTTAAAGAAAGTATAATTTGTTAAAGAAAGTAAAATCTGCTAATAATTGCTCCAGTACTGATTCACCCTCCCTCTAAGTATTAAATCGATTCCAACAACTATCATATGTGGATCATGACTGATTTATGTGGGAACGAAATGAAAGAGCAGATAAATAATCATATACAGAGATACATTTCAAAGAACATAGGGATACAATAAACACATATTCTATTAAATAGCGGAAATAGAACAGACTGTAAAATACAATAGCTAGAATAGTGGTAGCTATCTCTGAGAAGAGATGTGGCCTCTATGCTCATTCGTGCCAAGATGAATACAAAGAGAGGCCGAAAGGGCCTATTTATCATAAGCATGAGGGAAAGAATCCCAAACATCCAAAAACCTAACCCTAGAAGATGAACCGTCATAAAGTTTGCAGGTCGGAGGTGGTTAGTTGAACAGTCAACTTCCCAGGGTCATAACTTTTGCATACGATCTCCGTTTGGGGCGCTCGGTAGCCCATTGGAAAGGTCTACCCGAGATTTACAACTTTCGACTATGGCCAAGAAAGAAGCATTCTTCATTCTTAGGGTTGAATTGACAATTGTTGCAATTGTGCTTGCTGGTGATGGACAGTCTGTAGAAGTTCAACATGTTTGAATTCCTTTGGTTCTTGTTAGACTTATGTGCTCTTCCACCATCATGATGCTTTTCATATGTGAATAATTTAGCTTCATGAAATTTTGCCTCGTTCTTTCTCATGGAGACAATTTCCTGACATTATTCCTTGTCTTGCTAAGGAAATTTGGACATAAGCAAGATTAAGATATTCTTGATATGACTATGGTTTTTGGATCCTACCATATGCATGGAGGTTAAGTTATAGTCTTGAAATGAACCTATCCATGCAAGTTGGTTCATGAACATTATATATCAAATGCCCAAACAATTCCTTCAATGGATGGCCATAGCAGTTAATTCTCTCTCCAAGTAGTTGGCAGAATAACCAAAGTTTATTAAGAGCTCTTGTCTTCATGTCTGGTTACCCATATGCATCCTTGATTATTGTATAATGTGCACCTCGCAAGGTACCCTTTGAAGATAATCCACCTAATGGTAGGTTCATCCTCCTTTTCATTACCAATGTGTACGTAGAGTGAATAAATGATTTACACCACCGCCCTTTCCACTAAAGGTGGGAAACTTTTGACACATCCAACCAACACTTTTGGAAGAATTTATTCTTTTGCTTCTTTGCTTGTTATAACAGCTTGTAAATGTCTCCCATGACACTTCGAAGGCCCATCTTCTTTGACCCTTTTGAGGTGTTATTTCATACATGAATTTCTATGGACTTCTTTTCTAGTTTTTGTAGTCTATCTCATATCCCATAATCTTCTGATGCATATCTTCATTTTGAAACCCCTAATCATATTGTTTTTTTGGATGTGGGATATCTCCTTGTGGCTATCCCTCCTGTTGGTTGGGAGGATTGGACTTTCTTCTTTGATACCCTAGAAACCTTGTTATAGGTTCTTTTGGGTTTGCTCCCTTGAACCCCTCTTTAATGTTCGCTAGTGATATCTCATTGTGTTGCAAGATTAAAAGTGTTTGTGGGAATGTCCCCTGAAATGTTGGGGTCTAAAAGGGTTGAACCTATTCCAACAAAATAATTGGTTAATAAAATGAAAACAAATAAATCAATTTCCCGACAAAATTAACTATGTTTGAATAATATATTATAGAAAAAATATTAATAATAAGAAACAAAGTGAACATAAACATAACCATAAACAACACATAGTAACACACAAGGATTAAGTTGGAAACCCAATTGTTAGGAAAATCCCACTATTGAAATTGCAAACCTTTGTTTATTCACAAGAGAAATCAGAGTACAATATAACATGTAGCATAAGTTCAATATTAAAAGTAATTAACCCATTCGACTTGGGACTAGGTTTCTAAATAGTCGCAAATTGGTTTACAAGGTTAATCTTGATCGACCCCTTATCTAACAACTTGTTTGATCTTATCAATATTGATCATGCATTACATTTATCGCATTGTTCAATCCAATCTTTTATAGGCTTTAATTACAAAACCTAATGTTCACACTTAATAGGGTTCAATTTGGTTGGACCCTTCCTTTTTTATGATTCTTAGGATTATCTCCATTTTTCATTTTGCTAAATTTCAACCCAACAACATAAAAAACTAGCTAATGTAGTGGAGGTTGGCTAGGCCTAAGCTCTCCATTCTCCCTTTAAAGGAGAGTCTTCTTTAATATGGTAAGACATATCATGCCATTTGAACCAAGTATTGAGAACACTCAAATAGACCACAGTCAATGTGCTTTACTCACAATCACATTAAATCATGTCCTCTTTCAGATCCTCTGAGATAGATTCACTTTGATATGAGTTTTAGCCCACAACTTAGGATAGTATGATATGACAACTTCCATGCACATACATTTTCCTAACTTGATAATAAGATGTGGAAACCAACTTTGTGAGTACATTGCCATTTTAGGGTAATTAACACATACTCGATATTCAAATAAAACACCATGGTTGACTAAAGGCACAATTTCATAATGTTGGCATACAACCATGTAGTATTCCTTCAAAACCAAGATCCATGGGAGAGGATTGGTTAATAGCCAAACCAACCTCAAAAATAAAATAAAATAAGCTCTTGGACAAATTTTGAGCAAATCTTAATTATCCAATAATTTTTGTACTTGCCATATCCCCATTATTGAGTAAAGCTTATATGATGATTTTACCAACAAAATAAGCAATCTAAGTATGCTTTCTACATCAAGTACAACATGCTTTACAATAAATTGGTCTAAAACAACATCTACATCTACAGTGGCTCCATAATCATATCTCATCATATACCTTTGGCACAAAACAAGTTAAAAGAAAATTTCAAAATGCAAAACAAGTTGCTCGAGTTAATACAAAATTGAAAGATTGAGGATATCCACCCTTTATCAACATAGTAGTAGTTGGTGTATGCTAGGGACTAACCCCAAGGGGATTAAGAAAATCAAACCCATGACCTAACCAACTTTAGAAGGTAGATCTCATGTCTAACTCATGACCACTTAAACTAATCCTTGTGAATAATTATATTTATTTACTTAATCTATTTATAACTTCTACATATCTACCAGCATAGATCCATCTTAAACCAGGATCTAGCAAGCACCCAGAAGGATTCAGCATAGATCCATCTTAAACCAGGATCTAGCAAGCACCCAGAAGGATTCAATTTCTTGAGGTGTATAAGTTCAAGATTTTAAGTTTTTATTTTATAGACAAACATAGATTTTTATATTTTATGAGCCAACATGGATTTTTTAAAAATATTTTTCATAATTTTTTATTTTATAAGCCGACATGAATTCCTAGCTCTTCTCTCGGTGCAATAAAAAATCCTCTCTCGATGCAATAAAAAATACCATACAAATTCAATTATAGTATAACATCATGAAATAACTTACACTATTATTTTATTCTTTTGATTCAAATATGAATGACAAAGAACTTTTCTCCTTTGGAAGAAAACAAAACAAAACAAAACAAACTTACATTGCTATAATATGAAATAACATCATGAAATAACTTACACTATTATTTTGTTCTTTTGATTCAAATATGAATGGCAAAAAACTTTTCTCCTTTGGGTAAAAAAAAACAAAAAAAAAACCTAAAAAAACTTACATTGCTGTAATATCTCTATGGCTTCGGACCATTTAAATTTTTGCAGTATTCCCGCTAACACCCACTACCTTCGTGCATATATATACATCCACATAAGCACCCACATCATCATCTCCCTCTTTTCAGCGAGATTTGTCATCGAAGATCATTCGCAATTTGTGAAAAAGCCCTAATTTCATTTCGTATGCAATGGCCGTGTTTTACAAGCGCTTCGCTTCATGCTTGGGATCTCAGCTCCAGCCTCTGGCAGCGGCTGCTGCAGCGCTATGTACGTCACTTCCCCGGACTAGTTTGTTAACACTATCCCGGCTTTCTACAACTATTGCTGGTAATGACAAGTCCACAGGCTACCCAGATGCAGAGAACACATGCCCCGTTTCAGAGAACACATGCCCCGTTTCAGAGTTCTTACTCGATGAATGTGGTCTTTGCCAGTCTGAGCTCTCAGCTATCCTTAAAAGAAGGCCATCCTTTTGTTGCCACGAGATCCACTCATAGAGCCCAACAAGTGGTTCAGTCATTGAGAGATTCAGGATTCACAGAAGATCAGGTAAGGAAGACTATTACCAGAAACCCAGCTATTCTTACTCTCAACGCTGATCGGCAGATTAAACCCAAGATTGATTTCATGAAAACCTTAGGTCTCACTGTGCAAGACTTCGGAACTGTCGTATCCACCACACCCAGGTTGCTTGACAGCAGCCTAGAGAAAACTCTGTCCCCCAACGTCCAGTATCTTCAAAACCTGTTAGCATCAGAGATTAATGTCTCCAATGTTTTCAAACGGGGACTCATATTCTAATTAAAAGAAACAGGCCTGAATTTTGGGAAAAGAAATTGAAGCATTTAGCAAGTTTTGGCCTCCTGGAAGATGAGATCAAGGAGCTTGTTAAGAAGCACCCACTTATACTAAATGCTTCCATGGATAAGGTGCAGAAGAACATGGACTTTTTCATGCACACTGCAGGGTTTCCTGCAAAGTTTCTTTTGTCATATCCTCAGTTAGTGTCTGGTTTCAGCTTGGAGTGTAGGATTAAGCCTCGCTACAAGGTGTTGAGTGCTCTTAGTGCAATGCAACCTCTCAAGCGTTCTCCTTGTCTCATTGTTGCGGTCAAGTTAACTGAGCGGGAGTTCCTCGAAAAATATGTCCAGCCCAGTTCTCATGCCACAAAATTGCTTGAAATTTACAGTGGCAAGCCTGCCCCATTCTAAAAGACTAGATATTCGGGTTTCTGGTATGGCCAGGGTTAGGGTCGGGGTTAGATCAATCTGTTATGATCATTGATCTTGTTTTGGCCAGTTTATTGTCTCATCACAACCCACATGCACTATCGAAGGATACTCAGTTGTAATACCTTCACGAAGAAATGCCTCTTGGAATGCATCGGGTAATACATTTTTGAAAGATGAAAAAAGACTCTCATTACCAGAGAATTTGTTGTCTGCAACGATGATGCATTGTTCCTTCTGATGTGGTATTATCACTTGTAATCTCATATGCAAATGCAAGGACTTTCTAAATTTTTACGCCCTTCACAATGGTATGCTTCGTTTGTTTGCTCGTCTGCTATATCTCTAAAACTTAACTGGAGCCCAAACATATCTTAAACCCAAGGCAAACATATCTTAAACCCAAGGTAAACATTGGACACTAGTTAGCTTTACCTATACTGAGTTGAATTTTGAATTTGCTTTAGCACACTTTTTCTTCTTTGTGCTTTGTCAAGGGTCTCTGTTTTTTCATTGGGAAAAACTTTGTGGCAATGAATTTTATTGCTGCTATCTGAATGTTGCATTACTAAGAAATTTTTGTTTCGTTACAGCGAGCAAATACTTTTTTGTTATTGTTAGGTAACAAAGTTTTATGTTAGTCAGTTGTACTTTCTGAATTTTTTTCAATAATCCCACATGAGAAAGAGATAATGAAGCAAAAATGGTAATTTTTAATATATAAATGCTCTTAGGCATTAGACTAAGGATGTATAGGTGAATGCTTGTATGGGAGTCTGAGAAACCACTTGGGCGTGAGTTGGCGACCATACCTTTTCAGAAATGTTCTCCTGTTTTTTCAATAATGCTGGTCGAAGATTTCTAAAACCTTGTTTACTGCCTTGGGTTACCCAATTTCTATGGTGCAATACTCTAAATTATTGTTTGCACAGTTAAATCTATTGCTGTCCTAGCTGAATATACTGCGGTTGCAGTTAAATCTCTTGCGATCATCAAAATGCTGTTTTTATTTCAAGTATATTTTCTGTGCTATGGATGAACCTGTTGAAATCAGTCTGCTTTTACAGTAATAGACGTTCATAACATAACATACAATAACATATCCAATACCATATCTATAAAGTAGACTTCGTGGGAACATCAATCACAAATCATCTACTTTGATGCTTAAACATGAAGATGGTCACATGCAGTAACTCAGATCACTGAACCACCCTTACTGCCCCATGTGCTGTCCCACCGTTACTACCTGATATATCTAGTCATGTGCCGCAGAATGAGGTCATTAGCATTAACAATGACAGAGGGCTAACACTAAGCTTAGACAAGTGTTTACCAAAGTGAGTGCTTTTATGAGATTTATTCAACTATCATTGCCACAATTGCATAGTTGACAGGATACGGGGATATGAAGTCCTCAAACATTTGCTCAAATGTCAATCGTTAATCCAACCACAAGAAATCTTAGTAGTCGACACTATTTCTAAGCTTTTGTCTTATCTGCCTCTTCTCCAATGATCCATAAGTGTTGTTGCCATGCTGATGAATTCCTCCCAGTGCCAATGAGATCGAAATGTTGATGGTGAAAAATTATGTTCTTATTGAATAAAAGGTGTAGGATGTGATTCTTGCCCCATAAAAAGTGTAGGTTGTGATTTTTACTCAACAAGAGTACAATCATCAGAAGTGACATAATCAAACTCTAGCATTAGTGGTTGAAGGATTAGAATGGCTTGCTTCTGGCAATGAAGTCTCATATCCAAGGCCTACTTTCATCGGTCTCATCATAGGGTCAATAGGAGTAACAATACCAAGCTCACTACCAAGATATCCCATATAACAAAGCAATTTAGACCCAATGCATCGAGTATGTTTTGCAAATTAGAAGGCAACATTGCATGTGTAGCTTTAAAGCATCAAAAGAAGAGGAAGGAAGGCCATGTGATACACATCGAATGTGTTAGTGTTAGTGCTTTTGATTGGCTTGAGTTTTTTTGCAAGAACAAAATTTCTCCATAAAGAGCATCCATGAGACAAAATATATAAGGTATCCAACAAATCAATGTGAATCTCCTTCAACCACTTATGCTACACAATTGAGGAATTCAATTTTGAATCACTAATGCCAAACATATAGCCAAATTGCCCCCACACACAAAATTCAATTAAAGTGCAAAACATTTTGACTTTTCCAACAACTATTTAAAAGGTTAAACAATTTTTCCTTAGTGAAAAGGAATGGAACCTCCCTCTCTCACTTGCACACACCACAATGTTACAAATTCGATTGTAGGAAGCTTGAGATAGAACTAGGAAATACAATATAATGACACGCACTTATGGATGTCAACACACAATAAACAGATTTAGTCGTTAGATACTCATTCAAATTGCTAAATAGAACACTCTTTAATTATGGGCGTGTAGCTATAGTGAGAGATTGCAACTAAATTTGCACATTCAACATGCTTTGACCTCTACCTTAGTTTCTCAATTTGTAATGCCTCCATTGGCATTATAAATTTTAATCTAATTAAACATATATTTTGTGACTAAGTAGCATATGATCAACGTGTAACCATAACAACATATAAGCATTTTGCAATAGCATCAAATAACTTAGAATTTTTAAAACTTCATTGGTGATTCACACAATATAGATTAACATCATAAATCATGTAGCAATAGCATCATATGAGATGTTTACAACGACATAAACAATTTAAAATCACAAGAAAAATACCTTGTTATAAGAATAGTGACGGAGTCCAAACTGAGCAAGCTTCCCTATTCTCAGTTGCTTCCATCTTCATTGCCCAAAGAGGGACCACGATTTTACCTCCCAGCCAACTAGGAGCCTAGTCGGCTCCCTAGCCCCAGGAAACCATTGAACGGTCCCATCCAAATGGTCTCCTGGCACTCCGTGCCCAAGACCCCCAAAGAACAGAACAATGATGCACTAGTAGGCTATGTATCAAATCTTCCAAGAGTTCTCAAACTCTTCCCAACTTCTCATACCCCAAATTATCCAAAATACCTCTTCCTATCAAAACTCTTACCAAAATATCCTTCAAGAGAAAAGAACCTCCTCCTTCCAATCTCAAGTCTCGTATTTATATCAAAACTCCTCCTCATCCATCAATAAATTCCAAAAAATAATAGTCAACAATCAATAAATTCATTTTCTAAAAGAAATAACAATTTAATTTAAATTAATAAAATATTAATAAACATGGTTGAAAAGTCTTATTTGTCATGCTCCCTTCTTAATGCAACTATGACAACTCTTTTCTAAAAATTTGTACAAATCCTATCTATCTATTTATTTATATTATCCTTTCATTTTTTTTTTCCCCGAAAAAAAAGCATACTATTGTTATTCAAAAAACTGAATCAAATAGTACAGATTAGTCTCCAGCACAAGCAGGATCCACTTACAACTCAGGATTTACAAACTAAATCCCTAAAAGATACTAAACCATCAAAAGATGGCCTTCAAACCAAAAGTACCAGCTAGCCTCTGATAGAGTTCACATAGGAATTAACAAAATACAGACAAGTCAACAGTCCCTAAGATCATAGCACAGAGCAGTAGAAGAGTCAAAGCATAATGTTATATGATCCCGAATTAATCACCGAATGATCCCAACATTCCTCCCAAAACACAAAATCCTCAACCCCATCCAGTGCCAGCTTAGACTGCCGATCTGCTAACTCATTGTGTTCTCTGAAGATATGTTCCAGTGAAAGGGAGGAGAAGGACCGAAGTGCATCTTTAATCCTTCTGCACCAGCCATCAAGTTCCAAAACATTAATGTCGAAATCTCCTCGAGCCCATTTTATGGTGACACGTGAGTCTCCATAGATTTTGATCCTTGGAAGCCCAGAGATCAGTGCTACCTTGACAACACACCATAACGCCAGCAACTCTGCCTTCATATTCGAACCTCTTCCACATTTAAGACGGAGTAAAAACTGATAATGTTGATTAATTATAATCACCCCTCCCGCACCGTAATTACCAAGTCTGGCTGCCCCATCAAAAAATAGGACAGGTTCAAATAGATTAAACTGGAAGACACCAATACTCCTCTGTACAGAGGCGACATCCTGGGATTGATATTGCAAAAATAATGAGAGTGTGACCCTGTAGGTTCCAAAAATGTCAGGATGCAGATCTACAAAGGTGGCTCTGTTTCTCATAGACCACACTGCCCAACACATGAAGATCGGCAATGTGGCATATGTCTTACAATTTTGCATCCAGTCTTTCAGGCAAACGTCAAGAGTGTATCCCTTCCATTCATAGCCAATACCGAAAACATGATAGAGCTTTTCCATAATTGAAACTGTAAAAGAACATTTAATAAAAAGATGCAAGCCAGTTTCCATATGTGTCTTACATAAAATACAACGATTGGGCCCGGCCTAGCCCAGCAATAATAAGTTATCCCATGTCTTTAAACGGTTCATCAGGAGGAGCCAACAAAAACATTTTAATTTCAGAGGCAAATTCCACTGCCAAACCTTCAAATACCACCAATGGTTGTGGAAAATACAACGCCTACGTATCATACAATCGTATGCAGTCTGTGCCGTAATAGAACCTGTAGCCTTGTTACCTTCCCAAACAACAGCATCATCCACAGCCGAGATCCGAATACCTGCTGCATTCAAATCTTGAGTATATGAATCCCATTCATCCCGTAGAGGTGGCGCTAAGTTAAGGTCCACGACATTAAGCCAATATCCATTCCAGTCATTTTTGACAACGCTGTTGAGGGTAATCAACCCAGCAGCTCGCAGAGATGCAGTAAGACCTTCCGAGAATGAATAGTCTCCTTTTAAGCCAAGTATCGGGTCCACCCCAATAGCGACCTCAGTCCCCGAGCCCACTTTCCAACAGAGCAAATGTGCCAACCAGCAATATACCTTCATGAGTCCTCTCCATATAGGGGAGACACCCCTCACCTTTTTGGACGGCTGTCGAAGCCAATGAGAAATTTTAATCTTGATATATTTCTGGTGTATAACAGTAGACACAGAGAACCTCCAAAGATGGCTCGCCATAGGCTTTTTAATTTCAAAGCATCATTAAAGATCGAAATATCCTTCAATCCCCAGCCACCAGATATGAAAGGCAGTGAGAGTCTCTCCCAACCCACCATAGTCAAAGCGGACCGCTTGAGGCCACCGGTCCAAAGAAAATTGAAAATAAGCCTTCTCAAGGAGTTAATCACCGATCGAGGAACAGTGAGAAGCGAGAACCAGTAGACAGACATACCCACCAGAACAGATTTGGCCAGAGTTAACTTGCCACCAATGGAGAGAAGTCGGTGAGTCCAATGTGAAATGCGGGATTCCAAGCGCTTAACCAACCAATCCCAATCCTTAACCAGGTACCCGTTAGGTTTCAAAAGAAAACCCAAGTAAGAGAAACCATCAATAATCTTATGACAGTTGTAAGGGACAATAGACTGAATTTCCGATAACCTGACATCATCCACCATAAATTGATAAAGCTTGGACTTCCGCAAGCTCACTCTCATACCCGAGGCTTTGTAGAAGAGCTCAATAATATTCTGGAGAACTATCCACTCATCCAACGATGCAATTCCGACAATGAGAACATCGTCAACGAAGAGGACGTGTGATAAAAAGAATTCAGTAGTAATTTTAATGCCTTTAAACTTACCCTGCTCTCTGGCTTGCCGAATAAATCTGCTCAATCCATCCATTACAAGGATGAATAACATAGGAGACATCGAACATCCTTGATGGATCCCCCTCGAGCAGCTAAAGAAGGACGTAGGAGATCCATTGATGAGAAAAGAAATATTCATAGAATTAACACACGCCATGATCCATCTAATAGCCAAAGCTGGCACCCCAATTTGTATAAGCAAGATCCTCAGAAAATACCAATTCACACGATCAAAGGCCTTTTCAAGATCCAATTTAAGCAGGATGGCACTACGTTTTTTGCATTTAATAGAATGCATCAATTCTTGAACAATACCAACAGCATCATGAATCTACCTATTCTGAAGGAAACCGAACTATTCAGGTGAGATACATTGCGAAAAGACATGCTTTAACTAGGTAGCAATGATTTTGGACACAATTTTATCTGCCAGATTACACAATGCAATAGGTTTGAAATCCACAAAGGTTGCCGGATCATTCACCTTTGGGATAAGAGTTAAGAAAGTAGAGTTTAAAGCTCCAGAAAGATACCCATGGCATCTAGTGTACTCAACCATATTGACAATATCTTCTCCCATGATATCCAGAAAATGTAAAAAAAGTTCCACCGTCCAGCCATCCGGGCCTGGACTTTTCTCCTTCGCGAATAATTTTAGTATACATTCCATCTCAGCCAGTGTAACGACTGAACATAACTTATCAGCATCAGCTTGGTCAAAGAAACGAGGAAAGAGCCGAGCCACTTGTAATTGAGAGATCAGATCACAATTTTTATCATCAAAATAGATATGAGAGAAATGCTTATGAGCAAGTGCTTGCAACTCCCCAGTACCAGCAAAGACAGCCCCATCATCATCAGTTAGCTTCCAATGAGAGTTATTATTCCTTCTAGCAGAGGCATACTTATGAAAAAATCTAGAATTTTTATCACCCGCCTTCACCCATAGAGCCCTGCTTTTTAACCTCCATTCTTTCTCCTCCATCAAGTAAATCCTGTCCTTATGGGCTTCTAAACTTTTTAACCGATCCATATCCGAGCCCGAGAGTGGACTCTCGATATTTAGAAGATGGAGCTGTTGTAATTGGGAATCCACCTCAACCAGCAACTTCTTATCCAACCGTTTTTTTGAGTGTATCCAATGTGAAACCTCACCCTTCAAGACCTTTAGTTTGAAACAGAAAAGATATACAGGGTTCAGATCCGTATTAGAGCCAACTCTAGTCCACACATCCCTAACCAAACGATCAAAATCCGCATTAGATAGCCAGGAGCTATCAAACTTAAAAGGGAAACGGGAAGACAGAAAATCCTCCTCTAGTTGTAGGAATATTGGCCAATGATCTAAAACTTTATTTCTGCCTACCCACGACCGATACCGGCTACAATTCTCCAACAATGCAGCATTAACAAGAAATTTATCCAACCGCTTGTGTATTCCATCATCCCCAGCTCGGCCATTTGACCAGGTAGGGACGAGATTCCCTGAACACACATCAATAAGATTGTTGTTAATGAGAAATTCCGAAAAGAAATGTGCCAAATCATCCAATCTCGCCTTGGTTCCCCAGACTTCCTAAGCCAGTCTGGTAAAATTTAGATCCCCCACTAAAATGAAGTTACTTCTATCCATGATACCCGAGGACTGAAGTCCCAACCAAAAGACTTCCTGATTTTTATAGGGGGCGTAACAGTTCAACAAAGAAAAATGCAGTTCTGAAGCCTTGCAGTAACCTTCCAACAATATACCCCAAGAGGTCCGAAAAGGACAAAGACAATAGACCCTCGGATCCCAGGCCACTGCCAAACCCCCTGCCAAACCCTTGGAGCTAACAACGGAGATCTCCCAACCAGGAACCACCCCAGCCAGTTTGGAGATGGAGACAAAATCTTCACACATGGTTTCTTGAAGTAATAATATGCAAGGCCGGGAAGTAGAAATGAGATTGGACAGGGCCCTTCCCCTGGAAACCCTCCCCAACCCTCGAATGTTAAGAGAACAGATGGACATTAGGGAACAATGTCGCGGGGGGTAACTGCTCCAAGGCCCCCAACAGTAACCAACAAATCCTCCAAACCCTTCCCAACTTCCACAAAACCGGCAGCAGTATTCTGCAAAGTATCCAACGTCCTCAGACGCTCAGATAAAGGGTTAAAATCCAACCCCAAGTCCTCCGAATAACCTTTAGCCTTCCTAGCAGAATTCTTCACCTTCCTAATGGTGACATATTGAAACTTGGCAGAGATGGCCGACGAAACCCTCGGGTTGGAAGAAGGGGTTTTCGAAAAAATTTGCAGAGGGGTGATAACATCCGAAGATGGAATGCAGCGGGTTTCAGTCAAAGTAGCAATGTCCCTAGGAGTAGACAGACCCTGTTCCTGACAAACAATGGAAGGATCATCCGTCCCCCGTTGAGGAACAGAAACCCCCAAATCGCTAGAAGGGAAGTCAGACTCAAAGCCGGAAGTATCCCCCGCAACCCCATAGCCCAAAACAGATACCTGCCATCGATCACGATGCGATACCGAAGGACTATCAAAGTTAGGATGAGTCTTATCAGGGTTCCCAAACAACCCCCGACAAAGTCCTGGTTTGACAGAAGGTGGAGCAGAGTTCAAAAACCTCTCATGACCCTTACAAATCGTAATATCCCCTGAGGCCAACTTCTTATCCAGAATAGCATTAGCCGCTTGCGCTATTAAAAGATCTTCCTCCAGAATGTAAGGAACAGGGGAACCAATATGTGGAATGGACTTACCTAGAATATCAGCTGAAGGAGTGTTGTCCAAGCTAGGACAAGCTTGAGCCGAAGATCCCGAGTTGCCGGAGGAGCACCAACAATGAGCCTGAATCCTAGCTTCTGGGCATTTTTCAAGAATATGACCAGTCCGAAGGCAATAATGGCATCGAAAAGGAACCCGGAAGTAATCGAGGCGCTGCCTCCAAACCCTAGCACCTCAAACTAATTCCACCTCTTTCGGTAACCCTTTGGCCATCTCAAATTCAACCATAGCACGAGCCGACCGCCTGTCAAAGCTATGAAGGGATGAGTCCAGATGAACAAACCTACCCACGAAATTGGCAATTCCCATCAATACATTTTCCGACCAAAGTTCTATCGGCAGGCCAGGTATGATCATCCACAAATGTCTAAAGCTTTGAACCTCTCTCACAGGGTCAAACATAAGATGCCACTTCTTAAGACAGAGGGATCCATCTTTGAAGCTCCAGAACCTTTGTAATATTAACCCAACATGCGCAGAGCTTGAAAAAATAAACATAAGCCACCCATTGATAAGCTGCAGAACCCTAGGCATATCCCCAGTAATTGGTAACCAAGTCTTACGGACCCACTCCACCAGGTCCTTCTGCTCGGCCCCGGTGAACTCAAGACGTCCAACAATGGCCCGGATGCTGAGCATTTCAATTCGGTCCAGGTTAGTCTCCAAAGGGATCTTGTGTTGAATCAAACCCTCCCTCACCTTCAACGATTTACTCGTTCTACGTTTCCGAGCCTTCCGTCCTTTAAATATTACCGGCCACTTAGTCTGCAACGGAACAGTAGGAAGAGGCTCCTTTGAAACCCCTAGAACGCAAGTATCAGCACCTCTAGAAGCCCTTCTCGACAGTTATGAGGAAAATGGAAGAGGAGTATCAAAGTCCACCCCTTTTGAGGGAAACCCTAAAAATCTATGCCAGTGACCCATCAGAAACTGACACCGGAAATCGGCATCTGCCCTCGTTAAACGTCAAATTACAATAATGCCCACTAGGGAAAAGACAAGCCGGTGAATAACCGGATACACCACAGTCTCACGACCCTGAAAACCGGTCACAGCACTAAGAAAGACTAGTGAGTAGCTTCCAAAAAAACCGGCCAAGCGCGTCGAGAGAGGAACCCACCAGACACCAAGCAGTAAGGCGGGTCACCCCAGAAAAACAGAGAACAGGGTTACAAAAACACCTAGGTTCAGCACGTGAACACCATCGAACGCCCAAACTTCCCTCTTTTTTTATACTTGGTAGGTACTGGGCTGGTTCTAGCTGAACCAGCTTGACTCCAAGTCTCCTAAGCTCAAAAATGAACCTTCGGAACGCCATACACAGTCTTCCACAGCCCGACAAATCTAGAAACCCTAGGAGCCATTGCCATCAACCTCTCTGATCTCACCTTTCATTTATAAGTCAAATAAGATATTTTCATATACTATATTTTACTATGACATAATTTATATTATATATATATAATTACACGGAAGGTGTTTCACCCCTCGGAAGCGTTAGCTTCCACGTCATTATATTCCTCGTCTATAAATCCAATGGAATCCTGCCGCGTGTTTTCGACCAGATCACGCGATCTTATTTCCGCTTTAACCTGTTTTTCCGTGTTTTTTGGCCTTACCTCGTGATGACTTAGCTGGGTCGTTATCCAAAAACATGTCGACCAATTCATTTTAACTTCGACCATTTTAACTTCGACCACAACTAAAATTGGTCATGTTCACTTTACTATAATATTTTTATGCGCAGAATATTTTTATTACAGCTGAGTTTTTGGTCGACTATAATATTTTTATGCCTGGACTATAATCTTTTTATGCACAGAATATTTTTATTACAGCTGAGTATATTTAAATTCTCGACACTCGACCATATTTTTTTTTAAACTAAAGTTATCCGACCATTTTTAC
The DNA here is from genome assembly GCA_027924585.1 of Larix kaempferi. Classification (NCBI taxonomy): domain Eukaryota; kingdom Viridiplantae; phylum Streptophyta; class Pinopsida; order Pinales; family Pinaceae; genus Larix; species Larix kaempferi. The sequence goes on along the minus strand of BSBM01000821.1, from coordinate 6,390,295 downwards.
TTCCGACCATATTTTTTTTTAAACTAAAGTTACCCGACCATTTTTACTTCCGACCATATTTTTTTTTAAACTAAAGTTACCCAACCATTTTTACTTCCGACCATATCTCACAAATATTATGGAAAAACTAAAGTGACCCGACCATTTTTACTTTCGACTATCGACCATATTTAAATGCTCGACCAACTTGACTATCGACCATATTTTTTTTAAAACTAAAGTTAACCGCCAAATAGCCTTTCATTGTTCCACAACAGAATGGTCGGCTATGCCCATGACTGGAACGGTCGATCACTGTTCCATTTCCGTATTTTGGCAAAACCCCTCTATTCCGCACTGTTCATGGAATCGAAGTAAGCCGAAAAATCAGTGTTGACAGGTTTCAATAATTTACAGCGTATTGTAGGCGTGGGATAACTGGCACTCAAATCGCCCTGCTTTTCCGGCGATTTCTTCTCTCAATCCGGCTATAAAAACCGGCAAAAGCATAGTTCCACCAGTTTATTGCGGAACTATGCCATGGATCTGTGCCCCTAGGGGTTTTGGGCCATTTTAAGACGACCCAGATCGTCGAAATTCCAAAAAAATGACCAGAAGGGGGTGGAACTGTGCCTCGCCGGAAAACCACTCACCGGAATACCGGGGCGATTTGAGTACCCCATATCACGCGCCTTGTAGGCGTGGGATAACTGGAACTCAAATCGCCCCGCTTTTCCGGCGATTTCTTCTCTCAATCCGGCTATAAAAACCGGCGAAAGCATAGCTCCACCAGTTTATTGCGGAACTATGCCATGGAACTGTGCCCCAGGGGTTTTGGGCCATTTTAAGACGACCCAGATCATCGAAATTCCAAAAAAATGACCAAAAGGGGGTGGAACTGTGCCTCGCCGGAAAACCACTCACCGGAATACCGGGGCGATTTGAGTGCCCCATATCACGTGCCCCATATTGTATCAACAGATGTCAGCACGTTATAAATACGAGGGAGATGTCAGCACGTTATAAATACGAGGGACAAAATAAAGGCATTCCATAAACCTTGTCCTGGCATTCCGTCTACGCCTCTCGGTTTCCTCCCATTTCTTGTTTCAAGCTCCAAGACTTGAGGTACATTTCTGGATCCTTGCTTTGCCCATTTCTAGGAACTCATTTCCTGCCATTTCTTCATTCCAATTTCCAAAATTGGGGACACAGAAAGAAATTGTCAGCCCACTCTAAGCTTGCAATGTATGCATCCTATGATGATTTTCGATTTGACAGTTATGTTAACTTATTTAGTTAACAAATTGTTATAAAATTCTGGCAATAGAGAAACTAACCTGTTTCTCCCAAAAACAGACTTTGAAAAATGAATTTATTTTAGGAAAATAGGCCTTGAAGTAGCCAAACTGTGGTACACAGCTCAGAAGGCTTCACTGTATTGAAATGGCCATACCCAATACTTCAAACAAAAAAACTAAACAATGCTTATTGTGCAGAATCCAAGCTTGAAACTGTCATACCCACTAGCAAAGTTGTGCACGTATACAATGTATATACACCCAACCATAATAAAAAATGAAATGCATATGCATACCTTGTCCTCCCAAGAAAACGTACAGTTTCCCTTTGTCTGATGAATTCCATGAAGCACATCTCTGGCAACAACAATCAGACCATCTTCCCACGTTTCTAACAACTCTAACTCCCTGAACCTGTCTTACAGAACTCACAGTTTGCAACGATTCCCTCCCACATTTTCTTCTGCCCAAATATTTAGTAAGCTTCTTCATCCAGTAGACCCAATCCCTTACAAAATTCTTCCTATTATATAGAGTTTCTGATAACTTTTCTGAGTTTACAGAGCTGATGAATGGATATGAACAGTAACATGGACTCCAGTCTTTCTCCATGAAATAATCGGCCAATCTGTACACAGTACATAGTGTAAAATCTAACACGTCTAGCAATGCAAAAACAACAAAACTGAGAACTGCTACGAGAGCTTCCATGATCTTAACTCCAATTCTTGCAGAAACTGTATCGCCCATGTCATGTTCTGGGGAATCGAATTCACAGCTGTTGTTAGCTGCTATTATAAGCTTTGAACGAGTTTGTTGCCACATTTTTTTATTGGAATGGGCAATCAAACTACTTGTGGGGATAATGCCAGAACACCATTATGCATAGTATTTACATCTCTGTATGCAACGACTGATTGGTAATCGAAGGACAGAGGAATACCCAGGAGGATGAGTACCCTCAACGTTAGCTCTCTTTGTGTCCATCAGTTGTCCAACTTTTTAGAAAGTCCATCCAAATTTTGTGATGCCACGTGTTAGAAATTCTATGGTTCTTTCTTTGTGAAAAGAAAATACTGGTATATTGTTGAAGCCCAGAGGCCTTTCTTGCAGAATGTACTCATATAGAAGTTTCTCAATTTCATGCTATTGGTTGAATGGTTCTATATTTCTCAATTTTCTGCTATTGGTTGAATGGTAAGATAAATCGGCCATGAGAAGATTTGGTTCCAATTTATATCACAATTTATTTTTATTGTGCCGTCATCCAAAAACATGTCGACCAATTCATTTTAACTTCGACCACAATTAAAATTGGTTATGTTCACTTTACTATAATATTTTTATGTGCGATCATATTTTTTTTTAAACTAAAGTTACTCGACCATTTTTATTTTCGATCATATTTTTTTTTAAAATTAAAGTTACCCGACAATTTTTATTTCTTTTTTAAAATTAAAGTTATCCGACAATTTTTATTTCTGACTATATCTCACAAATATTATGGAAAAACTAAAATGACCCGACCATTTTTACTTTCCACTATCGACTTTATTTAAATACTCGACCAACTTAACTATCAACCATATTTTTTTTTAAACTAAAGTTAACTGCCAAATAGCCTTTCATTGTTCCACAGCATAATGGTCGGCTATGCCCATGACTGGAACGGTCGATCACTGTTCCATTTCCGTATTTTGGCAAAACCCCTCTATTCTGCACTGTTCACGGAATCGAAGTAAACCGAAAAATCAGTCTCGACAGGTTTCAATAATTTACAGCGTATTGTATCAACAGATGTCAGCGCGTTATAAATACGAGGGGCAAAGTAAAGGCATTTCTCGTCAGTGTTTTTTTAGTATTATGTCTCTAGGATTGTAGAATTGCTGATTAACTTTTCAAACATCAAATCGGTACAGCAAAGATCAACATATGTTGTAATTTTACTGAACTTTGTGCTCGAACTTTGTCCACGACGGAATTATTATAGTTAAAAGAAATAAAATGTTTGTGATGTCTTTTGCTTTTATCTTTATTGTTTTGTTATAAGTAAAAAAAAATAGGTTATTCAAAGTTGTCTTCACGGATCATTCTGGTAAAATAAACATGTGAGAAATAACTACACAAAAAATTGCTTTATTTTATATATTTAACAGATATTTAGTGAAGGCTTCAAGAATCTGGTCTTTATCATCAGTAATTCATGGAAGTAGTAGTTGCTTCTTCTTTTTTTTTGGGCAGAAAATGAAAGTTCCTTTCGGCAAGGCTTCCATATCACTTTTGGTAAAATAGACAGAAGAGAAATAAAACTCCAACTCTATTTCATCACCAATCTTACATTTCGATGGAAAATGAAGAATTAAGATAATGTTCGACTATCGACCATATTTTTTTTAAATTAAAGTTATCGGACCATTTTTACTTTCGACCATATCTCACAAATATTATGGAAAATAAAATAAAATTAAACTAAACTTACATGACCATTTTTACTTCCGACCATATCTCACAAATATTATGAAAAAAAAAAATTTAAATTCACTTTTACAGATCGACCAAAAATTACCCGACCAATTTTAAAAGCTTCACCAATTAACCTGTCGAGACTTGTCGACTTGGAACCTGTCCTTAATGTTAATTATTATTACATATTAACCTGTCGAGACTTGTCGACTTGGAACCTGTCCTTAATGTTAATTATTATTACATATTTTTAGGATAGGCTACATATTTTTTATTCAGTTTTTGTGCAGCCATTAACATGATCTCTTAAACTCCAAAGCAGAGAATTTATAAATATAAAATTTTACATTTTTTTAGTTTTAAAATGAAAATGAAGTGAAATTAGTCATGTATGATCGATCAAATATATGTTTCCATGATAGGTGGGAAAATAATATTTGTGTTAATATAATACCATTAGTAAAAATTGAAAACGCAAGAAACCATAATAGTAACATACTAATAATAAAATATTATCATTAACTTAGGTTATAGTAATCTTGTAGGATAGTTATAATTTTAAAATATTATTTTTAAGTTGTAAATGATATTATTTTTTTAAATTAAATTTCTTGACCATTTTTACTTTCAACCATATCTCACAAATGTTATGAAAAAAAAAATTAAACTAAAGTTACCTGACCATTTTCACTTCCAACCATATCTCACAAATATTATGGAAAAACTAAGTGACCCTACTAGTTTGACTTCCGACTATCGATTATATTTAAATGCTCGACCAACTCTCAACCATATTTTTTTTAAACTAAAGTTACCCGACCAATTTTAAAAGCTTCACCAATTCGACTAGAATTAAGATAATGTTCGACTATTGACCATATTTTTTTTTAAACTAAAGTTACTCAACCATTTTTACTTTTGACCATATCTCACAAATATTATGGAAATTTTTTTTTACCATATTTAAATGCTCGACCAACTTGAACTATCGACCATATTTTTTTTTAAACTAAAGTTATCTAACCATTTTTACTTCCGACCATATCTCACAAATATTATTTTTACTTCCGAGCATATCTCACAAATATTATGGAAAAAAAAAAAATTAAACTAAACTTACCCGACCATTTTTACTTCCGACAATATCTCACAAATATTATGGAAAAACTAAGTGACTCAACCATTTTGACTTCCGACTATCGATCATATTTAAATGCTGGACCAACTCGAATATCGACCATATTTTTTTTTAAAACTAAAGTTACGCGACCTTTTTTAATTCCGACTTTCGACCATCAAATATTATGGAAAAAAAAAATTTAATTCACTTTTTCATGCCGACCAAAAGTTACTCGACCAATTTTAAAAGCTTCACCAATTCGACTATCGACCAAACAATTTTGACTTCCGACCATATCTTATAAATTTTATGGAAACAACTTTTTCACGTCGACCAAAAGTTACCCGACCAATTTTAAAAACTTGACCAACTCACTATCGACCAGACAGAACTCTAAACGTGTAGAGACTTGTCGACTTGGAACCTGTCCTTAATGTTAATTATTATTGCGTAAACTTCTCCGTATGTATATGATTCAGGATAGGCTACATATTTTTTATTCAGTTTTTGTGCAACCATTAATGTGATCTCTTAAACTCCAAACCAGAGAATTTATAAATATAAATTTTTACATATTTTAGTTTTAAAATAAAAATGAAGTGAAATTAGTCATGTATGATCGATCAAATATTGTTTGCATGATAGGTGGGAAAATAATTTTTATGTTAATATAATACCATTAATAAAAATTGAAAACGCCAGACACCATAATAGTAACATACTAATAATAAAATATTATCATTAACTTATGTTATAGTAATCTTGTAGGATAGTTATAATTGTAAAATATTATTTTTAAGTTGTAAATGATATTATTTATAGTTTAAATATTTGGAATTATAATTTTGGTAGAGGATTTAGTCAAAGATTTTAGTATAAGTTTGAAAAAAAATTGAAAGAGGCCGATTAATGAAAAAAAAATCTAATAATAATATAATTTTGTTTTGTTTTTTTGTTTATTGAATGTTTATTATAGTTGTAATTTTTAATATAGTTATTTAAGATATTATTTTTAAGTTTGTAAATGAGGATGATGATGAATAAGATAGTTTTTTTAACTTTTTAAACTAAAGTTACTCGACCATTTTTACTTCCAACCATATCTCACAAATATTATGGAAAAAAATTTAAAATTCATTTTTTGTTACCCGACCAATTTTAAAAGCTTCACCAATTCGACTATCTAAACAAAAAATTATGAAAACAAAAATTAAAAACTTACATCACCAATCTTACATTGACCTTCACATTAAACATTTTTTTAATGATATTATATGTAAGATAAGAATTATGGAATATAAAACTCCACTCTATTTCATCACCAATCTTACATTGGGATGGATAATGAAGAATTAATAGGTTGTGTCGACCTTGAGCCATATGATAACAAAGGACCAGTCTTGACTACAGACCATATTTTTTGTAAACTAAAGTTACCCGAGCTTGACTATCGACCATATTTTTTTGTAAACTAAAGTTATCAGACCATTTTTACTTCCCACCATATCTCACAAATATTATGCAAAAAAAAAATTAAACTAAACTTACCCAACCATTTTTACTTCGGACCATATTTCACAAATATTATGGAAAAACTAAGTGACTCCACCATTTTGACTTCCGACTATCTTTCGACCATATTTTTTTAAAACTAAAGTTACCCGACCATTTTTACTTTTGACCATATCTCACAAATATTATGGAATTTTTTTTTTAAACTAAAGTTACCCGACTATTTTTACTTCCGATCATATTCAATTTTTCACGTCTACCGAAAGTTACCCGACCAACAACTCTATTTCATCACCAATCTTACATTGGGATGGATAATGAAGAATTAAGATAATGTTCGACTATAGACCATATTTTTACTTTTGATCATACCTCACAAATATTTGGATTTTTTTTTTACCATATTTAAATGTTCGACCAACTTGATTATCGACCATATTTTTTTGTAAACTAAATTTATCCCACCATTTTTACTTTTGACCATTTCTCACAAATATTATGGAAAAAAAAAAATTTAAACTAAACTTACCCGACCATTTTTACTTCCGACCATATCTCACAAATTTTATGGAAACAACTTTTTCACGTCGACCAAAAGTTACTCGAACTCTAAACCTGTAGAGACTTGTCAACTTGGAACCTGTCCTTAATGATTGTTGTTTGAATGGTTGAGGGATCAACTATTTTGTCATAGACTATTATGCATATCTATGCAATTACAATAATTCTGTGTTTACCTACAATTATTACAAAATTTACTCTTTTCCTAGCGGCATTCACTTTTGCGCCTCCTGGGGAAAATGCTAGTTATATATGTAATTCAATAATACAATCAATTTATGTAAATCTAAAATATATTTGACAAGCCAACAAACTCATACTTTCAACACACAAGTAATACTTTCAACAATTCATCAACCAATATACTATTAGCTAATATAACCATATTAATTTATTCATCGATCGACCAATCATAGTATTGTACTCACGAATTGGCGTATGCATGGCCAGTGCACACGTCTTAAGCGTGGGTACTAATAATCACATTTAATGCTCCTAATAGATCATTATTACATGCTCTCAAACAACATATAGAAGTACAATTAAACCATGCATCATTCATCATTCATAATCATTCATGTATAATCAATAAGACAAAATTACATAAACATAATGATGAAATCAAGCATATAATCACGATGGTTAATAACAATCAAGAACACCATCCAATCCATTATTGGTCCCATCCATCCCATCAGTACTCCAACCACCTAATCACCACTACTTCCAGCTCCTGACCTCACCATCCCATCCTCTTCTAGAATATACCATGGAATCTCAACTATGCGTATGAATATATATAGAACCCGTAAGTGGAAGTGTCGATCGACCACATCGACCAAGCTTCCCCAACAGGAACCACTAGTTGTCATCATACATCCACAGGAGCGTGCTCAGCACAGCCCTCCCACGACTCTGGGTTTCAGAGGTTTGATGGTGGGAAATGCCTCCACCCCTCCTGATAGTACTAGGGTCAACACCCTACATCAACCATACTGTGCCATCATTGATCTAAGGGGTCCCGTCATTGAAAATCCACTTTGGGAAAGTCACAATTCCTGTCAAAATTCACACTCACCCACAAGTCATAGAAATATTGGAATTCACAATTAAATAGCATGGAATTTGATATAACATCATTATACTCATGATGTTCAAGACATCTCGTGCCCCTTGGAAATATAGGAATCTGCCTATCTCATAGCCAATCAACATGTGGAATAGTTCATCATTAACATGAAACATATATATAGCCATACCCAACTCTTTCAAGTGCCAATGCATATCACTAATATGACATTTACAAATAATCATGTAAGTTCTTTTTGCAAACAACTAAATTAGCATTCCACATATGGCTATTCTATATTCAATTTTGCATATTCAAATGAAATAACATATTCATTGTCATTAATAAATTAAAACAATGTATTCAATTTACCATACATGGAGTCCACATGTCCACATAACAATCATCTTGATCAATCTATCTTAGTCAAACAGATAATAAGCAAATAAGGCGCTAAGCTAATTCACATCAGAGTTTTTTAATAAATGGATGTCAAAATATGGGGCGCTACACAATAAAAAAACAAGTCATATTCGATTACCTTCAATCACGATAAAAATACACATGGCTTTAACTATCAGTCAACTACACATAGGTTCAATCCACTAGTGATCAATCCTATCAAAACTTGAATGGATAATATGGATCAAGAATCCCCATTGAGTTGGTATCACTTTCTATATTCATAAGCAACTTACATGCATTCATTTTAAGACTCACAGTGGTGACCATATGCATTGTGAGAATTCTATATAGGTTGAATACCATGAAAGAATTCTAATAGCCAAAAATCTTGAAGCAAAGAAGTCCGCACAAGAATTATTCAAAGATATGCAAGAATAAGAAGAAGAAATATTGAGACAAAAACATAAGAGAATGAACTCAATTGATGAAAATATAATCTCATATATTATTCCTCATAATGAATACACTATATAGTACATCTCAAGAGAGAAAATAGAATGCCTTAAAGGCACGTTGTAAAGCACAAAAAGTAAGGCTTACTAAAAACATAAAAAAAAAACCTAGGTGACAAAAGCTGTTTCCAAAACTATCTAAAGGCTCACAAATTGGTTGAATATGGTATGGAAGCTCATTAGTGATGTAAATGGAATGTAATGATGACTTTAGGAGAGAATATATGATGTGGAGGTCGAATTGGTTAAGTGGCAAGAGTTTCCAAGTCAACTAGCTTTACATTATCCACTAGAAAGTAGAAAAAAACAGGATAAAGTTGTATAAATCAAGAAAGTGTCTTTCTAATCCAGGAATGGAATAAAACCACACAAAATCCAATGAAATCTTATCCAGAATTTGTCCAAATTCGTTTTTGTGACTTAGGATGGCAATTGGTCCACTAAAAGACAAAACTGGCCCTATTTAGTTAGTCAAAACTTAGGAAATTAATCTAGATGACTAGTAAAATATATCCTAAATATGGAATGGGTTTTTAAATGTTCCAACACCCCCCTTAAGCTTAACTTTATGGGGTGAAATATCAAAAATATAGGGCCCAAGCAACAAGGCTCATGGTCACCCCAATATAAAAAATTATTAGTCCATGTAGGTGAGGAAAGAAGGAAAACCACTTGGGAAGAAAACCTCCTCTCAAGATCATGGAATACATCATAATAAGGCTCTCCAAACTCCAAGCAGATGAGAACTTGGTCAAATTTATGGAGAAATATTCTTCTTGGGAAGAAGTGGAATGTGCTCACTAGATTTGAGCTTCTTGAGATCGGATCCAAATGAGACTTGATGATGTCCTCCATCTTTTGTGCAATAGGTTCCAAAAATCATGCAGTGAATTAGAAGCATGACAACGAGAGCGAAACCAGCCACTCCAAACTATAATTTTGCCTCCATAGAATTCAATAACACACCAAAAAGAAACCCAAGGAGAGGTTCTGAGTGTGTATGAGCTGCAACAACTGGCTGATGATTTGAATTAGAAGACATATGAGAGAATTGAGAGATGTCTCCAACTTCTTGAAAAACGTGTTGGCAATCATGTAGGAACTGGCAGGAGCATGGACAGAGGAAGTGAAGGCCCATCCAACAACCTCAACTGTATACTGTCTTCCAAATAACTATATATCACCTTCTTGGATACCATTGACCAGCAAAGGATCCTCAATATCTGAAGTGTAAGAGGAGAACAATGATGAGAGATGGAAAGATCTGAGTTCTTCTTCAACAATAAATTTCTGCTATTTGATCTTCAGTACATGCAAAACAAACTCTCTGAAATTTATATTGGAAGAGTAATTTAATCAAGAACTCCCAAGGCTCTGATACCATGTGAGAATTCTATATAGGTTGAATACCATGAAAGAATTCTAATAGCCAAGAATCTTGAAGTAAAGAAGTCCTCACAAGAATTATTCAAAGATATGTAAGAATAAGAAGAAGAAATATTGAGATAGAAACAAAAGAGAAGGAACTCAATTGATGGAAATATAATCTCATATATTATCCCTCAATATGAATGAAATATATAGTACATCTTAAGAGAGAAAATAGAATGCCTTAAAGGCAAGTTTTAAAGCACAAAAAGAAAGGCTTACTAAAAACATAAAAAAAAACCTAGGTGGCAAAAGTTGTTTCCAAAACTGTCTAAAGGCTCACGAATTAGCTGAATATGGTATGGAAGCTCATGAGTGAGGTAAATGGAATGTAGTGATAACTTTAGGAGAGAATATATGACGTGGAGGTCGAATTGGTCAAGTGGCAAGAGTTTCCAAGTCAACTAGCTTTACCTTATCCACTAGAAAGTAGAAAAAAACAGGATAAAGCTGTCTAAATCAAGAAAATGTCTTTCTAATTCAGGAATGGAATAAAATCAGACAGAATCAAAGGAAATCTTATCCACAATTTGTCCAAATTCATTTTTGTGACTTAGGATGACAAGTGGTCCACTAAAAGACAAAACTGGCCCTTTAGTTAGTCAAAACTTAGGAAATTAATCTAGATGACTAGTAAAATATATCCTAAGTATGGAATGGGTTTTTAAATGTTCCAACATGCATAATCTAAAGCACCCTTTAATATGAATCACTGACTTTGGAGATAACAAAGAACATCGTGAACTTAAAAAAACACCTTCAAATCTTAAGTTTAGAGATGGTGCAATGTTTGGCTTTGATGCATAAATGATCACAAAATTTGCATGAACATAAGAAAGTGCCACAATATGTTGATTTTCTGTACCAAATAGATTATGTACTTGCTATAAAATGAGAACAAGCTACAAATGTTTTACCTTCTTGTTCTTCTTTTAAAGAGACACAACAAGCTCCCACAATTTGTTATGAAGGTATCATAAATAACAAGAAGGAGGTTGCTCTTTCACTAAGTTTTATCCAAACTTCGAGCCTATTTTCTTATGCAAAAATCACCTTTTCAATCTTCACGTGATCTGTTGAGTACAATTCAATGATCTAGAGGTATGTTTTCCAAACAGAAGGTCGCCTTAGCACAGTGAACGATGTTAATTTTACTAGGCTACCCTAAACCGTACAAAGAGACAATCCTGAAGATTTGTTTGTATACAACCACCTTCATACACCTTCACATTCATGACTTTGTACCATAGCATATCATATCTCCATTATGTGTACTTCATAAATAAATCCAACAAAATCAGTGATGAAGGTATGCCATGTAATCTCCCTTGAGTGCTTCAAACACTATTATGAGAATTAATTTTTAATCCTTACACAACGTAGTTATGATACCTTAAAAATATATTACTATTTTTATTATTATAGTGTTAAATTTCACATGGATAGCCAATATAAATATATCACATTTGACATAGTTGTGAAGCTTGGCTAGATGTGAATATTGGTTATTGATTGAACCTTGAATATATTGTGGTCACTTGTATAAAGGTTCGATTGCATATTGGATTGGTTAACTAACCTTTCAACCTAGGGTATAAGTCGATTAAGTATTGGTTGGAAGTCATTTGAAGTAGTGCTCTCTACGTGAGCTTGTTGAACGCTAGCCTAATTGACTGAGTATTGATGAATGGCTATCATATTCCAAATGGATCATTGAAAGGAATCAACTGGATGTTTTCCTTTTTTAGAAGTTGATTTAACTTGTGACTTAGATTCCCTTACCTAACTTATATCAACTATAGTAGAATGTGTCGAATTATGAAAGAGATTGACTGAAGCATCGACTATAATTTTGATTTGGTCAACAAATCTTGGACATTGAAAGATACAGTAGTGGAGTATATCATGTGTATATATCTACAACTACTTGAGATGTCTTGCAAGTATTGTCGATAGAAGTTTATCAACTGAACGAAGTATTCTTGACTTCAATGTTGAGTATCGATTGGATGAATTCAAAGATCACACTCATATATAAATTACTAGAGGTAGTCAATACCTAGCTAGAGAATGAGGTTCCCACTTGTAAGCCTTTGTTGATGAGCTTTCAAGTGGATAATGTCCAATTATTCAATGAATACTAGTAATTTAAAGAAGATTATGATGCTTTATTATTACATATGACTAAAAAGGATGAGACAATTTAGGATTTGTAGGATTGCAAAAATGATCATGAGGATGAGGTCATTCGACTAAAGATTGTTATGAAAAAGTTTGATGTTGAAAATCTTGATAGTGTCTTTCAAACTACTTCCCTTGCTATTGCATTTGATGATATTGTTAATAGCCTTGATTGTAAGAAGGATGATATTGATGGCATGGCTCCTCCCCATTCCTTGCTAGCTACTACTATTGATATTTCTCCTAAATTTGAGAAACAAACCATTGGTATTGGGTCTTGACTATTAAGCAATATGGGCTATACCAGAGGTGGACTCAGGAATAATGGATAGGGCATTATTGTTATGATTATTCCTAAGTGGAGATAACCTAGAGAAGGCCTTGAATATGATAGTTTTTCATTGCTTGACAAGAGTGAATCTACATTGAATGTTGTTTTATTTGTTGTAGGTGGATATCATTTGATTAAATTTCTAGAAGAACAACTGATTGTTGATGCCTCTAATGAGTTGACCAAAATTTTGGTTGAAAATATTATGACAAAATCTGAAATGTTGTTGATGTGTAGGGTGTTTTATACTAGCGATTGAATCAGAACTTGATCTTGCACATTATGTTCAATTAGAACAAGAATCTTTGCCATATTGGCATCCCCATCACAAGGATCAAAATAATGGGCCTAGGAATCAACATTCTTGGATAGGTGGCAATTTTTTTTATTGCTCTTTGTAAAAAAGAAATGGAATGTCGAACTTTGGACTGGTGCCTATTACCATGATTGATTGTGGTTGGATTGATGAGTGGTCATCGAAACATTTGAACATGTGTTTGAGGACTTCTTATAGATGTATATCAAGTACAATACTCCTCTTTTATGTTGTTGATAATTGGAGTGGTTTACTCAGGATTGAACATAAATACTAGTCAATTGAGTTTCGATTGTAGATGATGTTTTGCTTGCAAATTTGTTATACATTTGTTTGACATATTGCTCATTGTTTGACAATTGTACTACTAGATGACTGTTGTATTAATCCATCAATTTTGTTAAGGGGGGAAATTGTCGATTTGGTGTTTATTGATGAACGATAAACCCAACTTGAGTTATCTTGTCAACTTAAGTTCAATTGGGTTGTTATTGTGTATGTTGAGGCTAATTTGACTTGTTGTTACACATCAATGATTAAAATCTAGTGTTGAAACTAGTATGCATATGTTGATTGAGCTATTAATGGATTGTTGGATATGTAGCTTGAATATTGTTGTGTGTTGCAGCAAGTACCCATTTGATGCTTACCTTGACAAAGTCCATTTAATGGATATAGATTGACTATTGTTGCTACACTATTGGGCTAGTCAACTCCTCGACTAGATCTACGTGTCTTTTTTGTCTAGTCAATTCATCAATTGAGACTAATTAGACAATAGATTGGGCTAATCAACTCCTCGATTGGATTTGTCTGCCTTTTTGTCTAGCCAACTCATCAATTGAGATTGCTTGGACAACAGATTGAGCTAGTAATACTAAAATCTTCCATTAGATCTGTGTGTCTTTTGTGTCTAGTAGACTCATTGATTGAGACTGTTTGGACAACAAATTGGCTGATCAAATTCTCTATTGGAACTATGTATTTTTTTTGACTAGTCAAATAATTGACTGGGATTGTTTGGACAACAATTTTGGAAACTTTGATTTTGGTTTTGCATGTGATCTTGATTATTAACATGATGCACATGCTATTTCACTGATTACTGAGTAGAGTGGTTGAAGGAAGTTTTTGGTGATAGTTGTTTAAACTTATTCTTAGGAGTGCCACTGTACCCTAATTCATTAGTCTAATGGTGGTAGTGCTATTTATTGTACCTTGTTTATTAGCATATTGGAGTTGGCAGTGTTTTATTGTACCCAATTTGATATGTTCTTTCATGATTGCCATTTGGAGTTCATATAAAATTAAGGGGGGATATTATATAATTTGACCTTTGGTTTTTTATGTAAAATCACCTCATTGACATATGTAGTCAACCACATTAAGGGAGCAAATTACTGAGAGTGGGCCTAACTGGCATATGGAGTTACGAGATCCACATTTTATGATTTTTCGAAAAGTCACGACCAATTAAGGAGATGATTGTACACTAAAACATACGAGAATTAATATATGGGCGCAATTATTCTTATTATCATTACTATTTTATTATTTATATTTGTTACAATATCAGCACTTCACTCCTACACTAGATGCCAAATTTATCAGCTATGGATATACAAAGTGAGATTATCATCACATCACCTAAACTTTTGTAATAGAATGTTGATTTTGTCTACTTGGTATCAATGATATAATGTATTTCAGCTTGAATTTTTTGGATGGAAGAATACTTGCACATTCTTTATACCAGCTTGGAATATTGTGTTATGTTTAATTTCGTTATGTGAAACTAACTCTTTAGTCAACCTTATTGTTTCCACTATTCTATTACAAGGACGAATCACACGACATCTCGTATCATATGGATTATCACTAGGATACAATAAGAGATCATTCTAACTATTAACAATGAGTGCAATATGTAACTTAAGTTTATGGTTTATGTTTCGTACATCTTAAGCCAGTGATAATTGGGGGGAGAGGTAGGCCAATTACCTCTATTCCTTCCCTTGTCTTTATCTTACCACAATTAACTTTGATTTCAAATATCTGAGACATTTTCTTAATTGTACATTTACTATAAATAAAAGTGGCATATCCCTTGGTTAGGATTTTGTTCCATGTTAATATGATTGACTACCTTGAGGCATTGGCATAGGTGTTGGATTCCTCAAAATTTGAGATTCTTGATGCTTTGATGTATCTTGGTTTCGTGTTTGGAGGGCCTATTGGGATTAAAAATGGGTACATGCATCTTATATCACCTTTTTTCACATGAGCATAAAGACATGCCACCTCATGGATCAATTCTTTTCATGTTCTCATTGTACAATTTCTCATAATCAATTGTATTGTCTATATCATCGATTTCCATAGACAGACTTTTTTTGTGTACGACATTCATTTTTAAACTAGACTTATTGAGTAATGGAGCTGATAAAACCTACCTTGTGCAATGATGCTCGTGTGCTTGTGCAAGTCACTTCTGGCTATAGTGAAATGTTTGCAAATGTGCCTTCTCAGAATGTAATAGTACTATTATGACCATGCTTTGATGGTGACATTCTATGGTAGTTAATTTTTTCCATGTCAATGTTTTCATACATGCGATTATTGATTCCTTGTGTTTGGTCTTAAATGAAACCAATAGCTATATGTTATGATTTAAGGATCTCTAGTTGTCAAATCTTAGCTTCCATGCACCAAATTTGTCCTTTAAACGTATCCCAACATTTAAGGTATGCTAGATACATAGTTTGACTTAGGGTAACTAATCACGCTATTGCCTCTATCTTGGATCTATGATCACACCAAGTGATTTCCATTTGTAGAAAACATATCCTCGACATATGGTTTCTTCCAAGCTTGAAACTTGGTGATAATCCTATTTTGGTATATTGTACCACTGTGGTTCACCATCCATGCACTATGCCCATGGATACTTCTAGGCTCTTCCCAAGGATTGAGTTTAATAACACTTGGAATTACTTTCAATACATTCGCGTGCTACACATCAGGGGTATGCTTTTAGCCAAAAACATGAGGGTTCCTCTAACAACAACCTCATTGTAGAGGCCTTTATGTTACCATACCTTCCCATTATAGCACCTTCAATTGAGTTTCATAGGTCCTCATGTCTCCCTAAGGGCTTCTTACCAACCTTTTAAAGGTTGGTCATGCTCCTAGACAAATGTGATCGCTTTGTTTTAGAGAGGGATTACTCAAAACTTCACCATGTATAGCATTGGAATCCCAACACTCTAGTGACCCCTTATTCATAAATGTTCTAAGGACTAATGACACGACTCCTTAGTCTTATGTAGGAATTCATACGAGTCGATTCTCATCCAACCCTTGCTAGTTTGCTTCTACTACAAACACCCAACAATTATTCACTCTAAGTTATAAAATCGGCATGATTTTGTACTAGTTTTATTGTTGTCTCCTTTCTCTGGAGTTAGAATCCATTCAAGAGGAAGCATTGTGTCATACCTATCTACTCTTGAGGTTGTTGGAATACCTATGACTTTATCGATCTTCAATGGACTTAATCATTTCATTTTGGAGTTGTTCACCTAACTATTTTAGAGGAATCTTTTTAAGGTATTAAATTCAATAAACTCATTACTATACAACATAGAGAGATTATAAGTTCCAAACCAATCATAGGTGAGCTTCTCCTACTTTTACTTCTTCCAACTATCATATGGGAGGATGAGTTGTTCTTATTCAAAGTTCTGAGGATTCAAATTACTATCATGGTACCTCTTCATGATCTCCCTCGCTAGATATTGTTGCAATATGCTCCAAATGTCATCTATTCATTCCTTGAATGACTGTTCTAGTGCTAGCCTCTTACTACCCAATATTCTATTGGCATGATGGTTTTCTTTTCAAATGCTAATCAAAACAGTGTTTGTCTTGATTTCTTCATCTATGCCATCCAGTATGCCCAAAGTGTTGCAATGCATTTAGTTGGCCTAACCTTATCTCTCCATGTCACAATTTTTCATGAGAATGGAAACCGAGACCTTTCTTTTTATTATGGATTATCCATTGGCCATAGGGTTGTTGCTTTAAATCAGCCCATTGAAATAAATCAAGACTTTACCCACTTACTGTACATGGTCCTCACTACAATAATATATTTAAATAGTGTGTTTTTTATGGCACAAAAGGATTAATAAAGTTTATTCCCCAATGCTCAAAAGGATATACTAGAAGGATTGGGTGGAGTTCATTATAATCATAGTAAAAAAATATGGTTTCATTCTTTCCTTTTAGAACTACACACATTAATTAACCAATTTGAAAGAATCTTTGAATAGTGTCAACCACTAGAGTCCCATTTTTTTTTTTTTATGTGTTGTTACAGTAGTTGGGAATTGTCCTCCAAGATTTCGTCCATGGGATTTTTCTATCAAATGCTCCATCTCATATGATGGTACATGATGATGGAGTGTACCACACATTCCAATTTGGTATAATATGTATGTGACAAATTTGAACCTGCGTACCTCTATACTAGGCTTTATCGTTGGGATTTTATCACATCTTATAGTGCCTTCCCATTTTAAAAGAATTGAAGTGCATCATCTAAATACCTTGGGGTTATTTGAAACTTAAATACATTAGCATTGAGGAAGTCACCTTCCTTGATCTTCTTCGGTTCACCACTACCAATTCATGACAAGTGCTCAGGTCTAACACAGGCCTCACTTAGTTGTACAAACATGTTAATGTCATACTCTTAAAAAATTACCAAGCACTTGATGATTCTCCTTGAATATTGTCTTATTAATAATGTACTTCATGTATTGATGATCTACATGGAAATTACTCTAATTGGACAACAAGCAATGCCAATTTTCTTGCTAAGAATAAACCATACCCAAAGCTTCCCACCCGATTATGTTGTAATTGAATTTTGTTGGTCATATTTTTTTTGTTGGTGAAGTAGATTAGGTGATCTATCCCATTATTTGTTAGATGTGTCAGAATAGCCATAATTTCCATGCCCAATGTATATACATAAACATATATTAGTTTAGTCTAGTTTGAAAATTAGAGAACAAGAGCATTTACAATCTTATCCTTTAATGCGTTGAATCCTTTCTAACATTCTTTGGACCAAACTCAAGTTGTCTCCTTTAGAATCATTTCTAGGGGATACACTAGGTTTGTGTACCCTTTCATGAACTTACAATAATACCTTGTGTAACCCATAAATGACTTGAATTTGGAGGGGTAAACTAGTGGTTCATGATCATGAATCACTCTAGCTTTATATTGGTAAACTATCACCTCTTTATTCGATATAATAGGCCCCAACATACACTTTCTCTGGGTTCATTGAAAACCTTATCGCATGACACCTTTTTTTCCAAAAAAATAAAATAAAATATATATGTTATTTCATTAGAAATCAAGATATACATAATCCATGCCCAATTGTAAAACAACTTCTCATATTTTTCATATTTGTCCATCACTATTCATAACAATATTATAGATTTTCCCTACCGATCCATAACTAGATCAGGTCTATGCTTGATCAATTCAATCCTTCGTGCCTGTCCATGATAGAACCAAAACTTACCACATCCATACAAAAAATCTATCAAATATCGATACACAATACTGGCCCTAAATTAAGCTAATTCAGATTTAAAACTCCATCCCCACATACTCCAGTAGTTCCTTAACGAGCATTATCGAAAAAAACCCAAGCAATGCTATGATCAATCATTGGTTGCTTTAAAATCCTTGGTTTAGATTTGGGATTGAAATTTTTAGATTCTTTAAATTCAAATCCGATTCTATGAGAAACTTGTGATGGAAGTATTTGGCATTCTTCTAAGAGCATGTTTTTGCGGGCCATCCAAAGTCCCCAAATAATAAAACAGGGGAGGTGAATAAAAGAAGTCAGACACATATTATTGAACCAAGATTCAAAATACAGAAGCAAGGTGTATTTAGACCAATTTATTGGGAAGTTATAGGATCTGAAAACGCCCTACCATACCAATTTTGAGAAGGTGCACAACACAAAAAGAGGAACCCCAAACTCTAGCTCAAATTTATAGAAAATGCATCTGTTTGGGACTTGCCAATTCCTTTTCTGGAAATTGTCCCAAGACAAAATCTGGTTTGAAATCACCATCCATACAACTAACTTGATTTTGGGTGGGCATTCTAAATTCTAGGGCATGCACCACCACCGGGCCTGTTCTCTATTATGCTCAACAACACAAATAGCTTCATAGCAAAGTCTCGCTATCACTCTTCTTGAGGACTTATTCTATCAGACATAACAATTCATCATCTCTATCATGTAAGATGATCACACTGAGAGCCAACTATTGGCTGTACTGAGTCCATTCTTTCTCAACTTTCCCTTGTAGGTTCAAATCCATAGCTGATAACCAAGTCTTCACCCCAAACCTACCTCTCTCATGCCCTACAATATCCCTTAATCTTATTAGCCGTCAATCTTGAAGGTACTATATCAAGATAGTTGAAAGTTTGAACTCCCCTGGAGCATCCAATCCAAGGGTCCAAACCCAACCAAATCTTATCCCCTCTACCTACTCTCCATGAAAAAAATATTCCTAAGACTAGAAAGGCCCGTATCATGCACTTCCAAGCATTTGAAGTCTCTTTGAGGATTTTGTCTCAAAATGAATCCAATTTTCCATTGTCAAATTGGGAAAGCATTTGCTTTTGATTAGTTTACCCCACATGTCATTATTAAAAACGAGCCTCCATAAACTCTTGGATCCAAACACTTGACCAAAGTGATGGATAATGCTTGATCCCACATCCTCAATGATATTTTGGCCTTGCCAAGGATGTCCATTTCACTAAACGAATGCCATCCTTTAATTTTCTACTGGTCCACAATAATTTAAATTTGTTTTTTCCTAACTTTCAAGATTTAATATGGCTCTCAGAGAGAGCCAATGGATGCATCAACAAGATATATGTGCTTCAATTTTTATAGATCCATAACCAATCCTCAATGTGATAATTATTGGGTTTTAGAAAATATTCAAGATACTTCATCCCTTTATCCAAGGGACTTAGGGGATAGGAAATAGGTCAGAGATTTGCTCCTCCAAACTAGTGTCTAAGCCATTAAATATGATTTGAGATTTTAATAGATTTATCTCCATTCCAATGGAACAACAGTAAATGCCAATAATATCCTTAAATCTCTTCCAATCCCTAAGAGTCCCTTCCCCAAATAGGAGACTTCCATCCAAAAAAAGAAGGTACGTGAGTGTAACACTACTTGTTACTACGATACCTTTTATCAGTTCTTTTCTTCGTGCGATAGTGATTAGCCTTCCAAGTACTTTTGTGACTAAAAAATAGGAAGGGGGACCACAAACATCCTTGTCTTAAGCCCCTTGAATCTTTGAAAAACTGAGAGGGAGAACCATAGATTAAAACTACAAAGGAAGAGAAGGAGATACACCCCATTATCAACTTAATTGTTGCCAAACTAAAACCAATCTACACGAAAACCAACCTTAAGAACAACTAGTTAACCTTGTCATATGCTTTCGATAGATCTTTTTTTATGAAAACTCCTACCAGTTTGTTTTGCTTCATTGAATGAAACCCCTCCTTTGTTATTCCCACAACATCATGGATTTGTCTCTTATGAATGAAATCAAACTGTTCCTGAAAAATCACTTGAGACAAGAAGGGTTTGATTATGTTTACTACTATCTTTAAAATAGTTTTGTACAAAATATTACATAAATATATTGGTCAAAATATCTAAACAAACTTGGCTCATTCTTTTTTGGAATCGAGGCCAAGAAGGTGGAATTAATTGCTCCCAAAATAGAACCATAGGATCAAGATTCCTTAATAGCCCAAAGTAAATAATTTTCAATTAAGTTAGTAAACCCCAAGTAGAACTCTACCGACGAACCATCTGGTTTGGGGATTTTTTCATTCTTAAAAGATCCTAAAACATCCATCTCTTCTTCCTTAGAAATCCAAGCCTCTAGTTCTGAGTTATCATTTTGATCAATGATCCTTGGAAACAATCTAATAAGTTTCATTTGAGCATCTATGTGGAAATTTTCCAATTCATAAAAGAGAATGTGAAAGTGATCAATAGATGTAGAGGCAATCTTCTCAAAGAAGGAATCCTTACTATCATCCAGGCATCCGATCTCCCAAATAGTGTTATTTAAATTCATGAATTTTGCATAATGGTGGAAAAATATTTAGTTCCTGTCTCTTTCTGCCAACCAGATTTTTAAATGTCGGGCTTCTTTTTCCCTTTCTAACACAATTTTTTTCTTAATTTTTAGCTTCTTTATATGCTCAAGCTCTTGAGCATTAAAAACCCATAATTGATTCTGATCAAAGAGAACTTTCAGATCTGTTCCCACTACCTCTTACTCCTCCAAACTCTTCTTTCTTTTGTTTGCATCCCAAACAACATCCAATTTTTTTTACCTTTTTCAGGTTCTCCATAAACTAAAACATTGTTGAGTGTCCCGAAATCGGATCAAATTGAGTCCAATTAGAATTGACAAGAGCAATGTACTCATCCTATTTCAACCAGGATTGGTTGAACTTGAAAGGAGATGGGAGTTTCATGTTTCTTATATTGAATTGAAATAATATTGGCCTATGATCTGAGTTTCCACCTTGTTGGGCCAGGCAAAGTTTTGGGGTAAAGTTTTGCGCAGTTTTGGTGTGAACAGGGCCAAGGCGAAGTGGTCCGACGAAGAGGAGTCAACTTCGACGTAGTGGCCGAGAGTCCAAGAAGCTAGGAGGAATTTTGACTGCGTTAAGGGTGGAGTTAAGTAAGTTAGTTAGGAGTTCTATCCACATACATTTATAAGTTGAGTAGTAGAGTAGTGGGAGCATGGCAGGCTATGTGGGCCCTATGAATATGTAAATGGTTGGGATTTTTGCGGTTGTTAGAAAACTAGTTAACTAGTCTATGTCCAATATTTTATGAGCCATGTTTTTGTACGACGAAGACATTGAATGTTATGACGAGAAGAGTTGCATGATATACAAGCTGTGTGCACAGATCCCTTGTAAAAGAAAGATAAAATTTGTAAGCCATTGTAAAATCATGAAGTGCTTATTTTGACTGTGACTCATGAACAAAGGAAGCGCTTGCGTGGTTTTCTCCCCTTTGGGTTTCCACGTTATATTATGGTGATGTGTATGATGTTATCTATTTGAATATTGTTGAATAATCGTGGTCCGTGGATCAATGTGAATGAACGACACATTCATAGTCGTTAAATGATACATATGCAAATCAACAAGTTGTTAAACAATGTTTTCTATCGAAATATGGAACATTATGGATGTTAGTTTCTTGCCGCACCCGTTTGCTACTGTAGAAACTTGGTTCTTGCAGCTCCCATAGATACCTCGGGTGAGGCTTCACTTGCTCCACAGGTGATGTTGAAAGGGCTGGTGTCATGGTGTTTGTTGGTGTTAACTAAGTGAACTGCAGTGAACGTATCCGTTCACTAGGTTAACCATGTTCGGTTAAGGGTTAAGAAGCGAGACCATCTTCCATATTTGAGATAAATGATAATAATATATTGATTGATGATGATAAAGTTACAATAAGCTCTCCTTTATAGGGCTTGAGCAAGAATAGCGAAGGGTTACACCCTTTCGCTTATTAACCTAATAATCTATTTAATATATAAATAATAATATTAATTAAATATTCACAGCATGAACACTGGTCGAAGTAGAAGTTGCTAGAAGTATGATTTGGATAAGGAATATACTAAAAGCAAGAGAAGTATAATGGGTTAACTAGTCCTATAAATCACTTGGTGTTCTGTATGAGAGAATTGGAACATGTACCTAAACAAGAGTGTGTTCACATGTTCATCCATACTTTAGATACTATACCGTGAAGTTGTTATCCATCACTGGAACTATGACAAGGTACAATAGATTGGGAAACTATGGCTATCAATTTCATGAAGACATTTAGTTATGAAGATGAAAACCTGTCAATAGATGCAACTCTGCAAATAATTAAGGCCAAAATCTATGAAGAAATACTCGTGCATCTATCTAGTCTGCCACAGTGGACTGTGATACTGGAGTAAGCAATGGAATATTATAATATCTATAGTGACCCAGATGATGATATGAGGGATGTGAATATCCCATAAGCAGAAGGAAGTCGGGAGATGGAGGGCCCCGAGATCAAGTCTGATAAATTCTTGCAACCGTTGAAGACGAAAAAGGTAAGTATTGGTTCAAGTGAAAATCCTAAATTTGTTAATATTGGTGATTACTAAGATGATGAGACTGTAGGAAATATTACTGACCTATTACATGAATATCAAGATCTATTCCCTACAAAGTTGAGATGAAAGGTATTGCTAGTGATTGTGGAGAAAAAAAAATACCATAAAACCTTACGCAAAGACTGTTAAACAACGACCGTATAGATTGAATCCAAAATATAAGGAAAAGGTGAGAGCAGAGCTCGACAAAATGCTCGGTGCAGGAATTATTGAACTTGTCGAAGAGTCTGAAAGGATTATCTTGATGGTCATTCAATATAAGAATACAAGTGAAATATGAATTTGGATAGATCTCAGGAAGTTGCATGATGCTTGCTTGCATGATCCATTCCAGACACCTTTTCTAGATGAAGTACTAGATAATGTGGGAGGACAGGAAGCTTATTCATTCACAGATGGATTTTCAAGGTATCATCAAATTAATATTGCTAAGGAAGATCGACACAAGACCACATTTGCAACTGAATGGGGTTGCTACCAGTACACAATGATTCCCTTTGGTCTTAAGAATGCACCAGCTATATTTTCCAGAGTTGTGGTCACATCTTTTAAGGGATTCATACATTAATTTTTCGAGGTATATTTTGATGATTGGACAATCTCGGATTAATGAAGAATCACATTGAGAATTTGAGATCGATGTTCGATTGTTGTAAGCAGTACTTGATATCTTTAAATTTGAAGAAATGTATTTTTGGTGGTCCATTTGCATATTGCTTGGCCGTGTGGTTTGCAAACATGGTCTATTGGTGGATCTTGCGAAGATCGCCATTATTGTTGATCTGCCACCACCAACATCAGTACGACAATTGAGAACTACTTTGGGCCATACAAGGTACTATAGGAAGTTTATTAAAGGATATGCACAGATTACGACACCAATGGAAAAGCTGTTGAATAAGGATACTAAATTTCAATGGAATGAAGAGTGCCAATAGATCCTTGACACATTGAAATAAAAGATGGTGACTATGCCTATTTTAGTGTTCCTTGACTAGAGGAAAGAATTTCATGTTCATGTCGATGCCTCATCCATTGCGTTGGGTGCATTTTTGGCTCAACTAGGAGAGGGATCTATTGATTATCTGATTGCATTTGCTAGTAGGAAATTATCCACTACAGAAAGAAATTACACTACAATATAAATATAATGGTTTGCCATGGTTTATGCACTGTCGAAGTTTAAGAACTATATCTTAGGGGGTCATTTTAAAATGTTTACCAATCATTTTTCCTTAAGGTAGCTATTTAACAAGCCAATGTTGGGAGGGGATAATTTGTAGATGGATCTTATTGTTTCAAGAATATGACTTTGAAATCATAGTCAAATTGGTAAGGTTAAATGCAGGACTTGACCATCTGTCGAGGTTGGAAATAGGAGAAGAGTCGATCAATTTGGATGATAACCTCCTAGATGTGTAGCTTTTTTCAGTCAACATGGTAGATGAATATTTTGAAGACATTGTAACCTTGGCAACATGAATGACACCAACAAGGTTGTATGTCAATCAAAAGAAACACTTGGTTGTCAAAGCAGTGGATTATCAATTGATAGTAGGTCAGTTATATAAGCTAGGTCGAGATGAAGTATTAAGGAGTTGTGTTATGAAGCATGAGTGACCAATAATTTTGGCTGAAGCTCACGAAGGAGTCGCAAGAGGCCCTTGTGCGGTAAAATCCACGGCTCATAAGATACTGCGAGCAAGAATCTAGTGGCCTACATGCCATAAATATGCTAAGGAATATTTTTGATCTTGTGATATCTGTCAAAGAATACGGAAACCATCTAGAAGGGATGAGATGTAGTTAGTACCACAAGTCACTTTACAAGAATTTGAGAAGTAGGTTGTTGAATTTGTGGGACCAATTAATACGGGCCTGCAAAGAGGTCAGGAGCACATTACATTATTACCGTAAGAGACTATTTGACCAGGTGGGATGAAGCTGAACCAATGAAGGATTGTATTTCTACAATTGCTGTGAAGTTCTTATTTCAAAATGTAGTCACTAGATTTGGCTTCCCACAAGTTCTGTTGAGTGATCAAGGATCTCAATTTGTTAATAATACCATCGAAGTGCTTAGATCCAATAAACTAGAGCATGATAACATGAATTATGATAAAAAATAAATCTCATCTAAGCATGAAAGAATACATAATGGAAATAAGATTACATGAAAAACAAATCACATGAGAAGAAGAAAATCACAGACTGTAAATAAATAACACATGAATCTTTGCTTGAAAATTATGCTCAACTCTGCAGCAATTTTTATTCTATCTTGGAGAGGCTCGATACAAAAATGTGTCTCTTTCACGGGTTCCAACCCCTATTACATTATCAAAATGTGTTTTTATACATAGAAGGCCTCTTGAGGCAAAAAACCTAATTGCTTTACTTCTAAAAATAGTAAACTTAAAACTACTTATTACATTATATTTCTGTCAAAACTTGCATAATTAAAATTTCCCAAAATATAACATTTGGTGTCTTCTATCGGCTGTAGCTGCTGAAGAAACTCTCTTTCTCGGACATGAATTCTCATGAGTGCAAACTGTGCTTCATTTTTCCATATTTCTCCACCGTTTTCCACTGCTCTGTAGAAGGAATTTCATAACTAGTCCTCTCTTTGACTAGAACCTTCATCTTGACGTGATTTGCAATTCATATGGGTGGTATATTTGCTCCAATCATTTTTTTTTTACAGAAACGGTTAACAAGCTTTGTATTAAAAAGGTGGATCTATATACATATGGAGGGGAGGCCAATCCCAAAAATTCAAAGCTGTCAAAGCATGCTCTAAGATAACTAGCCTCTATGATTCAAAACTGGCATTATGCCTGATACAACTGTGCTTTAAGATGCTAAGAACACTACTGGAGACTTTCACATACTGGACTAATAAGAAACAACAGAAGAAATACATATTAAAAAGACATAAAACTAGACCTCGGACCCTAAAAGAGAGCGCTTCCCAGAGCTAATTGCCATGACTGTCTCAGGCAGGCTTTTCCTTGTTGCCAGCAGCATTTCCAGCATCATCGTCAATGTTCAAGATGACTGAGGGGCTGCTTCCGTTGTTGGTCCTCACACAGTCCACTTTGGCCTCAACAATTCTTAAGCAGCTGTAGAAGGTGTCATGCTTTCCCATTAATTTCTCAAAGAAATCCTTCATCTTATCGGTGTCGGCCCTTGCTTCTGTGTTTGTGATTTGAACGAAGGTTTCCAGCTGAGAGATTGACTTCTTCATTTCTGCAAAGTCCCCCCTAAGCCAATGGATTTGCGCTTCCAGATCTTGCACCTGCGTATTCTCCAGTGATGGGATTTCCATCCCCACAGGGGAGCATCTGTAGCTGATATCACCTGGACTGCCACAAAACTTATGGCGAGAAGATCCTTTTCCAATTTCATGATGCCCAGGGACCGCAATATGCCTAGGGAAGCAACCATAATTTGCAAGCATTCCATTACCACAGATTCCATGTCCAAGACTGGGGTCCAAAGGCGTTCAAACTCCTCCATTTCCATGGTCCATGGAGTGGTTGAGACAGCCGGATTTTGAACCAATTCCCCTCACAGTATCCACATAACCCGCCTCCTAGAAAATTTCAAACAGAGAACGTTTTTTTCCTCCATTGTCGACCCCCCTGGGGTGACATGCTCATTTTTCCTACATTTCCTGCAGTGCAGAGCGGCGGGGCATTGGTTGCAGCCGCCCATTAAGACCAGAGACAATATAGAGCCGAGATCTTTGCTGCAAAGGATAACACCGATTGCACAAACCAGAGCGTGAGGCGCAAGTCAATATTTCTGAAGGCAATGATGCTGCAGGTCTTCGCCACCCTGCTTCATATACTCATTCCATACCTTGCGGGACATCCTCATTAAGGCACCACATGCGAGCCAGGTGGTGACAAGAAAGGGTGGCCACCAAAACATCTGAAGGGACGAGGTAACTGCACTGCAAGATCTCAAAAGGATTCGAAGAGTTAATGCTTCCATTGTGTGGATAGTAGTGCAGTGGAGATGGAGGTGAAGGGGGAGCTTAAGGCACCCATACATTGAGATGGTTATGACCATTAAATTGTGCATGTCCACAATCTAACCTTTCTCCCTTATTAGCCATAGTGTTAGCACGCTTAATGCAGAGTCTCAGGATATGGAGTAGGGAGAGTGCGTGGAAGGAGTTAGCCAAATAGTAAAAGTGTTGATGCATCTTGGAGGTAGGATTTCGACGGAGGATGAGAATATCTCTGGAATCTTTGATCGCAAGCATAGAGTCCCCAAAAACCACTAGATCCTCAATATTTTTGCTTCTGGCAATGTCCACCCCTTTGATCAGGGCTAACCATTCTACTTCATTGTTTGTTTTTTTCTCGATGCCCCAAGCATAATCCTCCATCTTGTTTCCGTCGGAGTCCAGGAGGACTCCCCCCGCACCTACCAACCCAGGATTGTCTTTGGAGGCTCCATCGAAGAATAGAATGTTGCTTCTCAATGTGAGAATCCAATTTTGAAAATCCTCAGGTTTTTGCCTGATATGCCAGCTTTGCGGCTTCTTATCCCTAAGAGTGGAGGAGGAAGAAGGTGGAGATGAGAGGAGATCAGCCACCCAAAGGTTTTCTTCAACACTTAGTGGTTCTCTATTTAGATTATTCATGCCTTTGCAGAGAGTGCATTTTCCCACAGTGCTTTAGTAGAAGATATGATTCTCCCGAGGTTGGATTTTCTACCATTGAAGATTTCGTGATTCCTTTCCATCCAGATTTTCCAACACAGGAATCTCGGGAAGGCAATCCATGCTCTTTTGAAAAGAAAATTTCCAGATAGAGAGTTTGGATAGTAAAGGTGCCAATTCTCGAAGAGACTCAGAACAGTTGGTAGGGAGGGTGAGGTTAGGAAGGATGTCTTGTAGGGATTTTTGCCAAACTTCCTGGGAGAACTCACAGTCTAGAAACAAGTGATTAATTGTTTCCTCCTCTTTTTTGCAGAGGACGCATCTGGCCGGTCCTGCTATGCCTCTTTTTTTAAGATTATCAGTAGTGAGGATTTTTTTGTGTGCCAAGATCCAATAGAAGACGGTTACTTTGGGGATACCATCCCTGCTCCACACTTTCTTCCATTTTCTATCCTTACTGCCTCTATTATTGAGAGCATCGAGATATCTGTATCCTTCTTTGACACTGTACTGTCCATTTCCCCCCCAATGTCTCTTGTCCCGCAGAGTATGATGAATAGGAATCATTCCATGGAACCGAGACAGCAGAGCATCATACTCATGTTGTAAGTTAACCGGAATGTCAAAGTTTCTCCATCCCGACCAATTACCATTAGGAGACCATGAGGAAATATCATAGAGAGTATTTAAGCTGTTTTGTGCCATCCATTGTTTCAGATCCTGGAAGAAGATGAGAGAGTTGGCAGGGGACAAGGGTCCAAGGTTATCTTTCCATATTTTGATTTTTTTTCCATTGCCAGGGTCCCAGGTGAGGTTGCATTGAAGAATATGGGTAGAGCTTTTGCAAATATTCCATATCATTGTTCCCTTTTTTTCCTGATCAATTCTTTCGACACATCTGCTTCTACTTCCCTGCATGTACTTTTTATAAAAGATTTCCTTCCACCATGCATTCTTCCCAGTTATAATTCTCTAGAGTATTCTGGCACCTAGAGCTGAATTCATATGGGTGAGGTCTTTTATTCCAGCCCCTCCATACTCTTTTGGTCTGCAGACAATATCCCAGTTGATGAGATGAAAATTTTTTGTACCATTTGTTCTTCCACCTTGCCAAAGAAAATTGCAGAGGTTTTTGGAGATTTCCATGATAACAGTTTTGGGGGCGAGGGAGATAGAGAAAGAGTAGAGCGGATAAGTTGAGAGAATAGATTGGATGAGTACCAATTTTCTAGTTGGATTTAACCAACGAGATCCCCAAGTGTTGATTTTGTTCTTGATTTTTGTAACAAGGTCCTGCCAATCCGCCACTTTTTTTCGGCCTTTGAAAATAGGGACTCCAAGATATGTGAAGGAGCTCCAATCTTTGAGTCCTTCAAAACCAAAGATTCTAGCGATACTTGCTATATTCCTTTGTGAGCAGTTCCAGGTATATATTTTCGATTTTTGCTGATGTCGGTTCAATTTTGGATGAAATCCGACGGTTCACAGGTAGTCAGTTATTCGACGCTCCTTAGATGTCGGATAATCGACTCCCAAGAATTCCCAAAGGTGTCGGATAAACGACCCCCATGACGTCGGATCGCTTGAAAGAGGACGTCGGCTATCCGACGACCACTCGGCAAAATAATGGCCATCATCCGATGTCTATTGCCGTCGGACCTATGGTAGAGACATCGGATCTCTTGGCGAGTGTTGACACCCAAAAAGTGCTCACTAGCTCATTTCCCTATTCATATAACCCATTTGTCCACTTTTCCACCATCTGAGCCTCTGAAACCAACAAAAGGTCACCAAAAGACCTTGGTACACCCCTTTTTCCCACTCAAAAAGATTATTTTTCCTAAAAAGCATAAAAAACCCTCAAAAAGGGTCCAAAATTCCCAAAATATTAATAATATTTTTGAATAAAAATATTAATTTTATTCAAAAAAGGAAAAAGGAGGGAAAAGTACCTAAACCATGTTGGTCAATACCATTTGGTTTCCACAAAACCACAAATGGTATTCCCCACCACCAAAACCTATAAAAAGGTGGTAGGGGCTCCTCATTTCACATCCATCCATTATCTCATCCTCATGCTGCCGAAATCTCCCTTGAGTATTTTGGCCATTATAAGCAACCTTGGAGAAGGAGACCTCTTGGAACTTGGAGCTACTTATCTTGGGAGTTTCTCTACATCAACCTTCACCTTTGGAGGTATTACTATTGCAAGCATTAGCTTGCCCCATTTTCAATACAAATTTATTCTTTCATATTTTCTTGTTCTTGTTTTTAAAATATTTCCATTATTTGCTTATATTCTTGCATAGATCCATGATTAGTTTTGTTTAGATTAGTTTCTTGTTTAATTCTATTGAAACTGCTGCTATTAGTTAGCAGGTGCCCATAGCACTAAGCTTGGTTGCAAAACCAAGCCAACAGTTTTTGGCGACTCCGCTGGCTTTGAACAATAGATCTCAAATTTTACTTTCAATTTTAGTTTTTTATTAGTTTTTAGCCTTTAGATCCATAGATCTGCCATCCTAGACAGCAGATCTATTGCTGCTCTAGTTTTTGGCCCCATCTATTGCCATTAACAGCCCGAAATTCTCAATTTTCGGGTTCGTTTTTCGGCTCCCATGCACGGCTTTCGCCTCACGTTTTTTAGCCTAATAGTTGCGCGGCTCATCGCGGCTTTTCGGCTTTTTTCCGTGCGGTTCCCCACGGCTTCGCGGCCTATTTCCGCGCTGCACAGCGTGGCTTCGCGGCCATTTTCCGCACGGCTCATCGCGACTGTGCGCCGAAATACCGCGCTGCACATCGCGGCTTCGCGGTGAAAAACCGCGCTGTCCATCGCGACTGTGCGACAGAAACCCGCGCGGTCCATCGCGGCTTTTCTGTCAGAACCCGCGATGCTGATTTTTTCATTCGGCCGAATCGTTTAAAAAATTAATTTCTGACTGTACTTTCTGCCCATATAGCACATTTTTCAGTATTAGAAATTCTCCATATTTTACAGCCATAGAAAAATTTTACTATTTAGAATGCACATGTGAAAAGTCTTTTTAAATATTTTCAGAAATTGAAAGAAGGACTTAGTTTGCATTTTATCTAGATTAAAAAAAAAAAAATTGTTTACTTCTTTAATATTTTTCCCTTAGCAATTTTCAGAAAAAGAAATCCATTTATTTCTTAAAGAAGTAATATTATTTGCTTTCATATTTCAAGAAATCTTTTGTTTTTTGAATAAGTCTTTGAAAAGCATTTAATTTCCATTTCTTGAAAAAGTCATAATATTTGCTTTTTTACTTCAAAAGATCCTTTGTTTTTTTTGAATACTTAGCATTTACTTTTTCAAATTTCAGTTTAAAATATCACACATGCACCACTCAAACACATAATTAAACTGAGCCTCAAAAAGAACCCTAATTTCAACCAACTTTTAACCCCACTTGGGGAACACTAAAAGAACTTTGTAGCTAGGTAGTATTGGGGGGATAGGTGTTCCAATAATGCCCCTCAGTTATTACATCTGAGACATAGAAGTTGTCCATTTAGGGAGCTAAAATCTCTCAGTATTTATTGGCGCGGTCACAACCGGTTTGTGGGAAGTCCTCTCCCCTAGGAGGGTTGAAGTCGCAAGGATGGTTCCGGAAGCCTGAGTGGAATACCGAAATCCATTCAGTAACCGAAGGGCTACCATTCGCAGTTCTCGGGATATCCCTGTATAGGGGTATTGCGGTAAAGGACCAAACGACAGATTTACCTTTTCTCGACGCGTCATGAATGGAGTATCCTAGTTGCCATTCTTTAGGATTGACTACCCGGTGTCCCTCCCGGTAGGGGGATATCTAGCCGTTGTCTCAACACTCATATTGTCTGACTTGGATTTCATCACCTTGCAGAGAATATCGTTTGTTGATTCACAATACTTTTAGTTAGGTGTTTGCATGATTCAACCCACCTTTGGTCTAGTTACACCTATTTTTTCTAGGAGCTGTTTGCATGTTGGTCCTCTGACCATTTTTTGCATCCCTCCACTTATTATAGCACAGCTGCTATAATAAGTGCCTTTTTGAGGTTGATTTTTTGGCATGAGAGCCTTCTTTTTCACTCCCCTTCTTGCACCCTTGGTTGCATTAGGGTTTTGAGTTTTTTATACATTACCATTTTACACATACAGATTTTTTACACAAAAACTTATTTCTCACCATTGAGAATTTTAGACGCTCTCGTCGTCTACAGGGCGAACTCCCAGAGTTCAGTCTACTTGGCTCGCCACGTCACAGACCCCGAGCCTTAT
The DNA here is from genome assembly GCA_027924585.1 of Larix kaempferi. Lineage (NCBI taxonomy): Eukaryota > Viridiplantae > Streptophyta > Pinopsida > Pinales > Pinaceae > Larix > Larix kaempferi. Next base: position 6,357,826 of record BSBM01000821.1, on the reverse strand, counting down.
CCCTCGACTCGAGACGTCGTCGGTTGAACAGACAGTCATCCGATTCTGACACGCCTCACTTCACCTCCGATTCTGAGGCAGAATCCGAAAACCCCACAGAGTTATTCCCAACCAGCCTTATGGCTGGAACACCGTTTGACCCTCTTTTTACCAGCAACATAGGAGAGACGTCCACAGACCCTTCTGCTGTGGTGCCATCCATGGAAACCACCACCCCCTTAGGTATGCCTAATATGGCGGACACCCCACATTTAGGAATGCCCAACACAGGGCCACCCCCTGTTATAGAATTCCCAACACAGGGCCACCATCTGTTATGGGTGTGCCCAACATAGGGGTCATACCCCCTCTGGTTTCCACAAACCCTATCCCAGGAATCCCTACTGCTATTCCTAACCCAAGTGTAACCTACGTTGCACTTGGAGGCGCCGGCCCATACCAGACCACACCCATTGGAGGGCACATACCTTCCATACCTAGCATACCTTTAGGTGCTACTGGACCCCTACATCATACCACCATGACCAGGCATGTCCCAGTCCCAGTCACTACATCTGCTAGCTTACCATACATGGCAAGTCTGAACCTACCAGACTTAGCCAGATTTACCAATGATCCTATCAGACACGATCCTGCGTGGCCTCACATGCCCACCAAACTCCCCTCTGACATCCCTAAGTTTGAGGGCAAGGCAGGTGAGGACCCCCAGAACCACATCATGTCCTTCCATTTATGGTGCTCCTCCAACTCCATAGTGGACGACTCTGTCCGCCTCCGGCTTTTACAGCGCACCTTCACTGGCTCTGCAACTAAGTGGTATATCGAGCAGCCCCATGGGACGCATGCCACCTTTACCTCCCTTGCCTCGACTTTCCTGCAGTTTTTCCAGTTACCTGTCCGCTATGATGCGGGAGTCGAGATCCTACTGTCTTGCAGACAGAACACGGCCACCCAAATCACTGACCACATTCATGAGTGGCGTCGACGCCGAAGCCTCTGCAAAATCAAGTTAGACGACCGTATCTTCTTAGATTGGTTTCTAAAATCCCTCCTCCCTCTCATTGCGAAGGATGTGGCATCCAAAAGACCCTAGTCTGAAGAAGAGGCCATCCTCAAAGCCCAACAGTTTGATCTCATTTACGCCCAGTTGGGTTATCTATACACAATCATATTGGATGCCCCACGATGCAACTCTTCACGCGGTGACACGCCGGGGGCATCTCATGCAGCCGATGGAATTATTGGCCAAATCACACCACAAGCTAAACCTTTCAGCATGGTGAGCACCATGCCTGCCCCAGACCTCTCTAGGGCTACATCCAGTTCCGGAGCGACAACTTCTTACGCTCCAACAAACCAGACACATCACATTCATGGACCCTCTTTTCCACAACATTGCTATGGCCAAGTGCCATTAGCATATGTACCTCCTACATACTGTAACCAACCTGCTACACAGAACCCCATTTAGTTCCCACCAAAACCGATGCAGTACCCATAGCAAGCTGCACCAGCTAATCCAACACATCCAATAGCTCAGGGGTACCAACAACCCCAACAAGCAACTGGACCACCGCCAGCTCCACCTGCATATTACCCACCGCAACCTGCTCCCGCACCTGCGGTTCCCCAGAATCCCCCCAATGCTCAAGGGCATGTGTACGCACAACAACATCAGCCCCAATACCAGAATAACCAACGCAACTAGGGTGGGCAACCAAACCGTGGAAGAGGACGTAACCGCGGCAACAACCAACACCAAAACCAAGGTCCACAACCTCCCCATCCTCCACAAAATAATAACGCGGCACCTGCTCATCAGAACCCTGATCGGCCACCCAAGCAAGCCAAAAATACTAATTTACGAACAAACCATTCTTGTTCTATTTGTGGGGTCTATGGCCACTATACCCACGCTTGCCCACATTTGGAGCAAGCTCGGCAACTATGGACAGATGACGCCCATCGTCAAGGGCAGGCGGCTCCTCAGCCGCCACCCAACCCTCCACCACCACAACCTCAACCTTTGGTGCTACAAAAACCTTTTCCAACACAAGGAGTGGTGAACACTCATCCCTTAGCTCCCCCACAGGGAAACGTGCCACCATAACAAATTACCTACGCCGCTCCTGATCAACCAATGTTCGATTCAGGAACTCACCACTTGCTGATGATGTCAACTGCTGATGTCAACATCCAAACCCGTCGGAACCAGTATGGCTCTACCTCCGAAGCCCCCCCCGCCGATAAGGATACTAGCGCTCATCCCACTGATCAGACGTTATGTATACCCCCGCTTCCACTCGATGGCGCCTCTAAAGCACCTCGCTTCCCACTTCGCCGTATCAACAACAACCCCAATGCACGGGCTGCGTCAAATTACAACATTGTAGATGACTTAGCTCAGTCTCCCACAGCCATGTCTGCGTTAGAAGTCTTGAAAAACTGTCCTTCACAGCGCAAGACTTTACTTTCCGCCATTGGGGCGATTGACCCAAGTGATTCGAAATTGATGACCTTTGATTTGGACCAGTCTGAACCACATCTGCCTTCCACCATAGCAGTCCAAGTTTCTGTTTCCATTCGGAATCTTGTCATCCATCGATGTATCATCGATGAGGGTGCCTCTACATGCGTCATGTCCACATTTGTTTGGCAAAAGTTTGGATCCCCTACTCTCCAGCAATCCACCACTGCATTGCGGGCCTACGACGGCCGGTCAGCTCAACCCCAAGGTCTGCTACCCAATGTACCCATCCAGTTGGGTGGTAAAACTGTACTCATCGACATAGAGGTCATTAATGCCCAGCTCGATTATAACCTCTTACTTGGCCGCAGCTACATGTACGCCATGAAAGCAGTTGCCTCATCCGTTTTTCGTACCATGATGTTCCCCCACGAGGGACGCGTGGTCAAAATTGACCAACTCACCTACTATGATCCCAATGCCCCTACAGCACCCAAAAACGTTCTCCCCATGGTTGAACAACCCGTCTCTAGTGCAACCACCTCCTTTATTTCTTCTGTGGGACCAGAACTTTACTTAGATACGCCAATGACCTCAACCTTCCAATCTATTCCACCCCCGCCAGCCGCGACCGCCGTATCTGACCTATGTACTCTTTCCCACAATATGAAAACACCCAACAATCAACCGCCCTTGTTTCCTAAACCACCATTGGTACCTAGTCACATTGGCGTTACACCTATCCACACAATCCCATTCCTATTCCCTCCCTCGGGCGTAGTAAGTTCCCCGGTTATGGCTACCCTTAGTCTCCCCAGTTTAACATTGGTATTACCTGTGTGGTACATTCCCCCTCTCGTTCCCCCGCCGACACCAAATGTCATCCTCCAACCGGTACAACCTATTGTTACCACTACTCAACCTCCTCCTGGTGTCACAATCCCTTTGTCGTCAATGAAACCTCCTCCTGGTCTCACAATCCCGTCGTCGTCAACAAATCCTCCTCCTCTTGTCAAGCCCACTGGGGGCAGAGGTCCACAACCATACACTGCTATACCACCTCCTAAGGCAGTTAAACCCCCACCCGTATTTTGAGCTCCTCCTAAATGCTCGTTGTACGACGAGATAGGCCATCCCACTCATCAATGCCCACAGTTACCGGCACTCCAGGAACATATGAATATGTTGGACGATGACACCAGCATCTCAGTAGTTAGACTGGAGCCACCTCCTCAGCCTCGAGACAGATCACTGCGCACCAACCATCCTTGTGCCATATGCAGTGTTTACGGCCACTACTCTCACCATTGTCCTGATCTCCCTGACTATAGAGCAGCATTGTACGAGTTAAACGACGTCGATTTGGAGATATCTCCTCCCCTGATAGAGGAGATCTACCCCCCGCAATCATCCTCGTCGGAAGAAGTCAATACAATCTATATGATTTCAACAACTTTCAAACCAGAACCCCTTGACTTATGGTCTGACTACTTCAATACTGATGAGAAAATTTTGGAGACACTCACTGCACCCGACTACCCTTGGGATGATATGCATCATCGCTCATATTTCCTCCCGGAAACATCTACATCCACCGCATCCAACCAGCTATCGGTCGAATCGAAAGATTTCATACCCACTAAGTTCGATTGGTTAAAGGATACAATCCCAGCACCGGATGCCTTTGAAGAAGGGAACATGTCCAACATTTCCCCCATTATACAAATAGATATTTCCACAACACCTGGGAAACCTGAGCTCATCTCGCTGGGCGCATCTTGCACTCAAGCAGAAACTCAGGCATATAAAAAGCTTTTTCAAGAATTCCGTGATGTTTTCGCCTGGTCCTATACCGAAATGCCTGGACTTGACCCCGCCATTATAGAGCACCACATTGATACATGGCCTGATGTACCCCCTGTTCGTCAAAAACAGCGACCCATTCATCCTTCCAAACTCGTCGCTGTTAAAGTTGAGGTCGAGAAACTTCGCAAAGCAGGATTCATTTATCCTATTCCGTACACCACCTGGGTTTCAAACCCGGTTCCCGTCAACAAAAAGAAAGGCACCCTTAGAGTATGCACTGACTTCCGTGATTTAAACCGCGCTTGTCCCAAAGACAATTTCCCCACGCCATTCATTGACCAACTCATTGATGAGTGTGCGGGACATGAAGTCCTATCTTTCATGGACAGGTTTTCCGGATACAACCAGATTCACATCCGTAAGGAGGATCAGTACAAGACTGCCTCACCACCCCATGGGGCACCTTTGCCTATCGCGTCATGCCGTTCGGCCTCAAAAATGCTGGTGCCACTTTCCAGCGAGCCATGACCTATTGCTTTCACGACTTGGTCCATATCCTGCGAGTCTATCTTGATGACCTTACAACTCGTTCCCGAAAATGATCAGACCACATTAACGACCTCTGGCAAGTTTTCCTGCGTTGTCGCAAATATAAAATCCGCTTGAACCCACACAAGTGTGTGTTTTGTGTTCTGGCAGGCCGGTTGTTGGGTTTCATTGTTTCCCAAGACGGAATTACTATTGATCCCCTGAAAGTCAAAGCCATTTTAGAACTTCCCGCTCCTCGCACACTTCGGCAGCTCCAGAGTCTACAAGGGCGGTCCAATTTCCTTAGGCGCTTCATTCCTGATTACGCCACCAAAGTCCACGGATTCTTACGCTTACTTCGTACCCACATACCCTTTGTTTGGGATGAGCAAGAAGACACGGCATTCAAAGCCCTCAAGAAAGCTCTCACACAAGCCCCCTTGATATCCCCATCGGATTTCTCTCAAGACTTCACCCTTTATGTCTCGGAATCTGAATATGCTGTGTCCGGAGTCTTGGTCCAAGAAGATGCCTCTCACCAAGAGCATGTAATTTATTACGTCAGCCAGACCTTGTCTGGTCCACCCCTACGTTACCCATACGAGGAAAGATTAGCCCTAGCTGTAGTTTTTTTCCGTACAAAAATTGTGACACTACATTCTACTCAGTCATACCACGGTTGTGGCCGACTCCAACCCTATGGTCTATCTCCTAACCCGGCGGCTCCTACAAGGTCGTGTTGCTAAATGGGTCATTATCCTCCAAGAATATGACTTTACTTTCAGAACTCTTAAAAGCACCAAAGCCCTCGTACTTGCTCACCTAATCACCGACCTCCCATCCTCTTTGTCATCACCCGCTATCCAAACGGATCTGATCGACGAACAAATCTTCATCATTTCGTCTGATGACCCATGGTACGGAGACATTTTGATTTACCTCCGCACGGAAAAATTTCGACCACACATCGATCGTGACGGATGCCGTCGGATACGACACCATGCCCCCCGATACCTCTTGTTAGGGGACGTACTTTATTGACGCGACGTTGATACCATCCTACGCCGATGCCTATCCCATTGTGAGGCAGAACAAGTCTTCAATGATTGTCATAGCGGTGCTTGCGGAGGCCATTTCTCCGGCATGGCCACCGCCCAGAAAATCATTCAGGCAGGTTACTTTTGGCCACCATTGTTTACTGATTGCATCATCGTAGTCAAGCATTGCCAGAACTGCCAACTCTTTGCCCCCAAAGAAAGAACCCCCCCCCGCCCCCCTTCATCCAGTCATCACTGTCGGACCATTCTGCAAATGGGCCATCAACTTCCTCGACTGCAACCCCACGTCAGCCGGCGGTCACAAACACATCGTTGTGGCTGTAGATTATTTCACCAAGTGGGCGGAAGCCATGCCAACTTACAATTGCAAGGCCGACACTGCAGCACGGTTTTTCTTCAACCATGTTATCGCTCGTTTCGGAGTGTCGAAGAAACTAGTCTCTGACCACGGCTCTCACTTCGAAGATGCCATCTGGAAAGAATTATCAACCATGTTGAAATTTGAACACCATTTCTCTTCCGCCTACTATCCCCAAGGAAACGGCCAAGTCGAAGCGATCAATAAGAGTTTGAAGACCATCCTCCAACGTACTGTGGACAAACACAAATCCAATTGGCACCACATGCTTTTCCCGGCACTATGGGCCTACTGCACGTCAACCAAAACCGCCACCGGTTTTACCCCTTTCCATTTAGTTCACGGTGTTGAATCCGTCCTCCCTATCGAGTGCCAGATCCCAGCCTTACATATCGCCGTTGAACTCCTACCAGACACTTCCCCGATGCAGGCCGATGAAGATCGGCGCACAGCTATTCAAAACATGGAAGCAGCCAAACAACGATCAAAACTAAGTTACGACAAACACGTCCACCCCAGAACCTTTTCTGAGGGAGACCTTTTCCTCGCTTACGATCAAGCCCATGACAAAACCGGAAAGGGAAAGTTTGTATCTATGTGGCAAGGCCCCTACATCGTACACACTTGCCTCGGGCAGGGGGCATACATTCTGACCGATTCAGAAGGAAATCCCCTACGCAACCCATGCAACGGGTTGTACCTTAAACGATTTTACCCATAGAAAATCTGATGGACACCACTGTCCATTCTAGTATAGGCTTACTTTCTTTTTTCACAAAAAATTCAAAAAAAACCTAAATATTTGTTTTTCTCTGCATGACCACAGATGGATTCTCTTCCACTCTACTATGTCGGTTTCGCTGATGGTGCAAGCCGTTGGTCTCCCAATCTCGCCTCCACAGCTTGGGTAATATACTCCCCTTCACATGAGTTAATTCACATTGACGGAGTATGTTTAGGTGCCGCCACCAATAACCAAGCTAAATATGATGCCATGACCGGTCTCCTGGCTGTAGCTCTCCAAATGAGCATCCGTCAAATCAACGTTTTCTTGGACTCACAGCTCCTGGTTTCCCAGCTCAACAATGATTACCAGGTACGCGATCCCTGTCTTTTCAGAAAATTCCTGCGCACTAAACAAATGGTTAGATAGTTTGAATCCATTTCGTTCACACATGTCCCAAGACACCTCAATAGTGTAGCAGACCATATGGCCAACAATTTCCTCGACTGGCACACCAATCACATCATGTCATAACAAAATACTGCATCCACGTGCATAACATGTGCCTCCACGGGCATATACAAAAAACCAAATGTGCATCCACGTGCATACCATGGGCCTCCACGGGCATACAAAAAATCAAACATGCCTCCACGGGCGTATGAAAAAACAACAAGTGCATCCACGTGCATACACGACTATATACCAACATCAAATATATACATATATATATACATCATCGTATAGTCAGAACGTGTCATAGGTGCCCTCAGCACCCGATATACAAAAAATACATCAGTCGTACAAAAATGCTTCCCCATATGATCATCAGCATTTGGGGGCAGCTACAATATCATCTACTCATCAGGATCCCTAGGCTCCTCCGGCTCCTCCTCCGCTGGCCCCACCGGGTCATGGCGAGCCCGAACTCTCCGCTCTGCCGGCCCCACTGGATCATCCCGTAGACGTATCCTCCTCTCAGCCGGCCCTGCCGGATCATCTCGTCCACCGTCCCTATGCTCCGCCACAAACACCGCTATCCTCAACAAGAGCGACCACCACTCAGGCGGTGCACCAAAGCAACGCTCCACAATATCTCGGTCCAGGTCTCTCCAGCCATCCTCGGGGAGTCCAGCTAGAATCATGTTGAAGGTCTCTCTAACGCCCTCTATGGCATCGTCTCAAGGGCCAACCCCTCGCCCACGTGCCGCAAATCCTCTACCGCGTGGAGGCGGTACCGCTGCAACCACCATCGCCCGCCCCCCGACGAGCCACATAGTCGGCCGGCGGCACTAGACCAACATCTGCACAATGCAAGTAAGCCATCATATACATATCTAACTATAATCATAGACAGATAAATCAAACAACACATGATATAGTATAAATCAAAAAACACAAAACATACCGTCTAAACTCGAGGCATGTCCTGGGGCACGAGGCATCTCTGGGTCGCCTCGATAGTCCATGCCGGCATAGGGGTAGTCCGCAATCAGCAGGGGCATCTGATCCCACTGCTCATAAAAATCCTCCGTAAAGAAACCGTGGACACCACCACCGCCACGAGGCATCATCTGCCCCCACCGCATCTTGCGAGGCTCACTCACCAGACCAGCACGAATGGGTACCCGTGGTCGCAAAGTCGGCAACCGCTCGAAGAAAAAATAGCATAGAAAGGAGGCATAACAGAACTCTCCTCCCTCTCGACTGGCCTTGTCCAGATCTCTCCGAACACCATCCAGAAACATCTACCCCCAGGCATAATAAGTCCCCCGAAGAACAGAGTCCACCAACATTGTTTGTCCCCCAGACAAACGATGTGGCGCAGCAGCACCCAATATCCGCAGAACACATGCCCCAACAGCCTTCATATCCCACTCACGTAGGGATCGCAGACTAATAGAGATGTTCTGCAAAACGACATCATCAACACAGAAGGTCTATAACAAATCCTCCATATCTACACCCAGCGGGATCCTCGGCAGCAGATCTCCCACCTCTCCTAACCGAGGCAACCCAGTCAGAAAATAAACATATGTGAGGGTGATCTCTAATCTCTCACCCCCAATAATGAAAGCACCCTCCGTCGGCACCCACCAACTCACTAGCTTGTTCAGGAGCCGTCTCACTGAACGAATAGGTGGGATCTGAGCGAACTTCAAAAGTCTACTCACCGCCAAAGTCTGCCGCACCCCAGGATCAGTCTGAATCTTCTCCATCAGATCATCATCGATCTCCCGCTCTCGCCATGAGGACAATGGTCTCCTCAACATCCTGCCAGAAAACAGAAGAAATTTTTAGCCCCAGCACAAAATTAAAAAAAAAAAATCCCATCGCGGCTTTTCCACCAAAATCCGCGATGACCATCGCAGCCTCCATGCTAAAACCCGCGATGACCATCGCGACCTCCATGCTAAAACCCGCGATGAACATCGCGGATATTGGCCAGACAATCGCGATGAACATCGCGACTATCTCCCATGAACTCACGATGAACATCACGGGTTCCAACCTCAAAGTCGCGATGAACATCGCGACTGCCAGCCTAAAACCCGTGCGGTTCATCGCGGGAAAAGACCCGAAACCCGCGATATTCCACGTTGGAGGGTCAACATGGAATTTCGCGGCCTTCAGGGTCCTGCCGCCAAACAAAAAAGACATAATTGAAAAGGCTAAGGCAAATAGAGTTACCTGAAACTCACAGAATCAAAAACCAACGGTGAAATCTCCCGAAAATCAAGAAATAGCTCTGCCTGCTCTGCCAAACTCGCACGTAACAATGACACGTCATTTGGGCCCCACGCCCTATTTATAGAAATTCCACCAATTTTCAAACAACCATTGCGGTATCATACGAAGTCCATTTTTCAAACCGTTGGTACCGTTGGAATCAGCACAGCAAGAACTTCATGCAGGTTCCTTCCTTTTCCCATTTTCATGGGGCCTATTTTTTGACCATTTTTTGGCCTCCCTCGTCGCCTCGATTTGCGTGCCACATCGGTCGTTCTCCGTTTTGGACATGTCATATATCACCGGATTCAGTTTTCCGCGCTCATGATGATGCTTGAGATCATTTCTCGCTGTCACGTCCTGATTTTCAGGGCATTTTCCAATGCCCCCTCATTGCCTCGGTTTGCGTGCCATATTGGTCGTTCTCCGTTTTGGACAAATCTTATATCGTCGGATTCAGTTTTTCATGCTCGTGATGATGCTTGAGATCATTTCTCTCTTTCACGCCCCAATTTTTACGCCATTTTCCAGTACCCCCCTCGTCACCTCGATTTGCGTGCCACATCGGCCGTTCTCCGTTTTCGACAATCTTTATATCACCTGATCCAGTTTTCCGCACTGGTGATGATGCTTGAGACCTCTTCTCACCCTCATCAATTCCTTTTTGTTCGGTATAGTTTTACCCCTTTTTCGGGCCGACCAATCCCTTTTACGAAAAAGGCACTTAGGGAGTTTCTGTTAAGCTCTTTTCTGTCTCCTAAAACAATGAAAAGATTACCGAGCAATCTTGCTTCCTCTCATGCTCGTTAAACGTATCTGAAAGGGCGTCTACCTGGTATAAGTTTACCCCTTTTCTGGACCTTGTAGACTAATTACGAAAAAGGAATACTCTAGTCACATCGGCTAGAAGAGTTCTCCATTCGCATCATTTTATGCTTTTTCAGGCCCTGGAGACTAAAGTACGAAAAAGAACACCAATAGAGTCCACTTACCGCTTTCAGACTCTCTAAACATGAAAGCAACAATGAGCACGAGCCGTCCTGGGCTCACAAAATCCACAGGAACGTACCATTTCAGAGCACACTTTTATCCCTTCTTGGAGGTCATTAAAACTACGAAGAAGGAATCAATGGTGCCTCTTGGCGCCACGACAGATCACATCTACTCATATGGCAGCTTCCCCATTTTGGTCGCCTTTGTTCAGAGTATTCTGCAGTATGTCACCTTGAAAATCCCTCGACAGCACCTATCAGCTCGTCCTCCCCCCCAGAGTCAATATATACCATTCAGTCCCTAAAAGCCATGATCCCCACACCTACAAGTCAGTTCCCTACGCTGCCAGGTCAACCATTTCATCATGCTCTGAACAAAGGAAGTTTGTGTCTACCCACTTTATGACCCAGTTATTTTCCATCCCCACAAGTATGTCAGTCCTACCATCAGTACTACAACACTTCAGTTCTACACCTCGTGCTCCTATCAAGGAAACATCATTGCCTTGTTAGTTGCTGGTCTCCCTCTGTCGACGACAACCACATTTATTCCAGAGAATAGACCTAGAGGTCCCTGTGTCTTGGACTCATCACCATTCATGATGAGTGCCTACGAATAATTTCTAGAAGACTCCTCAGTGTTTCTCTAAATGGTTGTTTCTCACATGCTCAACTTCAACACCTTGATCGCATCGTTGAGACTCGCACAGGACATTGATCCTTTCAAGTTTTTCGTCGAAGACCCCGGATACCTCCTGACTCTTCCACATTTGAGAGTCTAGCTATGGAAACAACCAGTTACATTTTTTTTATAGATATTCGGGTTGCGCATGGTGATAGTATTCGGAAGCCATCCAGTTATATGCTTCCTCGACTTTCAGTTCAGTATACCCTTGATCCAGCAGCTCATCAGTTCCTCTGAGTCCACACTCAGCAGCACTATTGTTATTTTAGTATATCAGTTCCTCTGAGTCGACACCCAACAGTGCATCCCAGATTTGCGTCCCCTCTGGACCCTTATGATGTCACAGTGGTTCTCTATGTATCTTACAGGTCCCCCCTTTTTGTTCGGGCCTTATAGTTATTGTTTACGGATACGAGCATGGGAATGCCCGCCTCGTCCATATATTGAGTTTCTTCCTCATCCTTTATTTGAGGTCATGTATCTTTCAGGTCCCCATATTTTGGACCCTATTGTTATTATTGTTCTATATCCTGATACGAGCATGGGAATGCCCGCCTCGTCCATTATCAGAGATTATACCTCATTCATATTGAGGCCATGTAACATTTTTTGTTTTTGCAGCTTCCAAGGGCCGTGGCTCCAATCTCCAACCGGTCTCTTCTCTCCCCTCAACCCCAGAAAAAGACAAAAGAACAATGATGTCTATCGGCCATACGATGAGCTCCTGCCCTCACACATCAGGGGGCAATCTGTTGACACCCAAAAAGCGCTCACTAGCTCATTTCCCTATTCATATAACCCATTTGTCCACTTTTCCACCATCTGAGCCTCTGAAACCAACAAAAGGTCACCAAAATACCTTGGTACACCCCTTTTTCCCACTTAAAAAGATTATTTTTCCTAAAAAGCATACAAAACCCTAAAAAATGGTCCAAAATTCCCAAAATATTAAAAAGGGAATAAAAATATTAATTTTTTTCAAAAAAGGAAAAAGGAGGGAAAAGTACCTAAACCATGTTGGTCAATACCATTTGGTTTCCACAAAACCACAAATGGTATTCCCCACCACCAAAACCTATAAAAAGGTGGTAGGGGCTCCTCATTTCACATCCATCCATTATCTCATCCTCATGCTGCCGAAATCTCCCTTGAGTATTTTGGCCATTATAAGCAACCTTGGAGAAGGAGACCTCTTGGAACTTGGAGCTACTTATCTTGGGAGTTGCTCTACATCAACCTTCACCATTGGAGGTATTACTATTGCAAGCATTAGCTTGCCCCATTTTCAATACAAATTTATTCTTTCATATTTTCTTGTTCTTGTTTTTAAAATATTTCCATTATTTGCTTATATTCTTGCATAGATCCATGATTAGTTTTGTTTAGATTAGTTTCTTGTTTAATTCTATTGAAACTGCTGCTACTAGTTAGCAGGTGTCCATAGCACTAAGCTTGGTTGCAAAACCAAGCCAATAGCGAGGACGTCGGATAACCTACCACTAAGACGTCGGATCTCTTGGCGAGGACGTCGGATCTCTTGGCGAGGACGTCGGATAACTGACCACCAAGATGTCGGATCTCTTCAAAGCGGAGTTCGGATATCCGACGACAATGCCAAAAATAATGGCTCGAAACCGACGTCCAGCGCCGTCGGATCTCTTGGCAAGGTCATCAGATAGCCGACCAAGAAGACGTCGGATCTCTTCAAGGTGGAGGTCGGATATCCGACGACAATGCTGAAAATAATGACTCGAAACCGACGTCGTTTTCCATCGGACCTATGGCAGAGACGTCGGATCTCTTGTTTGGGGACGTCGGATATCCGACGTCGTTGGGAGATTTAAAAAATAAAAATAATATCTGAAACGCATACAACCAGTCCTTACAGGATTAAATCCTGAATTCTAGTCAGTTTTGGGCATGTAAACAGCTCGATTTCTCCAATCTCAGCAGCCCCATGGATGTGGAAGAACAGCAAAATGTTTGATTCCCTGTAGCAATAACCTTATGTAATGAAATTTGGAAGTGAGCTTCCTAAACCCACTGAATGCCCAACTATTTGAAGGCATATTACATGGATTTTCAAGCATTGTTACAGTGACGTTTTTGTAGGTTTTGGAGAGGTTTTGATCTAAAATACATAACCAACCACCTAGTTTATGGTTTGTTGCTATCATTGTAGTAGGCGCCTTTCCTTTTGGTCGTTATATCCATTTGGAGTGTAAGAACTTAAGAAGGATTTCTTTGCATTGGAGGCTACTTGTGGGCCTTGTCTGATTTGGAGGACAACTTGAATGGAGTCTTCTAGATGGGGCCATCCCCTTGGACATTTTTCCATTTGAGGGAATCTAGGGTTTGTTCATTATGTTGTGGGCCTCTTATTTGCAGTGCCAGCCTTTGAATCTATGTGGATTTCCTTGTGAATAAAAACATCCCTCTTCTAGAGACTTATCTTGGATATTTGCCTACATTCTGGAGAAAGTTTTACACTTGGAGGGCTTCTGGATGCTTGAGGGTTGCTATGTGGAAATATGAGCATTTGACTTGGCATTTATTCCTTGTATGATGGAGGTGGCCCCTCTTTCTTTGTGTCCTTATGTATTTTATGATTTGTACTTGTGGGTTTCACCACTTTATTTTATTGTATTAGTTAGGACTCTGGAGTTTGTAGTTGAAGTGGGTTTGGAATATCTTTGTGGAGTATTTTGAAGTTAAAAGGTTTTCTTCTCTTGGGTTTTCTTGATGGCCGAATATTGAGGTAACATGTATATGTTTGCATTGTAAGTTCGGTAACATGTATCTGTTTGCATTGTAAGTTCTTTAACCTGGTTCACAAGAAAGTAAATTTGCTTATTAGGTGGATTAAATAGAGAATTATTTCCTTATTTATTTTATATTTTAGTCACGTGGCCCATCTTGTGATTTGGCTATCTTCGGAGCAGTTGTAATTCAAGCTTGCATAGGCTAGGGTATAAACTAGGGTTACAGATTGAAGGTGTCTGCTTAAGGCCACCCTTTATTGATAAATTTTGCACGAACCTTCAAAATTTTTAAGGTAGGAATTTGTTTTGTTTTGTAGAGGTTCCAGTCAAACACTTTCAAACAAGGCCCAAGATGGATCATCCTAAGACTGCATATGCCTTGGGGATTGGCACTAGTCTTCATAATCCTATCATCACCTACAATAGAAAGAATACCTCAAGTTTTTCTAAGTCTAACTCTATGTCAGTATTGTCAAATCTTGAAAACTTTCTAGCCTTTATAATGCCTTCCAATACTTGTAAAGTTCCAACTTTTTAGCAATATCAACTTTTCAGTGTGCTAACATTCTCAAATTTTTAGCACTATCTTACACTCGTTCCAAAATGATTACTTTAATGCCAAGAATTAGAACTAAGAATGTGCAACATGAATAAACATACTTGTGGATGAAGAATGCAATCCACCTCCAGTATAATGTCTTCTATTTGGAAACCTTTACCATTACCTCTGTAGTGTGAGAATAGTCGAAATGCATGAAGCAAATCATATGTATGTGGATAAGTCGAAAATGGCTCACACCTGCATTGCAATCTAAAGCATTAGTCTGTATTTCCTTTCCCATAATATAAGGCCGAATCATAAATTCAGAAAAAACAAAAAATGATCATTGGAATATTAATTGGAACATGAAATCAAAGCTACTGACCAATCATGAAAAATTCCAATCAAGCCTCTGTCATAGCAGGTAAATTATTCATCAAGCTCAGAGGAATTATATTCATCACCCAAACTAGTTCTATGCTTAAAGAAACAACAAATCCACCATAGAAAGAGTTCATATACATTACATTTCGAATATCATATTTACTCACATTCATAAGCTTCCAATATTCACTGACTTGCTTCTGCCAAAATGTTGTGTCTGCACTGAAGTTTTCAGCAGTGACTCCTGTACAAAACTCCACAAGCTTGTCACTTGAAAAAAATGGCAGCAATCATATTGAGTTTCCAACCACATGACAAACCGAAATTTATAATTTAGTAATGATCCTACCTAAATAGCAGTCTTGATGCAAGGGATCATGATCTTACCCTCCATTCATGCAAGGGGTTAAAACTTAAGATACATAAGTACTGAATGCCATGCAATCCATCGAACTATATTATTTCATTTAAAGTTCATACAAGAGAAATAAAATTCTCTGTATAACTAAACAGATAAAGAGACTCCAGAAATAATATTTACTTGGGTCAACACTGATGATCAGAAACAAAAAGAGCTTAATATATCTGCCTGGCTTGTATGGCTACAACTATTCATGTATTTTGTAATGTTCATCATTTATTTCAAACATAAACTTATTGCATATTGACTAATGGTTATCATACCAAGCAAAGGTGGTCTATTAAGAAAGAGAAAATAGATTAATACAAGAACAAAAATATTAATTTTGAAAGAAGTACAGGCAATGTGAATGCAATGTCATCCAATTCCTGCTTTGAGGAGCCAGTGACAACAAAGCATCTGAACTACACTAAAAGGCTACCTCAAGTCTACGAAACAAGGTCATAAATTTACTTAGTTCTTCTTGATATTTTTGTATAGTTTAAGACAACTTAAGCATATATGAGGGTATAGAAGGTTTAATCCATGAACGATAAGATAAGATAAGATAATATTATTAATGTCCAACATGTCACCATAAATAGGTCAAACTATCAAAGGGACTGCTAGATAGATCAGAAATAGTACATATAATGGTCATCCTTAATGGTCTCCTTATTGATTTTATTTACCTCAGCGTGAATCAATGGGGAAACTGGGGTTTGCGCCAAGCTTTTTCGATGTTCCAGCACATGCTGAAAACCGTACTTGAAGCCGAGCTTCAAGTCTTGATCATCTGTGGCTGCCTCAAGAAAAGCATTTCCCTGCAATGCAAAACACCATGTAAAGTGCTTGTGATAAATCAATTAATTGTTCACTACAGTTAGAAAAATCAATTAATTGTTAGAAAAAGCCAACATCGTAGTAATTCATTGAGCTCCTCTCTATTTCGAGAATAATTTAACATTCTCTACTGAACAGGGCCAACCACGTGAAGGTGGAAGCTCTTATGGCCCCTCCCCCCCCTCACATCACTCTCAATTCCCCATACCCAATGCATGTATTTGAAAAAAACAATTACGTGCAAATTCATTCATATTTCATCATGAAATTTCATCTACCATTCATTCAATAAAGGCTAACAATCATTAAACCAACTTTTTCATTTAGTCACACCTGATAGGTTTGGATGGAACATATTTCTGTGGAAATCTTCTTTACGTTCATTCTCGATTGACTCAATATTAACAATTCCAATTATCACAAGGGGATACATAATGTTTAAAGAGGAAAATAAAGAAAAAATTTAGAGGGATACGTAAAGTTGACAAAGCAAAATAAACAAAATCTATAATTTGCATCAAAAGAATAACCAGGTACAAACTGAACTGCGGAGATTCCAACCTGCAACCTATGTCTAGTCCCAAGGCTACGACCTTAAAGCCTAAACTTATCAATCAATTCCCATCGCTATTCCCTCTCATACGTCGTCCCACAGGCATTTCTCGACACCCAGTACTCTTCATTCATTTTTCATGCATTTCACTATGCAATGGTCTCAGATTCTCTGCGTTTTCCCTTAATTAGTTTCTCAATTCAATATGACCCATGCCCGCCTTCCAAGGAGTGTTTCCAGCGGTCTTGAGTTTCAGCCAAGCAACAGTGACGATTCATGATATTATGTTCCCCTTCAACTGCAATATTAAAAACTCATAGTTCACTGTGAATGTTCGTTTGACCAATGTGACGGTTTGGGTCATGCTGGATCGAGAAACCAAAACCATCACATTTGTCAGACAAACCTTCATAGTGAACTATGAGTTGTTCATATTGTAGCTGAAGGGGAACATAATACTCTGAATCGTCACTGTTGCCTGGATGAAATTCAAGACCATTGGAAACACTCCTTGGATGGCGGGCGTGGGTCATATTGAATTGAGAAACTAATTAAGGGAAAACGTAGTTAATTTAAGACTGTTGCATATTGAATTGCATGAATAATGAATGAAGAGTAATGGGTGTCGAGAGAAATGCCCGTGGTACTACGTATGAGAGGGAATGGTGATGGGAATTGATTGATAAGGTCAGGTTTTAAGGTGGTAGCCTTGGGATCACTAGACATAGGTTGCAAGTTCGAATCTCCGCAGTTCAGTTCGAACCAATTTATTGAGCTCCTCTCCATTTCTAGAATAATTTAATATTCTCTACTGAACAGGGCCAACCACGTGAAGGTGGAAGCTCTTATGCCCCCCCCCCCCTCACATTACTCTCAATTCCCCATACCCAATGCATGTACTTGGAAAAAACAATTATGTGCAAATTCATCCATATTTCATCTACCATTCTTTCAATAAAGGCTAACATTCATTAAACCATTGTTTCATTCAGTCAACACATTCATACAATAAATTAAAGATATCATTCAATAAACCATTCATTCATTCAGTCAACACATTCACTCAATAAAGACTGACATTCAATAAAGGTAACAGTTTACTACACTTAATCATTAAACCATTAAACCATTCATTAAACCACTCATTCATTCATTGAGACAAAAATCATGGAAACCATTCATTAAACCACTCATTCATGCATTAGGACAAAAATCATGGACGATATATTGTTATTAAAAATAATTAGACGAAATTTTTCCTGTCAAGGCTTAATTTTATAAGTTTTTCTTCTCTTTAGTGGTAAATAATCTCTAAGAGGACCATCTGGACTTTCTTCTCTAGTTCTTTGTTTTTCAACAGGCGCCTGTGGTGGTGTCTGCATCATAGAGTGTTGTTCTAGGCCTTGATTTTGAGGCAATGGTTCCGGATTTGCTGCAACAATTTGAAAATGTTACATCATTGTATTTTGGCCGTAATGTAATGACAAGTATTTCATTTAAAAAAAATTACAAAGTTGTTTTTTTACCTGACATGGCCACATCTTGTTGTTCATGTTCTTCTCCAGGCTCAACCGTTACAGTTTCACCCTCTACATGCTCTGCAGTTGAAATATGGTCAACTACAATTAATATTCACCATTTGCAATGCTTTACATAAAATTCTAGCATATGAATAAATTCATTACCACGATTGAAAGCAAGATCTTCGATTTGTTGTTGGCTGTCCTTGACATTAGGGGGATCATTGCTTTCCTGCTTGTAACAGAGTCAATATTTTTCGTCAAGTATTAATAACGAATACACTGCAGAAGCAATAAATCTTCGTTACAGTATATAGATTTTATTTACCTAATCACCGGATGGATTTGTACCAGAAGACTGTGCTTGCCCAGACAAGATTTTTCGGCGTTCAACAACAACTACAAATCCTTTTTGGAACCCAAGCTTAATGTCTTCTTCAGTGGCCACTTCATTGAATCGTTCGGCCTGCATATTTGCATAGTTTCGTTAATTAACATTTTGCGGTTTAATCCAACGAAAAACAATTTGCAAATTATTATTTGTATGCATTATTGTTTTTTATAAACTTACAATCCGTGCCACCAAATTGGAATAACCACCAGGCCCAAGCTTTTGCTGACCTATTTTATCCAGTCTTGCCTTTGTGGCCTTTGACGTGTCTGGTAGCCTATGCAAGTGTAGAAATACGTTAGATGTTCCAAGTTCGAAATAGAAATCAATAATAATAAGGTTTTGAATTACATTGCGGAAAGTATTGCATACCTCCCTATGCCTGGTGTTATCTTTCCTTCTTTTCTCGCAAACCTCTCCTTTCCATCATCCACTAGAGCTTTCCACTCCATTGCTGGAATCATTGGAGGGCAATCATACCTATGGTTTCTTTCAATGTGGGTCCTATATTGGTCTCGAACAACCTTCATATGTTGTCCAGCCTTTTTCAGAACCTTCGAATGATTGAAGGTCTTGTCGCCGAACAGGAAAACCAACCGATTAATGAGTTCATATTTTAATGCTTTCGGTTGTCTATCCCACCTTGTTCGGATGGTGGGCCCGAAGATCTCCAAGGACGCGTCATTCATTTGTTTATAGAAAACATCGTTTCCTGCAAAACGATCATGCGATGATCATAATTACTTGAAAATAAACATTTTATCCATATTTCACAATCTAATTTTAAACACTAACTTGATCAACGTATATGAATTACCTGGGATCTTCTCTATCTTTATTGGGATGAGATCTTGGTCGACCAAAAATTGTTCCTCCATTGTTCCCGTGCTAGTGACACAGGAAGATCCTGGAAATGCAGCTTGGTCGATATCAATATTATCAGGATTCTCAGGGTCGACCACGTCTTCTGGACGATCCAGTGTGTGCCGGTCACTAGCGGTCATTGCCCTCACACTTGGGGTCCATGGTGTGTCAGAACGTGTTTCCAACTGTTCAGTTGACAGCAATGGCGAAGGACTAATCGATGCTCGCAGGGTCATTTGCTCATGATGCCACATCTCTCCATGAGCCTCGCTAGTGCCAACACCACCTTGACCACTATTGTGTGCTTTCCTATAATTCTGTAAATACAAACCATGTCTTATACGTTCAGTACTGTCATATGAAAGATAAATTTATAAAGTATTAAATTAATTATTTTATGAATCAAGATTCCTCGACTTACTTCCAAGGATTGAGATTTTCATTCCAACTCTTGAATCCTTTTCATATTGTCGCTTGTGTGCGGATCCTGTAGTAGTAGAGAAACGATTTCTGCACTATATTTTGCCAACATTTTGTCTATAATCTAAAATGTGTTTGGGGCTTCACCAATTTTCTCGGTTTCTTTAACCATATCAGCCACTTCAGGATCACTGAATGTTCTTGCGATGTTGTTTCAAACATCGATTCACTGGGCTGCAACAAAAAAATAATAAAACGCTACTGAGTTCTATCATGATAGATTCCAAAAATTTTATTAACAAAACATATCTATCATGATAGATTCTTAAAATTACAACTAGGTTTACTTGGTGCCTGGACGATGGGGTCGTCTAGTCCACAACTGTGGACTTGCCCCAATCATTGGTCCCCTACCAAAATCAAGTAGAAAACATTATCACAACGAAACCAGTATACACACTAAAAACACATAAGAAAATGAACATTATGCTACGTATTATATTGGTACAATTCCAATGGATTATACTTGCAACCTAGAGGAACGTGATCCACTCATCGGATCGATGGTAATAGGTGACTTCGCCCGATCTGCTAATATCTGGGAGCTGCCCCTTACAGATACCTAAATCTAAAACATAGTGAAAGTCACCTAGTAAACGAATCCAAAACTAATCATGAAAAAAACATCGATTAAAAACTATTATTAAGTATTATATTTTTACTACCACAAAGATGTATACCTGTTGCGTCGAGGGTGCTGTGACCCTTGCAGAACCGGACTGCATAAAAAACATAGAGAAAATTACGTAAACAAAATAATTACATAACATTATATAAACGAAACCAGTATACTAATAATGAAAAAACAAAAGAAAAAAAAATATTTTTTCTTATTATATTTGTACTATTACAAAGATGTATACCTGATCCCTCGAGGAAGATGTACTCCTCTGACCATGACCTAACGGGGTTTTATCCCGATCACTAGCTTGCGAAGTAAATATGTAAAATTTTAACGAAATAAACTAATGAAAAGAATCCTTAATATTTTAAATTCATTAATAAAAGGTAGTGTAAAATGCTAGATGTACCACTCCCATAGTAACCTTTTTTGTATCTACTCGGTTCAAATTGTAATTAATAAGCAACTCTTCCCCTACGGATATTGATTTAATGGCAACTACAAAAACAAGGTTTCCTTCACGCCCCTCGAATTCGCAGTTGGGTTGCTTAACTGTAGACTGTGTGTTGTTTATAAACCCTGCAATATTCCCTGTGGCCTTTGCCCTTCCGTCCATGTACAACGTTGCTCCTTTATTTTGATTTTTGTCTTTCAACTGTAAATAGTTTGCTAACAATCCATAGCTATGCATACTTTTTATAAATAGGACCAGGATCATCCAATCTGTGTAGCTGTAACAGGGTCCCACATACTCCATCAATTCTATACATGTGCCGTAAGGGACCCTTACGCCATCCATGGAAAACAACCCAAAACCATGTATTGACGACGGTGCAATTCGATATATCCTCTCATTCACATAAAAATCTATGTTCGGTTGAGGAAGATCCTTGGGTACCCATTGTTTCACTAAATGTCTGTACCTCAAGGGAACCTCGAGGTCGTCTTTTGTCTCATCACCATAGGAACATGACCCCCCTCGACCGTCAAATTCTTCATTGTGTTTATGGAATTTTCTTCTGGTTTTTTGAAATCTATTTGTTACAACTCTTCTAGACTTAGTAATGGATGTCTCACTTTGCTCTAGCCTTCCTAAACTCCCCTCGCTCGAGGAAGACAGATCTGA
Source organism: Larix kaempferi (assembly GCA_027924585.1). Lineage (NCBI taxonomy): Eukaryota > Viridiplantae > Streptophyta > Pinopsida > Pinales > Pinaceae > Larix > Larix kaempferi. Next base: position 6,335,992 of record BSBM01000821.1, on the reverse strand, counting down.
CAAATACCTGTTTGGTTCTACCTGCACCATGGGAAAAAAGTTTAGATACAACCGCAAGGCATAGCGCCTCTTAAAAGGTTACGTGTAGCACATTTTATAATGTTACTTGATCCTCATTCCCTTTCTCAACATGTTTGCATTAAAGCGATGAGGAAGACGATCGCCTTTGTCGTCGTTGCCCTAAAGTCTCTCTTGTCCCATCAGTTTGGGTTCATCACCTCGGTAATTGAAGTTCAGTCACATTTAGTAACATATTAATATTCAACAATAACAATATAAAATAAATAGTTTATATTCAAAAGTATGATCTTTTAGGTGGTTAATAAGTGTTCACAAATCTTCAAAAACAATATTTTATATAATGTTGTGGAACTTGTACAAACTCATTCAAGCATGGTCTTCTTAGATGATTGAAACTAGTTGAATGAAGCAAAAATGGAACTGTTAACATGTTGGCTATTTTGAAAAATGGTAGCTTTTAGTCATACTCACAACTAATGTTTCCTTTAGACAACTACTTGTAACCTTGACATAGTGTATTTATTGCATACCATAGATTTTCAATCATATTGACATTGAGAAAAGTAGGGCTTTCTTTATATTATCATGACATAGTTACAAAGACTTTCTTTTCAATCTTCATGACAATCTGAATGGACAGGCCCCACTCATAGCCAAGTACTTTTGAGATATTTACAACTCATCGGATTATGGGGGACCATATAATTCTCGAAAGACGTTGTATTCAGTATCCCATGCCTTTGAATAAACAGACCTCCAGACCACGCATCTATTATGATGCATGTGGACATCTATGTGGGTTTTGACAAGCCACTGTTCTTTGTTTTTGATGTAGTACCCAAGGATTAGATCCTCAGTAATATTTGTCTGTAAAATATCTTTGACATGTTCGAGAGATTCTCCAATTTCCCGTTTTAGATTATAAATAACAGCTAGTTCTAATGCTGTCAGGTTGATGCCGAATGACCGCCACCAGTCTCTCATCCAATCAGGGATGTAGAATGCAGGATCCTCATAGATTTGTGGAATTTGAAGTCCAAACTTTAGCATGGTATAATATGTTCTATCTATATTTTATTTTCTCAAAACCGGAGACTAGCATCTTGATGTGGCCATGCTTCCAAAGAATGCATCCGGTTAATACAGTAGTATTGTTGGTCTAGTTGTAGCCCGGGGTGATGTGTAGAGACCTCTGTCGAGATTAAGGTAAGATCATGGTAGAGGTTTGTTGACCAATTGCTTGCATCAATAGCTTTTCTCAGGGAGTTGTTGTAAATCATCTCTGTTCCAATACTGGATCCCATAGGCATTCTTCTGAGTTCTGGCACCAGTCTAATAAAAGCATCAGTTCCCTGTAAGTTAGCATCTAATACTTCAGAATGTCTCAACTCCCACCTAGGTTTCCAGTCTTGCATATAATCCAACCACATCATATCATCATTAATTTTATAGATCTGATGTTTTCCTTCGGTTCAAGCAGAGATTTCCATGTTTACTTGTGGGTTATTGCCCCACTGGATTCCGCTTTGACCTTTTACGCTCGCTTGTCTCGGGCTCGCTTGCACCAGGCTTGCTTGTTTCAGTTTGCTTCAAGCTCGGTTGTTAAAAATTAATATCATACTTCTGTGTCAAATATTCTCTTGTTATTTAGTCAGGAATGCTTTTTGCTTTGCCAAAAATGTGCTAATGAACAGTAGTACAGTTATAACATCATGAAAACAATGCTTGCCATCTTGCTAACTTTCCTTCTGCTGTTGCAAATTTTATTTTGTTGTTTAGCACAGATGGAAGACTGGAGCAATCTGTTCCTATGATAAAGTGAAGGTTCAACAAATAAATTCATAGTTCTATGCAATTTTCTGTCAGGACCAAAGTTGCAAAAATCGCCGAAAAATCGCGATCGTTTCAAAAAGTCGCTCATTTTACCCTCTGCAGAAAAATCGCTGAGGCTTTTTCACAGTTTTAAAAACTTGGGTTTTTTTTTATAAATTTGATGAGTTTTGTACATGTGACATTGATGCCAACAATACTAAATGGTAATGTGACATTCTCTTTATCTTTCATTTTCCATCCTTTTACTTAAATTTTTTACATTAACATTAATTGTTTTAGGATGTTTGAGAGTGGTTCCAACCTCATCAGACTTCATATGCAAAAAGTAGGATTTTAGATCCCATTTAGAATTCAACAGACTTAATGGTTTTCAGGATTTCAAGATTCCAACGTTTCCAGTGGATTCTATCATGTATATGGGTAAGGGATTGGAATTTAATGAAGCACATCAAACTCTCCATGTACCTTGATGTTGGTGGTGTTGATGCCTGATTGTTAAAGTTGTTTGAATTCCACTGTCATGACCTTAATAAAAAATGTACCTTTCAGTCAAGCAAAATCACTTATTAAGCATGGGAAGCTCTTTCTACCTTATTTTAACGTTTGGATTGAGAAGTTTGAACAAAATTGTAGGGTGTTAATTGATGTCCTTGGAGGATGAACTTCGAGATTGGAGGCAGAGGCAAGGTATAGAGCCTAGAGGTGGGGGAACATGGTGCTATTGATGAATATGATCTGAACATAGACAATGATTTTGATGATTATGTTTTTTCAATTTTTATTTAGATATGTATTGCGCTTGTTGCCATTTTGATAATATTTTGTCTCTAATGGTTTGGAATCATAGCTTGGAATCTTTAATATATATTTTTTTCATTAAAATTGTAAAATTTTATGTATTTTTTAACAGTCCGAGTCATTGAAATCAAACCAGTTCGAGTTATTTTCATCTACTACATCTAGATTCTATATATTAGTGATTTCTTCATATTTATGTTCCAATGTGTTTATCTATCTGATAGGACAAGTCTTAACTACTTAATTCAAATTATTTAACACGTATTTGATTACCAACAATTTGATTGTTTAAGTCTTATAACCAACACATACTTGATTACCTGGGTGTAGACATTTCCTGTAATATACTTAGAAGAGTTACTTTCAGAAATGACTGTGCCTCTTAGAGTCCAGTCAAGTCTAGGAATCAAGTGACCCTATTATAGGGTTAGTACAAACCAAAGAGAGAGATGATTGGGCTATGGTACGGTCAATCAAAGAAAGTAAATGACATTCAAAAGGCTCAGTACAATCACAATAAAGATGAGCTGACAGACAACAGACTGAGGCCAAAGAGACTCACGGCCCCTAGTAAGGTACAAGGACCAACCAAAGGGTAAAAAAACCAACCAGTAAGGTTCAATTAAAAAAGAAATGAATGGGTATAAATTAGACTCATAACCCTTGGGACTAAGGGGGTGTAGTACCTCAAATGTGGACAAACTACCATAGTTATACCCACAAGACCAAAAACATAAAAGGCGGTACAAATCAAAAGATAACTGAAGATCAGTAAAAGACCCAAAAGGTGAGAGGTACAAATAAGGTCAAATATATATTGCAATAGCTCCTTGTAACTACCTGTTATTTGACATGCCAAAGAGATGGAAGGTCACATAATGTCAAATATATGCAATAGCTCCTTGTAACTACCTCTTATATGCAACAGCTCCTTGTAACTACCTCGTATATGCAATATCTCCTTGTAACTACCTCTTGTAACTCAAATAGGACCACCCAAAGGTATGGTACGAAGTGTGTATAAATACTCATAACATCTTGGACAAATGGGGTGTACCTAAAATGTGGAAAAACTACAGTAGTACCCACAAGACCAAAACATAAAAGGTGGTACAAATCAAAAGATATCCCAATATGAGTAAAAGACCGAAAAGGTAAAATGCAAGGTACGACAAAAATATTATTGGAAAAATGGAAGGACCATAAGACAATCCACCAAGGTGCGGTACAACCAATCATCTCTCTCTCAAATGTACCATTGTTCCATATAACCTGAAAGACCATCATCACAGTAAATGGAAAAGTCCACACGGATGATGTGATCACGTGGTCCTTTAGACTACTCCTAAGGTCGAGCGTTAGTGGCTACATCAAGGTGTGTTCAGTACCTTGAGAAGACCATCTATCTCAACCATCTCGAAGACATAGGAGAAGAGGACATCACACATCATCAGATAATTTGTAACTAACTGTGTAAGAACTCAAAAACCCTAAAGCAACCAAGCATGCAGAAGGGGAGCTAGGAAAAGACAAGGCTCGCAGCCCAAAAAAAAAGCTCAAAAAACTATACTGGGACCATTGTCACAGTAAGCGATCTGAAACAAAAGTGGCCAGAATGCCAACAAGCATCACTAAAAAGAAAAAGACACTCTAAAAAGGTGAAATAGGAAGCAAACATCCTAACTAGGAGTTGGAGACCTCGACAAATCGTATCCTTCACAAGGTGATGAAATCCAAGTCGAACAATACGAAGTGAGAGACCGAATTTGAAGGATATCCCTATACCGAAAGGGATCCTGGGTAAAGAGCCCTAGTAGAAAGGTCACTAAGCTACCTCGTTCATGACACGTTGGAGAAGGACGTGACACTTTTGTCTTATCACCCTCGCACTTCCAGTATGGAGGCCAGACAATACAAGGAAGACAATGGATATGTATCCTTGGGTACTAAGTGGAGTGCGGCATTCCACAAAGTCCATTCGGAACCCATCCTCGCGGCTTGCTCTCGAAACGACGGGGGGACTTCTTCCACAAACTAGTCTATGACCGTGTCAACAAATAGTAGAGGATTTTAGTACCCTAGAGGACAACAGCTATGTCTCAGATGATAATGACAAGGGGGAATTATTTTGATGCCTATCCCCGATGTCCTACCTAAATACCAAATTCTTTTTATCCTCAAGCGAGGTTAAAGTGTGTTGAGTTAACGAGTTAATGGTTGTATTACTCAGTCGGGTGATGGAAGTGCAACTCGTGGTATGATGACTGACTCAAACCATGCAAATGCATATGAATAAAATATGCCTTTCTTTTCAATGAATGCTAGCTAAGGTAAGGAGAGAGTTCTTTCAAACTATAACTACTCTTTCACATTAAATGAATGCAACAAGTGTTCAATTTCATTCATGGGACCTCAAGGAGAGCTTCAGACATACTCAAGTCATGCAAATGAATTCATCACATAAAACAAACTGATAATAAATATAAGGAATTGTTGAATTTTAAACACTTCAAACAGGTTTCAATTAACCCATAAATTTATACAAGATTTCAAACTACCTAAGAGACTATTATAAAAGTGATTTTATGATCTATTTTAGACCAGCAAAACACTATTAAACAGACCATAAATTTAACTCAGCTATTAATAGATGAGAAGAGAACGAGTAGGGGTAAATTTCAGATGAAATCCTAGATTAAATTCACCCAAATTTTCTGTGTTAAAAATAGTAAGCAAAACAACCCTCAACTGCCCTGAAAAATCAGAATTAAAGGTGCATTCTACAGTCCTAACTTAATAATATATTAAAAATTTGAAATGACTCATGAAATGGGCCGTAGAAGTCTTAATTAGGTTGAATTTTAGCTGTATTTGTGGTTTTGTTTAGTTCAGAAAAAGGTTTCCACCATCAAGTAGCCCTAATTTCCAAATATAGACATGGTTTGGGTTAATTCTGGGTCTTATATCAGTAAGCTACAACAATAATCAAGCAGATCAAGTCTTTTCCAAGAATTTTGTGCCTATTTTGACATCAAACAAGCATTAAGAGGCAGTGAAAAGGACATCTAGGCACTTCCAACCCTCAGACAACATTTATAAGTGATTCTGGGTGACCATAGCAGTAGTAGAAATGTTGAAAATCAGGCCTGGGAAGATTCCTGAAACTTTATGGGCATGGTTTCACCATGATCAATGATGAAGAAGGTCATTTGGTATGTTCCAGGCACAAGTTAGGCAGTTCTGAGCACGTTTCAGACCTTATATCGGCATAAGAGGGAAATGTGGGTTGTTTCAAGGTACATTTGAGCATGGTTAAGGACTATTCTTTGGTATCAGTTTATTAGATTATTATGCTACGAAGAAGTGTCATATGCCCTTTAATCTTTGGTAGCCTAGTGTCCTAGCAGATCATCTGGACCTATTGTCTATGCCCTAAGTCCTAGCTAAGATAGATTGACTATTTTTATTTGAATTACTCTTAGTGTTTGGTTGTAGAAAAAAGTCAAATGCTAAAACTCATTAGAAGATCATGAATAACCTTGGGTTTAAAAATGAGAGAATTCCCTTCCAAATACTTGGGATATCCCCTCATTGCTTAATATTATGATAATGTTGGCATAATATTATTGATAAGATCAAATGTAAGATGGAATTCTGGGCCAATAGATTCCTATGTGGAATACTGGTATGTATATCATCCTTCCACTTTGCCATACCTATCTTCCTCAGCTCTAAGAGTGCTAAGCTATCACTCCAACCAAGGTCAAGCATCCACCTAAACACCCAAACTGAGCTGTCTGTATGTCCCTGAAGCAATGCCAAGGGTCTAGCGTTGGTGAAAGCACTTTTGGAGTAAGTTCAAAATCTAAAAACATCTCCCAGAGTAATCATAATGGTGATTTACACAATAAACTGTTATATATGAGGAGAAGAACTCCCAAATAACCAAATTACATCCATATATCCAATCAGAATTCCATGTATATTGATAACTGGTCGACTACACACTAGGTTTTCAAAATGTGCCCAACATTATATTATCTAGCTCACTTGATTGCATTTTTCAATTAATTTTTGTTAAGGACTTTTCATAAGAATCACTAATTTTTCTTCTTGGAATGGCCTGGAGATGTATCAGCTCTTGGTACAGACAACAATCAACTGGGAAACATACCCTAAATAAATTTGTCCCTAAAAATGGATCCGGGATGGGTATGTAGAATGAATACGTTTTTTCGTCAACCTTGAAATTTTGTGAAGTATGATGCCTTTCAGTATCAGAAACCATCACTCTAAAGTCTAATGCAAAAGCCAAGAAATGAATACCATTAAGCTATAAACAAGAAGACAAGTAATACAAATAATATTGGATGACTACACATTCGGCTTTCAAAATGTGCCCAACATTCTATTGTCAAGCTCACTTGATTGCATTTTTCAATTAATTTTTGTTAATGACTTTTCATAAGAGTCACTAAATTTTCTTCTTGGAATGGCATGGAGCTATATCAACTCTGGGTACAGACAGTAATCAGCTGGGAAACATACCCTAAATAAATTTGTCCCTAAAAATGGGTGTAGGATGGGTATGTAGAATGAATACGTTTTTTTGTCAACCTTGTAATTTTGTGAAGTATGATGCCTTTCGGTATTAGAAACCATCGCTATAAAGTTTAATGTAAAATCCAGGAAATGAATACCACTTAGTTGTAAACAAGAAGACAAGTAATACTGGTCGACAACACACTAGGTTTTCAAAATGTGCCCAACATTATATTATCTAGCTCACTTGATTGCATTTTTCAATTAATTTTTGTTAAGGACTTTTCATAAGAATCACTAAATTTTCTTCTTGGAATGGCCTAGAGCTGTATCAGCTCTTGGTACAGACAACAATCAACTGGGAAACACACCCTAAATAAATTTGTCCCTAAAAATGGATCCGGGATGGGTATGTAGAATGAATACGTTTTTTTGTCAACCTTGAAATTTTGTGAAGTATGATACATTTCGGTATCTGAAACCATCACTATAAAGTCTAATGCAAAAGCCAAGAAATGAATACCACTAAGCTATAAACAAGAAGACAAGTAATACAAATAATATTGGATGACTACACATTAGGCTTTCAAAACGTGCCCAACATTCTATTGTCAAGCTCACTTGATTGCATTTTTCAATTAATTTTTGTTAAGGACTTTTCATAAGAGTCACTAAATTTTATTCTTGGAATGGCATGGAGTTGTATCAGCTCTGGGTACAGATAGTAATCAGCTGGGAAACATACCCTAAATAAATTTGTCCCTAAAAATGGGTCTAGGATGGGTATGTAGAATGAATAAGTTTTTTTGTCAACCTTGTAATTTTGTGAAGTATGATGCCTTTCGATGTTAGAAACCATCGCTATAAAGTCTAATGCAAAATACAGGAAATGAATACCACTCAGCTGTAAACAAGAAGACAAGTAATACTGGCCGACTGCACATTAGGCTTTCAAAATGTGCCCAACATTCTATTGTCAAGCTCACTTGATTGCATTTTTCAATTAATTTTTGTTAAGGACTTTTCATAAGAGTCACTAAATTTTCTTCTTGGAATGGCCTGGAGCTGTATCAGCTCTAGGTACAGGCAACAATCAATTGGGAAACATACCCTAAATAAATTTTCCCCTAAAAATGGATCCGGGATGGGTATGTAGAATGAATACATTTTTTTGTCCGCCTTTTAATTTTGTGAAGTATGAAGCCTTTCGGTATCGGAAACCATCGCTATAAAGTCTAATGTAAATGCCACGAATTGAATACCACTAAGTTGTAAACAAGAAGACAAGTAATACAAGT